>CAJGYO010000006.1:47767318-48484634 GCA_904845875.1 Miscanthus lutarioriparius
TAACCTCGATAGTGATCATGTTGAAGATTAGATCGCTTAGCACTTAGTGGAAGGGCTAATGTATCACCTTTATTCATGTAAAGGACCTGTAGTTCGAATTTAGTATGGGTAATCTGACTATCATGTAATATTGTGAATCGCACGACTATCGCACCTTTGGTTGAACATCAATGCAATTCTGTTCCTTGTTGGTGATCACGATTTAAATTTGCATGCGTTATGAGCATGATAAGTGGTCAAATTGGGGATGCCATGTTGCGAGAATGAATTGTTATGCCTCTGTTTTTATTGTGAATTTGAGGATTTTCTCCAGTAATTTCAGTTTGGCATGATTATGATTCATCTACAATCTCTTGACATCAACCAATAATCGCTTATTGTTGCAACTTCGCAGATGACGCGCACCCATACTGGAGCTGGTAGCAGTCACGATGGCAATGGTGATGACTTACCACCACCGCCGCCGCCGTCTGCTCAGGAGTTCTTTGCTCAGTTCTTGGGGAGCCAAAGGACAATGGAAGAAGCTCAGCGCCTCATCACGCAAAACACCGCTCGTGGCCACCCACAGCAACCTGGGGCCGAGCCAAATCAGCACAGTACATTCAAGGAATTTCTGGATACAAAGCCTCCTATCTTTAAGGTGGCTGAGGAACCACTACAGGCTGACGAGTGGCTCAACACCATTGAGCAGAAGTTTCGCTTGTTAAGAGTCACCGAGCATTTGAAAGCTGAGTATGCTTCTCATCAATTGCAAGGACCAGCAGAGATCTGGTGGACACATTTCCTGTCATCCTTGCCTGCTAATGCGTGAGTTACCTGGGAACAGTTCAAGCTAGCTTTTAGGGGACATCATATTCCCCCGGGCCTGATGCGCATGAAAGCAGCCGAATTTATGAGGCTCACTCAAGGAACAAAGTCACTCACTGAATATATGCACGCATTCAACAACTTGTCCAGATATGCTCTAGGTTTTGTGGATACCGAGGAGAAAAAGATAGAGAGTTTCAAGCAAGGTTTGGGTACTAAACTGATGAAGACTATGGCAAATTCTAGGTGTGCCACGTACAATGAGTTTATTAGTGATGCCTTGACCCAAGAAAACCACAACAACATGCATGCAGTTGCTAAGGGTCGCAAGAGGACATATGAGGCCGGTGCATCTGGATCTTTCTAGTCAAAAGCGCCTATCACAGCTAGGCCACCATTCTGTCCACCTGCACCCAAGTTTAGACCTCCACCACCTAAAGCACAGAATAATAGGCCATAGAAACCGTTCTGTAAGGCGTTCACTATTGCCTTACCAAAAGGAAATGGCAGTCAGGACAGCTCCACCGGATTCAGAAGTAATCAACCATGTTTCAACTGCAACCAACTAGGTCATTGGTCCAAGGAATGCCCCCACCCCAAGAAGAATAGCAACCAGAATCAGAACAATCAGAGGCAGGTGAATGCCAGGGCACGTCAGGGACACGTGCATTATACCGCTGTGGAAGAAGTGCCCGCTGGAGAAGTTGTCACGGCTGGTATGTTTCTCGTCAATAAGCATCCCACTATTATTTTATTTGATTCGGGAGCTTCTCATTCATTTATGAGTCAAGCATTTGCATCTAGACATGATTAAGAAATAATTGAAGTAAGCAAAAGGGGTTATAACATAAGTTCAGCAGGGGGTACTGTCACTACCAAAAAGATAGTCAAAAATGTGCTCATCTCTATACAAGGGAGGGAGTATACAACGGATTTGATAATATTGCCCGGGTTATCCATCAGTGTAATCTTAGGTATGAATTGGATGAAGTATCATGGTGCTCTTATTGACACCAGCACCCGTACTATTATGTTGAGAGAACCCACGGGAGGGAATGCTTTTCTAGTACCACTCTCCCGCAATTTTGAACTCCAACATTTAGCTTGTGCTATCCAAGCCACCACACTTAGTGATATCCCCGTAGTTTGTGAGTTTCCGGATGTATTTCTAGAGGAATTACCAGGCTTACCACCTGATAGGGAGGTGGAATTTAAGATTGAGTTAGTGCCAGGTACAGCACCCATATCAAGAAGGCCCTATAGAATGCCACCCAATGAGTTAGCAGAACTTAAGGTTCAATTGCAAGATCTATTGGACAAAGGTCTTATCTAACCTAGCTCATCTCCATGGGGATGTCCAGCCTTGTTTGTGAAAAAGAAGGATAAGTCACTGAGAATGTGTGTAGATTACAGACCACTCAATGCTGTGACCATCAAGAACAAATATCCATTGCCTTGCATCGACATCTTGTTCGATCAGCTAGCGAAGGCAAAGGTATTCTCCAAAATTGACTTGAGGTCAGGCTACCATCAAATAAAGATCCGGCCAAAGGATATACCTAAAACTGCTTTCTCTACCAGGTATGGCTTATATGAGTATTTGGTGATGTCTTTCGGACTAACAAATGCTCCAGCCTACTTCATGTACCTGATGAACTCGGTATTCATGCCCGAACTCGACAAGTTTGTGGTCGTGTTTATCGATGATATATTGATTTATTCAGAAAATGAGTCAGATCATGAAGAGCATCTGAGGATTGTCCTATCCAGATTGAGGGAGCATAAGCTATATGCCAAGTTTAGCAAATGTGAATTTTGGTTGAGCAAAGTACCTTTCTTAGGTCACATCTTATCAAGAGATGGAATCTCTGTAGACCCATCAAAAGTACAAGAGGTCATGGATTGGAAAGCCCCAACTTCGGTTCATGAAGTTCGGAGTTTTCTAGGGTTAGCAGGATATTATCGTCATTTCATTCCAGATTTCTCAAAGATAGCTGTAACACCTCGGGTGTTAGCCTTGCATAACTTGACTTGCATAACATGAGCATGAGCATCAAGCATTCATAAACAAGCATTTACCATTGAAACATTAGATTGAAACATCTGCAACGTTTGCTTGTTATCGCATGTTTCTTAAACATATGCAACTTTTCTCGTTATTTCATGTCTCCATGTATCTATGCATATGATCATGAGTGTACACATGTACTTGGTGGATGTGAGTCACACAAACATGTAGCCACACTAGGGTAGCAAATAGGACCTTATTCGTGGTTACATTTCATGAACCAACATTTAAGCTCCATGTGATTACACTAGCTAGCTCTATGAGTGACTACTACATGAAATGATTGAATGACCTTGCAAATTGCTTGAACATGTCTAGAGTATCATTATGAACAACTTTGATATTCATGGTTAGGGGTAATTAGGTCATTAAGCCATGCTTTGATGTGTATCATCATTTAAAAGTGACATGTTTGACCAAATTTGAACTAGGTGTTAGAGACCTTGCATGGAGGAGATCACTAAAGCAAAGTTGTAGTGTTTGACATAAGGAACAACTTTTATTTTTAAGTCAAGGACTGATTTAGCTTCTAACATGCTTGAATGGGTCCCACAAAAACCAGCAAAATCAGGCTTTCAACACTTAACGAATTTTCTAAGTCTTTGATTGACTGACAGTCTGACAGGCCTATGTTGGGGGTGATTTTTCTCAGTTTCGGTTGAGAATTGGAGCATGATCCTTGAATGAAAGTTGTAGCTGGTACATTAGACTTCAACCTTGATGTACTAAGTTTTCGCTGAAAGCCTTCGGTAACGAAGTTGTCATCGTTGCAATACTCGCTATCAGGCTAATACGCGCGCGACTGAATCAGCTGACGACATCGTTCGGTGGCCGACCGGCGCCAGAACGGGAGCGCCGCGTGTCCGTGGTGACGGCCGCGCATCGCCAACGCCCTGAATGCACAAGCCACGACGCGCCTGGACGCGGCCTTAACCCCGCCAGCGTCTGCCCGAGCCAACCCGCGCCCTCATTTTGCATTTCCCAGTCTCTCTTCCTCGCCACAGCAGCAGCCGAGCGCCTCCTCGCTCCGCCGTCGCCATAGCCGTGCGCAAGCTTGCGACGAGCCGTCCATTCTTCACCGCAGCAGCACCACTAGCTCCCCAGCAACCCACTGCCTCCTCCCGTGCCCGCTAATAGCCCTCGATAAGTGCCAGCGCCGTGCGCGAGCTCACCGGAGCTCCGTCGCCACCTCCATCGCCGTGGCCACGTCGCCACCGTCCACTGCAGGCCATGCTAGCGCGCTAGATAGCTCCGCCGTAGCTCGGTGATGCTCGGCGTAGCGTTTGATCGAGCCACCATAGCCCCCACCGGCGTACCGTCGTTGTCCAGCTCTGTCGTGCCGCCATGAACGCCGCCACCGTACTTAGCTCCGTCAATAGGCTCGGTCAAGTAGGTCACTAGCTCCGGGAAGTAGTGGGGGTCATGTAGCGTAGATGTCATCGCCGGCGAAGCTCGCCGTCGACGAGCCGTAGCCGCGCAGTGCCGAGCAGCGCCGCTACTCTGTTCGTGGCTCACTGGCATGTGGGGTCCCCTGTCAGGCGGGTCCCACCGGTCAGCGACTGATGAAGAGAAAGCTAGTTCATTCTTTTCAGATTTAAATCCTAATTTCATGTGTTTTGTTATTTTTGTATCTTCAGTTTGCTGGCTCCAAAAATTGTGAAATAAATTTGTGAGTGTTCCTTAGGAAGTGTAGTATTTAGGAAAAAATATGTTCTTGACTTGTACAGTAGAAATTTTTGGAGATTTAAATAGAGATTTGAAATGTGCTTTTGAATGCATTCAAATTTGTTTATTTTATATCTAGAGTTCCTGTGCTCCAAAAATTAGGAAATTTTTGTGGTAAGCTATTCTTGTCATGTATGAACTCTAGAAAAAATTTGAGGATCAGTGCATGTGTATATTTATAGTTACAGATTTTTCTTTTATGAATAGTTAATCTTTGTGTAAATTTTTACAAATTATTTAGAAATCCAAAATTCATGAAATTTGTTGGATGTAATCCTAGTACCATATGGATGCTAAGAAAAATAGGAAATCTGTTGCTTGACACTTTTCAATAGGGTTTTCCATTTATGCTATTTCAAGCCTTGCTGCCTTGTCATTTTTGCATAGGATGTTCTACTTGGCAAAATGGCATGAAATTTTTACAGTAGTCTATCGGTAGCACTAGTAAGTGACTGTAATTTTCTGAAAATTTATGATGCACATTTGTATAGGTTATTATTTAACCTAGGGGTTCAAATAAAATAATAAAGGCATTTAAATAAATAGTTTGGGCTTCACCATTATATTATCTTAAATAGATTTGGTATGCTTAAACTGTTGGTAGATTCTATGTTGTCAAATTTTGAATGATTACATGAAGTAGAAGTATTGTTACTTTGTATTGCATATTGAATAGTTTCCGGACATATTCTGGAGTTTGATGAGTTGCTTGTTGAAAATGATGTGTACTGTAAAAATGGTTAATAACAAAGTTATAGAGAATTTGATAAGCTTTCCAGAAAGTCCAGGATCACTGTATTTGGATTAGTAGAACTCTAGTTATGAGTGAAACAAGTAGCTACTGTTTTGTGATATAGTCGATGCGTTGTAGAAGTAGATAATTAAATAATCGAGAAGAGATATGCACCTACTCAATAAACATGATGCACCTATTAACATATATGCATTCGTAATACTTATGCCATATTCATGCATCTAGGATCAGAGGAAGAGATAACGTTGCTGGAATTCGAACAAGCCGCAGCTCCCGAAGGCGTGGAGCAGAATCCTGAAGAGCTTCCGGAGTGTCCTGATCACCACCCTACTTCCTTCCTGCGAGGCAAGCCCCGGAGCATTCTAAGTCTCCCAGTATTTTAAAAATGATTACTTAAGTACTTATGATTGATGCATTAGGTTATAAGAGTTGAATGGAACCACTTGATGCATATACATTCCTTGTCCAGCTATTACACCTTTAACCGGTATAGGTCCAGGATCGAATATATGCTTAGCCTTGCTTAGCTTAGACCGGTAGAAGTCGGGTGATTTCCTGTCACCTGCGAGATATAGGTGGATACCAGAGCACGGTTGGTTATAATTGCTATCGTGGAAAAGAACCATGGTTAATGTAAATGAAGACCGGGCGGGATGTCGATAGAGAAGCAACAAGACATGGAGGTCTTTGGTGTGGGTCTATCCCCGTCTGTGTCGATTAAGGACCGTACCATTGTTGAAACTTCTGACAAGATTGAACGCATGCCTCTCACTTAGCTGGCCGGATAACTCGTTCCGACCGCGAAGCCGAGTAATTCAATTCAGGCCGGGACCCGTTCTGTTGTGCGCTCCTTCTGGGGAACGATCAGACTGAGCCCAAGGGCAGGCTGGGCCTAAGCATCCTGGCATCTGGTGTTCCAGATTGTGCGGCGTGGTACGAACCCGCGAAATGTGTACCTAAGTTGTACCAAAGGTGACCTAAGGCTATCGTGGCTGGTAGACCTGGGTTTGTGTTAGGAATAAATTCCCAGCTGGTTGAAATCGATTCGAATCGCCGTCTCTCCCGGATAGTGAGAAACTTGACTAGCTCCAACATCGTAGTAACTGTGTTATGAAACATGATGGTTCGGATGATTATGGAATTACAATACCTGCTATGGTTACTATTGTATGCTTCTCAATTGATATACCATATGTTTGGCACAGGATAGTTGCTAATCTAGAAATGGATAGTTATAATTAACTTGATAAAGAAATTGTAACTGTACAGTAAATCAATTGCTTTTATGCCAATTTGTTGTTGAATTCCGTCCACTTATACAGCCTTGCATAATCCTTGAGAGTCATTTTATTTCTGGTTCATGACGGGTAAGTCTAGCTGAGTACCTTCTCGTACTCAGGGTTTATTTTTCCCATGTTGCAGATGGCACTGTATATCATGGTTATTGCAAGAGTTGCTTCTATCCCGCTGTGGATGAGGAGTAAGCCTTGGGCAGGCTTCTTATTAATCCCTCTACATGCTTTTGTGGACCGTGATCGTATCTTGGCACTGTATCAAACTATGTTGGAAACTTTATTTTTGAACTTATTTGCTTCCGCTTTATCTATCAAACTCGGTTTGTAATAACTTTTATTCGTACTCTGATGATGAAATGTATCTATGAACTTTATGTAATATGTGGCATGTATGTTGAATCCTGTACGATCTTGGTTGTTGTAAATCATTTATCAAGACCCGTCGTGGTACTCGACGGACTACCGGGTTTATATGGGTTCAAGTATGACAGTGCGACCGCTTGCGGACTGCCATTGTACTTGTACTCTTATAAATTGGTCGGTTCTGCGACAATAGCTAAGCCCATGACCAGACTACTTCAGAAAGATGAGAAGTACAAATGGACACCAGAATGTGAAGCAGCTTTTCACACCCTCAGAACTTTGTTGACTACCGCACCTGTGCTAGCACAACCAGACATTGAAAAGCCTTTCGATGTATTTTGTGATGCATCAGTAATAGGTTTGGGATGTGTGCTTATGCAAGAAGGAAGGGTAATTGCATATGCTTCTCGGCAATTGAGGAAACATGAAGTCAACTACCCTACACATGATTTGGAACTTGCAGCTGTTGTTCATGCATTAAAGATATGGAGACATTACTTGTTGGGCAATGTATGTCATATCTATACTGACCACAAAAGTCTCAAGTATGTCTTTACCCAGCTAAAACTGAACATGAGACAACGAAGATGGTTAGAGCTAATTAAGGACTACAATTTAGAAGTGCACTACCATCCGGGTAAGGCTAATGTAGTAGCAGATGCACTGAGTCGGAAGTCTCATTGCAACACTATAGAAGCATTATTAGAAGATGGATTCAACTTGTTACATCCTGCTGTACTACACAATATCACGATCAGTTGTTCACTTGAGAGCAAAATCGTAGATTTGCAGCAGACAGATGTAGGAATAAGTCACATCAAGAGAAAAATGCAAGAGCAAGAGACCAAGCATTTTAGATTGGACGAAAGAGGTGTATTATTGTTTGAGGACCGACTTGTGGTACCAAAAGACCGTGAGCTAAGGAATCAAATTTTAGAGGAAGCTCACTCGTCTAAATTGTCTATCCATCCGGGTAGTAGTAAGATGTATCAAGATTTGAAAACCCGTTTTTGGTGGACTAAGATGAAGAAAGAGATCGCAGCCTATGTTGCTAGGTGTGATAACTGCAGTAGAGTAAAAGCTATCCATATGAAAACTGCTGGATTACTTCAGCCATTGCCTATTCCAGCTTGGAAATGGGAGGAAATCAGCATGGACTTTATCACAGGCCTTCTAATGACGCCACAAGGTCACGATTCCATATGAGTTATTGTTGATCATCTCACCAAGTCAGCACACTTTATACCTGTGAACACACGGTATATAGTTGGGAAATACGCTGAGATATATATTTCCCAGATCGTGAGACTGCATGGAGTACCTAGGACTATAATCCCAGATCGAGGACCACAATTCATAGCTCGTTTCTGGGAGCACTTACACCAGGCTTTGGGAACCAAGCTAATCAGAAGTTCAGCTTATCATCCGCAAACTTCCGGACAGACAGAGCGAGTGAACCAAATCCTAGAAATTTTACTTAGAGCTTGTGTTATATCTTCAAAAGGTTCATGGGAGAAATGGTTACCTTTAGCTGAATTCTCCTATAACAATAGTTATCAAGCGAGTATCAAAATGGCTCCATTTGAAGCCTTGTATGGCAGAAAATGTAGAACTCCATTGAATTGGATTGAGCCTGGTGAAAGGAGATACTTTGGTATTGACTTTGTCAATGAAGCCAAAGAACAAGTACGTATCATCCAACAACATATGAAGGCAGCTCAATCAAGACAAAAGAGTTATGCCGACAGAAGAAGAAGACCACTGACTTTTGAGGTGGGTGACTATGTATACTTAAGAGTATCACCCATGAAAGGTGTGAAGAGATTTGGGATGAAAAAAAAGCTTTCACCAAGATATGTAGGGCCGTACAAGATTGTGGAACGGAAGGGGAATGTTGCTTATAAGTTACAACTTCCACCTGAGATGAGTGCAATATTTGATGTCTTCCATGTTTCTCAGTTGAAGAAATGTCTTCGAGTACCGGAAGAAGCTATTGCACCCACCAACGTGCAGCTTCAATCGGATTTGACCTATGAAGAAAAGCCAATTCGAGTATTAGAGGAGATGGAGAGAGTAACACGGAGTAAGATTATTAAGTTCTATAAGGTGGTGTGGAACAATCATAGTGAACAAGATGCTACGTGGGAAAGAGAAGATTATCGACAAGAAATTTATCCCACCTTTTTCCAAGAATGGTAGGTCTTGCAAATCTCGGGACGAGATTTTTATAAGGGGGAGGGGCTGTAACACCCTAGGTGTTAGCCTTGCACAATTTGACTTGCATAGCATGAGCATGAGCATCAAGCATTCATATATAAGCATTTACACTTGAAACATTCAATTGAAACATATGAAACATTTGCTTGTTAGTTCATGTTTCCTGGTATATATATGCAAATAATAGTGAGTGAATACATGTAAATGATTATGTGACCTTGCAAATAGCTTAAACATGTTTAGAGTATCATTATGAACAACTTTGGTATTCATGGCTAAGGCTAAATGAGTCACTAAGTCATAGTTCATGTATGAGTCATCTTTTTAAGGAAGCATGTTTGACCAAGTTTGAACCATATGCTAGAGGCTATGCATGTATGTGGTCACTAAAGAAAAGTTGTAGTCTGTAATATGGGGAACAACTTTTATGTTTGGGTCATGGGATAATAAGGTGCATAGGTTAGTCTTTTGGAGCTCACAAATATCATCAAATAACTGTTTTCAACACTTAGCCATTTTTGTTCTAAGTCATACTCTGACAGTGCTGTCAGCCCGACTTTGGATTGATTTTTCTCAGTAATGGTTGAGAATTAGCACACGATTCCTTAAGAGTAATTGGAGATGGTACATTGAGCTACAACTTTGGTTCATACGATGTACGCTAATTCATCACGGTTACGCAGATATAGCTTCACGAAAACCCGCTGTCAGGCTGTACGCGCGCGACTGAACCAACTGAATCGGCCGTCGTCAGTGGCCGACCGGTTCAGAGCCGAGCCGCCGCGTGTCCATAGCGATGGCCACGCGTCGCCGGCGCCCTGCCCCGTGCGGCCAAGCCAGGCCAACGCGCACTACTTCACCCCAGCACTCGCCCGCACTGCCCAGCGCTCGCCATTTTTCATTTCCACAGCTCCTCCTTCGCCTGTGTGCGCTCCGCAGCAGCAGAGCAGTTCGCCGCCGTCGTTGGCCGGTCGCCAGCTTGCTCTGCCCCGCCATCCAACCACCGCAACTGCTCCACCAGCTCCCCATCAACCCACTGCCTCCTCCCGTGCCCGCTGATAAAGCTTGGTAAGCCACCGCAGTTCGCAACACCTCGCCGAAGCTCCGCTGCTAACCCCGTTACCATGGCCACGTCGCCTCCGTCCACCATTGGCCGTGATAGCTTGTGGTATAGGATCGCCGTGGTCTAGAGATACTCATCCAAGTCTTAGTTGGAGCCACCGTAGCCTCCACCGGTGCCTCGCCATCGTCCAGCGCCACCGCCCCGCCATGGCCGCCGCCGTCGTAGTTAGCGCCGGCGAGAGGCCCCACCAAGTATCTCAATCTGTGCGCTAGGTCACGAGTGTCGTGTAGTGTAGACGTCACCGCCGGCGAACTCGCCGCCGTCGAGTTCTAGCCGCGACCGTAGAGTAGCGCCGCCGGCTCTGTTTTTGTTTCGCTGACCGGTGGGGTCAACTGACCA
This sequence comes from Miscanthus lutarioriparius, assembly GCA_904845875.1. Taxonomy (NCBI): domain Eukaryota; kingdom Viridiplantae; phylum Streptophyta; class Magnoliopsida; order Poales; family Poaceae; genus Miscanthus; species Miscanthus lutarioriparius. The sequence goes on from CAJGYO010000006.1 coordinate 47,778,010, forward strand.
GTGGGAACCACGTGTCAGCGACTCCAAGTATTAAAGCCAGTTCATTTTGAATGCAGATTTCATATGTTTTGTAATTTTTGTATATTCAGTTTGGTAGCTTTAAAAATTGTGAAATAAATTTGTTAGTGTTCCTTAGGAAGTGTGGTATTTTGGAAAAATATGTTCTTGACATTTACAGTAGAAATTTTTGGAGATTTAAATAGGGATTTGAAATGTGTTTTTGAATGCATGCAAATTTATTTATTTTATATCTAGAGTTCCTGTGCTCCAAAAATTATGAAATTTTTGTGGTAAGCTAGTCTTAGCATATATGAGCTCTGGTAAAAATTTGAAGATGAGTGCATGTGTAGATTTGTAGTTATAGATTTTTCTTTTATGATTAGGAGATCTTTGTGTAAATTTTTATAAATTATTTAGGAATCCAATATTCATGAAATTTGTTGGAGGTTATCCTAGTACCATAAGGATGCTAAGAAAAATAGGAAATCTATTGCTTGACACTTTTCACTAAGGTTTTCTATTTATGCTATTTCAAGCCTTGCTGCCTTGTCATTTTTGTATAGGATGTTCTACTTGGCAAAATGGCCTGAAATTTTTACAGTAGTCTAGTGGTAGCACTAGTAAGCCACTGTAATTTTCTGAGAATTTATGATGCACATTTGGTATAGGTTTATTATTTAACCTAGGGGTTCAAATAAAATAATAAAGGCATTTAAATAAATAGTTTGGGCTTCACCATTATGTTTTCTTAGATGTATTTGGTATGCTTAAACTACTGGTAGACTTTTGGGTCATAAAGATTTGAATACTTATATGAAGTAGAAGTATTGTTACTTTATAATGCGAATTGGGATAGTTTCCGGACAGATTCTGGAATTTGCTAAGTTGCATGATAGAGATGATATTTGCTGTAAAAATGGTTAATAACAAAGCTGTAGATAATTTGATAAGCTTTCCAGAAAGTCCAGGATCACTGCATTTGGATTAGTAGAACTCCTGTTAGGAGTAAAACAAGTAGCTGTTGTTTTGTGATATAGTAGATGCATTGTGGAAGTAGTAATTAAATAATCGAGAAGAGATATGCACCTACTCAATAAACATGATGCACTTGATAACATATATGCATTCGTAATACTTATGCCATATTCATGCATCTAGGATCGGAGGAAGAAATAACGTTGCTGGAATTTGAAGAAGCAGAGGAAGGGGACCAGCAGGAGGATCCGCAAGCCGCAGCTCCCAAGGGCGTGGAGCCGAATCCTGAAGAGCTTCCAGAGTGTCCTGATCATCGCCCTACTTCCTTTCTATGAGGCAAGCCCCGGAGCATTCTAAGTCTCCTAGTATTTTATAAATGATTACTTAAGTACTTATGATTGATGCATTAGGTTATAAGAGTTGAATAGAACCACTTGATGCATATACATTCCTTGTCCAGCTATTACACCTTTAACCGGTATAGGTCCAGGATCGAATATATGCTTAGCCATGCTTAGACCGGTAGAAGTCGAGTGATTTCCTGTCACCTGCGAGATATAGGTGGATACCGGAGCACGGTTGGTTATAATTGCTATCGTGGAAAAGAACCATGGTTAATGTAAATGGAGACCGGGCGGGATGTCGATAGAGAAGCAACAAGACATGGAGGTCTTGGGTGTGGATCTATCCCTGTCTGTATCGATTAAGGACCATACTGTTGTTGGCGCTTCTGACAAGATTGAACGCATGCCTATCACTTAGCTGGCCGGATAACTCGTTCCGATCGCGAAGCCGAGTAATTCAACTCAGGCCGGGACCTGTTTTGTTGTGCGCTCCTTGCGGGGGGCGATCAGACTGAGCCCAAGGGCAGGCTGGGCCTAAACGTCCTGGCATCTAGTGTCCCAGATTGTGCGGCACAGTACGGACCTGCGAAATGTGTACCTGAGTTGTACCAAAGGTGACCTGAGGCTATCGTGGCTGGTAGACCTGGGTTTATGTTAGGAATAAATTCCCAGCTAGTTGAAATCGATTCGAATCGCCGTCTCTCCCGGATAGTGAGAAACTTGGCTAGTCCCAACATCGTAGTAACTGTGTTATGGAACATGATGGTTCGAATGAATATGGAATTACAATACCTGCTATGGTTACTATTGTATGCTTTTAAATGGATATACCACATGTTTGGCACAGGATAGTTGCTAATCTAGAGATGGATAGTTAGAAATAATTGATAAAAGAAATCCTAATTGTATAATAAGTCAATTGCTTTTATGCGAAATGTTGTCAAGCTACCTCCACTTATACAGCCTTGCATAATCCTTGGAGTCCTTTTATTTCTGGTTTATGGCGGGTAAGTCTAGCTGAGTACCTTCTCGTACTCAGGGTTTTATTTTTCCCATGTTGCAGATGGCACTGTATATCATGGTTATTGCAACAGTTGCTTGTATCCCACTGTGGATGAGGAGTAAGCCTTGGGCAGGCTTCTTATTAACCCTTCTACATGCTTTTGTGGACCGTGATCGTATCTTGGCACTGTATTAAACTATGTTGGAAACGTTACTTTCAAACTAAATTTGCTTCCGCTTTTATCTATCAAACTCGGTTTGTAATAACTTTTATTCGTACTCTGATGGAGAAATGTATCTGCGAACTTTATGTAATATGTGGCATGTATGTTGAATCATGTACGATCTTGGTTGTTGTAAATCGTTTATCGAGACCCGTCGCGGTACTCGACGGACTACCGGGTTTATATGGGTTCAAGTATGACAGTGCGACCACTTGCGGGCTGCCATTGTACTTGTACTCTTATAAATTGGTCGGTTCTGCGACAGCAAATCTCTTGAAGAACATGTTGAGCATATCCGAAGTGTGCTTGCTGTCTTACGTGAGCAAAAATTGTATGCTAACCTTGACAAGTGCACCTTTTGCACCGACAAGGTAGTCTTTCTTGGCTTTGTTATTTTAGGACAAGGTGTGGAGGTGGATGAGGAAAAGATCAAAGCTGTTTGTGAGTGGATACCTCCACAAAATGTGAGCCAAGTATGGAGCTTCCTCGGACTTGCTGGTTTCTACCGGCGAGTTGTGAAAGATTTCAGCACCATTGCTGCTCCAATCAATGAGTTGACAAATAAAGAAGTGCCTTTTAATTGAGGAGAAGCACAAGATAAGGCATTTGAAGAGTTGAAAATGAAGCTAACAACAACCCCACTCCTTGCACTTCCAGATTTCGGTAAGACATTTAAAATTGAATGTGATGCCAATGGTGTAGGAATTGGAGGTGTGTTGATGCAAGAAAGGAGGCCGATTGCATACTTCAATGAAAAGCTAAGTGGTCCAACTTTGAATTATTCAGTTTATGATAAAGAATTATATGCTCTTGTTAGGAGTTTGGAAACTTGGCAACACTACCTTTTGCCTAAAGAATTTGTGATACATTCAGACCATGAATTCTTGAAACACCTTAAAGGCCAATTAAAACTGAACCGAAGACATGCAAAATGGAGTGAATTCATTGAGTCTTTTCCATACATTGTCAAGTACAAGAAAGGGAAGGATAGTGTTGTAGCTGATGCTTTGTCTCGACGTCATACTTTGCTTTCACAACTTGATGCTAAAATTCTTGGTTTGGAAAGTATAAAAGAATTATATGCCACTGACTCATATTTTGCTGAGCCATATTCCAAGTGTTGTGGTGGCAAGAGATGGGAAAAATTCCATTTGCATGATGGGTTTTTGTTTCGAGCTAATAAACTCTGCATTCCAGATTGTTCTATTCGCATTTTGCTTGTGTAGGAAGCTCATGCGGGTGGACTTATGGGCCACTTTGGTGCCAAGAAAATAGAGCAAGTACTCGTTGATCATTTCTTTTGGCCTAAGATGAGAAGAGACGTGGAGAGGCATGTTCTTCTCTATGAAACCTGCCACAAAGCTAAGTCATGTTCGAACCCTCATGGTTTATACACTCCTGTACCTATTCCTAGTGTACCTTGGGAGGATATCTCTATGGACTTTGTTCTTGTTTACCCCGAACCAAGAGGGGGAGGGATTTAATCTTTGTTGTGGTTGACCGTTTTAGCAAAATGGCACACTTTATTCCGTGCCATAAGAGCAATGATGCTTCACATATTGCTAAATTGTTTTTCAGAGAAGTTGTGCGTCTACATGGAGTACCACGTACCATTGTGTTTGATCGTGACACCAAGTTTTTGAGCTACTTTTGGAAGACCTTATGGGAAAAACTTGGAACCAGGCTGCTATTCTCCACAATGTGTCATCCTCAAACTGATGGGCAAACTGAAGTTGTGAACCGCACACTGTCAACATTGTTGTGAGCTATCCTAAAGAAGAATATGAAGCTGTGGGAAGAAAGTTTGCCACATGTGGAATTTGCATACAACAGGGCGGTACCCTCGACCACCAAATTTTGTCCATTCGAAATTGTATATGGTTTCAAACCTGCTGCTCCCATTAATCTTTTGCCTTTGCCTATGCAGGAACTTATGAACTTTGATGCAGCCAAACAAGCTGAATTTGTCAAGAAGCTTCATGATCGAGCTAGAGAAAACATTGAAAAGATGACCAAGATGTATGAGGAAGATGTTATTTGAACCAGGAGACTTGGTTTGGGTGCATTTGCGCAAGGATCGCTTTCCTGAACAACGCAAGAGCAAGTTGCAGCCCTGAGCCAAAGGTCCATTCAAAATGCTTCGCAAGATTAATGATAACGCATATGAAATTGATCTTCCAAGTACTTATGGTGTTAGTACAAGTTTCAATGTCGTCGATCTATCTCCATTCTTTGGATTGGAAGAGTCGAGGATGACTCCTTTTCAAGAGGGGGAGGATGATGAGGACATCCCAGCCGTGCATGCTAGCTCAAGTCCAAAGGATACAAATCAAGGGCCACTTACAAGAAGCCATGCCAAGAAACTACTAGAGCAGGTGAATTCATTCCTAACTGAGTGTAATTTTAACACTTATGAGAATGTTATACTACCTAAATGTCATATCTTGATGATGCTTAGGTTTACACATGAAGACGTGGAAGGCACATGGCCGAAGGATCAAGACATGGTACTACAAAATAGCTCTATCGGAAAAGTAACACGGACTGACGACCGGACCAGGAAAAAGTAACGCTGATGAAAAGTAGCACGGACGGATGAGCGGACCCAGGAAAAAGTGACGCAGAAGGTCAATAGTCTACCATGAGCAGAATTTGGTACAACTTCCCATGCAAAACTGTACCAATCTACAAAGTTTCGTGGTGCATGCTGCACATAGCTAGAAAGCTCTTCGAGACTACTTTCATATCCAACAAATGGTTCGTCATTTGGACTTCCCAATAAGGAATTATGGCCAGATTTGTGGACACTGTTCTGGAGGCCAACAGTCAGGCAAGACCACTTTGGGAATCCATCTTGTCGTGACCTTTCACATAGCCTATCTTCAGAAACTCCATTTCGTTTTCACACCCAACTAGAAGGGTTGTTCCTAGTATAAATATCCCCTGCCTCTATGCTATTAGGAACCTTTTCATGATTTGATAAACTACATGATATTGCAGCCGAGCTGCCGAGTGCCTTACTCAAACCTCTATTCTTCCTTGTTCTTCTTGGACTTGTGAAGTGATCCATCTGGGTTCTCCTAGTTCGTGCTCTACGGTTTCCAGTACGGCTGCACCATTTTGTGTGGATTAGTTCCAGATTGTGGTTCTCCGGTCGTTCGGAGATCGAGTTGAAGTCTTCACGGTTTCGGTGTCTCTAGCCCCGTCGCTTGGTGGCATCCAACCTTTGTCAGGTATAAAGCTAGTTATCCCGTTGTTCATAGTAAGTTATCTTTAATTCGTGACCTACTGTCGTGAAGATAGGGCCACCCTCAATGACGTTCCTTATCACATATGGTGATGAGTGCTGACATGTAGAAATTGCATTAACTAATTAGTTATATAAAAGCTTTTGACAATGCTTTTCACATGTTTCTTTTGCTACGCTGACTAAACTAACCAAAATATGCTCTGTTTGGATAAACTATTTTTTCATATAAGCTGCAATAACCGAAGGGAACCAGCTAGTAGTGTTTTTTTTAAGTTGAATAGTTAAATAGTTTAAAATAGGTTATATGTTGGACTATAAACTGGACTGTTCAGATTAGCTAGAGCTTTTCTTTTTGGAGCTAACAATTTATTTTAGTCATTCCAAATAGCGCCTTACATGTTGTCAACTTGTCATGAGAGATCGAACGTCATTTTAAAGGTCATCGAAATTCTCCGACAACTTCTTTTTTCTTGAATAAGCAAAAGATTTATACATCTTTAATTTGTATTAAGATCGAGAAATAGTGAAAGTTACAATGACGTGTCAAGAACATGGCACACTAGGAAGGTTAGTGTTATACACTAGGGAGGATATGAGCGTTCATATAAAATCTCTTTGACATTCTAGGGCACTGCTAAGGTGTGTTGTATTGAACATTTCTTCTATCTTAATACAAAAACGTGTAAATCTTTTGCGTGATCGAGAAAAAACAATCGACTTTGCTCTCCCTAGCATAAGGAGATCATAGACTATTACTCGATAATCATACTACCTAGCCATTATCGGCGATCAGATGTGCTGGCTTGCGCGACGCCTCGGTCGCTCTCCTTGTGGGTTCGGAAAGAGCTGTCGCATTGCCTCAACATACGAGGGGTTGAGCTGGTCGATGAAGATATTGTCATAAGTGTTCATGGCTACCATGGAATGCCTCGTCTGTCCGTCGAGGAATCCCATCCGCTTCATCACCAACACCATTCATCCTCCAACAACTTCCATTTGAACACTAGAAGAAGTCCACGATTTCAGAGAAAACTTAACTTCTTTCCTCCATTGGAAGTTTGGAACCGGCCCACGACGTTTGAAAGACTTCTAATTCATTCGAAAGCTAACTGGATCATGCTCATGCACCTTTAAATTATGAGTCTGGCCGACTTCGAAGTTGGATCATGAGCAGAAGTTCAAATTAATTAGCAAATGAAAACGACACCGACAGAACTGAGACAAGTTCACATTCACCAAACATGAGGAGGGGTGACGACGAGGAAAGCACACGAACGCGCAAGGCATGCGAACCGCAAAGCTGCTAAGCATTTTGCCAGTGCCACGAACAAGAAAAAGCATGAATCCGCGCGGATCGGCCCACGTCGTTCAGCTCGGCGCACTCCGCAGTCCAACCGATTCATCAGTTGCTGTTTTCCGTGCACGCAGCATCAGACAGGCCGCGAGCTGAGCCGGGTGCCGCGGCCTCACGCTTTCAGTGTGCACGCATGGCGCGTCGCGCACGCAGCGCCGCAGCATGTATATATAGGGCCCGAAGGAGGCGCCATGCATCCCATCCACAGAGCTGCGCGCGGCAGTTAAGCTCAGCAGCTCACCTTGGACGACCGAGAGTGAGAGACCAGCTAAGCTAGCGATCGAGCGATGGCGGGCTACAAATCGCTCGGCGTCCTCCTGGCTGTCGCCGCGCTCCTCGCCGCGGCGGCAAGTGCGGTGGAGGACGAGCACATGTACCACTGGAAGTGCTTCAAGTCGTGCACGGGGAACTGCCATGACGAGGACGCCGCCTTTGACGACGACGTCGTCGCCAAGGACGGACACCACCCCGCCGGGGGCTCGAACGCCTCGGCCGTCGTCTCCGGCGGCAAGTGCAAGGACAGGTGCCTGAACGAGTGCTTCGAGGACCTGCCGGCCCAATGCTACCACCAGTGCGTCGTCACCAACTGCCTCTGCTTCCCACCCTGTATGTGCTGCACAGTCAAGCTAACACCCATGAATCCTACAAGACAATTATATGCATTACTTCTGCAATCCTAATGATCTCTGCCCCAATTTTGCAGTTAGCAACGAGAAAACGATGTGCCTGAAGAGCTGCTGCGAGAAATGCTTCCACCACGGCCCGCCACCGCCAGCGCCTGGTCCTGGCCCGAAGCCGCCTGCCCCGACGAAGCCCAAGCCACCGCCGAGGCCGCCAGCGCCAAAGCCGCCTGCCCCGACGAAGCCCAAGCCACCGCCGAGGCCGCCAGCGCCAACGCCAAAGCCACCGACGCCCAAGGCGCCGCCACCGCCCAAGAAGCCGTGTCCCTGTCCCCCCGGCAGCGACGAGGTCAAGGCCGACGACAACAGCAACAACTGATACGATGGATCGGCCACTCATCATCAGAATATAACCCCATATACTAGACTTCGTAATTGTACGTGTGTACTTACGTCGTTCGGCACATCAAGTAGGCCCCACCCCACTCTACACGCGACACATATGTACGCAGTGGGAGTGCCAATTTACTGCTGCTAGCAAGGAAACAATGCTATATCCGTTCCTGTATACTGGCATATATACAGCATATATATGAACAAACAAATGCCTGATAGTAGTTCTATAAATGAATGCATGTATTATATGATGTACTAAAATTTATATTCTATATACATATTAGCACTTGCTTGAAGCATGACGTTTATATGTTTAAACTCTTCTGCTTTAATAAAAAAAATATGTAAATCTTTTGTGTATTCAAGAAAAAAAGTTTTCAAGTTTAGCCCCTTGGTCTTTTTTCTTTTTCTTTTGCGAATACCTTCTTTGGTCTTTGATAGCAAACAAATCGGCGCGACTGCAGAAGGCACATTGATACGGTGTCCTCTTTGGGCCGAAAACATGGTTAGAATGCTCCGGATTTAGTAGGCCCCACCAATCATGATGGGCCTTCCCATAAGGTAAAATCCGGCGCAAATCGATTCAGTTGATTTATTTGCTAAAAAAACAGATTCAGTTGATTTATTTTTCCCATATGTTCTCATTTCTGGTCTTCATATTATAGTGGCAAAAGTTTGTCATGAATAGTTCCTTTTTTTTAACGGAACGGGAGCTCTATCTTTTAATTAATATAGAAAACAACTTCTAGGAGTACACTGTAACGACAATAGGACGCACCTTTAAAAGACATTGCAGAAGCAACCTATTGGTACTACTACACCATGGCCAACATGAATAAGAAAACTAGAAATTAATCAGGATACAAATCCAAAGTCAGTTATGAGTTCATGTGTTTGAATTAATTTATAAAACCATATGTCGCCAAACTTTTTTTTTTTTATCGGTGAGATGACTGTTGTATCTTCAGTTATGAGGTCATATGCTTTCTTCTTATTATAAATTCAAAACGGATACAAAATGTGCGCCAGTTATTAATCATATATAGCAAAAAAAATGCTTCCCGGGAAACAAAAAAATAAAACAAAGCTGTACACTATACAAGCTACAAGGCTCGGCGATACGTTAAATCCCCCTATTGGGGCCTCATCTGGCATGATGTGGAACGATCCGAACTGGGGCTCATCAAGCTTCCGCGCCATCTTGGGAACCAGATCCATGACTTGTCACGGTTGTTACATGTCTCTGTCCGGGTGCAGTGCTACATGTTTCTGCAGCACCATGATGTATGGCTTTTCCAGTGTGATGTGGCTGTTTACTCGGCCAGGTTGACATATGAGTTGTGCATGCCATGCTCCTTGAGATCATCAAATGAAGTTTTGATTAATTGGCCAATTATTCCTGGTAATTCTATTGTTGGTCATATCAGATGTGTTTCAGTTTGTTCCTTATTCTTTCTTTCTCTTGCTCCTGAAACTAATGTTTTGATAGTTGCTCTTTCAACAGCTATAAGTTTGATTTGATAAGCTGTAAAACATGGTTCTGCAAATAAGAAGAGTTATCATGCCCAAGAAAAGAAACCAGAACTGCAGATTTGATAGAATTGGTTCCAATAACGACAAAGATGGACAACATTTATCGCCCTGTTCATTTGGGCTTGTTTGGCTGATAAGCCATAGCTGAAAGTACCGTTGGCTGATTTGGTGTGAGAGAAAAATATTGTTCATTGGCTGAAAAAGTACGGCTTATAAGCCAAACAAGCCCAAACGAACAGGGCGTATATCTATATATGTGCTCATAGATTCAAAGATGAGTAGGGACCTTCCGATTAATACAATACTCTAGCATCTATATTAAAATTTATATCATGCATAATTTTCTTTGCACATCGTGTTTAGCAATCAAGAAATGCAGTACTCCTCTAAAAAAGACAGAGAGAGGAAAAAAGAAAAGAAATGCAGTACTTCTTCAGTTCTTCTCAAGAAGCATTTTGATCCGAAGCTGGGGGCCTGGGGGGTTTCTTCTCATGGGATAATGAAATAAATAGGCGTCTGAGATTTAGCATCACCGTTACTTCTTCAATTCTCTCAAGTACACATCGTTTTTTCCTTCTCGAAGATGAGGAGCTCAATTGATATCAGTTGGCCCAGTCTGTGTGTCGGAACCGCTTCACACACTTCCTGCATGCTACAATACTGCAGGCAGTCTGCAGCCTCATGCGCTCCACACGCGCGCAAATGGCGCTGCGTATCCAACACAGCACAGGCACTGCAGGCTGCGGCTACCTCTAGCTAGCTCTGGGGCAGCAGTACATATGCGAGCAGCTCGGCGCGAGGCCACAGGTACCCATCGCCATCGATCCATCGCGTTAGCTGCACCTCCCCTTGGACGTCGCGGCAAGCAATGGCGCGCTCCAAGGCGGTGCTGCTCGCCGCCCTCCTTGCCGTCGCAGCGCTCTCCGCCGCTGCGGCGTGGGAGGACTACGACCACCACATGTACCACAAGTGCTACAGGTCCTGCATGAGGAAGTGCGACGACGACTACGACGATGATGACGACGACGACGACGCCTTCAAGAATGGCATCCGCCCCGTTGCAGTCTCCGTGTCCGATGATCACGACCATGACGACCACCACGATGATCACGACCACGACCACGACGACCACGACCATGATGACCACCACCACCACGACCATGGCGAACACCATGACGACGACGACGATGACGACGACGAGTGCCGGGTGGAGTGCACCGAGGAATGCATCGACTACGTGCCCGGCATTTGTTACCACCACTGCGTCTCCCGCTCATGTCTTTACTTGCCACCATGTACGTTCATTGCAAGGATATATACTTCTGAAGTCCTACTCCTGATTAATTTTAATTAATCCCTTGACCCTTCTAATGCATTTGTTGTGTTTCTATCTGACCGCAGATAGCTACCGGAGAACGGCTTGCTTCCATCGATGCGGCCACAGATGCTACCACCATGGCCACCATCATCATCGCCATCACCACCATGACGATGATGATGATGACCACCACGACGACGATGACCACCACGATAGCCCAACACCAAGCCCACCTAAACCTGGACCCAAGCCAAAACCACCCAAGCCAAGGCCAACGCCCAAGCCACCGAGGCCTAGTCCAACGCCGGAGATACCGCCCATGCAGCAGAAGCCCAGACAGCCAAGTACCCCGAAGCCACCACAAAAGCCGACACTGCCGAGTTCTCCGAAGCCGACACCGCCAACGCCTAGTACACCGAAGCCACCACCAAAGCCAACGCCTAGTACACCGAAGAAAGCCGCCACCGAGTACTGATCGGAAGCCACCACCGAAGCCGTCCACACCGCCTAGTACCCCGAAGCCACCACTAAAGTCTGTAGCGCCAAGTATCCCGAAGCCGGCACCGTCGAGTACCCCAAAACCACCACCGAAGCCAACAACGTCTAGTACATCAAAACCACCACTGGAGTCAGTAGCACCCCCGAAGCCACCACTAGAGCAGACAAATCCACCACCAGAACTGACATTGTCCAATACTCCAAAGTCACCACCGAAACTGATATCATTCACTAAATCGAAGCCACCTCATATTACACCGAAGCCACCAGCACCGCCCAGTACACCAAAGCCACCTTATATTACACCAAAGCCACCGGCACCGCCTAGAACACCAAAGCTAGCAACTCCCAAGCCGCTGAAGCCATCACCGAGGAGACAAAGCTAGGAGTGCCTAAACCAGGACCGAAGCCATCTAAGCCGCCGTCGCGCCTCAGGCTACCCAAAACAGTTGATGGATAATTCATTTCATGACTGGACGACATACACATGATTATATTGAGATTGTTACTGATTACTTTATCCAGTAGAAATATGAGAGGATTATATCTCAATTTGGTAGAAGTAAATTGGGCATAAATAAACCTGATATAACAAGCCTAGTTCTATGGGTCCATTTCTGCATGATGTACTGAAGGGTCATATTATATGTAGGGTAAGAATTGCATAATCCTATGTTCTCGATCTTTTATTTCACAAAGTGGTGGGGATCAGGCTACGAGACTACAGAGGATGTAGTATATGGTATATGTTAGACGGATGTTTCAGCACCAGACTCGCGTATGCACGCACGTAAACCATGTGTGCACAAAGCCATGACATACTCACATATGGGCTCAGGCAGTTACGGCAACCACCTAGGATTAGGCTTTGCTTCTATCCTTTGCATGCATGTAATCTTAGGATTACTTTCCTTCTGCTTTATTATGCATTGCGTTAGATATTTAGACAATTTTAGCAGCAATTTAATCCAAAAAAAGACATTAAATAAAATTATCATGTTGGTGACGTCATATATGTGCTTGTGTGTCTTAAACGTGACGAGCATGTAGATGATACTCAAACTAAGGATTGACAGCCAAGACCTTAGAAAATTCGTTCTAGAAACATTCCCAGTGGCAGAGCCGGATGCACTCGAAGACATAGTGTCTGTCGACGTAGTCGCCCCGCTTGATGCAGTGCAGAGGAGAAGCCGTGCCAATCACTAGCGATCCTCCAGGACGCAGAGGACGTAGCGAGTAGTCATGCCACGACACTCCCCAAAAACATGATTGTCGCCCTTCACCCGAGCAGACGAACCCGAAGACAGCGAGCGTTCCAGAGGCCTACTCTCCCAGTTCGTGTGCGCGCAGGAACTGGGACAGGGAGAACCAGAGAACAACTGAATATGTGGTTGTCTCGGAAGCGAAGAAGATGACTGACGGAGAAGCCGAGATTATATGCTCGCGGCCAGGGAGGCGATGGGGCGTAGGAGGAGATCAGAGGACCGAGGAGACGTGCGGACGCAGATGGCAGTAACAGGCGAAACTTCCGCCATGAAGCCGCCACCGACATAAAAGAGAGTAACTCTCGTAATTATATGGATTTGAGTGGCAAAACCATTCTCGTCCCATCCGTCCGTCCGTTCATCCGCTCGCCGCCTGCCTCGCCTCGCCACGCCCACGCGTGTGGCATACCTACGTCCTTTTCTAAGCTTCTCAATATAGATAGACAATATCCAACCATATAAACCGAGTCAACATCCAGTCAAAATCTCATACGGTATTAAACTATATATCGCACATTATTACGAGTCATAGAGTTTATTTGATTTATTAAATATTATATGGGCCAAGCCCATAATATATCAATAATTTCCACCAAACTCTAGGATTCGTAGTAAAATAGTCTAAAAACCATATTTCTTTAATATACCAGAGTTTCGATGGAGACTGTTAAGTTGAACATCCATCTAGAGCAGTAGTTACACTCAATCATAACTTATCAATAGACTATGCTTTAAATTGACAGTTTTGTGTGAGGTGAGTTTCACTAAAATTCTTATCTTGTACTAGGCTGCAACAAGGACCCCCTCTATTTGAAGCATATAAGTCGCACTTCAAGGCCTTTCATGAGTATCTAGAGATTACTCACATCTCATAGATTGTGACTAGCAATGGAACTCACATAGGTGTGTTCCTTTTAGGATGTTCTGTAGGATAACATCCCTGCTTAAATAAGCCACTCGAATCACATTAAAGAATTAACTATCCTATCTTATAGTATTGGAGAAACAGTGCATCTCAAATGATTCGGACCTTAGCATAAGGGGTCTCTCCCTCAGTCAACCACTAGCTTGTTTCACCATCCTATTTCACAGGATTTCCGATCACATAGGACAGGTTACCACTATGGAATGATTTCAAGTGGGTCTCAAACCCAACTCCCTCGACGCACCTTCTATCACATTGTGTGATAGACCCTTTGTAAACTGATCTGCCAGATTCTTAGATATATGTACATAGTCTAATGCAATTACTCCGGAGTTTCTCAGTTTTCTGACAGATTTTAACCTCCTTTTCACATGCCTTGTAGACTTCATGTTGTCCCTAGAACTATTCACTTTGATTATCACCGTTTGGTTATCACAGTTCATGGAAATGGCCGGTATCGGTTTTTCAACTACCGGTAAATCCATTAGGAGCTCACAAAGCCACTCGGCCTCAACACCGGCGGTGTCTAATGCTGTGAGTTCTACTTTCATTGTTGACCTCGTTAAGACGATCTGTTTGCAAGACTTCCATGAAATAGCACCACCTCCAAGTGAGAACACATATCCACTTGTGGTATAAATCTCATCAGAATCAGATATCCAGTTTGCATCACAGTAACCCTCTAGTACCCTCGGGTATCCGGTATAGTGAATGCCATAGCTCATGGTGCAACACCCTCTCAAGAGCGTGCTAGTGTTTATCTCCTGGATTTAAAACAAACCAGCTAACTTTGCTCACAGCAAATGAGATATCAGGCCTTATTGCACTAGCCAAATACATAAGTGAGCCAACAATTTGAGAATATCTCAATTCATCCCGTGCTATTCTGCGATTTTTCCTTAATAGCACACTTGGGTCATACGGAGTTGGAGAAGGCATGCATTCACTATAACCAAAGCGATTTAGCACATTTTCCACATAGTGAGATTGCATAAATGTTACCCCACCATTTTCTTCTCTCAGTAGCTTTATGTTAAGAATAACATCAGCCTCACCTAAGTCTTTCATCTCAAAATTATTAGACAGAAAATCTTTTACTTCCTTGATCACATTAATATTATTTCTAAAGATTAAAATATCATCCACATACAAGCACAAAATTACACCTTCTCTACCACCATACCGATAATAGACACATTTATCAGCTTCATTCACAGCAAAGCCGGCTGATGTCAAAGTTTTGACAAACTTCTCATGCCACTGCTTAGGAGCTTGCTTTAGGCCATACAAGGATTTTAATAATTTGCAAACCTTACCCTCTTTACCTTTTGCTACAAATCTATTAGGCTGATCCATGTAGATCTCTTCCTCAAGCTCTCCATTTAAGAAAGTTGTCTTAACGTCCTAATGAATGAGAAGACCATGTGAGGTAGTCAAGGATAGCAACACGCTTATGGTCATCAAACGGGCAACTGGTGAGTAAGTATCAAAATAATCCTCTCATTTCCTTTGAGTATAACCTTTAGCCACTAGCCTCACCTTGTACTTCTCAATAGTACCATCAGGCCTAAACTTCTTTTTGAAGACCCATTTACACCCCACTGGTTTGCATCCATAAAAACAATCAACCACTTCCCAAGTTTCATTAGACATAATAGTGTCCATCTCACTTAGCTTCCTTCCACAAGTCAGCGTTAAGAGATGAATATGCCTCAGCTATGGTTGTGGGAGTGTCATCCACAAGGTATATAATATAGTCTTCACCAAAGGATTTTGAAACCCTCTGCCTCTTACTCTTTCGAGTGACTATATTATTATCCTCCTCAGAAATTTGTTCATGGGTTTCAACATCAGCGTGTATTACTGGTTCATGTGTCTCTGGCAGAAAAATAGATTCATGACTAAAAGTTCTAGGTCTATTTTTCATGGGAAATTCACTCTAAAAAATGTCACATCTCTAGATTCCATAATTATTCCACCAACCATATCAGGAACACAAGAGTTTATTATTAAAAATCTATAACTCATGCTGTGAATAGCATAACCGAGAAAGACATAATCAACAGTTTTTGTTCCAAGCTTTCGCTTTTTGTTTATTGGCACATTCACCTTTGCCGAATAACCCCATATTCGCAGGTAGGAAAGATTTAATCTCTTCTTCTTCCATTCCTCGAATGGTGTAATTTCTTTGTTCTTTGTGGTCACCCTATTTAGGACATGACACGCTGTCAAAATTGCCTCACCCCACCATTCCTTAGTCCCGCAGTCTCTAACATGACATTAACCAACTCAATTAGAGTGTGGTTCTTTTTCTCTGCAATCCCATTAGACTGTGGTGAGTATGGTGGCGTCCTCTCATGAATAATGCCATGCACCGCACAAAACTCAGAAAATTCGTTTGAGAAATATTCTCCCCGCGACCAGACCACAAACGTTTAATTTTCTTCTCAAGTTGATTTTCTACCTCAGCTTTATAGATCTTAAAATAATGCAACACTTCATCTTTTGATTTTAATAAATACACATAGCAAATCGAGTGCAATCATCTATGAACGTTATGAAATATCTCTGCACCTTTGGTCAACTATCCGTTCATCTCACACACATCAGAATGGATTAGTTCTAACGGTGCCAAATTCCTCGCCGTAGTAGCCTAGTAAGGCTTGCGAGGTTGCTTTGATTCAACACAAACATGGCACTTCGAACCTTTGACCAAATTAAATTTTGGAACTAAATTTAAACCAGCTAAGCGAGTCATGCAACCAAAATTAATATGATATAAGCGCGACTGCCAAATATTTGTCTCATTATCGTGGCTCACATGGTTCACGGAATTAAACCAAGTATCAGTCAAAGACAAGCGAAACAAGCCTCCGCTCTCATAGCCTTTTTTAACAAAAGCTCCATACTTAGAAAGTACGCAATTATTAGACTCAAACACAAGTTTAAAACCATCACGACAAAGCAAAGAACCACTAATCAAATTCTTCTTCATTGAGCGGACATGATGCATGTTTTTCAGCTACACGGTCTTTTCCGAAGTAAGCTTCAGATCGACCATACCAACACCACGTATAGCCGCACGCGCCCTGTTCCCCATCAACAAGGAGGAAGTCCGTCCGACCTGATAAGAAGAAAACAAAGAAACATCAGCACGCATATGGATATTTGCTCCTGTATCAACCCACCAATCAGGTGAATGACAAACTAAAATAAAAGTAGATAATAAATTACCGTACCCCGTTGTTTCTGCATCAGTCTCAACTGTGTTTGCTATTTTCTTGTTTGGCTTCCACTTAGCCTCCTGGCATTCTCTAGCATAGTACACAGGCTTGCCACAAGTGAAATAATTTCTCTTTTCCTTCTTCTTCTTCTTCTTCTTCTTCTTAAAAGAGTGGTGAACTTTTGTTTGAGTTCTTGATGGAATTTCTTCTTATGGAATTTGGGAGAATTTTTCTGCACCACATGGGCACTAGAACTCCCCTCACCAATTTTCTTGCCACGAACATCCTTTGCTCTCGCCTTCTCTTCAACATCAAAGAGCCAATGAGCTCCGCAATGCCAAACTCCGGTCTCTTATGTTTTAGAGAAGTAACAAAATTTGTCCAAGCTTGTGGCAGCTTAGCAATAATACAGCCTGCCACAAACTTATCAGGCAACACACAACCAAAAATTTTAAATTCTTTTGCCAATGTTTGTATCTCATGAGCATATTCCACTACAGAACGACCATCGACCATCCTATAGTCATGAAACTACTCCATGACATATAACTCAGAACTAGCATCAGAAATCCTATATTTGGCCTCAAGTGCGTCTCACATCTCTTTACCAGTCTATAGCGGCACATATGCATCAACTATGGTGTCTCCAAGCACGCTCAAAATTGCAGCCTTGAACGTAGTATCAGCATGTTTGAACGCACGCTCCTCATCAGGAGTATGCGGTCCAACAGCCCTAGGTTCAGCAACAAAATAGCAGCGCATAGAAGTCAATCATAGAATGCACCTCTGTTGCCACCTCTTGTAATGAGTGCCTTCAAAGACATTCGATTTCAGCATGCTCGCAAAGGCAAGTACTGAAAATTGCCTATCATATTCTTGGATTGTTAGATATTTAGGCAATGTTAACAACAATTTAATCTAGAAAAAGACATTAAACAAAATGATCATGTTGGTGACATCATATATGTGCTTGTGTTCTTAAACGTGACGAGCATGTAGATGATACTCAAACTAAGAATTGACCGCCAAGACCTTAGAAGATTCGTTCTAGAAACATACCCAGCGGCAGAGTCGGATGCACTCGAAGACATAGTGTATGTCGATGTAGCCGTCCTGCTTGATGTTGTGCAGAGGAGAAGCCGTGTCGATCACCAGCGATCCTACAGGAAGTAGAGGACGTAGCGAGTAGTCGTGCTGTGACACTCCCCAAAAACATGATTGTCGCCCTTAACCTCAGCAGGCGAACCCGAAGATGGTGTGCGTGCAGGAACCAAGACGGGGAGAACCAGAGAACAGCTGAATATGTGGTTGTCTCGGAAGCGAAGAAGATGACTGACTCGCGCTAGGGAGGCGATGGGGCGCAGGAAGAGATCTGAGGACCGAGGAGACGCAGATGGTAGTAACAGGCGAAACTTCCGCCATGAAGCCGTCACCAACATAAAAGAGAGTAACTCCCGTAATTATGTGGATTGAGTGACAAAACCACTCTCATCCCGTTCGCCTCGCCCACGCCCCTGACGGGCCGGCGGCGGCGGCGGCGGCGGCGACGCACGCGCGTGGCACACCTACGTCCTTTTCTTAGCTTCTCAATATAGATGGATAATATCCAACCATATAAATCGAGTCAACGTTCAGTCAAAATCTCGTATGGTATTAAACCATATACCGCGCTTTGTAACAAGTCATAGAGTTTATTTGATTTATTGAATATTATATGGGCCAAGCCCATAATATATCCAACACATTGATGGCTATTTGTGTACTGATCCCTGCCTAATGGAAGTTTATTGTGCGTTCTTCCCAAACTGCTCACGCTTTCATGGTAAAATGAATGGCTCGTATCACTACTGGAGACTGCCTCTTTGCCGAGGGCCTGAGGCCCTCGACAAAGGCCCATTAACCCTCGGCAAAGGCTTTGCTGAGGGCGGCCCTCGGCAAAGAGCTCTCGAGGAATTTTGAGTCGGCAAAGAGGGTATTTGCCGAGGGCCCTTTATCGGGCACTCGGCAAAGCCTTTGCCGAGGGCTGGAGCGGCACTCGGCAAAGAAAAGATCAAATCCGCCACGCCACGGCGCTGGGGCGGAGTCTTTCTTGGAGGCGCCTCTCCGGGCCCTCAAAGAAAGAATTATTCTTTTTTTTTTTGAAAAATCTTTGCCGAGGGCCTCCAACCATGGCCCTCGGCAAAGAAATGTTGCAGAATTTTTCCAAAAAATCTTTGCCGAGGGCAATGGGACGGCCCTCGGCAAAGAATTATTCTTTTTAAAAAAAAATCTTTGCCGAGGGCTTCCCCACAGGCCCTCAGCAAAGAAATTTTAATTTTTTTTAAAAAAGTCTTTGCCGAGGGCCTCCAACCATGACCCTCGGCAAAGAAATGTTCCAGAATTTTTCCAATAAATCTTTGCCGAGGGCAATGGGACGGCCCTCGGCAAAGGACCCTTCTTTGCCGAGGGCCTTGGTCATTGCTCTCGGCAAAGAGGCAGAAATTTAAAAAAAAAATTGTTTTTTGCATTCCATGGACACAAGCATGTTTCCCAGCTCCTTTTCAGTAACTCAAGATAAGTAGCTAGCAAGTAGCAACACTTTTTGAGTGGATCTGATCCTCGTCATCACGATATGGAATGCAGTGTTCAGACCTTGAGATTGTTTCCCTATAAAGAATTACAAAGAGGGATTCCTTGAAGGATATATACCAATAAAAGAGCATGGCGTATTTTTTTTTCCTACTGCTTTGGCTAACTGTGTTTGATGTTTCAGTCATTCAGACTACATTGTAATGTCACAAGAACTATATTTCTTTTTCTTTTTCCTCACAAAAAAGGAATTGTATTTCTGCTAAAACAAAAACAAAAGACCCTGTAAAGAAGGTACAGATGAAAAAGAAATCATGAACCCAGGAACTTTGCTGCTACAATGCTACTCAAATTGCCAGCTGAAAAAGACATTGGGCATTGTTCTTCCAATATTTTTAGAGTATTATATTTTCCAGCGTATGGGGAACAGTGAAAAAAAAGAAAGGGCCAATTTTACCTTGGTTGATTTGTGCAGGGTAATTGAGGAAGGGGAGTGAGGCCTTGGTGAGGCCATTGGAGCCCATGAGCACGTCCGAGAGCCGGGTTCACCGTATGCTTCACGAAAACCCCTGCACAAACGTAAAGTACCAGCTGAGCGCCTGAGCTGCAGGCACACGGCGAAACAATTCAGAAACGCATAGCAGCAAGTGATCACTTGCACTTCTTGCAGGTGGTACAGATGGAGGCATGCATGCATTGTAGTGCGTCACAAGGTCACCTGAACTGAAGCCTCCTGTACATGTACTCCTGGAGCAAGACAAGAGCATGAATTAGCTAGCCACCAAAGATGATAATGTAACTGGGAGAATAATCGTGAGCTGAAAAAGTTTCACTGTCAAGAAAATTTATGCAGGAAGCGAAATTAAAGCATGGGGAAATTCTTCCAGGCAATTCAGAAAACCACGCTGACCAAGCAAGCATATAAAAGTCCATGACAACGGAAGCAAAAGGAGGGAAGAAAAAAATGGTATATCTATGAGTTAAATCAACTTGAGAATATCTAGACATGTGGATCACAACATCAGTAAGCTAAGGTTGCCTTAATCTCAGTTCAATATCCCTTCAAAAAAGGATAATAAGTTTATTATGTCCCTGGAACTAAATCATTGACCTAAAAAAAGAATGAAAGCATGAATCAGTTCTTTAGCAAAAAACACAACCACAAGATGCAAGCAACCACAGGCAACCTCTACTGAAAAAATCACTACAATAGAGAGAAGATTTCAAATTTGAGCTAATTATCATACAGAGTACAGGACCATCCTGCTTGTTGCATATTAGAAAAGGGAATGGACATGATCTATTTACCTGTATACCATTGCACACACTGGTTGCAGTACCCTAATTATTAGATAACCATGTACCCTTTTAACACCAATTAAAATATTTTCAATAATGATTCTCTTTCTGTATAGCAAACCATCTTTAAATGATTCTTAAATTATCCTAAATTATTCCTTATGCACACATAAAATTATTCTCATCTATTAAGCGCTCTTTTTGTTTTGCAACTCCAGCAACTCCAAGGCACTAAACTGGTAGGCGCTAAGCTATATGGATTACAAGAGTCAAAATACATGTAAAAAAATGGATCATCTGAGCCATTTCAACAAACACGTTGTGTGCAAGTGGGTCATACGGACCATCCCATCCACCAAACTGGCAGGCGCAAGGTGACCACGGCCTAGCATCCCAAAACAGACGGAAAAAACCGTTGCAGCAAGGAGATATATCACACATACATCAAAATATCTAGCATCTAGATCTGGTGGAAGGTGAAGTCGTGGAGACAAAGAGGCTAACCATGGGGGAGGAGGCAGATCGATGGCCTTCCGCATGAGGCTGGAGTCACTGGAGCACGCCTTGTCGGCGGTCTCAGAGAAGTTGCCACCGTCGTAGCACTCCTTGGCATCCCCCACGACGTGGCACTCTCGTCCTAGCCATCCTCCCACTCGTCAGAGTCCGCGGCTGAGAGGAGGAGATGTCGATGGTGAAGGTCCGCCCTCGTAGGGGTTATCGTCGGGTCCGGCGATGGTGCCCGTGAGATAAGACATGTTGGCGCCGATGGCCGCTGGCTGGCCGCCGCCTCGGCCGGGCGGCGCCGCCGCCACGCCACACTGAGCTCGGACGCGCCCCGGTGAGGCTCGCTCACCAGCCACGCCTCGGCTTGAGGCGGCTCCTCCGCCGGGCTGCACCCAGTGGAGGAGGCGCCGCCACGCCACGCCGATGGAATCCAGCGCGGCCGCGCGCCTCGCCTCGTCTCCGGCCTCGATCTAGGTTTCAGGCGGGGGGGGCGCCGGGCGGCCGACCTCCCTTGCTCGACGGAGACGGGAAGGGAGGCAAAATCGACCTCGGCGCCATCACGGGCGTGGTGGGGGCGCTGGTGGGCGTTCAGGCGTGTTGGCGGGCGGCCGAAGGGCGGTGGCGCGCAGGTGGCTAAGCGCCTTGATGGCGGCGTCTTGGCGGCAGGGTCTGTGGCAGCGGCGGTGGTGGGCGCGCGGGCGACTGGGGTGCACGCTGCTGCGGATGGCTGGCAGTGGCGGCTGGCTGGGCGGCGGGAAGGCGGCGGCGTGTGGCAAGCGGCAAGGCGGTGGTCTGTGGCGGTGGTGGTGGGTGGGCGCGGGCGGCGCGGCAAGCGGGGGAGGAGATGTGGTTTCGGTCGGGATTTTTTTTTTGACAAGATTTCGATCGGGAATTTGGGCTGGCGGCCCGATTTAGGTTTGGGCCCTTTGCCGAGGGCCCAGATCCAAGGCCCTCGGCAAAGATTTTTTTATTTTTTTTTTAATTCTTTGCTGAGGGCCACGGGCCAGGCCCTCGGCAAAGAGCCCTCGGCAATTTTTTTTTGTTTTTTTAGCCTAGTTTTTTTGTGGTGCTACAATACATTGTTTTGAACTCAATTTTAAAATTTGGGTCAATCTTGAATTTTTTTTTTATATTTCCTTAATTTATTTCGATTCTTTGATTTTTTCGAATATGTCAAATTTGAACTGCAGGTGCATAGAATATTGCAATGTAGTGTTTCGAAAAATGTTATTCATGTTAATTGGTGCATGCTGAGTCCCTATCCATGAACTCGCATCAAATTTCGCGCATCTTCTTCGCGTAACATGATGACCGACTTGCCAGAAAAGTGTTTTAAAATTATATAAAATCCATTCGAAGTCCGAAAATCACGAAACTTGGTATGGACCTGCAGTTCATGACGACCGACTCGCCGGAAAATGTGACATGTGGAGATGTCTAGGTTTCAGGCATCCGACGTCGCAACTCGCTCGAAACCTTCTCAATTATTTACCACAGCCTACACATGCGATAACATGACATCTCGCCATGTTTTGTGATTTTCGGACTTCGTATGGATTTTATATAATTTTAAAACACTTTTCCGACAAGTCGGTCGTCATGTTACGTAAAGAAGATGCGCGAAATTTGATGCGAGTTCGTGGATATGGACTCAACATGCACCAATTAACATGAATAACATTTTTCGAAACACTACATTGCAATATTTCATGCACCTGCAGTTCAAATTTGACATATTCGAAAAAAATCAAAGAATCGAAATAAATTAAGGAAATATACAAAAAAAAGTCAAAATTTGCCCAAATTTTAAAATTGAGTTCAAAACATTGTATTGTAGCACCACAAAAAAACTGGGCTAAAAAAACCAAAAAAAAAATCTTTGACGAGGGCCAGGCTAGCCTGGCCCTCGTCAAAGGCCTCAGGCCCTCGGCAAAGACGATTTATAAAAAAAAATTTGGCCGAAAAACTCGTTCCAAACAAAAATCTTGGTCCAGGGCCCTCGGCAAAGACTTTTTTTTAAAAAAAATTACCGAAAAACTGGTTTTACAGGAAAAAAAAAACCTTTGCCGAGGGCCTAATGGGTGACCCTCGACAAAGCTTGACGGGAATGGCCGCCGTGACCCAACGGGTCTAATTTGTCGAGGGCATCTTTGCCGCGGCCTTTGGCAAAGATTTGATTTACCGTGGGCCTGTCTTTACCGAGGGCCGGGTCTCTTTGCCGAGGGCCGGACCCTCGGCAAAGGCCTCTTTGCCGAGGGCTCCTGTGGCTGGTCCTCAGCAAAGAGTGTCTTTGCCGAGTACCCGAGATTTGGCCCTCGACAAAGCACGCGTTTTCAGTAGCGTATGCTGCGACCCTCACTTCCGCACCTTAGCCACCGGCGATCACCGTCCACCGTTTCTCCCTCGTTGTCGGTGTCCGTGCCTGCAGCGTCCACCTATCTCCTCATCCCCCCTGCCGGGGGACCGCGTCACGGGTGCACAGCGCCAACAGTGCCTCGCCGACAAGGCAGAGCTCGCACGCCTTGACGTCGAGCTAGCGTGCCCATCTAGATGCCGAACATGCCCTTTGTGCCTAGCTAGTAGCAGGCACTCGAAGACATCACGCTTCACGCCCAGACTGGCTGTTCTCAACACCCGTACCCTCGTCCTTAACGTGCTTGTTGATTCCGGCATGCCAAAGTACACCAAGTGGCGTGGCCTTTCCTCCTCAGCGTCGGTAAGTATGCCCTCTCCCAGGCACCTCACACCATGCACCCGAACGTCCCCAGGCTAGTGTTGTATGGATTGCACGCGGTCCTTGGCTAGCTTTATGGCACCATCTTCGCCGGTCTTGTCGAGATATATCGTCATGACTCCAACGAGGACAACGCAACCTAGGCCACATCCCACATGACATTGGACTGTGGTAATATCGTTTCCCACCCCACTCCTTCCTTTTTCGTCCATCATAGTGGGCAATATATGGTTCCTTTCTTCCCCTTAGGGCGTCCCCAACAGAAAAAGCAAATCGCCGGTCAATTTGAAAGCTGAAACAATAAAAAAAAAGAGAGAGAGAAGCTGGGGCGTAGCAGCGCAGCCGAGACAGAGCCTGAGAGAGGAAATTTACTCGAACTTCGTGCGAGACTAGCGACTGAGAACTCGCTAGCTCGTTGCTCTCCCTCTCCAGCGGCCAATCGGATTTCAGTACAGCAGCTACAGCTAGCGTTTTGGGCACCGTTGGGGACGCCCTTAGGGCATCCTCAGCGGCCCCGTTGACTTCGACGGTTGATATGGACATGACTTGTGGACCCATACATCAAAATTGGTTAATACAATCATTTTTCTCCATCAGTGGCTTTCGATTGGCCGCCAGGGTAAAAAAGTTACATGCATCCATCACGTATTGGCTTCCACCTGCTCTGCGCTAGCACCGAACAAATTGACAACGATTTAATTTTGCCCGTTCTCTCCCCTCCACGTTAGTCCGAGCTTGCTCCCAAAGCTACTCAGCCAGCAACGTCGATGAGTGTTGGGGATGCCCTTACCTTTGTTGGCTCCACTGTCCTTCCTGCTCCTCACGATCAATTTTATCTTTGAAATGTTCTTATCGCTCATATTATCAAGAAAATAATTTTTGTTAGACATTTTAGTATTGACAATAATTGTTTTTTTAGTTTGGTTCATATGATCTTTTTTGTGAAGAATTTTCATACTCAGAGCTTGATCGCCAAGTGTAATAGTTCCGCTCACCTCTATCTATTATATTATTGACATGCCACCTATACAATGAGGCACAAGCTCTCGTCGCCATCACACCTTCCCTTTGGCATTGTCGTCTCAAACACGTTGGCTCCGAGCCCTCTCCAAACTTGCTAGCTCTTCAGCTATTTCGTGTAACAATGACACTGTTAGTCCATTGATAGGACAGAGTTGACATGTGTATCCAGGCATACTGGAAACAACCTCGACCACCGTTCGATATTGTGGGCGTGTTCGGCTGGCTTGTTCCGCCACTCACGAAATCACTGTTCACGTCCTGCCAGAACAGTATTTTTCTCTCACAACAATCAGCCGGAACAGTATTTTTCAGTCCTGCCGAACAGGCCCTGTGTTCGCCTATGATTTTTTTCCCATACTCAGAATATTCAGATTTGTTGTGTTTTTAGGCATATTGAACCAGTAGCACCATTAAATTCATGAATCAATGAAATTAAACTAGTTGTTGTAGCCTTTGGACTAGTAGCGCCATTAAATCTTCATGTACACTAGTGGAAGGGGGCGAGCCCTCGCGCGCCGCATCAGTCAGCTAATCGTGTTGGGCCCTGGAGTGGTGGAGACTGAATCCACAAACAGTATTGTAGTTAATAATCTGGAAACCACGTGTAGCTAAAGAATCATTAGAGGACATGGACACGTGAATCATAAGTACGAAGAACCATTAGAGGACATCCAGTATATTACATTTGTCCGGGTAGGTTCAACTGGTCTTTGAGCCCTCAGATAAACAAGCATCTAGGTTCTTCATAGTACTACATGATTCCACTTGTAGCTAAGGAACGATAGTTTAAGGTAGAATAGCCTGTCTAATTTACAGATAACAGGCCTAGGAATAGGTTTGTTCCTTGTTAGTACAACAAGAATTTTTTTATTAAGTCCATCTGACATCTTTCATGATCTAACAGACTTGACATGCGCAGGAATCATTGTCCATGCTGAGCTTGTGAAGCATAGTCATGCACGTCACAAAATGGTGTAGCACATACTCTGTTGAGCGACAACACCTGGTTGCACAAAGAATTTGGTGGATCAATAGATGATAGATATACAATATGATTTGTACATTGTAGGAAAGAGCCATTTGAATTTGTCAATTGCATGGGTGCGGTACATATCGGATATTTTGCATCTTGAATATATATAACCACTGACATAGGGTGTATCTGGAATTTACCGGGAATGATATTGGTCCATGTATAAGTACAGGTATTTGCGTATCTATAACTAAGGAAAATGTAAGGTAAAATATTCTCAAGAAATAAGATCTTACTAAATATTTTTGTGGGCATGCAGCCGACAAATAGGCCCACCACTACATTAGGAGCATCTTCACTGTACAGGTGATCGACGGTGAAATTTGTTGCATGATCACCCCAGAGTTACCTTGAGCTCTGGAAAATGAGAGTATGTTAGCTCATATCCTCGCTAATGAAAATGTTACAGTGCAGGCCTAACAGGCAGTATGGATACAGGACTTGCATTGTGTATGTATACCTGACATCTTTGATGGAAACCTCTCTAAGGATACTTGCTTTTTCTTTACCCCTTGGAACTATAGATGATACTGATGTGTACTTTGTAATGTAGCCGAGAATTTCCGCGCAGAATTAGGTAAAGTTAATATTATTCCTTTCTTTTTCCATACTTCTTTTATGTTTCTCTTTTCTTTTGAGAGGCTGCGAAAAAGCGTCAGCGAAATTTATATAACAGAGGACTAAATTTTGGGATTGTAAAAACTTGGTTGTGAACTTGCTGATGGAACCTTTGGACATGACTATTCTGTGGAACTTTAAAGGAATCTTATATCACCGCTACAGAAGGCATAAGTTAAAGTGGCCAAAATGGTAATGCTGGGGTTGTTTATAGGAATATAAAGTATAACTATACTTTTCCTGTGTTGCTGTGAGCAGAGAAACTCGGACGATCAATTATCGCTACTAAGTACTTGCTGTTGTATAGAGAGTTCTGTATACGGGGGGAACAGAGAGGGGGTTAAATCCATACCCATTATTTCCAAAAGATAAATAGCAGTGTTGTTGAATCCCAATAGCTAAAAAAAAGATGTGAACCAAGGACACTAAAATACCGGGTACCATATAGACTAACATGGAGTTTAGAATAAAGCGACGTTACCTTGGTGGCCTCTTCTCGAGGCACTCTTCATTGAAGACTGCCTGGCTGACAGTGCTTTCTCAAATGGAACAGTCCCAGCCATGGTTCTAAGAATAAGACATGTTTAGTTGTTCCTGCGAAATCCATAGTCCAGATCAATCAATTTACAGAACGAAACATTGACATTATCCTGTCCATTTGGCAATAGCTTTGCCTGTAAATCACAGAAACGATCATATGCCATAGTGCAGGGAAAAAGATATTTATTGTCATCATCATTGGCATTCAAATATGGTCAACATGTGACCATAAAAAAATTGAGTGTAAGGCAGCGCGAACGAACCAGTGCATGATATTACACGACCTACCTTGATCATTTGTCGGAAGCTTCCTGACACAAGGAATACATCAACATTCCTAGCTTTTAGCTTATTAACCAAATCAGCCATTCCAGGAGAAATTCTGCAGAGAAAGGAACAATTCTGTTGATAATTCTCTAAATGGACCAAGGAAATGGACAACGGTTGTTTGTAAGTAGAAACACAGCAGTCAATTCTGTTATAGTGCAGGCGAAACAAGGTTGATTAAACTATATCTTTGTTTTGCTGTATTTAAAGAAGGCCCCCTTAAAGAAATCTCATGACACCACTACAGAAGGCATAAGGTCAACTGGAGAAAATAATAATGATGGGGTTGTGTATACAAATTACAAATTTAACTACACTTTTCCTGTCTTACTGTGAAAAGAGAAACTCGGACGATCAATTATCACTACCAAGTATTTGCCGTTCTATAGAGATGTAGAGGCATCAGACTATCATTTTTCATCCAAGCACTGCCTAATCCAAGCATCGTTGTTTTCACATGATGTGGGTGCTCGAAGATATAACTATTTAGTAGGAACCTGCACATGGTTTCACCCTAGAACTATCTTCAGGAAAGAATTCAGTAAATGGCAGTCACATCTCTCCTTATTTTCACAACGAGGTGGCAACCTATGTGAATCTAGTATCTTACCTGATTATCTAACTGAAAGTCTAGTAAACCTAAACTGCCAGTTCACCAAGAACAAAATAAAGTAGGGAGTCCCAATAAAACATTCAGCATTAGCCAGTTGTAGGTCGCCCATAGACAATTATTTATGCATGAAGTTGAATATGACTAAGGTCTGTGAGCTAACAAGTGACAACAGTGAAGCAAAAATGTAGGCTCCATGCTGACTGAATTGATAAGCACTATATCGAATAGACTTTCAGACATGCAATTCCATAATATGGTTTAGTTGCATCACATCATTTAGATCTTTCCTGTGACCATTCACACATTAACCTTGGTCAGAACCAAATTACTGTAAATTTCCGTCATTTAAATGTCAACAAAGGAGCAATAGCATACTCACATGATAAATTCTGCATCATAATCATAATAAATCATCCTAAACTTACTTGCAACCGACCTGAAGTATCCCAATCGATAAAGAGAAGTCCTTCAGTTCTTGATGCTTAGAATGTCTGCAAGCAAATCAGAGGCTTTCAGCAATGTGCAAGGAAATTTATGGAGTTGAGGTAGCAGTGGCAAACCAAAAACATATATCACCTTACACATGCCATAAACAAATCTCTAGCCAAAGGCCTTGCATTTATAACACCGAAAAAAATTCCAAGGCACAACATTGTGAAGATGTTTCATGGTGTGGCAGCAGTTTGTAGTGGCTGATCAAATCAACAGCACCAGTGAGCTCCTTTGGCCCTGAAATACAGAGATGATATTATCAAACAACCACATAGCCGACGAATAAGGTTTCAGAAAAGATAGATGCACTGATATATCTATGAAGCGAAATTTAATCTAGCTTACAATAGACATTAGATGCAGTATTGCAGCAAATAAAGCAGCTTTGTGCACCATGTCACAAAATACTAACTGTCCAGCTAACGCATTGTGAACTATGAATAAGTCAAAGCATGTGAGTTTTTGCCCATTGTTAAAAGAACTGCAGTAAACAGCTTGCAGGACATACTGGCTTAAGCTGGCAAAAGAATCAGCATATAATTATTACTAATTTCTCTTGATACTTGCTCAGTTAACAGAGTACTGAGAATAGGATATCATTCTGCTCTGGTTTTTATTTTTCCTTTTGGAGGATAAGGAATTACCTGAGGCACGTAAAAGTACAGCAGTTAGAATGCATAAAAGATTTTGAGAAAAACTGGAAATTGGCAAAGGCTTCCATGTACACGAAGACATTATTATCCCAATCATTCTAGAGGCATTTTAAAGAAAAATAGGAAGCATTAGACTGCACAATAAGATAATCAATCAACCTCATGTAAAGTTTTATCATTTTATCGTAAACAATTTTTTAGTGTATAACAGCAAAACCTAGCGGTCAACCAGGCATCATGTTTGGCTTTTATGTTTTTTTGTGGAGACCTAAATGACAATGTAATTGCATCATTACATCAAACAACCTGAGGGGTGCACATTGTGACTAACCTTGGTAAGACTCGGCCATGGTCTTTGATGGTAGAAGGTCAGCTGCTCACTTTTTGAAATTTGCCCACAACTGCAATCCTCCAATATCTAAAAGGATTTAAGAAAATAAGAGACAAATAATAAATGATGAAAGGTAGGCGATGAGTAAATATTGCTTGTTGATTGCCTGTACTCCCAGAAAGCACTAATGAGTAGTCTTCTGCTTGGGGCGCTGTAGCTGAAGTCCTTACGAACACAGCACCAGCAGAACCTGCGTGCCAACCGAAATGTATTGCCATGAAGACATTAAAAATCACAGATGTATTAGGCAATTGCATGCTATAGCTGATGTACAAGCGCTGCAGGCGAGGGAGAGGCCAGTTGCATCCGTATCGGGCGTCGTGCGCGGTCCGCGGCTCGTGACGCGGCTAAGGTTTCGTAGAGCACAAGAACACACGCGAATTGGCGGAAGGAGGCAGCGGTGGGGGTGCCCGCGCCGCCGGCCACCGGTGGGGGTCGCGGTCGCCCCGCCCGTGCGGCGCGAGGGGGCGTGGAGGAGGAGAAGGACGGCCGCCGCCGCGCCGAGGGCCGGCGACCGCACCATCGCCCTGCCCGCGCTCGCGTTGGTAGAGATGGGAAGAGAGGGAGGGGAAGATTAGAGACTGTCGGGACTCACCAGCGCAGAGAACGGAGGGGAAGGGGGCCGCCGGTGCGCCGCCCGCGGGGGCGCCGTCACCCTAGTCGCCGGCGCGTCGGGAGAGAACGAGAGAGAGGATGGGGAGAGATACGGTTCCTTTTTTTTAAGGAGAAGCGGAAGCTGATCCATATATTTGCTTCTATGGATTCTAAAGAGAAGCGGGGGAAGCAGAGGAGAAGCGGGAGAAGCCAAGGAGAAGCGGGAGAAGCCGTTCTCGACAGAATCTGATCCAAGTGATCTGGACCGCACGATCGAAGATCCAACGGCTAGAAATAATTAGGGTGACGTGGCGTCTAGTTCTCTTCGAGGAGTCGACGCATTCTTTAGAAATTAGGGTGACGTGGCGTCTAGCTCTCTTCGAGGAGTCGACACATTCTTTAGAGGAGAATTGCAGTCATTTTAGAAATACGAAGAAGCACACATGTAACTAAAGCTGAATATTACATGAACAATAACAGAGAGAACCACACAATAAAAACATATAGTTAGCAAAACTAAGAACAGGCCTAATACCTAGTGCACACTTGTACTGAAGAAATGAGAAAGCTCTAGATATATTTTATACACAACTAATAGATAACCCTAGGCTCCTCATTACATAAGTTTTGAAAAGGATTTCAGACACATCGCATAGTGATTTCTAATGACAAGGAAGCAGAGTGCTAACTATGGATAGCCAAAAAAGGCCAAATACCTATCACATATATGAGAAATCTCCTAGTAAAACTGTTGAGATATCCCTAAATGAACTCACCGTTTGTGCGTGGAGATTAGAATCCTATGTAGTAGGAGATGCACCGGCTCAATTGAAGTCCAATACCGATGGATTCGTTGAGACAAACTTGACGAAGGCAAGATTCACCTGCAATGGTAGACCTGTCGGGGATTCGTATAGGCATGATACGTCGGCCATAACTTGGAGGATTACAACATCATACGGATCGAAACAGGGAAGAAGAACAAATGCATCAAAAAGGGGAAAGAGGAAGCATGATAACGAGCCAGATGTGGAACATGAACATGACTCCATCTTTATTTGCAGCACCTCCCTCTTTTGCCCATGTGAGCAGGGCTTCGGAGGAGATCTCGACACCCGCAACCGAGCGATTTCATCAGCGCGACAGTTGGCAAGGCAAAGCACTCATTTCCTTTGACTACGTAAATAGACAATCACTGCAAGGTCGGAAACCCCACTGTGGGATTTGGCTCCGGTAGTGGGCAATCGGCAATGACCCATCATAAGAACCGACAGTGAGACTCTCATCACTGTCATATTTGGCTTCGGCATACTGCCTCCAGGTGTAGAACCGACAGCGATATGTGGTAAAAAAATCCCACCGCTGGAGTGGGATTTGGCTTCGCCAGTGGGCAATAGGCAATGACCCATCACAAGAACCGGTAGTGAAACTCCCATCACTGTCGGATTTGGCTTCAGCACAATACCTCCGACTCTAGAACCAACAGCGATGAGTAATAAAAAAACAAAAATTATGTGTTTCTTAGGATTTGAACTCAAGACCTCATCAACATTCATCAACATTCACATTCTCTTAAGCACACATACCAACTAAGCTATGCAACACATTGACTATGCAACTGAACCTATTCTTTTAACTACATAATTTTGAATCTTATATTGTATATTTAACCGTCCAAACAATCTTAAATGAAAAAGTTGTTAACAGTAAAGTTGTAGATCTCATCGAGTACTACAACTTTCATGCTAACTTTGTCTCTATTCAACATTGTTAATCATCTCAAATCTGTTCCGAAAAATTATATTGCATATTTGGACTTGTAAACCATTTCAATTAAAAAGTCATCAACTACATTTTAGATCTTAACTCTCTAATTTTGATATAAAGTTTATCTTGGTCCGATCTCATATGAAAAGTAAAGATTTTTTTATTCAAAACAACCTATCACTTGCGGTTGAAGCCACGACCCGACAATGATAGGTGAAGCTATCATTGTCGGTTCGTGTCTTTAACCGGCAACGATAGTACACGGTCTATCACTGCCGGCTGAAGCCATGGACCGGCATTGATAGTACACCGCCTATCACTATCAGTTGAAGACATGAACCAACAGTGATAGACCATCCATCACTATCGGCAAGGGCGAATCTACAGGGTATGTCAGGTATACACTGGCATACCCTGCAAGTCCAGCAAGTATAGAGTATAAATATTATACGTGTAGATTTGAGAAAAGAAAAAAAACATACTTGGAAAGTGACCAGCGGCTGTGTGGTGTGTGGATGCTTTTCGCTCACCACTCGCGAGGCCCATTCCACATTCCACTAGCTTCCAGGCCCACGACCTAGCTTTGTGGTGACGCGGTCCGCGGCCATAGCCCCCACATGACATGACTCCAGAGAGCCCCCACACGGTGATGCCTTGGCCACACAACAAAACTTGGAATTGGAGTCCATGGCTCGGATGTCATCCCTGCGGCCATATAGGGTGTGTTTGGTTGGGTGCCCAACCCATAGTCTGGTTCCTTGGGGCTAGTTTTTGCTTGTTTGGTTGCTTGTAGATGGGTTGGGGCCTGGCTAACTAGAGCCAATCGTACTCCCGGAGCCTGGCCATGTTCGAACGGTTGAATTGGTCGTTCTCCTAGAGCCGGGCTCAGCCCAGCTCCGCCCGCGCGCAAGGTGGGACCGGGTGCCCTAGGCTGGCCACCATATATAAGCGAGCTCTCACCGCCTGGCTAGGGTTTCAGGTAATTGTTCACTCACCTCTCCACTCTGGCGCCGTTCTCACTCGCACTCTCGCCCTCTCGCTCTCTGGCCCACACCATCTTCCTCATTCTCGGTGTGCCGGCAGCGGCAGTGAACTCCGTCGGCGTTGCTGGTAAGGCCCGAAGGACCGTGGTATGAGGCATCAATCCCTTCTTGTTTGTCTCTTTTTGTTTGCGTGTTGTTTTTTGTACCTTTTGAACATAGTAAGGGTGATTTCGTTCCATTTCTTTGCTGAGCTTTAGGGTTTGGTCGATGATACTTGAGGATCTAGGTGGCGCACCACTTGGTGTCGCAGTCGGTCCTAGAAATTGGTTAGGGTTTGAGTCATACTGTTGTAAACGTTCAAGTATTTGGTTACCCAAACCCTAGTTTGTTCTGATTTGTTGGTAAAGTCATTGATTTCTTTGTGGATCTGGGTGGCGCACCATGTGGTGACGCAACTGATCCATCGATTTGGGGTCCATGTCTTACTAATTGATATCCTATTTCTTATTTAGCATCATGGATTGTGAAACTAGGCGTCGGTAGCTTATCATTAGGGGCGCAGCCTTGGTCGCAGTGATCTCTACCCGGATGTTTGTCAGATTCAGGCGAATGTTGACCTCTACAAGAGGAATTACTTATGGGCCTATGACTGCCAGAGACCAAGAAAGAGCCAACAACCTTAGGTTCATCTACCATAGCGATGATCGTTGTTGTGTCGAGCTTCTTAGGATGAGGAGAGCCCCCTTCTTCTAGCTCTACGATTTGTTCCGCAACAGGGCATTGCTCAGGGACAGCATCAACAACAACATTGAAGAACAAGTTGCAATGTTTCTGCTAGTTGTAGGCCATAACCAGAGATTTAGGGTTATCGAACCCCTCTTTAGACGCTGTTGTAGAATCACCTAATCTGATGCCTCTTAGGAGTGCTCGTCTTCCATTATACACTAAGCACTTGAAGAAGAATACTAAATCACACGGTCCCATCGGGCACACCCTAGGGGAGAACCCGAAAATCCACATTTTTCCATCAGGATCACAAATGAGAGAATAAAGCTTACATCATTCTTAACAATTTCTTACATCACTTTTAATACAACATCAGAGTATACTATTTATGGTTATAACAGCGGAATGTAATCATATTATCATAATTGTGAACAATTTAAATTATTAGCGGAATATAAACATGTGATCAGAATTATAGCGGAAATAAAGAGCTATTCATAGCATGATGAAGCATTGATAAATAAACTAGGACAACAGATTATAAAACTTTCAATTATAAAAACATTTAGTGAGAGTTATAAATAAAAACTACGATCGTAGCATAAAGGAAATCCTCTGTGAGCCTACCAGGAGGAATCCACACACAAAGGTCAGCTCTAGCCTCCACCTGTCACCTGCAACAGGGGGAAATAAAACCCTGAGTACTCAATTATACTCAGCAAGTCTTACCCGACAGGAGAAAAGAAAAGACTCAAAGGATACGCAATGGTATCTGGCTTGTGGGTTTATTCTATCTGCAGGAAGCATTACTAAGCGTGTGTCCTTATATTTGATTTTTATTAGCAGTGCATTAGTTCATTAACTAACCATTCTATATAAGCACATGTGCTACTTTTCAAGCAGGTGGTAAGCAATCAGATTTCCTTTTTTCATCTTTCATCTTCCAGTTCTTACTACGGTGCTAGACGGTTGACAAGCCATACCGGATTTCCCGGTGATTCACGAATCAATGCCCCCAGCTGGGTACCCCGAAAACACACGTCCCGCTTGTACCCCAGGCACAAGTAGGACCAACCCACTACCCTCCTGTCACGGGGTCTAGGTCCCCGTCCAAACTGGGACTTCAATCCCCCGCCCCTGAGTCTCAGACTCAGTGCGGTGCAAGGACCTCCTAACCCAAAAACTACCATGACAGTCGGTCTAGAAAGAGTCGAAACTTATGACAAGAGAGTAACAAGTCTTCCAAGCGTCCATACCCAAGTATGTGCTTGGGATAATAAGTCTGTGACTTGCCTAGAGTCTTATGCAACGACCGGTCCTTAACCGACATGGACAGGGAAAGCAGTGTAACCAAGCTATGTCCCGTTGATCGCAGGACATAGCCTCTTACACTCACCAATACCCAAACCATATCCCTACCCAGTCACTATTTTTCATTTCCACCATTTACATTTTTCATAGTGATAATATTACAGTAATATAATTCCTATCTCTCGCGAGTGACAGGTGATCACTCAACTTCTACCGGAGTCCTGTAGCATAGCAATCTACACGATCCTGTCATACTAGTAAGACTCATAGGATAAAGATATATATATATATATATATATATATATATATATATATATATATATATATATATATATATATATATATATATATATGCAAGTGGGTTTCATTCAACTTCTGAAAACTTAATGCACAAATATAATTTAAAGTGCAAAAAAGTAGGGGTTATGCACAGGGGCTTGCCTGGATAAAATATAACCAAAAGTTAGTATTTGCATCTTCAGATCATCCACCATCATCTGAATAGAAAGCCCATTACATCATCTCCTAGAGAGAATACCATTACACCATCTTCGGATCTCCAATCATCCTTCAATTGATCTGTTGATCCACCATCGTACCTATATGATATGCATTGATGCAAATGCATAGATGTAAATAATCAATGACATACGAAATGCTTAGAAACCCGATCACGCCTCACAAACTAACGAGCTAGTTCTAACGACGACCGTACTTAGGCTACATAACCATGTTGTCGAATAAGGCATTATTTCCCAACAAATATTTTAGTTATATACACCCAAGTTGTTTCTTTATTCCGTTCTATCGATTTAATCATTATTCGAAATAGGACATCATTATCTATCTAGTAAACTAATTATTCCGGAGCTACAAAAATTACATTGAACAGCTAATAATATTGGTAATTTACTGTAAAATTTTTATAGTCAATACTATCACCGATTTATCACGGAAATTCCTATAAGTTCACCTTTTAACAATATTAAACATGTTAAAATAATTAGAGCAACCCTAAAAACATATTGAGTCTATGTGAACAAAATACACTACTAGGTAGATCATGATTTTAGGAACTCAACAAAACTGGTTTGGCATTTTTATGATTTTTTTATGATTTACTATGAATTTTACAAGTTTATTTTCAAAACTAAATTAACAAATGCTTTAGAAACAAAACAGAGCCCGCGGCCATCAAAATTGACCCCGCGACTGAGCAGCGGCCATAAAAAACAAAAGAGAGCCAGCGGCCATCAAAATCTACCTATTAATATGCTTCCATTTCTACTATTCCTGTGAGTCAATATTATCGCACCTAGGCCCTTACTTTTATCACTATTTACCCTTAAGTCCACCGGCTACCTTGAAATGTAGCAGCGTAGAGCAGAGGAATCGACCGGCGTCCGACGAAGGCGATGCGCAGGGCAGCGAGGGCGACCATGGCACACCGGCGAGTGGTTGCGGCACGGCGGCTGGCGAGGATAGCCCTTCGGCACCGGTGGACCAGGCGCTGAAGGCGGAGCCCCACGACGGCATCAGCGGCGCGCGACAACGCGGCTCAGCAGCAGCGGCGGTGCGCGGCAACGCGGCTCGGCAGCATCGGCGGCTCCCAGTGTGGACGGCGTCAGGAGGGAGGTGCAGGAGCAAGCATGGCCGGAGAGGAGGGTGCGACCAAAGTCGACCCCCGGCGAGGTTCTCACAGCAAGGCGGTGCGCGAGGCGAGCTACTGTGCAACAACCCGAGCCCAAAGGCTTCGGGGAGAGCGAGGTGGCCAGAGCAGAAGGAGCAGGGAGCAGAAGAAGCGTGGCGTAGGCACGGAAAAAGGCAGCGATGATGATGCGGTGCACGGTAGCGCGTGGGAGAAGCGGGGTGGAGGCGCGCGCGGCACCATGGAGCTATGGCGTGCGGAGGAGGTGCCTGGGAGGGCAGCGCCACGGAGCCACGGTCCGGCGCGTCGGGCGGTTGGCATGGCACAGTGACATCGGTGCGAGGCAAGCAGCGAAGAGGAGAAAATAGGGGCGGCGCTGCGGTTGCTGTGGGCATGGGAGGACGGCGCAGACCAGAGGGGCGAGCAGGAGCTGGGGCAGCGACACCAGCACGAGGAAAGGAAGACGTGCACGCACGAGGGGGAAAAGGGGAAATACGACAGGCGGGCGGTGACGGCCATGGCCCGACGACACAGTAAAGAGAGGAAGAGCGGACGGACGCCAGGAAAAGCAGAGCGAGAGTAGCAACTTGGCGTCCTCAAGAAGCAAGGGTAGGGGCAACAACAGTGGCATGGAGTGCCCCAGTCTGCTTGACACGAGCTGAGGCGGAAGTAGGACCACGTGCACCCCTTAATTACGGATAAGACGCTATGAGGGAGGCAAACATCGTAGGCGTGGCCAGAGCACGGAGGCGGGGGCAGGACAGGATGGTGCAGCGTGGCCAGCAGTGGCGCACCAACACGCGCACAGGAATGTGAAAGGACATGGCGTGGCAGGGACAGAACCACGTGCACTCCAGGGGAAATGCAAACAAAGCAGTACACGGCAGCATCAGCCTGGCCAACCTTCTGTAAAACGCTCTCTAAGAAAGGACGCAAGGGAGAGAGAGCAGTGACCCAGCGCCGGGACCCGACAACACGGCGCGACGCGAATAACTTCGATGATTGATTCTGAGCGGGGAAACGCACCACCGTATTCAAGCGGCTAGGGTGGCAGCAGTGCTGCAGGCCTCGGCCAGCCGCGGTAGCAAGCCAACTGATGGAGCAATGCAGTGCGTGGATAGCGCAGTACGAGCTACAGCGGCGACAAGACCCTACACGCAGACCACGTCCCGACACGGCTAGCCAGCATGAGATTAGCCTCAACAAAGCTCGTATTTAAATTAGATTCAAAAGCTAAAGCTCGTATTTAAACTAGATTCAAAAGCTGTATATATATCATTCTATTTATTAATGGATTTCATTTTATTTATAAAAGTTGCTTTTCATGCTTAATCTAATAGAACAAACCGTTCGCTATCTATTGGCTAGAATTGGCGTTCGATATTCCTAAATATCTTTACGCACGGAGAAATTTAACTTGGCGTTGATTCGAGTCCACAAAACTGAGTCATGGAATTCACTCATCGCATCAAGTACATTTTAAATAAAAAATTCCAAGAAACTCATTTCAAAAATTTTACTTAGACCTAAATCGCGGTACTAAACAAGATCATAACACCAGAGGTGTTACAACCAACCCCCCTTAAAAAGAATCTCGCCCCGAGATTTGAGCAAGAACCAAAAGAGGGGAAACACGATTACATTTCGTAGATCAGGGATTACACAAAAGGTTACACAACTTCGAATGCTAAACCACACAGGGATTTAGGGATACATGGTTCAGAGCAAGCTAATACAACCGAGACTTAATCCAGAAGTCGAGATAGAAGAGGACAATGGAGAAACAACAAGATAATGAGTATCTAAAACATGGCGTATGACCAACAGATCCAAAAATAGTTGATAGAGAAATCAAACATCGTGAACCCTAAGACCAACTAACCAAAGGGAACTTGAACTTCTTCGACGAACCAGATCGTTTCTTCTCCTCAGATTACACCATCACCTTAGACTGACGAACCTAGCTTCACAATGTTGACTGGATTTCGTAGCTTTGCTCCAAATGTGAGGGGAATGGAGATGAACAAGAAGAGCAAGGACCAAGGGTATTTTATAGCGGCGAATGGAGGTGGGGCGCAACACACTGGAAGAGGATGCGGCAGGGGTGGGATACACAGACGGTTCATGCCATGGAGATAAGGTCAGACATGGTGCGCTTCCTGCATGAGCGGGCAGAGGATAAGGGAGAGGAGAGGAGAGGGGGGGGGGTCCGCTCGATGAGATAGGCGTGCGGGTAGCCATGCCCCCAAAAGAAAAAAGAAGGGAGGGGAAAAGGGGGGGTCCAGTATGGGTGACGAGGCATGGGAGTCGAGAGCCGACCAGATGCAAAGAAAAAGGAAAAGTGCACAGTGCACAAGGATGGCGAGTGCAGCACGATGCTGCGGCCACGCAAGAATGGGGAGCTAGAGGGCCTGACACAGACGGCGTTCATAGGGCACACAGCGAAATAACCCGACATACGTAGAGTGGTCAACTAAACATAGGAACTGGGACACGACGTCCACTCAGGCCTTCCCAATTGCTCTCTACTATCGAGGCTAACTTTCCTTACTACTCTTCTTTTTCTTTCCCTTCTTTGACCACAATATGTACCAACCGTTGTATGAATTGAGATCACGACATACACGCTTTCTCCAAAACTACCTCCTCTTGTTTACTTTGAGAGAACACTATTTCATCAACCTGTTGTGAATTTCGCGTTCGAACACTTGAATATTTCCAAGAAAAATATTTGTAAAAAAAGCGGTACGGTGGTGTAACTTGGTAAAGGTACTTGGTCCACAACCTCGATACCAGCGCGTGCCGAGCAGCGTCACCATGTGGCAGTTGTTCCACAGAGAGCCCTTGGTTTTGTCGTGGCACCATAAGTTATCAACCAGGCAACTACTACCAATGTACACGCCATGAAGGCGGTGGGGTCATAGACCACAGAATAAGAGGGGTATTGCAAGGAAAGACTCAACAACAAGGGTTCCCTTCACAACAAGGGACAAGGAATTCAAATCCAACGACGAATTTGATTTAAAGAGATTCAAGTGTTCTGCTGGGACATCCACAATTAGTCGAGATAGTGTCCTATGTTCTCCAATCACCACTGGTTTGCTAACCTTTGAATGGTAACTTCTCTTGTAACCCACTTACTATCGCCCTTGAAAACTTTAAGCACGTCTAACGAAACTTAATGGTAGATGGAAGCAATCACACAGCAAAATAAATAAAATGCATATTCCAATGGTCTGATACGGGTACAACATACAGGCATTCAGTCTCCCATTCACGACACATCATTCACCTTCCCTACTACAAATGATCTCAACAACTACAGACGAACAACAACGGCAAGAGTACAATACCAGCAGACAGCGACAAAAAGCACTACTACTATGGTTACAGCATCCCAAGGCAACTAATCTACTCGGGACTACACATCTTCATTCCTGGGCTCGGCAGATTCTTCTACCGCCTTGGCTATGGATCTGCATCTTCTCGAGGCAATGGCTGAGTGAGAGGAGTCAAGGGCTCTACTTCTGACACTTCCGAAGGTGGAGGTGTTGGCGACACCGCAATACCGGTTCTCCTTCTTTCTGGCAGTTGGACAGGGATCCCTTCGAAGATCGAGGCATCCTACCTTTCAGCAGCCAGCGTCCTCCGCTTGGCCCTGGTGACAAGATAGGCCTCCCGCAGCTGATGGATATGTTGATCTTCAGCCTCCTTTAGAGCTTCCGACATGGTAGTCTCCCGGTTCTCAGCAGCTGCAGCACTGGCATGCACTTCGGCAAGTTGCAACTGGAGCATCTAAGTGAAGATCTCGGCTTCCTTGGCTCACCGGATGCAGATCCTCAGTTCCAAGGCTTGCCAGTCATAGTGCTCATCTAGAGGAAGCAGGTACATGGTCAAGTGCACCATGGTAGGACTATCTTCTTACGCCTCCCGCCCTTGCAAGGCCTCCATGCGAGCCCTCCATGCCCGCCGATTCCTGTCCAAAGAGGGAAAGAACATCATGGGGGTACGGGCAATGGGCTCCTCATAGATCTGGTAGAGGTACCGTAAGGCTTTGCGGGCCACAACCTGGTAGGTGTCGATGAAGCTAAACCCAGTTGCGGTCACACTCCAGGCTTTAGTGAGGTCAGGGAACTTTTCACTCTTCCCAATGTAGACGGTAACCTCACACTGCTCGGTGCCATGCTCCTCATACTCACGGCCCTCATACTCGGGATGATCTTTGACTCTGAGCTTTTGCAGGGTGGCATGCAAGATTCTGGGAAAACCCTCAACGTTCAGGCAGTAACTACTAACCCAAGCTCCTGCCATTTCTGGCGGTGGTGATGAGGAAGGCTGAGCGAAAAGCTTGCTCAAAGGAAAAGCTAGACTAGCTAAAGTGCGCTGAGTGGTGGTACCAATGGCTAAGCCAGGCTCTACTTATAAAGGCGGAGCGGTCAGTGGTCCTGACGCAGTTCACTAGGGTTCCTGCGCGGGATCACTATGAATGAATCGACCAAATTTCGGGCGTTCGAGGCGAGCGACGTGCGGGGCCATTACTGACTAGTACGACTGTAGGGCAAGGGTCCAACAAGAGCACAGAAAAGGGGTACGGGGAGACGTGGGTCACGACCGGTGTGAACCACGAGCAAACACGAAACACGAAGCCACAGTGCAGACCTAACTCTGGAACAGGAATGAGTCAGTCGTGCACAATACGACATGCGTGACACCTATGGATGGCGTATCTGCCAGCAATATGGCACTATAATGCATAAACAGGATATGCATGAATGCATGTCCTATACGTTTTTTCACTGTTGCCAACATATAGGGCAACCGTTCTTAAATTTTTGACACATCGTTCTCTCCCTGTAGCTAGTCGGTACTATCGGACTATGCTCGGAGTCAGTGTACCTGCAGAAAAATTGATTAAACCTACCTAAGTCAGCAGAGTGCCATCTATCCTGGATACATAACGATAGTAATAGGGCTACTTATATAACTTCGCAGTTGAACGCCCTAATTTTTTGCAAAAATAGGTTGTCAAATTTTAGTTTAGAAAAGGTTTTCGAAGCTTTATTTTCCTATTTATGCTCCGATATCACCTGTGGCAGAACCGCCTAGTCTGATGCCTCCCAGGAGTGCTCGTCTTCCATTAGACACTAAGCACTCGAAGGAGAACACTAAATCACACGGTCCCATCGGGCACACCCTAGGGGAGAACCCAAAAATCCACATTTTTCCATCAGGATCACAAATGAGAGAATAAAGCTTACATCATTCTTAACCATTTCTTACATCACTTTTAATACAACATCAGAGTATACTATTTATGGTTATAACAGCGGAATGTAATCATATTATCAGAATTATGAACAATTTAAATTATCAGCGGCATATAAACATGTGATCAGAATTACAACGGAAATAAAGAGCTATTCATGGCATGATGAAGCATTGATAAATAAACTAGGACAACAGATTATAAAACTTTCAATTATAAAAATATTTAGTGAGAGTTATAAATAAAAACTACGATCGCTGCGGCACGGAAAAGGTAGCGGTGATGCGGTGCATGGTAGCGCGGGGGAGAAGCGGGGTGGAGACGCACGCGGCGCCGTGGAGCTGTGGCGTGCGAATGAGGTGCCTAGGAGGGCAGCGCCGTGGGGGCAGCGGTCCGGCGCGTCGGGCGGTTGGCACGGCACAGTGACGTCGGCGAGAGGCAAGCAGCGGAGAGGAGAAAATAGGGGCGGCGCTACGGTTGCTACGAGCATGGGAGGACGCCGTAGACCAAAGGGGCGAGCAGGAGCTAGGGCAGCGACACCAGCGCGGGGAAAGGAAGACGTGCACGCACGAGGGGGAAAGGGGAAAGACGATAGGCGGGCGGTGACGGCCGTGGCCTGGTGGCGCAGTAAAGAGAGGAAGTGTGGATGGAGGCTAGGAAAAGCAGAGCGAGAGCAACAACTCAGCGTCCTCAAGAAGCAAGGGTAGGGGCAGCAACAGCGTCACGGAGTGGCCCGGTCTGCTTGACACGAGCTGAGGCGGAAGCGGGACCACGTGCAGAGCAAACATCATAGCCGCGGCCAGAGTACGGACGTGGGGGCAGGACAGGACGGCGCGGCGTGGCTGGCAGCGGCGCACCAACGCGCGCACAAGAAAGTGAAAAGACACGGCGTGGCAAGGACAGAACCACGTGCACTCCAGGGGGAAATGCAAGCAAAGCAGTACACGGCAGCAGCAGCCTAGCCAACTTTCTTTAAAACGCTCTCTGAGAAAGGACGCGAGGGAGAGAGAGTAGTGACCCGGCGACGGGACCCGACAACGCGGCGCGGCGCGAATAACTCCGATGATTGATTCTGAGCGGGGAAACGCACCATCATATTCAAGCGGCCAGGGCGGCAGCAGTGTCGCAGGGCTAAGCCAGCCGCGGCAGCAAGCCAATGGATGGAGCAATGCAGTGCGTGGACAACGCAGTACGAGCTACAGCGGCGACAAGACCCTGCAAGCAGACCACGTCCCGACGCGGCTAGCCATCATGAGATTAGCCTCAACAAAGCTCAAATTTAAATTAGATTCAAAAGCTATATATATATATATATCGTTCGATTTATTAATGGATTTCATTTTATTTATAAAAGTTGCTTTTCATACTTAATCTAATAGAACAAACCGTTCGCTATCTATTGGCTAGAATTATCGTTCGACATTCCTAAATATCTTTACACGCGGAGAAATTTAACTTGGCATTGATTCGAGTCCACAAAACTGAGTCACTGGATTCACTCATCGCATCAAGTATATTTTAAATCAAAAATTCCGAGAAACTCGTTTCAAAAATTTTACTTAGGCCTAAATCGCAGTGCTAAACAAGATCGTAACACCAGAAGTGTTACAGACGTTCTCTAGAAACCATCAGCAGATACTTTCAGGAAGTCCTATATGCAGTAGGTGAATTAAGGAATGAGATGATTGTGCCACCATCTAGTACAGTCCACCCGAAAATAAACAACAGTAGGAAGTGGAACCCATTCTTCAAGGTTGGAGTTTTTTGCTTCACCTAAGTTCATACTTCATTGTAGGATGTCCTTGTTCATATACTTTCTTATTTTTCTAGGACTGTATGGGTGCAATTGATGGAACTCATGTGCTTGCACGATTTCCTAAAAGGCACAGAGCTGCTTTCATGGGGAGGAAACACACAACCACCCAGAATGTCCTAGCAGCCGTGGATTTTGATCTAAGATTCACTTATGTGTTGGCGGGTTGGGATGGATCTGCTCATGACGCTCGCATACTGGCTGATGCCTTGGAAAAGGATGATGTTCTTAGGGTTCCACAAGGTATAAGCATCTGGCTTAATCTACCAGCCATGGTCCTTTAGGTCCTTGTTCAAAGTTCTAATTTTTCTCCTCTTTCATTCTGTCTAGGGAAGTTTTTTCTTGTAGATGTCGGGTATGCTGTAAGGCCTAGGTTCCTTCCACCCTACCGAGGCA
Source organism: Miscanthus lutarioriparius (assembly GCA_904845875.1). NCBI lineage: Eukaryota > Viridiplantae > Streptophyta > Magnoliopsida > Poales > Poaceae > Miscanthus > Miscanthus lutarioriparius. The sequence goes on from CAJGYO010000006.1 coordinate 47,822,237, forward strand.
CAAGATACCACCTTAGGGAGTATGATGTTAGAAGCCCACAAAATCCAAGAGAGCTCTTCAACCTGAGGCATTCGTCCTTGAGGGTTACAGTTGAAAGGGTATTTGGGGCATTGAAGAATAGGTTCAGGATATTATACATCAAGCCTTTCCGTCCTTGCAAAACCCAAGTGAAGCTGGTATTAGCCTGTTGTATCCTCCATAACTAGATACTTAGGTTTGGCCATGATGAAGTTGTCCCACTTGAGTCTGAATGGGAGGCCAATCCAACAAATCAGGCTGGACCCCAAGACAATATCATTGATAACAATGCTTGGGCTGACAAGAGAGATGAATGGGCCCAATAGATATGGTAGACTAGGAACAAATTAGTAGATGTTAAACCAACAATATGGCTTATAGACCTAATGTACCAAAAAATATGTAGAACTGAGACTATTCCCTAAGGCAATGATGCCTTTGTAATCTGAACTTTGTTTACCACTTTTAACATTTGTTATTTGGTCTATAATGTGAACAATGTCTGCTACCTTAGTCATTTGCTATTTGGTTTATATTCTAAACAATGTTTGCAGGAAGACAAGAAGGTAGCCCCCACATGACGTGACTCCAAGTTCTATCCTTACCTCATCCTCCTCCTCCTCCTCCTCTCTCTCTCTTATGTCTAAACTTGGAGTAGTATTATAAGTCTTTGCACTCTTTTATGTCTAAACTTTAAACTGACATGCGTTCAAATTTAAAACTTATCGTGTTATTGAGTGTGTACATCAAATTATGTTATAATTCTACAATTATTACCGAATTCATAAATGGTTTTACCAAATTGTATATGAAAGTTTTTTAGTGGCATATCCTAAGATAAAATTCTAGATCCGCAACGCTGCCGGTTGTCCTATTATTACTGACTGAAGCCATGAACCAGCAGTAATATCATATCGTCGTCGGTTCTAAAAGCAACCAGCAGTGATTATCGTTTCTGGTGTAGTGGCAGGACCTTCGACAGACAACAATCTCAACGTTTCGCAACTAGGGGATTTCGTCGACGCTAGTGGTGGCGACAGGAAGCGAGCAATTTCGGTGGAGATCATGAATAGGGAGTACAGAGAGAGGAGGAAAGGACATGCGTGACTCCCGATATTTGAACAATTGTAGACTCCTACCACTTGAAGCACGTTGCCCATAGTAACTGACTACTGGAATACGAGGTATGTTGTCCTGACAAGACAGAGTACAATGTCAGCCGCTACCGGCGCGCGCTGCTCCATCCACCGTTTAGATCTTCACCCACGCATTTGACGACGGGCATGGTGTGCGTTTCCGCACGAATCGAGCAAAGTAGCATTTAGGTACAATTGGCAACGTTAGCAAATCTGGTCTGGAGGAAGTTAAATCTGCCCTGCAGGGCACATGCCCTCACACATGCAGCCGTCGATGAGTGAACTCAGGATACGTGCCATTTTTACCTCACGAATTAATTAAATTTGAAATACACTGCATATACAGTGGAGCCCACAACATTGAATGAGCCTATACAATGTGGCCTGGGTTGGCGTTGGACAGCTAATCTTATCCTCTCCTTTTCCCCCATTTGCTTTCCTCTTCATCTCTGTCCGTCCCTTCCGTGCCAAGAAGCGGCGCCCGACTCTAGATGGCGACGGTTGCACCCGCGCCCCCAGCTCGTGCATGTGCGGTTGTGCGGGGCCCAGCGTAGGCCCTTCCCTCGATGCGCAGTCGCCCCTCCCCTTGCCCCGGTGGTGGCGCCCAGGCCGCGCCCCCAGTGGCAACGTTCGTCTCCAGCGCCCCACGAGTACACCCGCCGGCGGCATTGGCCCTCCCCCGGCGCACCACGGCGGCGCCCCGGAGCACTGTCGCCCCTCCTCCTGCGGTAGTGCCTCCCTCGTCTCCATCTCCGGCAGCTCTCTCCCTCCCTCGTCTCTATCTCCGGTGGGCTTAGAAGAGCAGGGGCTCGGGGGAGGCAGGGCGGGCCAGGCGGTGGGGATGGCGGGAGGGCGGCATTAGGGTTTTGGCGGCGGTGGAGGCGACCAGGCCAGGTCAGGGAGGGGGCGTCACAGCGGTGCTCGCCGACGAGCATGACCATGGCGGCGGTGGGAGTTGGGGGAGTAGGAGGGCATGGTCGAGGGCGAGGAAGGACGTGGGGAAGAAAAACAGTAACCCACCCTCTCTTGGCGCACCGAGACAGGTGGCGGCGGCGGCGCAGTGAAGAAGAACTGTGTATTTGTATACATTTCTCATGGAGCATACTATGAGGGCCTGTTTAGTTCCTAAAAAATTTTGCGCGGTACTCATCACATCGAATCTTGCGACACATGCATGGAGTACTAAATGTAGACGAAAAAAAAACTAATTGCATAGTTGGGTGAGAAATCGCGAGACGAAACTTTCGAACCTAATTAGTCCATAATTATACACTAATTGTCAAATACAAACGAAAATGCTACAGTAGCCAAAACCCAATTTTTTTTTTTTTACATCTAAACGCGCCCTGAGCTAGAGTAAAAATGGCACACATTTCGAGTGCACCGGTCAATGGCTGCGGGCGCGGGAGCATGAGCCCTTAATTGCAGAATTTCCGTGTCTGGTCTGGCCGATTTGAAAAAATGGCCATGCTGGTTTCCCAGGACACCCAAGATTAGGTCGACCGCGAACATATCGGCCGGTCCTTATGTTTACGGCTTATTTCCTTTCTGCTAGTAGGCGGCGACGTGGCCTTTACAAAGACATCGATGTATTGTCAAGTAGTAGTATTAGAGTAGTCCTAATTCGCAGTCGTATGTATCACTAACTTGACTGGGCGAGTTGCATGAAGTTGATAGGAGTGGTGTACTTGGGCGGTCCGTCGTAGAACGCTCGGGCGATGAGAAACGCAGTCCGCTGGGACGGATGGACGCGGTCCCAGAAGACATGCTGGTCACGGTTGACGCAGAGCGTGGAGTTGCGCGTGCACCACGCCTCCGCGCCCAACCGCCCGCCCCCGCAGCACGTGCTAGCGACGTCGGTGTACCCTGACGCCCCTGGGTTCGCCAAGACGTCCTCTGTGAAGCCGAAGGAGTCGCCGAGGGAGTAGACGAGGCCCGGCAGCCTCGCGGCGAGGTCGACCAGCAGGGACCCCAGGGCCTTGTTGAAGCCGGCGACGACCTGGTTGAGGATGTCCAAGCACGCGCCCGTCGGGCTGAGCACGCGCTCCCCGGGCACGCATCCGAGCATCCAGACGTTGATGACGGCGAACTTCCTGGCGCCCAGCGAGTACAGCTCCGTTACGGCGGCGGAGTAGTTGGAGATGAGGCTGGCGTAGAGCGCGGCGGCGTCCCTCCGCTGCTCTGCGTCCGACCTGTTCCGCGCACGCTCCGAAGCCGCGAAGACGTACAGGTCGTTGTTGCCCATGCCGATGAGGAAGATGGACCTAGAGATCACTGGGTTCACCGTGTTGGCCCCCGCTGCGGCGACCATCTTGGCCTTGGTGGCGCCGAAGTACTTCACCTCCTTCGACAACGGGATGGTGCTTCCGGCGTTCTGCATACATGTATATGCAAGTGCGTTGATTATTGGTATACTCTAATAACTGTGGAGTAATAAATTCCTTTCTTTTACTAGTTTGATCCGATGAAGTCAAATACTTACAGTGGAGTCAAGGATCCCAGCTCCTCCAGAAGCATAGTTGATACCACTGGTGAGAGCGGTCTGGACCAGAGGGCCGGATGAGCTATGTGCCAGCGACAGATAGGGAGGAGGGCTACACGCGAATCCCATGTTCTTGGCTGCACACATCAAAGCACTACATGCGAATCCCATGTTCTTGGCTGCACACATAAAGGCTCAGACTATCAGACGGAATCCCCTTACCGACGTAGTCGGCGATGTTGTAGCCGTTGCTGAACCTTCCGGTGGGGGTGGAGCCCGGGAAGTCGACGCCGTTGTAGGGGCTGTTGGCCCTGCCGACGGCTGCCCCCCGCAGGTAGTTGTTGTTGCCGACGTCCAGTATCGACGACCCGAACACGTACATCGCCGGTGGCCGACCGCCGACGGCGACGGTGCCGATGAGCGCCTGCATAGATATCACAAGGCACAGCAGAAGAATCCCCATCCTCATCGTCGATGCCCCTAGCTGCTTTTGCTGCTCCTTCTAGCCTCTAGCTCACCCCTCCGTATGTCAAGCTTGCTTTGCTGCTACTGCAGTACAGCTGCCTATTTGCTAGCTGTGACTTGTGACACGTCATTCCTCAAAAAAGGGAACAAAGGCCTTGTTTAGATTGAAAAAAATTTCAACCCGATAAATAGTAGCACTTTCGTCTTATTTGGTAAATATTGTCCAATCGTGGACCAATTAAGCTCAAAAGATTCATCTCGTGATTTTCAACTAAACTGTGCAATTAGTTATTTTTTTTACCTATATTTAATGCTCCATGCAAACGGCTAAAAATTGATGTGATGGAGAGAGAGTGAAAAAACTTAGAATTTTGAGGATATCTAAACAAGGCCAAAAACTCGTGACGTGTCAGTCGAACGAGTCAACTATGGCGAAGGGGTAGGTGTAGGTGTAGACTCGTGTAGTGCGCAGAGATAAGGCACGCACGCACTGACGCAATGACTTTGGCACGCAGAGATAAGGCACGCATCGATTGCCCGAAAGCGATGTGTAATAAACCATTTAAAAGTCCATAGCTGCTAACGGACGCATGACTTTGGCAATTTCTATATATGGACATAAATCCTACGTAAACCTTACGTCACCGTACCTGTACGTATATGTGCTAGTACTATATATTTCTAACGGCTAGCGTACGTACACGTATGCTGAGAAAACAAATGTTGGCTAGTTTACAAACGGCATAACGGCACTAGACGTGCATACTCTTTTTTTTTTTTCTAACGGCTAGAGTATATAAGGACAAAACATTTTATGTAACTTTGTTAAAGATATAGAAAACAGGAAAAACGAAAAGAAAAAAGAACCAAAGACTCAAAAAAAAAAAGGTACGACATACGATGGCCCAACTATCACAGATGACCACAGAGCACTTAGAGCCTATCTGGGAGTGCTGCATAAACAGCTTCAGATTTCCAATTCCAAGCTCCACTCTAAAATTGGCCCCTCGTAATATAATTGATATATGTGTTTCACTTGCAGTTTTAGCTCCACATCTAGAAATTGAAGTTTTGACTGGAATGGCCCCGTTTGTCCTTGTGAGACTGAATTCATATGTAATTACAATAATACTTTTAGGTGGTTCAAAAGAAGATTCATAATATAAAGAAGAAATGATTTCGATAGAATATTTAGTCCTCCAGCGGTCGGATATGCAGGGTATAGCTATAGTAGTCTCGCAGCAGTTGGAGCAGGTGGCAAAGGTCTTCTTTTCCGAGGCGTTTGGATGGCGGTCTAGTTTACGGATTGACTGCCATTGGTTGTTGCTTTTTCGTTTCCCTTTTATGTTGTGTGCCTCTTAGTTAGGCAGAGGCAGAGGCTGGGAGTGTTCCAAAGTCTATGTACCAACTAGATGTACTGCTCTTTGGTTTAATAAAGCTTCCGTTTCCAAAAAAAGAATATTTAGGGCGCAAAACAAAAAAACAACAACATAAGCAACCAAGGCGACTTGGTCGTCCTCTCTTGGCTACCGACCGGGGGGACAACACGGGCAAGAAGACAACAGTGGTTGCGGGCAAGCGAGCGGGTTGATGGCGCGACGTGGGCGGTCAGTGAACTATGTGGCTAGTGGCTACGGGTAGATGGGTGGTGGGCTAGGGCAGTGACAACAGGTGTAACACCCTCGGTGTTACACCTTAATCAAAATATTAAACCATGTCATGAGCATCATGTTTATATATTATTGCATGTGGTATATGAGAAATTAAATTTTATTGCACTAATTCTCAAATTGAGCTCTAATTTATTCCTCGTCCAAGTTGTCCTTCCGACACGTCATCTCTCTCCACGTGAGAGCTCCATAGCCACAAAGTCAAATGATAAATTATTGTCATTCACTAATTATTAGCATACCACTTGGCAAGATTTATATCTCCATCAATCTCGCGACGCGCCACTGTCATCTCTCGTTGTTCTAATTATCCCGCCTTTACTTCGCTTGCTAATCACCTTGCAAAATTATTAGCGCACGTCACGCTGTCGCTGCCATAGTGTGTCGCACACGCTACGCATTTATATCACGCACAAGCTCAGCCCGCTAAGCACTCCGCTCGCTCACTGCTCAGCTGTTTTGCAAATGAAGGTCAGGCACTTTTTCCACACGCGACACTGTAGCAGCGCAGAAACACTATTCGCAGTAGGAAACACGGTTCCTGATGCTTGATCCTTTCCTCACGACAGCACTGTAGCATTGAAGATTTTCCACACGGTAGGCCTGAAGCCGCCCAGAAAACACTGTTCATCCGACGGAACACTGTTCACACGTAGATACTACTGCAGCATCGAAGAAACTCTGTAGCTTTGTAGAAAGCACTGTTCATCCGAGCGAAAACGTCGTTCCTCGCACCGCTTTATTACCTCTAAGCAGGCTAGTTAGCCACTAACCTTACGACGCGTTGCTGTCGCGCCTTTGCTTCTCCATTTCCTGCGTCTCCTGTCTTTAAAAAGGATACGCCGAGCCGCCGAGCCATTTCGCTCCGCTGCTCAGTTGCTTCTCTCAAATCGAGTTTCTCTGTTCTTGCCCGTGAAAGCTGCGTCTATCGATTTCCCCTGAGCTGCAATAATCAGCTGAGATAGCTAGTTTACAATTGATCTTCTTATTCTCTAATGTTTCCTTGACCTGTGGTCTCCTCCTCCATTAATTCCTTGACCTGCATGAATGAACCAGCACCCCACCGCCAAGCACGTTCAGCCCAAAGCCCACTCCAGTCCTGACGTGCTTGTAAGTCCAAGACCACTCAATGTTCATCCTTGAATTAATTCTCTCATGACCAAAGACCACACCACACACATGGCACGGAGCAGAGGACAACCACGCCAACTCGTTTGCGTGCTTCCGGACTACCTAGCTTGTCATGACCACCCACAACCAGTGCTATATATGGTTCTGCTCCGCTCCACGCAGGGCAAGCAATTGCTAAGCTCCCTGGTGTCTCTCATCTTGCATTGCCTCCGCACATCGATCACCGTAGGAGGCACTTCATTCAATTCCGAGGTAGTTAGCCTACAAGAATTCCTTCATCCTCCTCTATTATTTTCTAGACCCGCGGTCTCATCTAGTATTTCTAGTCCCACAGTCATGTGCAAGTCATCAAGTCCAATAGCATGATTATTCTTCTCCAATAATATCATTTTCTTCATCTCTAGAGCTCATTTGAATTTATTTATTGATTGTGAAATAAATTTTGTTAGATTACTAAATTCATGATCTATCTGTTAGTGTAATTAGTTCGTATAGTTCAATGATACCTTTAGGGTTACTTTATTATTTTGAAATGCTTATTATGGTTATTTAGAGAATGAATTTTTTATAATGCATGGTAGTTAGTGCACCTTGTTTTATTATTTATATAGTAAATTGATATTAACAATAAGGATGCCTTTAGTTGCTAAGATAATACATGAAATGTTTCATACTTGTTTAGTGGGAATAATAGGTAACTTTGCGTATTAGTCATTAGAGTTAGCTTAGTAGCTTGGTAGATGTATTCTTATTTTAAGAGTTGCGGTTGCCTATATATTAATTATTGCATCATCATCACTGCATGCATATAGAGGACAAGCCACTAGAGATCGTGACCTTCGGTGAGCAGGAGTACGACGAAGTCGTCGAAGAGTACGAGGAGATCCTCGTGCAGGAGGACGTTCCGGAGCCACCCGTCACAGACTTTGCTGACACCGCGCCTGCCCAAGGCAAGCCCCGGTGCATAACCCCTATTTTTAAATGATCTGAATATATTTATATGATATGCATTTACGTTACAAGCATTTTATGGAAGCTACATGCATAAATATATCCACCATGAGTCCTACTAGTATAGGTCGAGTAGCTGCTATGCTCAGGATGTCGGTAGCGTGAGTAACCTGTCGTTACTCGCAAATAGGTGTTTAAACTGTGATATCATGATGAAATAATGGAAAGGAAAATGGTGACCGGACAGGGATGTGGATTTGGTACTGGTGGGTGTGAGGGGTTGTGTCCTGCGGCCAACAGGGCATAGCCCGGTTACACTTTTTCCCTGCCTGTGTCGATTAAGGACCGGTCGTTGCATATGACTCTAGGCAAGTCACAGATTATTGTCCCGAGCACATACTTGGGTATGGGCGCAGGGAGGCTTGTTTGCTCTCTTGTCGTGGATCCAGCTCTTTCCGGACCGGTGATGGGAAGAGGAGGTGGTGGAGGTCCTTGCACCGCGACCGAGTCCGGACTCGTGGATGTGGGGCTTGAGTCCAAGTTTGACGGGGACACGGACACCGGGACAGAGGAGAGTGGTGGGTTAGTCCTGCTTGTGCACAGGGTACAAGCGGGCGTGTCTTCGGGCACCCAAATGGGCACATTGATTCGCGAATCGCCGGGTTATCCGATGCAGCTTGTCTGCGGTTTAGCACCGTAGTAAGAACTGAAAGTTGAAAGGAGAAGAAATGGAACCGATTGCTCCACTCTTGCTTGAAAGTAGAACAGCTTATATAGATTGACTAGATGAAAACTTAATACGGTGATGATAATAATGTATCAATAAGGACTCCCTATTAGTATTGTTTTTTTTACTAAAAGAGAACCAAAGAAACCATAAAGCCTAGCATATTCCTTGGAGTCGGAAAGTATTCCCACCGTCGGATAAGTCTTGCGAGTACATTGTGTACTCGGGGTTTATTTACCCCTCGCTTGCGGTGACGCTTGAGGAGTTCCTTGTGGGAGGATCCATCTGGTGGGCTCGAGACGGAATCCTCGTTATCTTATCGCTAGATGTTATCTTTTAATATTCATTGCTTTATCATTCCGCACTCTATATTTGGTATTGTAATAATGTACTTTTCAAGAAACTCTAATGTATGAGATAGACTTGTGTTGTAACTCGTTTTCATTATTGGATCCTTGGGAAAAATGTGGATCTTTCGGGTTCTCTCTTTGGGGTGTGCTCGACGGACACCGCTCATTGTAGTTACTTTCGAGGTGCTTAGTGTCCGATGGAAGACAAGCGCCTTCGTAAATATCGCTTATTTCGTGGTTCTCGCCACGCTTGGTACCAGAGCCAATAATGGTCACGAGTTCCTCACTCTTTACAAAACTAAAAGTGGACCAACAAAAGTTTTGCGAAAAAGTAGGATGCGATTAAGTTAAGTATAAGCCCTAGCTATATGGTATATCTAGGATAGCGGCACTTTGGTTTTATCTAATCGGTTTAGGGTACATCGACTTACATGACGTAAGAAATCACTTAGTATACGGAAAGTGAGTGTGCGATGTGTGTCGAAAATTTTACTGAACGCCGCTATATTCCGGCTTGAGTGAACGTATAGGTCGAAGCATGCATCATATAATAGCATCTTACTTGAACTAGGAATCCCCTTCACGTATAATGAAAGTAGTAAATTGGTAGGATTAACTTAATGAATGCCTTAAAAATGTCTTTGCCATTTCTTTAATCCTCAGATCCCGATCGGGAAGGTGTTCTAATGGATGGTTCGTCTCTCTTATAGATGAATCTGAGGTCCCGGACGTGGGAGCACCAGTTCGGGCGCGGCCAATGAGGGCCATGGTGACAAAGTGCTTCAGGCCTTTGAGCGTGGCAACGAGGGAGCTCAGGGAGGTTCCACCCTTGGTTCCTCGGCCTTTTCACCACCGCCTCCATGCACTGTCCCATGGAGGTCATGGTGGAGTTGTTGGTGCTCGCTAGGAGTCACCACGCTTTCGTCAGAGACAGCTCGTGCCATGGAGATTATAGCATGCAGCCCTCATGGTCTCGCCCGTGGAGGCCCCGAGGCAACGGTGGGAATGGGGTGGTGCTCGTCGTCCTGAGGGACAGTCCTCTTACCAGGACTTCCTCAAAACCCACCCGCCCACATTCACACCGTCGGACGATCCATTGGAGGTGGAGCAACGGCTTCGCACATTGGAGCAGAGTTTTACTTTGCTTTTGCTCGGGCTAACGAAAGCGAAGATGCACTTTAAATCCCCAACTGCTTTTGGGGTCCGCAGTGCACGGTGGGAGACTTTCGGTCATGGAGGCTGCCGGATCACCCGGCGACGTGGCGAGTTCTTCTCCACCGCCTTCCGCGAGTTCTTCATACCTGCTGGTGTTATTCACCAGAAGGTGACCGAGTTCATGGAGCTACGTCAGGGGAGCAGGACAGTAATGGAGTATGTGACCCAGTTTAACCACTTGACTTAGTATGCTGGTAGTCAGGTGGACACGGATGACAAGAAGAGGATCGCTTCTTTCATGCGGTCTCCTCCTGCTTCAGAGAGAAATCTGTACCTAGGAACTATCGACCTTTGGGGCTCGATGAACGCCGCCATTGCTCTTGAGGGTTTCCAAGGGCATCCCAAAGCGGATTGAAGCGAAGCGGGTGGCGGTGGATCCTCCAAACCATCCCCATACTCGAAAGGTGCAGATTGTTAGGCGGGGCCCTATCAACCATCCGGTGGGCCTCCGTGCAGGTCACCCCAAAGAGACATCACAGACTTACGCTACTCAAGATACAAGGCACCTCAAAGAAGAGTGCAGCCCAGCAGACTCGAGGGACAAATTTGTTCCACCTCGTCAGGGATTCGAGAACAAGCCTGGTGCTTGTTTCAAGTGTGGCAAGGATGGCCACTATGCCAGGGAGTGTCCTCAGCAGCAGACAGCTCTCAAATTGTCTCAAAATCTGCAAATTCTGGCTGATTAAGAGGACTTTCATCAAGAGGAAGGTGCCCGCAGATCGGCGTGTGCACTTTACGGATGCTCGACAAGCTATGCGGCGGGAGATGCTTATGGCTGGTATGTTTTACCATTGAATCCCATCCAGCTTTGGTGTTGTTTGATTCTGGTGCATCGCATTCCTTTATGAGCATGGGGTTTGTAGAGCGGCACAACTTATCACTATTGGCTATACCGTATGCCTATAAGATCCGTACTGCGGGTTCTCAGATGTTCGTCAATACCCGCACGGATACAGTAAGTTTGGTATTAGCCACCCACACTTACCGCTCATTCATGATAATGCCCGGGCAAGGCATTGATGCTATTCTTGGAATGAACTGTTGCGCTTGTATGGGGTAGTATTGGATATGAAGAGAAGAAGTGTAGAGTTACGGCTTCCATTTTCTGAGGATAGGATGTCTCTCATCATACCCTCAGAACCGGTCTTACCTGTTGCTGCCCATGCTGAAGCCGTTCCTGATCTTACCTCCATTCCAGTAGTACGTGAGTTTCCAGATGTTTTCCCTGAAGATCTTCCTGGATTGCCACCGGACCGTGAGGTAGAATTCTCCATTGAGCTTGAGCCTGGTACTGCTCCTATCTCCAGGCGTTCGTACCGCATGGCTCCGAGAGAACTGGCAAAAATGAAGAAGCAACTGGAGGAGTTGATGGACAAGGGTTTCATTCGCCCAAGTTCTTCACCATGGGGTTGTCCAGCGATTTTCGTGAAGAAGAAGGATGGTACTCTGCGGATGTGTGTGGATTACCGCCCCCTCAATGCGGTAACAGTTAAGAACAAGTATCCTTTGCCCCGCATAGATACTTTGTTTGATTAGTTAGCTGGTGCCAAGGTGTTCTCGAAGATAGATCTCCGATCGGGCCACCATCAGATCAAGATCAGGCCACAGGATATACCAAGGACAGCTTTCTCTACTAGGTATGGGTTGTATGAGTACTTAGTGATGTCTTTCGGTCTCACCAATGCCCCGGCTTTCTTCATGTACCTAATGAACTCAGTCTTCATGCCGGAGTTGGATAAGTTTGTGGTAGTGTTCATTGATGACATTTTGATCTACTCCAAGAATGATGAAGAGCATACCTGTCACCTCCGGATAGTCCTGACTCGACTCAGAGAGCACCAGCTGTATGCTAAATTTAGCAAGTGTGAGTTTTGGTTAGATTGAGTGCAGTTTTTGGGACATGTGTTGACACCTGAGGGCGTTCAGAGATCCCAAAGAAGGTGCAAGATGTGTTAGATTGAAGTCTCCTAGGTCTGCATGCACCAGATCCGCTGGCCTTGGGCTAGCTGGATACTATCGACGCTTTCATCCCGATTTCTCCAAGATAGCCCAGCCCATGACTAAGCTGCTCCAGAAAAGAAGCTAAGTTTGTTTGGGGTCCACTTGTGAAGAAGCTTTTCAGTCCCTGAAGACTTTTCTGATCACTGCTCCTGTATTGGCTCAACCTGATATTGAGAGGCCCTTTGATGTTTCTATGCGATGCCTCAAAGATGGGATTGGGGTGTGTGCTTATGCAAGAGGGCGTGTGATAGCTTATGCTTCAAGCGCCAATCGAAGAAGCACGAGGTGAACTACCCTACCCATGATTTAGAGCTAGTCAGCTGTAGTTCACTCTCTGAAGATTTGGAGGCATTATTTGTTGGGCAACAAAGTGCATATCTTCACCGACCACAAGAGCCTTAAGTATATTTTCACTCACCGAGTTGAACATGAGGCAAAGGAGATGGTTAGAGTTGATCAAGGATTATAATTTGGAAGTCCACTATCATCCGGAAAAGCCAATGTGGTAGCCGATGCCTTAAGTCGTAAAGTCGCATCAAAGTTGAGGATATACCCTTGTCACTTCACCACACAGAGGTGCTAGCTCAGATTGCTTTGACCTCGAGCTGCTGCTGGAGCAAATTATTCGGGAACAAAAGGAAGACCTCAAGAGATTCCTCACATCAAGAAGTTGCTAGTGAAGGATGTGGACCTCATTTTAGCATTGATGAGCCGGGAGTCGTGAGATACAAGGATAGGCTGGTGGTTCCATCCAATGAAGAGTCAAAAGAAAGATTTTAAAAGAAGCCCATCATTCCAAGTCGTCTATCCACCCCGGTAGCAACAAGATGTACCATGATCTACGCCAACTGTCTTTGGTGGTCTTACATGAAGCAAGATATCACCCAGATTCGTTGCAGTGTGACACTTGTGGTAGAGTCAAGGCGATCATATGCGTACTCCTCGATATATCTGCAGCCCTTGCCCATTCCTGCTTGGAAATGGGAGGATATTTCCTCGATTTCATTGTGGGTTTACCCCGCACCTCCTCGAACTTTGATTCTATTTGGGTCATTGTGGACCGTCTCACCAAGTCTGCCCACTTCCTTCCGGTGGACACTAGATATAATGCCAAGAAGTATGCGGAGTTATACTTTGATCGGATTGTGACCCTACATGGAGTTCCTCGCACCATCATCTCTGATAGAGGGTCAGTTTTTGTCTCTCGTTTCGGGAGAAACTCCAGAGTGTTTGGGTACTCGCCTTCTCGAAGCTCGACATACCATCCCTGCATCGATGGTCAAACTGAAAGGGTGAACCAAGGTGCTCGAGGATATGTTGCGGGCTTGTACCATCTCTTTTCCGGAGAAGTGGGATCGGTGTTTGAAGCTAGCCGAATTTTCTTATAATAACACTATCATGAGAGTATCCGTATGGCACCATTTGAAGCTTTATATGGATGTATGTAGTGTAGGGCGCCACTAAACCGGGTTGAGGTAGGAGACCGTGGGTACTTCAGCCGGATTTCATAAAGGAGGCTCGAGAGAAAGTAAATATAATTCGTGAACACTTGAAGTCAGCTCAGAGTCGACAGAAGGCTTACGCAGACAAACGAAGAAGACCTTTGGAATTTGCAGCTGGAGATTATGTGTATCTCAAGGTATCTCCTTTAAGAGGGGTACATTGGTTTGGTGTCCATGGCAAGTTAGCCCCTCGGTATGTGGGTCCATACAAGGTGTTGCAGCAGTGTGGTCCCGTTGCTTATCGTCTCCAACTCCCTAAAATTCTCTCGGCAGTTCACAATGTATTTCACGTCTCGCAACTGAAGAAATGCCTACGAGTTCCTGAAGAATCTGTAGAAATAGAAGGACTTCCGCTCCAACCTGATCTGTCTTATGTGGAGCATCCTATAAAAATTTTGGATGAGAAGGAGAGAGTGACTAGGAACAGGGTGATAAAGTTTTACAAGGTACAATGGCAAAATCATTCTGAGGCTGAAGCCACGTGGGAACAAGAGAGTTACCTATTGAAGCATTACCCCCATCTCCTCAATGGTTCTGATAGTTAGTTGCTACGTCGAAATGTATTTCCTACCTTGTTCTCACACTAGGCACATGAAATCTCGGGTCGAGATTTTATTTTAGGGGGGTAGATTTGTAACACCCTCGGTGTTACGCCTTAATCAAAATATTAAACCATGTCATGAGCATCATGTTTATATATTATTGCATGTGGTAAATGAGAAATTAAATTTTATTGCACTAATTCTCAAATTGAGCTCTAATTTATTCCTCGTCCAAGTTGTCCTTCCGGCACGTCATCTCTCTCCACGTGAGAGCTCCATAGCCACAAAGTCAAATGATAAATTATTGTCATTCACTAATTATTAGCATACCACTTGGCAAGATTTATATCTCCATCAATCTCGCGACGCGCCACTGTCATCTCTCGTTGTTCTAATTATCCCGCCTTTACTTCGCTTGCTAATCACCTTACAAAATTATTAGCGCACGTCGCGCTGTCGCTGCCATAGTGTGTCGCACACGCTACGCATTTATATCACGCACAAGCTCAGCCCGCTAAGCACTCCGCTCGCTCACTGCTCAGCTGTTTTGCAAATGAAGGTCAGGCACTTTTTCCACATGCGACACTGTAGCAGCGCAGAAACACTATTCGCAGTAGGAAACACGGTTCTTGATGCTTGATCCTTTCCTCACGACAGCACTGTAGCATTGAAGATTTTCCACACGGTAGGACTGAAGCCGCCCAAAAAAGCACTGTTCATCCGACGGACACTGTTCACGCGTAGATACTACTGTAGCATCGAAGAAACTCTGTAGCTCTGCAGAAAGCACTGTTCATCCGAGCGAAAACATCGTTCCTCGCACCGCTTTATTACCTCTAAGCAGGCTAGTTAGCCACTAACCTTACGACGCGTTGCTGTCGCGCCTTTGCTTCTCCATTTCCTGCGTCTCCTGTCTTTAAAAAGGATATGCCGAGCCGTCGAGCCATTTCGCTCCGCTGCTCAGTTGCTTCTCTCAAATCGAGTTTCTCTGTTCTTGCCCGTGAAAGCTGCGTCTATCGATTTCCCCTGAGCTGCAATAATCAGCTGAGATAGCTAGTTTACAATTGATCTTCTTATTCTCTAATGTTTCCTCGACCTGTGGTCTCCTCCTCCATTAATTCCTTGACCTGCATGAATGAACCAGCACCCCACCGCCAAGCACGTTCAGCCCAAAGCCCACTCCAGTCCTGACGTGCTCGTAAGTCCAAGACCACTCAATGTTCATCCTTGAATTAATTCTCTCATGACCAAAGACCACACCACCGCACATGGCACGGAGCCGAGAGGACAACCACCGCCAACTCGCTTTGCGTGCTTCCAGACTACCTAGCTTGTCATGACCACCCACAACCAATTACTATATATGGTTCTCTCCGCTCCCACGCAGAGCAAGCAATTGCTAAGCTCCTGTGTCTCTCTCATCTTGCATTGCCTCCGCACATCGATCACCGTGGGAGGCACTTCATTCAATTCCGAGGTAGTTAGCCTACAAGAATTCCTTCATCCTCCTCTATTATTTTCTCGGACCCATGGTCTCATCTAGTATTTCTAGACCCACAGTCATGTGCAAGTCATCAAGTCCAATAGCATGATTATCCTTCTCCAATAATATCATTTTCTTCATCTCTAGAGCTCATTTGAATTTATTTATTGATTGTGAAATAAATTTTGTTAGATTACTAAATTCATGATCTATCATTAGTGTAATTAGTTCAGTATAGTTCAAAGATACCTTTAGGGTTACTTTATTATTTTGAAATGCTTATTATGGTTATTTAGAGAATGAATTTTTATAATGCATGGTAGTTAGTGCACCTTGTTTTATTATTTATATAGTAAATTGATATTAACAATAAGGATGCCTTTAGTTGCTAAGATAATACATGAAATGTTTCATACTTGTTTAGTGGGAATAATAGGTAACTTTGCGTATTAGTCATTAGAGTTAGCTTAGTAGCTTGGTAGATGTATTCTTATTTTAAGAGTTGCGGTTGCCTATATATTAATTATTGCATCATCATCACTGCATGCATATAGAGGACGAGCCACTTTGAGATCGTGACCTTGGCGAAAGAGAGTACGACGAAGTCGTCAAGAGTACGAGGAGATCCTCGTGCGGGAGGACGTTCCGAGCCACCCGTCATCATGACTTTTGTTGACACTGCTACTTTGCCCAAGGCAAGCCCCGGTGCATAACCCCAATTTTTAAATGATCTGAATATATTTATATGATATGCATTTATGTTACAGGCATTTTATGGAAGCTACATGCATAAATATATCCACCATGAGTCCTACTAGTATAGGTCGAGTAGCTGCTATGCTCAGGTCGGTAGCGTGAGTAACCTGTCGTTACTCGCAAATAGGTGTTTAAACTGTGATATCATGATGAAATAATGGAAAGAAAAATGGTGACCGGACAGGGATGTGGATTTGGTACTGGTGGGTGTGAGGGGTTGTGTCCTGCGGCCAACAGGGCATAGCCCGGTTACACTTTTTCCCTACCTGTGTCGATTAAGGACCGGTCGTTGCATATGACTCTAGGCAAGTCACAGATTATTGTCCCGAGCACATACTTGGGTATGGGCGCAGGGAAGGCTTGCTGCTCTCTTGTCGCGGATCCGGCTCTTTCGGACCGGCTGATGGGAAGAGGAGGTGGTGGAGGTCCTTGCACCATGACCGAGTCCGGGACTCAGGATGTGGGGGCTTGGAGTCCAAGTTTGGACGGGGACCTGGACACCTGGGACAGGAGAGTGGTGGGTTAGTCCTGCTTGTGCCTGGGGTACAAGCGGGGCGTGTGTCTTCGGGGCACCTAGCTGGGCACATTGATTCGCGAATCGCCGGGTTATCCGGTACGGCTTGTCTGCGGTTTAGCACCGTAGTAAGAACTTAAAGTTGAAAGGAGAAGAAATGGAACTGATTGCTCCACTCTTGCTTGAAAGTAGAACAGGCTTATATAGATTGACTAGATGAAAACTTAATACGGCTGATGATAATAATGTATCAATAAGGACTCCCTATTAGTATTGCTTTTTGCTAAAAGAGAACCAGCAAACCATAAAGCCTAGCATATTCCTTGGAGCCGGGAAAGTATTCCCACTATCGGATAAGTCTTGCGAGTACATTGTGTACTCAGGGTTTATTTACCCCTGTTGCAGGTGACGCTTGAGGAGTTCCTTGTGGGGAGGATCCATCTGGTGGGCTCAGACAGAATCCTCGTTATCTTATCGCTAGATGTTATCTTTTAATATTCCGCTGTTTATCATTCCGCACTCTATATTTGGTATTGTAATAATGTACTTTTCAAGAAACTCTAATGTATGAGATAGACTTGTGTTGTAACTCGTTTTCATTATTGGATCCTTGGGAAAAATGTGGATCTTTCGGGTTCTCCCTTGGGGTGTGCTCGACGGACACCGCTCGCTGTAGTTACTTTCAAGGTGCTTAGTGTCTGATGGAAGACAAGCGCCTTCGTAAGTACGCTATTTCGGGTGGTTCTGCCACAGTTGGTACCAGAGCCAATAATGAGCGTTCATCAAGAGAAGAAGGCTCAAGCTCAACATCAACAACAACACAAGTCAAAGCCAAATTTAAAGAGGTGTTTTGAGTGTGGATAAGAAGGTCACTTTGCCAATGAGTGTTAGGCTCCACCACCACAACCCTTGCCCAAGCATGCTAGACCATTTGCCTTCAATGCTCATTACATGCTTAGAAAGGATTTTAGTGGAAAAATGAAAGTGATGTTCTTAGGTCCACCCAACAAGAATAGGCCTAAGAAAATTTGGGTTGCAAAGTCACTAGTTGAGAAAGTGAAGAACCCCCATCAAGTTTGGGTCCCTAAACATCAAGCTTAATCTCTTGTGTGTAGGTGAACTACAAGACCGGTGGAAGTCATTGGGTTATTGATAGTGGTTGCACTCAACATATGACCGGTGATCCTCGTATGTTCACCTCACTAGATGAAGAAGTTGATTGTCAAGAAAGAATTACATTTGGTGATAATTCAAAGGGTAAAGTTTAAAGATTGGGCAAAGTGGCAATATCAAATGATCATTCAATTTCAAATGTACTATATGTTGCTTCATTGAGCTTCAGCTTGCTATCCGTTGGTCAATTGTGTGATCTTGGCTTTCAATGCTTGTTTACCGAGAAGGAAGTGGTTGTATCAAAGAAAGATGATGATCAAGTCATATTCAAGGGCTTTAGATACAACAACCTATATCTAGTGGATTTCACCTCCGAAGATGTCAACTTGAAGACATGCCTATTCACCAAAACATCACTTGGGTGGCTATGGCATAGAAGACTTGCTCATGTTGGGATAAGCTCACTCAAGAAGCTAATAAAGAATGAATTGTTGAGAGGGTTCAAGGATGTGAAATTTGAGAACGACAAGCTTTGTAGTGCATGTCAAGCTGGCAAGCAAGTTGCAAACACTCATCCTACAAAAGCTTACATGTCAACAACAAGAGTGCTAGAGCTCCTTCACATGTACCTATTTGGACCAACAACTTACAAGAGTTTGGGAGGAAATCTCTATTGTCTTGTGATAGTTGATGACTATTGTAGATATAGTTGGGTATTCTTGCTTCATGACAAGACCGAAGTGGCTTCATGTTTTAAGAAGTTTGCCAAGAGAGCACAAAATGAATTTGAAGTGAAGCTCAAGAAGATAAGAAGTGATAATGGAAAAGAATTTGACAACATAAATATTGAAGCATATTGTGATGAAGTTGAAATCAAGCATGAGGTCTCCGCAACATATACTCCTCAACAAAATGGTGTAGTAGAGAGAAAGAACCGAACACTTATTACACTTGTAAGAACAATGCTTGATGAGTACAATACACCCGAAGCTCTATGGGCAGAAGCTATCAACACCGCATATTATGCATCCAACCACCTATTTCTTCAAAAGTTTCTTGGCAAGACACCTTATGAGTTGCTCAATGGGAAGAAGCCGGACGTATCTTTCTTCCGGGTGTTTGGTTGTAAATGCTACATCTACAAGAAGCGGCAACACCTAGGGAAGTTTCAAAGACGTTGTGATATTGGCTTTCTTGTTGGTTACTCATCAAAGTTCAAAGCATATCGAGTATTTAATCATGCCACCAGCTTGGTTGAAGAAACATATGATGTGGAATTTAATGAATCTAATGGCTCCCAAGGAGCACATGAGAATCTTGATGATGTAGGTGATGAACCATTGAGGAAGGCTATGAAGAACATTCCGGTTGGAGACATCAAGCCCAAATATGATGAAGATGTTGTACAAGTGATTGATCCACCTTCTTTATCAAATGTGCCACAAGATGGTGATAAAGATGGGAGAGTAGAAAATGAAGATACGCATGTCTCTCATGATCAAATGGTGGCACAAGCTCAAGATATTGATGCTCCACAAGCTCCCGCTCAAGTGGTTGATAGAAGAAATTCACCCCTACTACAAGCATATCCACAAGATCTCATCATAGGGAGTCCTTCAAAGGGTGTAATGACTCGCTCTCAAAAAATTGCTTCATTTATTGAACATCACTCTTTTGTCTCTTGTGTTGAACCTAAGAATATAGAAGAAGCTCTTCAAGATTCCGATTGGATAAATGCCATACATGAAGAGTTGAACAACTTCACTCGCAATGAAGTTTGGACTCTTGAAGAGCGACCACAAGGTGCAAGAGTCATTGAAATAAAGTGGGTGTTCCGCAACAAGCAAGATGATCAAGGCATTGTAGTGAGAAACAAGGCAAAACTAGTTGCAAAGGGGTTCTCTCAAGTTGAAGGATTGGATTTTGGAGAGACCTTTGCACCGGTTGCAAGACTTGAAGCCATTCGTATCCTCCTTGCATATGCATCACATCATGAAATGAAATTATATCAAATGGATGTTAAAAGTGCATTTTTAAATGGTTTCATAAATGAACTAGTCTATGTTGATCAACCTCTCGGGTTTGAAGACCCTAGATATCCTAATCATGTCTATAGGTTGTCTAAGACACTATATGGGCTTAAGGAAGCCCCAAGAGCTTGGTATGAGTGCCTTCGAGATTTTCTCATTGAGAAGGGCTTCACCATTAGGAAGGTCGACACTACACTATTAACCAAGAAGCTTGATGGAGAAATCTTCATTTGTCAAGTATATATTGATGATATCATATTTGGATCATCAAATAAAGATTATTGCAAAGAGTTTGGTGAATTGATGTCGAAGGAGTTCGAGATGTCAATGATTGTGGAGCTTACATTCTTTCTTGGTTTTCAAGTCAAGCAAAATGACAGAAGGGATTTTCATCTCTCAAGAAAAGTATACCAATGATCTTCTCAAGAGGTTTAATATGGATGAATGTAAGCCAATCAAGACACCAATACCATCTAATGGACATCTCGACCTAGATGAGGGAGGTAAAACGATTGATCAAACTCTCTACCGCTCTATGATTGGTAGCTTGTTATATTTGATCGCATCTAAGCCCGACATCATGTTTAGTGTGGGTATGTGTGCTAGATTTCAAGCTAATCCTAAGGAGGCTCACATGGTTGCCGTTAAAAGAATCCTTAGGTACCTTATGCTAATTGCAAAATTGGTAGAAAAAGCACATCCGAAGGGTGCCACTTGCTTGGTAGATCACTAGTGTCTTGGTCCTCCAAGAAGCAAAATAGTGTCGCTTTGTCCACCGCCGAAGTGGAATATATTGCCGCGGGTGCTTGTTGTGCATCAATTCTTTACATGAAGCAAACTTTGCTAGACTATGGTGTAGTTCTAGAAAAGGTACCTCTTTTGTGTGACAATGCGAGCGTGGTAAAGCTTGCTAATAATCCGTTCAACACTCTTGCACCAAGCACATAGATATCCGCCATCACTTTCTTAGAGATCATGTTGCTAAAAATAATATATCACTAGAAGGTGTAAGAACCGAGGATCAATTGACGGATATCTTCACTAAACCGTTAGATGAGGCGACATTTTGTCGGTTGAGGAATGAGCTCAATGTGCTTGATTTTAGTAACTTCACTAAATAATGAGCTTGTGTTGTCCCTTGCATTGCATTATAATATAAAAACATGTTTAATTTTTGGCAATGCACTTAGGGCTTGTCTAACATGGTTAAGATAACCGCCGAAAAGCGTGTGAAGAAGCTTAACCTTGGATCAAACTTGACAAGCAACTAGAATTACTTTCAAGTATTGCATTGCATATGCATGCGTGTTGCTTTGTCGTTTCTTTTCGGTTATCTTTTGAGCACCCGCTGTGTTTATCCACAAATAGGGAGATCATTTGAAGCTTCCATTGATCATAAAACCCTATTGTGCGACCACATGTTGCTCCTCGCCCCTTTTATTGCATATTTTCTTAAAAGGAATTATAGCCTAAGGCAAAATATTTTGAAAAACTTGAGGGTTTGAAAGAGGTCACTCACATCAGTCCTAATTGGTGTTTATTTGGGTCTTATTGAAGTTGGGACTTGATTGAGAATAGGCAGCATGAATTAACTTTGAAGATTCGCTGAAAAAGGGTGACCGGACGCTGCACTGGACTCTGCTTCCAGCGTCCGGTCAGTTCACAGGAGGTGAACAGAAGCAGCACAGGAGTGATAGGACGTTGAAACAGTGCTCATCCTGCGTCCGGTGTGAAGGTGTCCCTGCGTCCAGTCAATCAAAGAAGATGTACTCAGGATCGACCGGACTCTGGCTGCGTCCGGTCAAGGGTAATCGGACGCGTTCGGTCATGACTTGAGGGGTTTTGGACCTCTTTGTTGTTGACCGGACTCCAGGTGGCAGCGTCCGGTCGTTGCCACCAGTGCATCCGGTCAGTTGAAATCGAATGGATCTAATATTCCTTTCCTTGTCTATCACGTGGGGGCCACCATATATTCCATCCTCATCCCGTACACCACGCCGCTCCTGCTCCTGCCCTAGCCACTGTATCCACGCCTGCGCTCGATCTCCGCATCGGCGCTTGCCCTCGTCGTGCCGCTGCGCCATCTCACCTGCGCCAGCTGCCGCATCACTGCCACGCACGCGCCTGCACCTACCTTCACCTCCCTTGCTGCATCATTGCCGCACACGTGCCCGCGCCCGTCTACACCGCACCTACGCCTCCTGCGCCATGCCACCACTGCCTCACCGGCATCCACGCCTACCGTCGCGCTCCACGCCGTGCACCAGCGCCAGCACCCACTGCCTCGCCATGCCTACGCCACCACTTGCCCTAGCCGTGCCTACATTGCATTGCTCGGCGCCGCACCACTTTGCACCGAAACCCTAACCCTAGGCGTACGATTGCTAATCCCGGTGGTGCCCATGATCCTCTCCTTTGCTTGTCGGTCGCCGGTTCGTCAGGTAGCAAGCCATCGCTTTCAATTTCATATCTACTACTTGCTTCTTAGGGTTTCACACCTCTAGATGAATATTGTGATTATTTATATATCCAATCTATTCTATCATGCAGCGAGTCGGTGCTCTTGTGGTTGTTTTTGGCAGCTGTCAGTGAACTCGGGACCAAGCCCGTGAGTACGGATTGAGGCCAAGCCTCACGAGTGTCAGTCGGCTGTTGATTCCTATCAGTGGTAGTAATTCTCGTCAGATTCAACAATGGCACATTCAAGAATGTCGGAGGTGGTCCTAGAGATGAGGATCCAAGGCCTCCGCCTTGCCTGACTGCTCAAGAAAAAGGAAAGGCGAAAAAAACGATTACAAAGAAGAAGTGCAAGTTTGCTGATGTGGAGACAGAGAGAGCAATAGCAGTGGTAGCCGCCGCAGAGCATGCAGAGAGAGGTGGTCTACGGGTGGCGTTCGCATTGCTGATCAGTTGTCACCAGCATAGAGGGCCACCGTCGAGAGGACTGAGACTCTTCATGGTAGTCCACCTAGGACTGTCATGGTAGGAGGACGACATGTCTCTTTAGAGGAGAGTCAGCCTCAGGGGGAGACAGAGCAGTAGACATAGCCAGCGGAGCAGACAGAGGGTACTTAGCAGGCAGAGCAGACTGAGGAGACAGAGCAGGCAGCACAGCCATAGCTTCGACGCTCTGGTCGTACACACACTCAAGTGTCACCGAGGCCTAAGACACAGAGGAGGGCCTCTCGTCCGCCTCCTAGACCACAGGGTCTGCCTCTGGTGGTTCACCTTGACCTGAGGGTAGCCACAGCCAGACAGGTGCAGCAGCTCCGCTTTGTGCAGTTTGAGGACTGGTTTTCGTCGAGGCAGGATGAGCGTGCGTCAGAGCACTTCTACACCGTACTGCAGGAGGATTTTTATAATGCATATCTTAACAGTGGAGTTGCCTTAAGATCTCAGAGAGTTTGCTCCATAGAGTCACTTGTTGTAGCTGTAGGCGAGCAGATTCGTCCTCACCTCTCATATCTGCTAGGGTTGATAGATCTTCTTGGATGGACTGGCCGCTATGTTCCATCATGGGTCCATGAGTTCTACTCCTCTCTTTGGATTGGCCCGAGGCATAGGTTCATTCACTTTGCATTCAGAGGCCATGACTACAGGCTCCAGAGCTCGAGGGTCAGAGAGATTCTTAGGATTCCAGAGTCACCTATTCGCCTTCATGAGGTTTGCTATGGTCAGACAGAGCCTCTGAGACACCCTCACGGTGGACTTGTGCCACCTACAGATATTGTCAGACCTTGCTTCATAGAGCCATTTGGCGAGGGGTCAAGCAGGACATCACGTGACCTTACTCCTACAACTCGGCTTCTTGATGCTATTATGAGGACTCTGCTCCCGAGGATGGGTTCCAGCGAGGGCTTAACTCGCATTCAGTTGTGGCTAGTATATCACTTGGTATCTCAATCAGTCTTTGATATTTGGGATGTGATACTTTTAGAGATGGAGGATACACTAGCAGAGGGCTTCAGAGGTCACCGTCAGCTGTCATATGCTCATTGGATCACCTTGATTCGCAAGGCAGCTACACATAAGTCTCCTGAGACGATGACAGAGTATACAGGTGCTACTACTGAGTTTCTGCCATATAACATGACCCAGATGCTCCTCCATAGTAGTGCGAGGACACCTCGCCAGCCGAGCCATCGCCTAGAGGTACTAGAGATAGCAACCCAACAGGATGAGATCATCAGGGGCATTGCTGTTATAGAGGAGGAGGAGCTTGATGCACAGCAGATGGATGTGATTGAGAGTGACCCTAGTGACAACTCTGATGATGACTATCAACCTATTCCACAGATGGCTCCTCAACCACACGACAAAGAGTCTAGCGACTCTAGCTCCGCTCCACCACAACCACCGCAGACAGACCCAGCTCTTCTAACTGTACTTGAGCGGATGAGGCAGGACCAGACACATCAAGCACAGGAGACCGCAGCTGCACTTGCTCAGGTTTAGGCTCGATAGGAAGAGTTTTAGAGGCAGCAATAGGCCATGCAGCAGTAGCTCATGATCCAACAACAGTTACTTGGCTTCATGCAGCATGTATTCTCTGCTATCGGTGCTGCTCCTCTGTAGTCTACACCTCAGATCTGCCAGCCTGCCACCACTTCAGTGACTCCAACTGCTTTAGAGTCTGGGACCACTAGCTACTTAGTTTGCTTCACCTACAGAGCAGGTGTCCTAGTGGTTTGCCTCACCAGTGACAGCTTAGGGTCCTCACTTCATTCCTATTGTTATGGGTTTCACTCCGACTCAGAGTTCTTCAGTGCTAGTGACGGACACCCCAGTATCTAGGAGTCTCAGTGCTACCTTCAGTGAGCTCACAGGGCAGCCTACACCTCCAGAGTTATGAGTCCCTGTCCCTACTACAGTTGCTCCAGTTACAGGGACTACCGAGACGCTCCCATCGTCTGTTGCATCATCCGAGCCACCTCAGACAGTTACTCCTATCCTTGAGGCTTCAGCGACAGCGATAGCGGTAGATGTGGCTCCACTTCCTAAAGTGATACTTTTAGAGTCACAGGCCGTGCCAGTTACTGAGCAGACCCAGACCGCTTCACCTTCACTTCCAGTGATAGAGGGTCATACCGCTTAGAGCTCAGGGTCAGAGGATGATGCTACTCAGTTACAGATCTCTCACAACACCTCAACACCTGACTCGACTGCTCCTGTCCCGTCGTTTGACCTTTAGGTTTTGGTGCTTGATGCCAAAGGGGGAGAGGGAGCGAGATGTTAGATCTAGGGGGAACATTACATCTAGGGGGAGCATATGATTCATTTCTTTTGGCTCTTTATGTGTGATACATTATGCATTCACGTTTACCTTCATGCATTGCATTACATACTTGTGATGGTGAGACTTGTGACTTGTGTGCTCTCTACATTGATACTTATATATATGTCATGTCACTTGATTATGCTTATTTACTTTGCTTCCGCGTTTTACTCCGATTCAAATGAGCTTTACTTCATGCACTTTTGCTTAATTCATATCCACTGAGTACACCATGTTGGCTTGGGTCATATAAGCATGTCTAACCCTTTTGTTCTTATTGTCAAAAGCGTATATGAACCAAGCATGTTGAAAACCTCACTCATCTCTTTTACATACTCGAGGTTGTGTTGTCATCAATCACAAAAAAGGGAGATTGAAAGCATCTAGGCCCCTAGTTGGGTTTCGGTGATTAATGACAACACGAGATTACTATGACTAACGTGTGTTTTGCAGAGGCAATTTAAGTTAGGTCATGGTAATGGTAATTGATTGGGCAATCATGGTGGTCATGCCCCTAACGATGGAAATCGTTTTGGTTTTTAAAGAATGGACGACAAGGTTAAGGACAAACTAGTTCTAGGTGTCGTTTGGTGTTGGAGAGACACTTAGAGTAGTTTAGAACTTTGTTTTTCCTTTGGCCGTACTATTAAGGGGAGTATGGACTAGTAGCTTGACCTAGGTAAGACTAGTGGGTTAGGTGTGGTGCACACTTATCAAATCTAGCACTAGATAGCTCAGGAATAGCCCTAAGATCAATTGGAGCAAACTTCATTCACATAGGATTTCGAGTTGGAAGCAAATGAAGGGTCAAATGTTGACCGAACGCTCGTCTTGTTGTGACCGGATGCTGGAGGGTGAGTCCAGTCAGTTCATTTGATCAACTGAAGTCATCTGGTTGCGACCGGACACTGAGTGAAAAGTGATCGGACACTGGGTGCCTGCGTCCGGTCAACTCCAGAGAGGTTTCAGAGAGGAAATTTCTTGACCGAACGCGTCAGGTCAGTGCTGACCGGACGCTGGCCAGGATCCGATAACTGACCGGATGCTGAACAGTGAAGTGACCGGACTGTAGATGCCAGCGTCCGGTCAACATCAGTAAGGTTCCAGAGAGCGTTTTTCTTGACCGGATGCGTCCGGTCAGTGCTGACCGGACGCAGGTCAGAGTCCGGTCAGAACTTAACGGCTCTTTCTGACACAGTGGTGGGGATAACTAACCGGAGCGTCCGGTCACCATGACCGGAGCGTCCAGTCACCTCGCAGAGTGATGACTCTGCCTCCAAACGTTATGTTTTGAATGAGGGGGTATAAATACTTACTCCACTCGTCCAAGGGAGGTCTCTTGCCCATTTGTTCAGCTGAGAAACACCTTGAGAGTGCAAGAGAGAGCAAGAGCCTAGTGAGGTAATTGAGATTTGAGAATCTAAGATTAAGGTCCTCATTAGTGCAAGAAAAGTAGTAAGTGTGCATCCACTCTTCTTATTAGGCTTGTCGTGGTCAAGTGAGAGTTTGTGCTTATTACTCTTGGTGATCGCCATCACCTAGACGGCTCGGTGGTGATTGGGAGCTTGGTGATCATCCGGCGGAGCTTGTGGATGACCCAACTCAAGCTGTGAGCGGTTGTGGGCGATTCACCGCGACGGAGTGTCGAAGAATCAGCTCATAGAGAGCATTTGATCCTTGCGCGGATCAAGGGGGAGCTACACCCTTGCGCGGGTGCTCTAACGAGAACTAGTGGGGAGTGGTGACTCTTCGATACCTCGAGAAAACATCGCCGCGTTTCTTTCCCTCTCTTTACTTTGAGCATTTACATTTGAGCAATTCATTTCTTGTCTTTATATTCCTATAATTGCCATGCTAGAGTAGGATTGGAACCTAGGGTGTAAAACTTTTGTGCGGTAAAAGAATAGAAACACATTCTAGGCACAAGGGGTGAAGTGGGCTAAGTGTAGAACTTAATTATTACAAAGAATTTTAGAATTAGCCCAATTCACCCTTCTCTTGGCATCTTGATCCTTTCTGACTCATACGAGAGTCTCGAACAAATGGCATTAGGAGTGGGATCAGATTTACATAGAATCATAAATAACTGCATTTAATTTCCATAATATCTTTTGTTGAATGCAAATATAGATCCAATTATACAAATCGAATAGGTTGGATCCAGATTCACATAGGGATATCAATGGTCACAGAGATAAATTTGTAAATACTTTTAAAATCATATAAATTAAACATAGACACAACTTTGAATGGTACCTATTAAAAAATTAAATAATATATCATTGGCCATATTGGTTAAATTAATATGATTGACATTATTTAAATTTAAAGTTAACCTTTAAACATCATTTCTAATATTAAAAAATAATATAATTCATCATCAGTCATTGAGATGGATTTTAAATAGGTTCAATTGTACATCATTAATGATATTAAAATAAATATAATTAGTCATATATATATTTAATAGATAGTTTTTCTAGTATTTATTGTTCATAAAATTGAACCGGATTTGGAATCCATATTAAAAATTTTGCTTTGTGAGATATTGAGAGGGTTTCACTCAAACAAACACCTCAAAGCCGTTACAAGGAGATACTACAACAAAGTCTAGAGAGCAAATGTCATGCGAGGGACCACGATTTGCTTGAAGAGTGCGATCAAGTTTTGTGACCGAACCAGTAAATATATTACCCAGAGCGTGCTACTAGATAGCAACAGGTAACCGTTGTGAGGTGCGATATAAGAAGTTCTTTTGCCATTTTAAGTGGGACATATTTATTTTGAAATTAAAGAAAACAGGTGGCATATTGAAGGCTATACTTGTAGCAAAATAGGTAAGTAGATCAATAGATCGTATAATAACATCATCAGCAATGAAGCAAGTGGCCTGGTCCAAGGGCTGGAGGAACGAAAAGGGAATAGGCCCATAGATGGATTTAGCTAGGCGGGGGAAAGTAGCTACTTCCTCCATCCCCAAATAAATATTCATAGAATCCGTGCAATTTAAACTATCTTAAGTTTGACTAACTTTATAGAAAAAAGTAACAACATCTACGATATAAAATAAACACATCATGCAAATATATTTTATGGTATATCTGATGATACTAATTTGATTTCATAAATCTTGACGGTTTTTTCTAGAAATTCAGTCAAAGTTTAAATTTTTTGACTTAACACAACTCTAGGAATCTATTTATTCAGGAATAGAGGTAGTAGTTTGTATACATGTATTGGAAACTCTCTAGCATTTGACTAGTGGCCGAAGAAAATCTATTCTGATTGCTCAAATGAAAATAATCTTGTTGGATTTGTTGTGACAATGGCCCCGTTCGCGTGTCCTTAAACCCGGCTTGATCCGCTTCTTTTTTCATCCGAAACCGTGTTTTTCTCTCACAAATTCCTCCAGAATTCTTCCAAACAATCCAAATTCCTCCAGAACCATACCATCCGAACGGGGCAAATATTTTCTTTGTATAGTTTTTTTCTCGAATACGCAAAAGATTTGTGCATCATTGTAATTAAGAAGAAGAGTTGAACCATACAAACGATGCGCTTCTGATGAGCGCCCTAAGACGGCTGGACCGTCCTAGTATACAATTTTCTTTGTATAGTAATTTCACAAACTTTTTTCGAATCACAAGTAATTTCACCGTCTTTTTTCGAATCACAAGTAATTTCACAATTTTTGTTATCACATAGCAGTAGTGAATTATATACTTAACACTACACCAACATCATCCAAACTGTCATATGCTCACGGAAGGAGAGAGAGTAAATACGGAAATTGTTGTGTGCTTTTTATGTGTTTTTCGCAATCTTCTTTTGAAATTTATTTATGTTGTACTCTCTCCATCCCAGAAAATTGATGTTTGAGTATTCAAAATTCGTCGAAAAAAATGTAGGGCACGTTTGGTTCTCAGTCTAGGATACGTGCCTGGACAAGGCAACCACTAGGCGATTTCGAACACCTGGGGTTGGATGCAGCTACCTAGGTGAGGGTGGCAACTAAACAACCTCTAGTGTTGTATTCCTTGGAATTTCACAAAAAAAAAGTTTTTGAAACTTTGGACATTTTACATTTGGTTGGACCCATATCAATATGAAATTTCAAACAGAGGAGGCAGCCAGAAGATCGTATCGGCACAGCCATCCGGCGAATTGCTCCAACCGCTGCCGACCGGCGCGCGCCCCCGAAGCAGGCAACCGCACGCTAGCGGTTGGACGCAACAACACAACACGCCTGCGCCGCTGCCCCGCGCGCGCACGGCGCACACGCAACTCGCCCGCACGCTTGCGCGCACACGCTTGTAACTCCCTGTCTCTCTCACGCTCCCGGCGTGAGTGAGTGACACACAGGCTTGCCGGCCGCGCGCCGGCTTATAGGAGCGCGCTAGAAGTGAGCGGCCAGGAAGCGCGGAGGAGGAAGACTGCAGGGATGCCTGCCGGACGAGCGGTCGCAATGGCGGCCATGGTGGCGGCGGCGGCGGCGCTGCCGCTGCTAGCGGATGGCGCGTACGTAGACTGCTACAACTACTGCTTCAACGACTGCATCTCCAAGGACAAGTCCATGAGAGACTACTGCAGCTACGCCTGCGACAAGACCTGCGCGCCCGACGGCGCGCTCTGGCGCCCCATCGCCGGACTCCCCATAAACAGCCAACTCGCCTGCGTCAGGGACTTCTGCCACCGTCGTCGTGAAGGTAATCTTTGCGCCATGTGTGTAGTGTGTAGTCTGTACACACACGGACACACCTTCATCGATTTGGGAGCGAGTTCAATTTGAGTAGGCATGTGTTTAATTTACTTGTGCAATACTGCATGATCTGAAGACGGCAAGGATAACCGTACGTGTCGGTTTGCAGATGGCAACGACATGAAGGCCTGCTACGGGCAGTGCTACGACCGCTGCGAGACCAAGGCCGGGCTGCCGAGGCCTCTCCGCGCAGGCCGCGGCGCTGTCCGGCCGGCGGCGTTGCCGGACCACCCATTCCACGAGAAGCAGGACATGGTCCGGCCGGCGGCTTTGCCGGACCACCCATTCCACAAGAAGCAGGACGCTGTCTGGCCGGCGTCGTTGCCTGACCATCCATTCCACAAGAGGCAGGACGCTGTTCTGCCCGCGGCGTTGCCCGATCACCCATTCCACAAGAAGCAGCAGGACGCTGTCTGGCCGGCGGCATTGCCCGATCACCCATTCCACAAGAACCAGGACGCTGTTCGGCCGGCGGCGTTGCCGGACCACCCATTCCACAAGAAGCAGGACGCTCTCTGGCCGGCGGCGTTGCCTGACCATCCATTCCACAAGAGGCAGGACGCTGTTCTGCCCGCGGCGTTGCCCGATCACCCATTCCACAAGAAGCAGCAGGACGCTGTCTGGCCGGCGGCATTGCCCGATCACCCATTCCACAAGAAGCAGGACGCTGTTCGGCCGGCGGCGTTGCCGGACCACCCCTTCCACAAGATGCACGATGCGGTCAGGCCGTCAGGAGAGACGGATCCAGGACACGTCATCTCTCCGGCATGGGGCCCCGTCCACCCCTAATCGTCGTTGGAGAGCGACGACGCTCCGCCGCTAACGGCGAATGCCACATGCATATGCTCGTGGCCGGCCCCCGTACGTTATTAAGCACTACTAGAGGAAGTGTGTGATGTGTCAGACGTACTACTACTGTATGCATGCCTATTCTCACGTTTAAGCATAATATGGGTATTATTAGTGTCAATTGATCGACGATGGTCATGTTCCAACATACCCAGGAATGCCGACTGCAGAGTGGTGATACTAAGCATGCCAACTAAGCGAATGGGTGATCGGGCAATGCCGCCGATCGGCTGGGCTTATTCTATCGTAAACGATCGTAAATTTCCAACCGGAACAGTATTTTTCTCTCACACCAAACCAGCCAGCAGTAATTCTTCTAAAATGTAGAGATATGGTCTTCGAAACATATTCACTGAACCGGTTACGAATTCTTTGTGAACAAAGGCATTATGTGAAACTGCTGCGTTTGCCCTGAGAATCTAACCATCATCTGTTATTATGTAATGTCAGCTGAGGAGGAAAGAGGGACACCAAACACCCTAAAGAAGGAGACGTCCGGCTTCTTCCCATTGAGCAACTCATAAGGTATCTTGTCAAGGAATTTATAGGCGGTTGGATGCATAGCATGTGGTGTTGATAGCTTCCGCCCAAAGAGCTTCGGGGGTGTTGTACTCATCAAGCATAGTTCTTGCAAGAGTGATCAATGTCCGGTTCTTCCTCTCAACTACACCATTTTGTTGAGAAGTATATGTTGCAGAGACTTCATGTTTGATTCCAACTTCATCACAATAGGCTTCTATTTTTGTGTTGTCAAATTCTTTCCCATTGTCACTTCTAATCTTTTTGAGCTTTACTTCAAATTCATTTTGTGCTCTCTTGGCAAACTTCTTGAAATAAGATGCAACTTCCGATTTATCATGAAGAAAGAATACCCATGTATACCATGAATAATCATCAACAATCACAAGACAATAAAGGTTTCCTCCCAAACTCTTGTATGTTGTTGGTCTAAATAAATCCATGTGAAGGAGTTCTAGCACTCTTGTGGTTGACATGAAAGCTTTGGTTGGATGAATATTTGCAACTTGCTTGCCGGCTTGACATGCACTACAAAGCTTGTCCTTCTTAAACCTCACATCCTTCAACCCTCTCACCAAATTATTTTTCATTAGCTTCTTGAGTGAGCTCATCCCAACATGAGCAAGTCTTCTATGCCACCCAAATGTTGTTTTGGTGAATAGACAAGTCTTCAAATTTGCATCTTCGGAGGTGAAGTCCACTAGATATAAGTTGTTGTATCTAAATCTTTTGAATATAACTTGATCATCATCCTTCTTGGATACAACAACTTTCTTCTCGGTAAACAAGCATTGAAAGCCAAGATCACACAATTGTCCAACGGATAGCAAGTTCAAACTCAATGAAGCAACATATAGCACATTGGAGATTGAATGATCATTTGATATTGCCACTTTGCCCAATCCTTTAACCTTGCCCTTTGAGTTATCTTCAAATGTGATTCTTTCTTGTCCATCTACTTCTTCATCTAGTGAGGTGAACATACGAGGATCACCAGTCATATGTTGTGTGCAACCACTATCAATAACCTAATGACTTCCACTGGTCTTATAGTTAATCTACACACAAGAGATCAAGCTTTAGAAACCCATACTTGTTGAGGGCCCTTCACCTTCTCAACAAGTGACTTTGCAACCCAAATTTTCTTAGGCCTATTCTTATTTGGAGGTCCTAAGAACATCACTTTCATCTTTCCACTAGAATCCTTTCTAAGCATGTAGTGAGCATTGAAGGCAAATGGTCTAGCATGCTTGGGCAAGGGTTGTGGTGGTGGAGTTTGGTACTCATGAGCAAAGTGGTCTTCTTGTCCACACTCAAAGCATCTCTTTGGCTTTGGCTTTGATTATTGTTGTTGAGTTTGAGCCTTCTTCTTCTCTACATTTGCCATATATCCAATGCCACTTCTATCCATCTTTATGATGGTGTTCATTAAGAGCTCACTTTGAAGGTGCTTGCCTCTTGTGAACTTGCTCAATCCAATCTTAAGATGCTCTTTTTCCAACTTGAGCTTTTTGTTCTCTTCCTTGAGTGCATCACAACTTTTATCTTCCTTGAGTGCAACCTTGTTCCTCTCTTCCTTGAGTTTCTTGTTTTCTTCTTTTAGCTTCTCATTCTCAAGGACCAAATCACCATCATGATCAAGGGTTTCTAGCACAATGGTGTTGTGGGTTTTGAACACTTCAAACTCTTTCTAAAGCTTTTCATTCTCTTGCTTGAGCTTGACATACTCATCATAATCATTGTACTCAACCACTTGCTTGCCTTTGCCACTAGATCCTTGCTCAATGCTCTCATCAATTAAATCATCACATGATATAGCTATATCAATCTTAACAACATGGTTAGTAGCATCATGTGGCTCCTTAGGTAAAAATTCTTGAGCAATGACAAGACTATCATGATTAATCTTAAGGGTAGTATATTCTTCTTTTAGCTTATTGTGGCTAGTGATGAGCTCTTTGTGCACGCACTCAAGTTTATCATGTTTATCTTTAAGGTCTTTCTTAGAAGATTTGAGCTTCTTGAGTTTGGATGACATAGCTTCATTTGCTTCTCTAAGCTCAACACTAGACTTTTCGGCTATGTCACATTTAGCTAAGAGAGAATCATTCTTAATCTCAAGCTCTTCATTTTTTGCTCTAGTCTTTATAATGATCTTAGTGTATTTCTTTAGCAATTTAGCAAGATCAGCATAAGAAGGTGATTCATATTCATCATCATCGCTATCACTATCACTATCATCATTATGAGCATGATCATAACCACTACTATCATCATCATGTGATACCTTTCGTTTACCTTTAGCCATAAGGCATAGGTGTGTAGAGGATGATGGCGGTGGTGGCGGTGAAGATGATGAAGAATTAATAACAATAGCGGCCACCTTCTCGTCATCACTATCATCATCGGATGATCCACTAGATGAATCAATGTCCGTGAGCCAATCATCGACGATGTAAGCCTTTCCACTCTTCTTCTTCTTGCCATCTCTCTTCTTGTATAGCGGACTAGCTTCTCTGCATCGGCTACAGCTGATGGCCAATAAAACCCTGCTCAGAAAGCCTTGCCAACCAGCGTTCTCGAGGCCGCGTGGTTGCCACAGGAGCCGGAGTGGATTTTGTCTAGGAGACGTTCACCATCCTCCTGGGTTATACACTTCATCAAGATTTCCTCCTTCGTGTTCTTGCGCCACAATTTGCCATCGACGAGCAGATACTGCTTACTGCGACGCATCAGACGTTCATTTTCTGTCCGATCGGTGTAACCGCTATCATCTGTCAGATACTTGATGAAAGGTACTCTCCAGTCAGACTCCTTAGTGGTCGGAGGTGGTTTGGTGGTGCTTGACGCTGGAACCGTAGCCACCAATAGCTGGTCTGGAAGCTTGTCGACCGCGGGATCTTCTTCTTTGATGGAGGGCGTGAGCAGATCTTGAACAAATACACCTTGTGGTACTTTGGCTTGGAACGATCCTAACTTTGACAGCGCATCTGCTACATGATTTTTGTCCCGGACCATATGTGTGTACTCGATGCCATAGAACTTACCTTCCAGCTTTCTGATCGCTTTGCAGTATGCGTCCATCTTTTCGCTGGTTGTATCCCAGTCCTTGTTGAGTTGATTGATGACCAGGGCCGAGTCTCTATAGACATAGAGACGTTTAACACCGAGCTCGGCCGCGATGCGCAGACCGTGTAAGCATGCTTCGTACTCGGTGGTGTTATTAGACGCCGGGAAGTAAATCCTAAGGACATATCGGAGCTGCTCCTTGGATGGTGATACGAAAAGGACTCCTACTCCTACGCCGTCGATGTTGAGAGAGCCGTTGAAGTACATATTCCAATACTCCGTGGGCCCTTGAGAGGCAGGCGTGCTTAACTCTGTCCACTCGATGATAAAATCGACAAGTGCCTGAGACTTGATTGTAGTACGGCTTGCAAATTCCAAGGAGAAAGAGCATAACTCCATTGCCCATTTGACGATGCGCCCGTTCGCATCCTTGTTGTGAATGATGTCTCCCAGAGGGTACTCAGTCATGACCACCACACGATATCCGTCGAAGTAGTGTTTCAACTTTCGGGATGTAATCAGTATGGCGTAGATCAACTTCTGAATCTGTGGGTACCTAGTCTTGGATTCATTGAGTAGCTCACTAATGAAATAGAATGGTCACTGTACCTTGTATACGTGGTTGGGCTCATCGTGCTCAACCACCATGGCAGTGGAGACCACTCGATTAGTTGCCGCAATGTAAAGCAGGAGGGTTTCGTCTTCTCTAGGAGCAGTGAGGACTGGAGGTGATGTAAGGAATTGTTTTAGCTGTGTAAAGGCAGCGTCTGCTTCCTTCGACCACTCAAACTTCTTGGATGCTTTGAGTAGCTTGAAAAACGGTAGTCCTTTTTCGCCCAATCTTGATATAAAATGACTGAGGGCAGCCATGCATCCAGTAAGCTTCTGAACATCCTTCACCTTTTTGGGCGGCTTCATGTCCAAGACAGCTTTTACCTTCTCTGGGTTAGGGCGTATACCGTCATGACTGATGACGTTGCCGAGCAGTATACCAGATGGGACACCAAAGATGCACTTATTTGGGTTTAATTTCCATTAGAATGTGTTAAGGGCTATAAAGGTACGCTCCAGGTTGTCAACAAGGGTGTATGCTTCCTTGGTTTTAACGACTACATCGTCAACATAAGCCTCGACAAGGTCGTCTTTTATCTCGTCTTTGAGGTAGGCCTGTATGGCGTGTTGGTAGGTAGCCCCAGTGTTCTTGACCCCGAATGACATGGTCGTGTAGCAGTAGGCGCCGAAGGGCGTGATGAAGGATGTCTTGATCTGGTCGTCCTTTTTTAGAGCGATCTGATGATAACCAGAGTAGCAATCGAGAAACGAAAGCAGCTCGCAACCGGCGATTGAATCTACGACCTCGTCTATGCGAGGTAAGCCGAAGGGGTCTTTAGGATAGTGTTTGTTGAGATCAATATAATCAACGCACATTCTCCATTCATTATTCTTTTTGCGTACAAGAACCGGGTTGGCTAACCACTCCGGATGATATGCTTCTTTGATAAATCCGGCTGCTAAAAGCCGTGTAACTTCTATCCTAATAGCCTCCTTTTTGTCGCGAGCAAAACGTCATAGCTTCTGTTTGATGGGTTTGGCCTTGCCATCGACATTTAAGGAGTGTTCGATCAAGTTCCGAGGTACACCGGGCATGTCAGTGGGTTTCCATGCGAACACACTCATGTTGCTTCTCAAGAACCTAACGAGCGCGTCTTCCTATTTAGGATCAAGGTTGGCCCCGATAAGGGTCGTTTTGCTGGGATCGCCATCAACCAGCTGGATCGCTTTGTGCTCTTTGGACTTAATGTTCTTGCATGGGGCCTCGAGCTCTAGAATCTCCAGGTGATCGGCTGGGGTCTTCTTGGCATCGAGCGTGGTCTCAGCCATGCGAATAGAGAGGTCGTGAGCCTTTGCTATTTTGAAGCTGTCCTCCTTGCAGGTGTAAGCTACGTATACATTGCCCCTGAGAGTTAGAACCCCCTTCTCAGTAGGCATCTTGAGCACCAAATACCTATAGTGAGGTATGGCCATGAACTTGGTGAGCGCTAGTCGACCAAGGATAGCATGGTAGGTGCCTTCGAAGTCAGCGACCACAAAGTTGACATAGTCGGTGCGGAAGTGGTCTGGAGTACCAAATTGCACAGGTAGCGTGATCTGCCCAAGAGGTGTGGAGCTCTATCTGGGGAGAACACCCCAGAACTGTGCCTCGTATGGCTTGAGATCAACCTTGGTTATCTTCAGGGCCGGCAAACTGTTCTTGAATAGTATATCGATGGAACTGCCGCCGTCAATCAGCACTCTATCGAACTGAACCTTGTTGATACAAGGATCGAGAACCAGAGGAAAATGCCCTGGCTCAGGTATTGCATCCCATTGGTCCTTTCTGCTGAAGGAGATCTCGCGGTGAGACCAAGGAGGGAGCCGTAGATCGGCGATGAGGTTGTCGGCATTGGCCACGTTCAGGCAGGCGTGAGCGAGCAGCTTGCGCTCTTGTTTGGTCTCGATGGACACTCTGCCCCCAATGATGGTATGGACGCAGTCAGTTGGCTTGACGTACTTGTGACGGGGATCTGCATCTTCATCATCGTTGTCCTCATCACGCTGCTCCCCTACGTCGTTAGGCTTGTCGGATTTATTCGGAGCCTGTTGGCGCATAGATGGATTTGAGAACACGGCAATCCTCCATGGTATGGTTTGACTTGGGATGGAGCTAGCAGGGTCCTTTCAATGCTTTGGCGTAGTCTTCTTCGTAATTGCGACGTCCGCCACCTTTTTTAACGATGTTGACTTCGCCGTCGTCTTCCCGAGCACGCTTGCCCCTATAATCATCACGGCGATTATGCCGCTGATTACGCTGGTCGCGGGAATCGTTGTGCTGGTTGCGGCGATCAAAATTGTCGTTCCGACCATGGTTGCCGCGGTAGTCGTCGCGGTGTGGGGGGTGGTCGAAGCATGGAACCCTTGCTGCTTCTTCGATGATTATCTTTTTAGCATCATCGGCATCCGCATATTTTTTAGCAGTGGCTAGGAGCACTATGACCGATTCAGGTCTTTTGTGGAGGAGCTTGTCCCTTAGGGCATCGTGGAAGCAGAGACCAGTGATGAAAGCTTCGATTGCCTCGTTGTCGAAGATTGACGGGACCTTGATGCGCATCTCCGAGAAGCATCGGACGTACTCGCGCAGTGGCTCATCTTTGCGATCGCGAATCCGCTGCAGATCATATTTGTTGCCGGGTTGCTCGCAAGTAGCAATGAAGTTGTCGATGAATGCTTGCTTGAGCTCTTGCCAAGAATCAAAGTAGTTCGCCGGCAAGCTGACCAGCCATTGGTGGCCTGCATGGCCGACGGTGACTAGGAAGTAATTAGACATGACGTGCTCGTCAGCCATGGCTGATCTACACGCGGTTTCGTAGAGCATGACCCATAATTCAGGGTTCTCCTTGCCGTCGTACTTCTGAAGTTTTTCGAGCTTGAAGTTCTTGGGCCATATGATTTGGCGAAGGTGTGGAGTAAACTGCTTCAAACCCGGAGGGCCGTGGGTAGTATCATATTCCATACGGCGATAGCTTTCGTGGGATGCACGATCGTTGACTCTTCGGTTAATGCGAATGCGCAGATCACGTTCTCCGAGGGAATGGCGGAGATCGTTATTGCCATCACGGTGACCCCAATTGCCACCCTGGTTAACCCTGCGACCGTGGTTATCACAGCGATTGTCACGGTTGTCTTGGCGGTTGTCATCCTGGTAGTCATGGCGGTTGTCGTCCCGACCACCATCATGACCACCATTTCTGCCTTGACGGTTGTCTGATGGGTCGTTGTTGCGCGAGCCACGTTGGTTGGGTGGCTGTGAGCGACTTGAGTACTGGCGGTTGTGGCTTGATTCAACTGAGACGGATGGAGCCCGGGCTTGATTTACAATCTCTGCGGTCTGGGCCATAGCAGCCATCAGGTAAGCTTGTATATCATCACGAACTGCCTGGATTTCTGGTGTATTGGGTAGTCGTTGCATTGTCACCATAGCAACAGCTACGTTGGTGCTTGGAGTCCTGAAGACTTGCTTGTTCCCCACCCTATCAAAGGCATTGTTAAGGTCACATGGCTGGACCCTTATGCGTCGTGCCTCCTCTTCTGCCTCGGCTTTGACTTGTTGGCGATTAAACCGATCAATATTGCGTGCTTCGCGTGCCAGCCTTTCTTGTTCTGTTTCACCAACTACCGGTGGTTCATCATTACTGACAACATTGATCAAGTCTCCTCACCTTGGTGGGAAGGATGGGAATCATGGGAAACCCGGGGCGTGGTCTGGGATATCCAGATCGTATTCAACGCCGTCATTGTCATGATGCTGGAGCTCGGTGTGGACGGAGGCATTAGATGCGACGCTGGACGGGGAGCTTGAGCCACCCTCTTGAACTGTGTGGACCGATCCTTCTTGATACTCCTCAATCAAGGCTTCATACTCGGAGAGACAGATACCCATCGCGGGGGCTGGCCAACGATGAATGGAGCGCCCTTCAGGAGTAGATGTGACCACGAGATCTGTACCGAGTCGTGAAGGACAACTGGCCTAAGCTGGTCGGGTAGAGCTGTTGTGGGTAGTGGTTACCTACTCATTAGGTTGACTTTGAATCGAACTTACCAGAGCTAGGGTTTCAGCAAGTTTGGTGCTGACCCGATCGATGGAGTCGAGCAGGTCGGTGTTGTCGATCTGCCTCCCTTTGTAGCGAGGAAGCGGACGATGGGTTATCAGCGTGGCTGAAGACGATGCTGGCGTGGCCGGAGCCAGATCCACCATGGTCGGAGCCATAGCCGATGTAGATGAAGCAGTGGTCGACGCAAATTGAATCCGCGCCTCCTCCGTGGTCATGGCAATGAAGTCATCGGAGCCAGTGGTCTAGGTTATCTGGCCGATGGTGAACGTGAGGCCGTTCGGCGTAGCCATGGAACCGGGGATGATGACCATCTTGTTCGTCTGGAGAGCAGTACGCACACCCTCTACTTGGCGTGCCACTGTCGACGAAATATGGTCGGTAGTCTACCTAGGGGTATGCCCAAGGTAGTAGATTATCGGCAGACAGATGCGCAAGCTACAAACAAGACGGTGACGCAAGACAGACATGAGGTTTTATCCAGGTTCGGCCACTATGATGGCGTAATACTTACGTCCTGCGTTTGATTATATTGATGTATATCAATGAGAGATTGTTTTGAGAGGGGTCCCCTGCCTGCCTTATATAGTCTGGGGAGCAGGGTTACAGATCTAGAAACTAATCCTAACCAGTTACAATTGCCATAGGTGGCCAGATAAGAATTCCTATTCTAACCGACCAGGATCTTGCTTGATCTCCAAGTCTGCCTTGATTCCTTACGCGGGACTCCGAGCAGATCGACTGGGCCGCGCGTCGTCTTCTGGTGGACCGAACCCCCTAGTCCAGGCTGGCCCAAACCTAGCCATAAGGGTATAGGGGTTAATACCCCCACACTTCTCATCTTCATCTTCATTGCTTGAGTCATCTTTCTTTCCCTTATTCTTGTTTTTGAACTTGTCTTTCTTGGGCTTTGTGCATTGATGAACTAGATGACCAAGTTCTCCACAATTGTAACAATCCATCTCAGAGATTGGCCTCCTTCTAGAGCTTGTGAAGAACTTCTTCTTGCCATCAAACTTGATGCCACTCTTGTTGAGCTTCTTTAGCATCTTGGCGGTTTTCTTCACCATGAGAGAAAGGCTTTCATCATCAACTTCATCATCACTTGAGCTCTCATACTCAAGCCTTGCTTTGCCCTTCTCTTGGCTAGCTTTGAATGCTAAGTCTTTTTCTTTCTTCTTTGTAGAGGATGAGCCATCTTGAGGTGTAATGTGCATGTACATCTCATGAGCATTGATCTTTCCCAAGATTTGTGTCGGTGTAGCGGTGGAAAGATCACCTTGATGTAGCACGGTCACAATATACCCATATTTGTCAATGGGGAGGACACTCAAGATCTTTCTTACAACATCGGATGGTTGCATTTGAGTGAGTCCAAGCCCATTGACTTCCTCTACAAGAACATTCAAACATGAATACATCTCATTAGCACATTCTTTAGGAAGCATTTCAAAAGAGTTGAGCTTTTTCATGACAAGATGATAGCGTTCCTCACGCTCACTCTTTGTTCCCTCATGGAGCGCACAAATGTCCGACCATAGTGCATGGGTGTCTTTGTGGTTCCTCACCTGATTACATCTTTACAAAGGCCTCTAAAGATGGTGTTGCAAGCTTTTGCATTCCATTTTTCGTAATTCACCTCATCGCCTTATGGGTGTGTGGGATCCTTAGGTTTTGGGAAGCCTTACGAAGCGGCTCTAAGTATTCCAATATCTAGAGCTTCTAAGTATGCCTCCATACGAATTTTCCAATAAGGAAAATTGTCCCCCCTCAAAGATAGGAGGAGGTCCATCTCCGTGAGACATCTTTCTCTAGGTAGTTAAGCCTACATACATGAGCACAAGGCTCTGATACCAATTGAAAGGATCAAGATGCCCAAGAGGGGGGTGAATTGGGCTAATTCTAAATTTCTTTGCAATAATTAAATCCTACGGTTAGCCCAATTAACCCCTTGTGCCTAAAAAATGTTTCTAATTGTTCTACCGCACAAAAGACTTGCAACCTAAGTTTCAATCCTACTCTAGCATGGCAATTCTATGAATGTAAAGACAAGAATTGAATTGCTCAAATTAAATGCTCAAAGTAAATGGAGAAGGAGGAACGCAACGATGTTTTGCCGAGGTATCAAAGACTCACCACTCCCCACTAGTCCTCGTTGGAGCACCCGCACAAGGGTGTTGCTCCACCTTGATCTACGCAAGGATCAAGTGCTCTCTATGGGTTGATTCTTCGACACTTCGTCGCGGTGAATCACCCACAACCGCTCACAACTTGAGTTGGTCATCCACAAGCTCTCCGGATGATCACCAAGCTCACAATCACCACCAAGCCGTCTAGGTGATGGCGATCACCAAGAGTAACAAGCACGAACTCTCACTTGACCATGACAAGCCTAGGGAGAAGGGTGGATGCACACTTTGCTACTCTTGATCTTGCTAATGAGGGCTCTCTTTGGGATTCTCAAATCTCAATCACCTCATTAGGATATTGCTCTTCTTGGCTCTCTCTAAGGTGTGTTCCAGCTGTTGGAATGAGCAAAAGTCCCCCACACATGACTGGAGCTTCTATTTATAACATGGGCTGAAAAACAAACCGTTATATGCCTCTGCGGGGTGACCGGATGCTCCGGTCAGTTCTCTCCGAGTTCCAGTGTTTACAGTGTGACCGGACGCGTCCGGTCGTGATTTTCCCTCTCTAGAACCTTACTGTAAATGACAGGACGCTGGCTCTCAGCGTCCGGTCACTTGACCTTCCAGCGTCCGATCGCACCGAACGCAATCTCCTCGGTCAAATGAACTGATCGAACTCTGCGCCAGCGTCCGGTCGCACCGAAGCCAGCGTCCAGTCAGTATTTGACCCTCCATTCACTTCCAACTCTCGATCATATGTGAATGAAGTTTGCTCCATAGGATCTTAGGCATATTTAGGAGCTACCTAGCGCTAGTTTTAACAAGTGTGCACCACACCTAACTCACTAGACTCACCTAGGTCAAGCTACCCATCCATACCCCCCTTAATAGTATGGCCAAAGGAAAAACAAAGTCCTAAACTACTCTAAGTGTCACTCCAACTCCAATTGACACTTAGAACTAGTCCATCCTTAACCTTGGCGTCCATCCTTTGAAAACCAAAACG
The DNA here is from genome assembly GCA_904845875.1 of Miscanthus lutarioriparius. NCBI lineage: Eukaryota > Viridiplantae > Streptophyta > Magnoliopsida > Poales > Poaceae > Miscanthus > Miscanthus lutarioriparius. The sequence goes on from CAJGYO010000006.1 coordinate 47,864,575, forward strand.
ATTTCCATCGTAGGGGCATGACAACCATGAATGCCCAATCGATCTCTATTACCGTGACCTAACTTAATTGCCTCTGCAAGACACACGTTAGTCACAGTAATCTTATATTGTCATTAATCACCAAAACCCAACTAGGGGTCTAGATGCTTTTAAACCCAATGAAGGTGATAACGATTGCTTTATTTCTCTTTGAGTGCTTAGTGTTACCATTGTGAAAGAAGAGAACGGGCAGCGACACAATCTCTTCCATACTCGAGGCATGATCAAAGACAAGTTGTGTAGAATTATTGTTGATAATGGCAGCTGCAACAATATTGCAAGTGAAGAATTGGTTGATAGAATGGGGCTAAAATAGCGGCGTCATCCTAATCCATACAAGATGCAGTGGCTTAATGATTGTGGTGCTCTACGTGTGAACCAAGTTGTGACAGTTCCTTTCTCTATTGGGAAGTATAATGGTCATGTGGAGTGTGATGTGGTGCCTATGCAAGCATGCCAACTGCTACTAGGAAGACCATGGTTATATGATCGTGATGTTCAGATTTTTGGTAGAACCAACAAGCTGGCTTTCATGTACAAAGGAGAGCGAATTTCTTTGCTTCCTTTGACATCGGAGGAGATTTTGAAGGATGATCTAAAAAGAAAAAAGTGAGAGAGCGAGAACCACTTGTGAGTGACCCACAAAAATAGTGAGGGAGTGTTTCCAAAGCCAAATAAAACCCCACAGCTGCAAAGAACCAAGACAACAGAAAAAGAGGGATTAGTTATGATGGCTAGAAAGGGAATTTAAAAGAATTGAGTGAACCCAATGCCATGTTCTTTGTACTCCTGTACAAGGAAAATTTTCTTTCTACTAATGACTTATCCTCTACTTTGCCAAGTGTTGTTTTTAATGTGTTATAGGAATATGAGGATGTATTTCTGGATGAATTACCACCGGGGCTGCCACCTAAGAGAGAGATTGAACATCAAATTGACCTTATTCCTGGTGCTTTACTTCCAAACCGAGCTGCATACCGCACCAACTCGGACGAAACAAAGGAAATTCAGCAACAAGTCCAAGAATTGATCAAAAAAGGGTATGTGCAAGAAAGTCTTTCACCTTGTGATGTTCCTGTTCTTTTAATTCCCAAGAAAGATGGTTCGTGGAGAATGTGTGTTGACTGTTGAGCTATTAATAACATCACAATGAGGTATAGACATCCCATTCCTAGACTTGATGACATGCTTGATGAACTTAGTGGTGTTATCATTTTCACAAAAATGACTTGAGAAGTGGCTATTACCAAATAAGAATGCGAGAAGGGGATGAGTGGAAAACAGCTTTTAAAACTAAGTTTGGGTTGTATGAATGGTTGGTAATGCCTTTTGGATTGACCAATGCACCAAGTACCTTCTTAAGATTGATGAATCATGTGATTAGAGTTTTCATTGGTAAGTTTGTTGTGGTTTACTTTGATGATATATTAATTTATAGCAAATCTCTTGATGAACAAGTTGAGCATATCCGAAGTGTGCTTGCCGTCCTACGTGAGCAAAAATTGTATGCTAACCTTGACAAGTGCACCTTTTGCACTGACAAGGTAGTCTTTCTTGGCTTCATTGTTTTAGGACAAGGTGTGGAGGTGGATGAGGAAAAGATTAAAGCTATTTGTGAGTGGATGCCTCCACAAAATGTGAGCCAAGTACGGAGCTTTCTCGGACTTGCTGGTTTCTATCGACGATTTGTGAAAGATTTCAGCACCATTGCTGCTCCAATCAATGAGTTGACAAAGAAAGAAGTGCCTTTTAAATGGGGAGAAGCACAAGATAAGGCATTTGAAGAGTTGAAAATGAAGTTAACAACAACCCCACTCCTTACACTTCTAGATTTCGGTAAGACATTTAAAATTGAATGTGATGCCAGTGGTGTAGGGATTGGAGGTGTGCTCATGCAAGAAAGGAGGCCGATTGCATACTTCATTGAAAAGCTAAGTGGTCCAACTTTGAATTATTCAGTTTATGATAAAGAATTATATGCTCTTGTTAGGAGTTTGGAAACTTGGCAACACTACCTTTTGCCTAAAGAATTTGTGATACATTTAGACCATGAATCCTTGAAACACCTTAAAGGCCAATTAAAACTGAGCCAAAGACATGTAAAATGGAGTGAATTCATTGAGTCTTTTCCATACATTGTCGAGTACAAGAAAGGGAAGGGTAATGTTGTAGTTGATGCTTTGTCTCGACGTCATACTTTGCTTTCACAACTTGATGCTAAAATTCTTGGTTTGGAAAGTATAAAAGATTTATATGCCACTGATTCATATTTTGCTGAGCCATATTCCAAGTGTTGTGGTGGCAAGAGATGGGGAAAATTCCATTTGCATGATGGGTTTTTGTTTCGAGCTAATAAACTCTGCATTCCAGATTGTTCTGTTCGCATTTTGCTTGTGCAGGAAGCTCATGCGGGTGGACTTATGGGCCACTTTGGTGCCAAGAAAACAGAGCAAGTACTCGCTGATCATTTCTTTTGGCCTAAGATGAGAAGAGACGTGGAGAGGCATGTTCTTCGCTGTGAAACCTACCACAAAGCTAAGTCCCGTTTGAACCCTCATGGTTTATACACTCCTGTACCTATTCCTAGTGTACCTTGGGAGGATATCTCTATGGACTTTGTTCTTGTTTACCCCGAACCAAGAGGGGGAGGGATTCAATCTTTGTTGTGGTTGACCGTTTTAGCAAAATGGCACACTTTATTCCCTACCATAAGAGCGATGATGCTTCACATATTGTTGAATTGTTTTTCAGAGAAGTTGTGCGTCTACATGGAGTGCCATGTACCATTGTGTTTGATCGTGACACCAAGTTTTTGAGCTACTTGTGGAAGACCTTATGGGAAAAGCTTGGAACCAGGCTGCTATTCTCCACAACATGTCATCCTCAAACTGATGGGCAAACTGAAGTTGTGAACCGCACACTGTCAACATTACTGCGAGCTGTCCTAAAGAAGAATCTGAAACTGTGGGAAGAAAGTTTGTCACATGTGGAATTTGCATACAACAGGGTGGTACCCTCGACCACCAAATTTTGTCCATTCAAAATTGTATATGGTTTCAAACCTGCTGCTCCCATCGATCTTTTGCATTTGCCTATGCAGGAACGTATGAACTTTGATGCAAGCAAACGAGCTGAATTTGTCAAGAAGCTTCATGATCGAGCTAGAGAAAACATTGAAAAGATGACCAAGATGTATGATGAAGATGTTATTTGAACCGGGAGACTTGGTTTGGGTGCATTTGCGCAAGGATCGGTTTCCTGAACAACGCAAGAGCAAGTTGCAGCCCCGAACCAATGGTCCATTCAAAATGCTTCGCAAGATTAATGATAACGCAAATGAAATTGATCTTCCAAGTACTAGGCGGGTTGTTCGTAGTATAAATATTCCATGCCTCTATTCTATTAGTAACCTTTTGATGATTTGATAAACTATATAATATTGCAGCCGAGCTGTCAAGTGCCTTACTCAAACCTCTGTTCTTCCTTGTTTTTCTTGGACTTATGAAGTGAGCCCTCTAGTTTCTCCTAGTTAGTGCTCTACGGTTTCCAGTACGGCTGCACCGTTTTGTGTGGATTAGTTCCAGATTATGGTTCTCCGGTCGTTCGGAGATCGAGTTGAAGTCTTCACGGTTTCGGTGTCTCTCGCCCCGTCGCTTGGTCGCATCCAACCTTTGTCAAGTATAAAGCTAGTTATCCCGTTGTTCGCAGTAAGTTATCTTTGATTTGTGACCTACTGTCGTAAAGATCGGGCCACCTTCAAGGACGTTCCTTAACACTTATGGTGACGAGTGCTGACATGTAGAAATTGCATTAACTAATTAGTTATATAAAAGCTTTTGACAATGCTTTTCACATCTTTCTTTTGCTACGCTGACTAAACTAACCAAAATATGCTCTGTTTGGATTAACTTTTTTTTCATATAAGCTGCAATAACCGAAGGGAACCAGCTAGTAGTGTTTTTTTAAGTTGAGTAGTTAAATAGTTTAAAATAGGTTATATGTTGGACTATAAACTGGACTGTTCAGATTAGCTAGAGCTTTTCTTTTTGGAGCTAACAATTTATTTTAGTCATTCCAAATAGCGCCTTACATGTAAATACAATACTCGTGTAATTGAGAGTGCATCTAGCAGGCTGAAAGTCTTATCCAAATTGACGCAAAATTTAAAAATTTCTGTTTTGTCGCTTGTGCGTGTTGTCAACTTGTCATGAGAGATCGAACTCCAGCAACTTCTTTTTCTCAAATAAGAAAAAGATTTACGCATCTTTAATTTGTATTAAGATCGAAAAATAGTGAAAGTTACAACGACATGTCATGAACATGACACACTAGGAAGGTTAGTGTTATACACTAGGGAGGTACGAGCGTTCATATAAAATCTCTTTGACACCCTAGACGCCGCTAAGGCTTGTTGTATTTAATATTTTTTCTATCTTAATACAAAAATGCATAAATCTTTTGCGTGAACGAGAAAAAAACAATCGGCTTTGCTCTTCCTAGCATAAGGAGATCATAAACTATTACTCGATAATCATACTACCTAGCCATTATCGGCGATCAGATGTGCTGGCTTGCGCGACGCCTCGGTCGCTCTCCTTGTGGGTTCGGGAAGAGCTGTCGCATTGCCTCAACATGCGAGGAGTTGAGCTGGTCGATGAAGATATTGTCGTAGGTGTTCTTGGCTGCCATGGAATGCCTCGTCTGTCCATCGAGGAATCCCATCCGCTTCATCGCCAACACCTCTCATCCTCCAACAACTTCTATTTGAACGCTAGAAGAAGTCCACAAATTCAGAGAAAACTTAACTTCTTTCCTCCATTGGAAGTTTGGAACCGGCCCACGACGTTTGAAAGACTTCTAATTCATTCGAAAGCTAACTGGATCATGCTCATGCACCTTTAAATTATGAGTCTGGCGGATTTCGATGTTGATCATGAGCAGAAGTTCAAATTAATTAGCAAATGAAAACGACACCGACAGAACTGAGACAAGTTCACATGCACCTAACATGAGGAGGGGTGACGACGAGGAAAGCACACGAACGCGCAAGGCATGCGAACCGCAAAGCTGCTACGCATTTTGCCAGTGCCACGAACAAGAAAAAGCATGAATCCGCGCGGATCGGCCCACGTCGTTCAGCTCGGTCCCAATTTTGCAGTTAGCAACGAGAAAATGATGTGCCTGAAGAGCTGCTGCGAAAAATGCTTCTACCACGGCCCGCCAGCGCCTGGTCCTGGCCCGAAGCCGCCTGCCCCGAAGCCAAGGCCGCCATGGCCTGGTCCTCCGAAGCCTCCAACGCCAGCGCCAACGCCAAAAGTTTGTCATTTCGTCTTCATATTATAGTTGATTTATTTGCTAAAAAAACAGATTCAGTTGATTTATTTGCTAAAAAAACAGATTCAGTTGATTTATTTTTCCCATATGTTCTCATTTCGTCTTCATATTATAGTGGCAAAAGTTTGTCATGAATAGTTCCTTTTTTTTTTGAACGGAACGGGAGCTCTGTCTTTTAATTAATATAGAAAACAACTTCTAAGAGTACACTGTAACGACAACAGGACGCACCTTTAAAAAGCAGACCCAACACTGACATTGCAGAAGCAACCTATTGGTACTACTACACCATGGCCAACATGAATAAGAAAACTAGAAATTAATCAGGATACAAATCTAAAGTCAGTTATGAGTTCATGTGTTTGAATTAATTTATAAAACCATATGTCGCCAAACCTTTTTTTATAGGTGAGATGACTGTTGTATCTTCAGTTATGAGGTCATATGCTTTCTTCTTATTATAAATTCAAAACGGATACAAAATGTGCGTCAGTTATTAATCATATATAGCAAAAAAAAATTGCTTCCCGGGAAACAAAAAAATAAAACAAAGCTGTACACTATACAAGCTACAAGGCTCGGCGATACGTTAAATCCCCCTATTGGGGCCTCATCTGGCATGAAGTGGAACGATCCAAACTGGGGCTCATCAAGCTTCCGCGCCATCTTGGGAACCAGATCCATGCCATGTCACGGTTGTTACATGTCTCTGTCCGGGTGCAGTGCTACATGTTTCTGCAGCACCATAATATATGCCTTTGTTAGATAATCTACTGCTATTTTGTATGAACACAGTAAGTGAAGGCGGCGACGAAAAGATTCCCTGTTGTAATACTGTAGCCGCTGTAGGTGCAGACGCCACATGGCTCACCTACAACACTATAGGTACATGCAGAGACCGGCGCAGAGTCAACCCTGTATGTTATCTAGTCACTGTTGTAGCAGGACAGCTGTACTAGAACTAGATAGGTATAGTTGTATAAATTGACTACCACGGCAACTCAGTAAAGAGAGTTCAAATTTGCCATCTCCCATACAGGGGTTCGGCCAACGCTGGTATCTTGTACTGTGTGTGTATACTCTGTTCTCCCTTCTTTTTCTAGCTCTAGTCATAGTGTGTAGGGACGGACAACGTTGGTTCGTGGTCGACACGGCTAGTGGGTGCTCGGCAACACTAGCGGGTGCTCGGCAAGACTGGTGAGTGGTTCACTCACCTGAGCCGGTGATCCTATGGGCCAACAAGTGGTATCGGAGCCGTACAAGCACCATCGCCAGACTAACCGCTGGCGATGACAGGCGGTTCGGAGATGGGCGACAACAGTGGCACTGCTGTGGCTGCCTAGCCACGACTAGAGGTCGTTGTTCACACAGTACGGGAGGTCAGCGGCACCAGTTGGCCGATGCTGACTCGCACCAACTATGGAGAGTGATCAGTGATCATGAAGGTCAAGCTCAGAGCCCGACGGCTCTGGAATGCTGTTGACAAGGGCACCGACAATGAAGAAGATGACATGTCAGCGTTGGAAGCTATCATCGCTGCTGTACCGGCAGAGTACAGAGAGCCATTGGGGGCGAAGAGCTCTGTTAAAGAGGCGTGGGAGGCTATTACGGCGATGCGTGTCGGTTACGACCGCGTAAAGAAGGCGACGGCCCAGCTTCTAAAGCAGGAGTACGCCAACCTCAAGTTCAAGAATGATGAAACGGTGGAGGACTTCTTCCTCCGCCTGCATACGCTCATGACGGGCTCTAAGGAATCCTTCTCCGAGCACGACGATGATGTTACCGGTACGGTGAAGTTTGGTGACGGCTCAAGGGTGACTATCCAAGGGCGCGACAGCATCATCTTCAGATGCCAGAATGGGGAGCACCGCGCGTTAATGAATGTATATTATATCCCGCGGTTGTGTTCCAGCATCATCAACATTGGTCAGCTGGATGAGCGCGGTAGCGAGGTACTGATCAAGGACAGAGTCCTTAGGATCAAGGACCGGGAGCAGCGACTTCTTGCCAAGGTGAAGAGGTCCCTGAACCGGTTGTACCTGCTCGACCTAAAGGAAGAGCAGCCGGTGTGCCTGGCGGCAAGGCACTCCGAGGAACCATGGATGTGGTATGCCCGGTTCGGACATCTCAGCTTCAACGCGCTTGGTTGGTTGGAGAAGATGGTCCGAGGGCTACCCCACATCAAGCACGGAGGCGAGTTGTGTAACTGCTGCCTGGTCGGGAAGCAGAGGAGGCTACCATTCCTAAAGGCGGCCAAGTATCGCGCGAAGGACGCTCTCGAGCTCGTCCACGGCGACCTCTACGGGCCGATCACACCTGCTACAAACGATGGTCAGCGGTACTTCCTCCTACTCGTGGATGATTGCATTCGCTACATGTGGCTACAACTCCTGACGAGCAAGGACGAAGCGACGGCGGTGATCAAGAAGTTCAAGACATGCGCGGAGGCCGAGAGCGGCAAGAAGCTTCGTGTGCTAAGGACTGATCGCGGTGGCGAATTCACTTCGGTGGAGTTCGCTGCGTACTGCGCGGATCAGAGTGTGGGGCAACACCACACTGCGTCGTACTCGCCACAACAGAATGGCGTAGTGGAGAGACGGAACCAGACGGTGATCGGCATGGCCCGATCCATAATGAAGGCCAAAGGCATGCCGACAAGGTTCTGGGGGGAGGCGGTGACCACGACGGTGTTCATCCTCAACCGCTCTCCGACCAAGGCCCTAACGGGTAAGACGTCGTTCGAAGCTTAGTATGGGCGCAAGCCGAGCGTGTCCTTCCTCCGGACATTCGGCTGCATCGGCCACATCAAGAAGACGAAGCTAAACCTCACCAAGCTAGAGGACAGGAGCACACCCATAGTGTTCCTAGGCTACGCGGAGGGTACCAAGGCGTACCAGCTCTACGACCCACGCGGAGACAAAGTGCTTGTCTCGCGCGGCGTAATGTTTGACGAGGAGGCGGCTTGGGACTAGAGCAGTCCGAGCATGAGGGAAGCGGGAGGCTTCACCAGCACCTTCGTTGTCGAGCATTTGGTCATCCATGGGAGTGGAGACGCTTTGGAAGAGGTGCCGAGCACTCCAGCGGTAGAGCCGAGCACTGCTGGGGTAGTGCCGAGCATTTCGGGAGGGATGCCGAGCACTCCTGGAGGGATGCCAAGCACGCCAGGAGTGGTGCTAGGAGGTTCTACAGTGGTGGCGACCACTCCAGGATGGATCCGAGCACTCCCGTAGTGGAGCCAAGACGTCTTGAAGTGGTGCTGACCACTACAAGACTGAGGCTGGGCACTTCTACAGTGTTGCCGAACACTGTAGGAGTTATGACGAGCTGTCTAGAAGTAGTGCCGAGCACTGCAACCAGGGTGCCGAGCACTCAAGGTGCTATGCCGAGCACTCCGGTGGAACAGCGAACTCCATCGCCGCCGATCGAGTTTGCCTCACCGCTAAGTGATATCACTGAGTTCATGGATGCCTTCCATGAAGGTGAGGAGGTGCGGTTCCATAGGCTGGACGACATCGTCGGTGGCACAGGACCCTCAGGACTAGCTGGTCGGCTGCTTAATGACGCAGAGCTGCTGCTCGTCAGTACAGAGGAACCACCCATGTTCGTGCTAGCCAAGCGGGACGGAAATTGGCGATGGGCGATGCTGGAGGAGATGAAGGCGATCGAGAAAAATGAGACTTGACAGCTCATCGATCCACCTTCAGGATGCTGTCCGATCAGCCTGAAGTGGGTGTACAAGGTCAAGCGGGACAAGCTCGGTGCCATTGTCAAGCACAAGGCACGCCTCGTCGCCCGAGGCTTTGTTCAGCACGAGGGCATCGACTTCGAGGAAATCTTTGCGCTAGTAGCGCGTATGGAGTCGGTCTGTTTGCTACTAGCCTTGGCAGCAGCAAAGGACTGGCATGTCCATCACCTGGACGTTAAATCGGCCTTGCTCAATGGTGAGCTGGTGGGGACGGTCTTCATCAGGCAACCTCCAGGTTTCGTCGTCAAGGGAGAGGAGCATAGGGTGCTCCGACTACGCAAGGCGCTCTACGGGCTGTGGTAGGCCCCTCGAGCATGGAACGCCAAGCTTGACGCCACACTGGGCGAGCTTGGGTTTCAGAGGTACGCAACCGAGCACACGCTCTACACGTGGCGACGGGGGGAGGAGGAGCTCATCGTCGACGTGTATGTAGATGACTTAATTGTCACCAGCGCGCGCACGGAGGACATCAACAGCTTCAAGCGTGAGATGGTGGCTCGTTCTCGAAAGAGCGATCTAGGCGCACTCTCCTACTACCTCGGCATCGAGGTGAGATAGGGGAAGGAGGAACTTACACTCGGTCAGAGCGCGTATGCCTCCAAGCTGTTGGAGAGGAGCGGCATGGCTGAGTGCAAGCCATGCGTGACTCCGATGGAGGAGCGACTGAAGCTGACGAAGGTCAGCACCACGGCGAAGGTGGATGCAACACTCTACCAGAGTATCATCGGCGGTCTGCGCTACCTAGTCCATATGAGGTCGGACATTGCGTTCGCCGTGGGCTACGCCAGTCGCTTCATGGAGGATCCCAAATAAGATCACTGGGCTGCGGTGAAGCGGCTACTGCACTACGTCAAGGGGACGATAGATCAAGGGATCATCTTTCCCAAGACCGACGGGAGTAGGCTGCAGCTCACTGTGTTCAGTGATGTAGACATGGCGGGGGACATCGATGGACGACGGAGCACGTCTAGTGTGCTCGTCTTCCTCGGATCGGCTCTAATTTCATGGTTGTCGCTGAAACAGAAGGTGGTGGCGCTATCTACGTGCGAGGCAGAGTACGTAGCGACGGCCACAGCGGCGTGCCAAGTTGTGTGGCTGCGTCGGCTGCTGGGCGAGCTGACCGGTGTGGAAGCTCACCCACCAGCACTGATGGTGGACAACCAGCCCGCCATCGTCCTCGCGAAGAATCCGGTTCTACACGACCGGAGTAAACACATCGATGTGAAGTTTCACTTCCTCAGAGACTATGTCGATGGAGGGCAGATCGTCATCGAGTTCATCGAAACTGGTCGGCAACTCGCGGCCGCTCGGACGTCTTTGACTCACAGAGCTGAAGGAGATGATCGGCATGGAGAGGGTACAAGGGTTAGCAGTAGGATTAGGGGAAGATTGTTAGATAATCTACTGCTACCTTGTATGAACACAGCAAGGGAAGGCGGAGCCGAAAAGGCCCCCTGTTGTGATAATGTAGCCGCTGCAGGTGCAGGCGCCGCATAGCTCACCTGCAGCACTGTAGGCACATTCAGAGGCCGACGCAGAGTCAGCCCTGTATGTTATCTAGTCACTGTTGCAGCAGGGCAGCTATACTGGGACTAAATGGATAGAGTTGTATAAATAGACTTCCACGACAACTCAGTAAAGAGAGTTCAGATTTGCCATCTCCCATACAGGGCTTCGGCCAACGCTGGTGTCTTGTACTGTGTGTGTATGCTCTGTTCTCCCTTCTTCTTCTAGCTCTAGCCATAGTGTGTGGGGACGGACAACGCTTGTTCGTGGTTGGCACGGCTAGTGGGTGCTCGGCAACACTATCGGGTGCTCAGCAAGACTGGTGAGTGGTTCACTCACCTGAGCCGGTGATCCTGTGGGCCAACAGGCTTTTCCAGTGTGACGTGGCTGTTTACTCGGCCAGGTTGACATGTGAGTTGTGCATGCCATGCTCCTTGATATCATCAAATGAAGTTTTGATTAATTGGCCAATTCCTGGTAATTCTATTGTTGGTCATATCAGATGTGTTTCAGTTTGTTCCTTATTCTTTCTTTCTCTTGCTCCTGAAACTAATGTTTTGATAGTTGCTCTTTCAACAGCTATAAGTTTGATTTGATAAGCTGTAAAACATGGTTCTGCAAATAAGAAGAGTTATCATGCCCAAGAAAAGAAACCAGAACTGAAGATTTGATAGAATTGGTTCCAATAACGACAAAGATGGACAACATTTATATCTATATATGTGCTCATAGATTCAAAGATGAGTAGGGACCTTCCGATTAATACAATACTCTAGCATCTACATTAAAATTTATATCATGCATAATTTTCTTTGCACATCGTGTTTAGCAATCAAGAAATGCAGTACTCCTCTAAAAAAGTCAGAGAGAGATAAAAAGAAAAGAAATGCAGTACTTCTTCAGTTCTTTTCAAGAAGCATTTTGATCCGAAGCTGGGGGCTGGGGGTTTCTTCTCATGGGATAATGAAATAAATAGGCGTCTGAGATTTAGCATCACCGTTACTTCTTCAATTCTTCTCAAGTACACATCGCTTTTTCCTTCTGGAAGATGAGGAGCTCAATTGCTGAGAAAGTGAGAATATCAGTTGGCCCAGTCTGTGTGTCGGAAGTTCGGAACCGCTTCACACGCTTCCTGCATGCTACAATACTGCAGGCAGTCTGCAGCCTCATGCGTTCCACGCGCGCGCAAATGGCGCTGCGTATCCAACACAGCACAGGCAGTGCAGGCTGCGGCTACCTCTAGCTAGCTCTGGGGCAGAAGTACATATGCGAGCAGCTCGGCGCGAGGCCACAAGTACCCATCGCCATCGATCCATCGCGTTAGCTGCACCTCCCCTTGGACGTCGCGGCAAGCAATGGCGCGCTCCAAGGCGGTGCTGCTCGCCGCCCTCCTTGCCGTCGCAGCGCACTCCGCCGCTGCGGCGTGAGAGGACTACGACCACCATATGTACCACAAGTGCTACAGGCCGGTCCTGCATGAGGAAGTGCGACGACGAGTACAACGATGACGACGACGACGACGACGCCTTCAAGAATGGCATCCGCCCCGTTGCAGTCTCCGTGTCCAATGATCACGACCATGACGACCACCACGATGATCACGACCACGACCACGACGACCACGACCATGATGACCACCATGACGACCATGGCGAACACCACGACGATGATGATGACGACGACGACGCCGATGACGACGACGAGTGCCGGGTGGAGTGCACCGAGGACTGCATCGACTACGTGCCCGGCATTTGTTACCACCACTGCGCCTCCCGCTCATGTCTTTACTTGCCACCTTGTACGTTCATTGCAAGGATATATACTTCTGAAGTCCTACTCCTGATTAATTTTAATTAAGCCCTTGACCCTTCTAATGCATTTGTTGTGTTTCTATCTGACCACAGATAGCTACCGGAGAACGGCTTGCTTCCATCGATGCGGCCACAGATGCTACCACCATGGCCACCATCATCATCACCATCACCACCATGACGATGATGATGATGACCACGACGACGACGATGACCACCACGATAGCCCAACACCAAGCCCACCTAAACCTGGACCCAAGCCAAAACCACCCAAGCCAAGGCCAACGCCCAAGCCACCGAGGCCGAGGCCAACGCCGGAGATACCGCCCATGCAGCAGAAGCCCAAACAGCCGAGTACCCCGAAGCCACCACAAAAGCCGACACTGCCGAGTTCTCCGAAGCCACCACCGAAGCCGACACCGCCTAGTACACCCAAGCCACCACCAAAGCCAATGCCTAGTACTCCGAAGCCACCGCGAAAGCCGCCACCACCGAGTACTGATCCGAAGCCACCACTAAAGTCTGTAGCGCCAAGTATCCCGAAGCCAGCACCGTCGAGTACCCCAAAACCACCACCGAAGCCAACAACGTCTAGTACATCAAAACCACCACTGGAGTCAGTAGCACCCCCGAAGCCACCACTGGAGCAGACAAATCCACCACCAGAACTGACATTGTCCAATACTCTAAAGTCACCACCGAAACTGATATCATCCACTAAATCGAAGCCACCTCATATTACACCGAAGCCACCAGCACCGCCCAGAGCACTGAAGCCACCGGCACCGCCCAGAACACCAAAGCTAGCAACTCCCAGGCCGCTGAAGCCATCACCGAGGAGACAAAGCTAGGAGTGCCTAAACCAGGACCGAAGCCATCTAAGCCGCCGTCGGATACCCGCCTCAGGCTACCCAAAACAGTTGATGGATAATTAATTTCATGACTGGACGACATACACATGATTATATTGAGATTGTTACTGATTACTTTATCCAGTAGAAATATGAGAGGATTATATCTCAATTTGGTAGAAGTAAATTGGGCATAAATAAACCTGATATAACAAGCCTAGTTCTTTGGGTCCATTTCTGCATGATGTACTGAAGGGTCAAATTATATGTAGGGTACGAGATTACAGAGGATGTAGTATATGGTATATGTTAGACGGATGTTTCAGCACCAGACTCGCGTATGCACGCACGTAAACCATGTGCGCACAAAGCCATGACATACTCGCATATGGGCTCAGGCAGTTACGGCAACCGCCTAGGATTAGGCTTTGCTTCTATCCTTTGCATGCATGTAATCTTAGGATTACTTTCCTTCTGCTTTATTATGCATTGCGTTAGATATTTAGATAATTTTAGCAGCAATTTAATCTAGAAAAAGACATTAAACAAAATGATTATGTTGGTGACATCATATATGTGCTTGTGTGTCTTAAATGTGACGAGCACGTAGATGATACTCAAACTAAGGATTGACAGCCAAGACTTTAGAAGATTCGTTCTAGAAACATACCCAGTGGCAGAGCTGGATGCACTCGAAGACATAGTGCGTGTCGATATAGTCGTCCCGCTTGATGCAGTGCAGAGGAGAAGCCGTGCCAATCACCAACGATCCTCCAGGAACCAGAGGACGTAGCGAGTAGTCATGCCACGACACTCCCCAAAAACGTGATTGCCGCCCTTCACCCGAGCAGACGAACCCGAAGACGGCGAGCGTTCCGGAGGCCTACTCTCCCAGTTCGTGTGCGCGCAGGATCTGGGACGGGGAGAACCAGAGAACAGCTGAATATGTGGTTGTCTCAGAAGCGAAGAAGATGAATGACGGAGGAGCTGAGATTATATGCTTGCGGCTAGGGAGGCGATGGGGCGTAGGAGGAGATCAGAGGACCGAGGAGACGTGCGGACGCAGATGGCAGTAACAGGGAACTTCCGCTATGAAGCCGTCACCAACATAAAAGAGAGTACTCTCGTAATTATATGGATTTGAGTGGCAAAACCATTCTCGCCCCGTCCGTCCGTCCGCTCGCCGCCTGCCTCGCCTCGCCCCGCCACGCCCACGTGTGTGGCACACCTACGTTCTTTTCTCAGTTTCTCAATATAGATGGACAATATCCAACCATATAAACCGAGTCAACGTCCAGTCAAAATTCCATATGTTATTAAACCATATATCGCGCATTATTACGGGCCATAGAGTTTATTTGATTTATTAAATATTATATGGGCCAAGCCCATAATATATCAATAATTTCCACCAAACTTTAGGGTTCGTAGTAAAATAGTCTCAAAACCATATTTCTTTGATATACCAGAGTTTCGATAGAGACTGTTAAGTTGAACATCCATCTAGAGCAGTAGTTACACTCAGCAGAACAATGGACTATGCCTTAAATTGACAGTTTTGTGTGAGGTGAGTTTCACTAAAGTTCTTATCTGGTACTAGGCTGCAACAAGGACCCTCTCTATTTGAAGCATATAAGTCGCACTTCAAGGCCTTTCATGAGTATCTAGAGATTACCCACATCTCATAGATTATGACTAGCAATTGAACTCATATAGGTGTGTTCCTTCTAGTATATTATGTAGGATAACATCCCTGCTTCAATAAGCCACTCGGATCACATTAAGGAATTAACCATCCTGTCTAACAGTATTGGAGAAACAGTGCATCTCAAATGATTTGGACCTTAGCATAAGGGGTCTCTTCCTCAGTCAACCACTAGCTTGTTTCACCATCCTACTTCACGGGATCTCCGATCACATAGGACAGATTACCACTATGGAATGACTTCAAGTGGGTCTCAAACCCAACTCCCTCGACGCACCTTCTATCACATTGTGTGATAGACCCTTTGTAAACTGTCAAAACTTTGACATCAACCGGCTTTGCTATGAATGAAGCTGATAAATGTGTCTATTATCGGTATGGTGGGAGAGAAGGTGTGATTTTGTGCTTGTATGTGGATGATATTTTAATATTTAGAAATAATATTAATGTGATCAAGGAAGTAAAAGATTTTCTGTCTAATAATTTTGAGATGAAAGACTTAGGTGAGGTTGATGTTATTCTTAACATAAAGCTACTGAGAGAAGAAAATAGTGGGGTAACATTTATGCAATCTCATTATGTGGAAAAGGTGCTAAATCGCTTTGGTTATAGTGAATGCATGCCTTCTCCAACTCCGTATGACCCAAGTGTGCTATTAAGGAAAAATCACAGAATAGCACGGGATCAATTGAGATATTCTCAAATTATTGGCTCACTTATGTATTTGGCTAGTGCAACAAGGCCTGATATCTCGTTTTCTGTGAGCAAAGTTAGCCGGTTTGTTTTAAATCCGGGAGATAAACACTAGCACGCTCTTGAGAGGATGTTGCGCTATCTGAAAGGAACCATGAGTTATGGCATTCACTATATCAGGTACCCGAGGGTACTAGAGGGTTACTGTGATGGAAATTGGATATCTGATGCTGATGAGATTTATGCCACAAGTGGATATGTGTTCTCACTTGGAGGCTGTCAGATTCTTAGATGTATGGACATAGTCTAATGCAATTACTCCGGAGTTTCTCAATTTTCTGATAGGTTTTAACCGCCTTTTCACATGCCTTGTAGACTTTATGTTGTCCCTAGAACTATTCACTTTGATTATTATTGTTTGGTTATCACAGTTCATGGAAATGGTCGGTATCGGTTTTTCAACAACCGGTAAATCCATCAGGAGCTCACAAAGCCACTCGGCCTCAACACCGGCGATGTCTAATGTTGTGAGTTCTACTTACATTGTTGACCTCGTTAAGACGGTCTGTTTGCAAGACTTCCATGAAACAGCACCACCTCCAAGTGAGAACACATATCCACTTGTGGCATAAATCTCATCAGCATCAGATATCCAATTTCCATCACAGTAACCCTCTAGTACCCTCGGGTACCTGATATAGTGAATGCCATAACTCATGGTTCCTTTCAGATAGCGCAACATCCTCTCAAGAGCGTGCTAGTGTTTATCTCCCGGATTTAAAACAAACCGGCTAACTTTGCTCACAGAAAACGAGATATCAGGCCTTGTTGCACTAGCCAAATACATAAGTGAGCCAACAATTTGAGAATATCTCAATTGATCCCGTGCTATTCTGTGATTTTTCCTTAATAGCACACTTGGGTCATACGGAGTTGGAGAAGGCATGCATTCACTATAACCAAAGTGATTTAGCACCTTTTCCACATAATGAGATTGCATAAATGTTACCCCACTATTTCCTTCTCTCAGTAGTTTTATGTTAAGAATAACATCAGCCTCACCTAAGTCTTTCATCTCAAAATTATTAGACAGAAAATCTTTTACTTCCTTGATCACATTAATATTATTTCTAAATATTAAAATATCATCCACATACAAGCACAAAATCACACCTTCTCTCCCACCATACCGATAATAGACACATTTATCAGCTTCATTCATAGCAAAGCCGACTGATGTCAAAGTTTTGACAAACTTCTCATGCCACTGCTTAGGAGCTTGGTTTAGGCCATACAAGGATTTTAATAATTTGCAAACCTTACCCTCTTTACCTTTTGCTACAAATTTATTGGGCTGATCCATGTAGATTTCTTCCTCAAGCTCTCCATTCAAGAAAGATGTCTTAACGTCCGGATGAATGAGAAGACCATGTGAGACAGCCAAGGACAGCAGCACGCTTATGGTCGTCAAACGGGCAACTGGTGAGTAAGTATCAAAATAATCTTCTTCTTTCGTTTGAATATAACCTTTAGCCACTAGCCTCGCCTTGTACTTCTCAATAGTACCATCAGTCCTAAACTTCTTTTTGAAGACCCATTTACACCCCACTGGTTTGCATCCGTAAGAACAATCAACCACTTCTCAAGTTCCATTAGACATAATAGTGTCCATCTCACCTTGAACAGCTTTCTTCCACAAGTCAGCATCAAGAGATGAATATGCCTCAACTATGGTTGTGGGAGTGTCATCCACAAGGTATATAATATAGTCTTCACCAAAGGATTTTACAACCCTCTGTCTCTTACTCTTTCGAGTGACTATATTATCATCCTCCTTGGAAATTTCTTCATGGGTTTCAACATCAGCGTGTATTACTGGTTCATGTGTCCTTGGCAGAAAAATAGATTCATGACTAGAAGTGCTAGGTGTATTTTTCATGGGAAATTCACTCTAAAAAATGTCGCATCTCTAGATTCCATAATTGTACCAACAACCATATCAGGAACACTAGAGTTTATTATTAAAAATCTATAACCCATGCTGTGAATAGCATAACCGAGAAAGACATAATCAACAGTTTTTGTTCTAAGCTTTCGCTTTTTGTTTATTGGCACATTCACCTTTGCCGAATAACCCTATGTTCGCAGGTAGAAAAGATTAAATCTCTTCTCCTTCCATTCATCGAATGGTGTAATTTCTTTGTTCTTTATGGTCACCCTATTTAGGACATGACACGCTGTCAAAATTGACTCACCCCACCATTCCTTAGATAGTCCTGCAGTCTCTAACATGACGTTAACCAACTCAATTAGAGTGCGGTTCTTTCTCTATGCAATCCCATTAGACTATGGTGGGTATGGTGGCGTCCTCTCATGAATAATGCCATGCACCACACAAAACTCAGAAATTTTGTTTGAGAAATATTCTCCCTCACGATCAGACTGCAAACGTTTAATTTTCTTCTCAAGTTGATTTTCTACATCAGCTTTATAGATCTTAAAATAATGCCACACTTCATCTTTTGATTTTAATAAATACACATAACAAAATCGAGTGCAATTATCTATGAATGTTATGAAATATCTCTGCACCTTTGGTCAACTCTCTATTCATCTCACACATATCAGAATGAATTAGTTCTAACGGTGCCAAATCCCTCGCCGCAGCAGTCTTGTGAGGCTTGCGAGGTTGCTTTGATTCAACACAAACATGGCACTTAGAACCTTTGACCAGATTAAATTTTGGAATTAAATTTAAATCAGCTAAGCGAGTCATGCAACCAAAATTAATATGACATAAGCACGACCGCCAAATATTTGTCTCATTATCGTGGCTCACATGGTTCGCGGAATTAAAACAAGTATCAGTCAAAAACAAGCGGAACAAGCCTCCACTGTTATAGCCTTTTTCAACAAAAGCTCCATACTTAGAAAGTACGCACTTATTAGACTCGAACACAAGTTTAAAACCATCAGGACAAAGCAGAGAACGACTAATCAAATTCTTCTTTATTGAGGGGACATGATGCACGTTCTTCGACTGCACGGTCTTTTCCGAAGTAAGCTTCAGATTAACCGTACCAACACCACGTACAGCCGCACGCGCCCCGTTTTCCATCAACAAGGAGGAAGTCCGCCCAACCTGATAAGAAGAAAATAAAGAAACATCAGCACGCATATGGATATTTGCACCTGTATCAACCCACCAATCAGGTGAATGACAAACTGAAATAAAAGTAGACAATAAATTACCGTACCCTTTTGTTCCTGCATCAGTCTCAACTGTGTTTGTTGTTTTCTTGTTTGGCTTCCACTTAGCATCCTCGCACTCTCTAGCATAGTGCCCAGGCTTGCCATAAGTGAAACAATTTCTCTTTTCCTTGTTCTTCTTCTTCTTCTTAAAAAGAGTGGACTTTTGTTTGAGTTTTTGCTGGAATTTCTTCTTGTGGGATTTGGGAGGATTTTTCTGCACCACATGGGCACTAGAACTCCCCTTACCAATTTTCTTGCCACGAACGTCCTTTGCTCTCGCCTTCTCTTCAACATCAAAGAGCCAAAGAGCTCAGCAATACCAAACTCCTGTCTCTTATGTTTCATAAAAGTAGCAAAATTTGTCCAAGCTTGTGGTAGCTTAGCAATGATACAGCCTGCCACAAACTTATCAGGCAACACACAGCCAAAAATTTTAAGCTCTTTTGCCGGTGTTTGTATCTCATGAGCTTGTTCCAATACAGAACGGCCATCGACCATCCTGTAGTCATAAAACTGCTCCATGACATACAACTCAAAACCAACATCAGAAATCTCATATTTGGCCTCAAGTGCGTCTCACATCTCTTTATCGGTCTGTAGCAGCACATATGCATCAACTATTTTGTCTCCAAGCACGCTCAAAATTACAGCCTTGAACGTAGTATCAGCATGTTTGAACACACGCTCCTCATCATGAGTATGCGGCCCAACAACCCTAGGTTCAGCAACAAAATAGCAGTGCATAGAAGTCAACCATAGAATGCACATCTGCCGCCACCTCTTGTAATGAGTGCCTTCAAAGACATTCAGCATACTCGCAAAGTCAACTACTAAAAATTGCCTATCATGTTTTTGGATTGTTAGATATTTAGGCAATGTTAACAACAATTTAATTCAGAAAAAGACATTAAACAAAATGATCATGTTGGTGACATCATATATGTGCTTGTGTTCTTAAACGTGACGAGCATGTAGATAATACTCAAACTAAGAATTGACAGCCAAGACCTTAGAAGATTCATTCTAGAAACATACCCAGCGACAGAGCCGGATGCACTCGAAGACAAAGTGCATGTCGATGTAGTCGTCCTGCTTGATGCAGTGCAGAGGAGAAGCCGTGCCGATCACCAGCGATCCTCCAGGAAGTAGAGCACGTAGTGAGTAGTCGTGCCGTGACACTCCTCAAAAACGTGATTGTCGCCCTTAACCTGAGCAGGCGAACCTGAAGACGGTGTGCGCGTAGGAACCAAGACGGTGAGAACCAAAGAACAACTGAATATGTGGTTGTCTTGGAAGCGAAGAAGATGACTGACGGATGAGCCGAGATTATATGCTCGCGCTAGGGAGGCGATGGGGCGCACAGAGGACCGAGGAGATGTGCGGACGCACACAGATGGTAGTAACAGGCGAAACTTCCGCTATGAAGCCGCCACCAACATAAAAGAGAGTAACTCCCATAATTATGTGGATTGAGTGGCAAAACCACTCTCGTCCCGTTCGTCCACTCGCCTCGCCCACGGCCCTGCCGGGCCGCCTGCGGCGGTGGCACACCTACGTTCTTTTCTCAGCTTCTCAATATAGATGGACAGTATCCAACCATATAAAACGAGTCAATGTCCAGTCAAAATCTCGTACGATATTAAACCATATATCGCGCTTTGTAACGAGCCATAAAATTTATTTGATTTATTAAATATTATATGGGCCAAGTCCATAATATATCCAACACATTGATGGCTATTTGTGTACTGATCCCTGCCTAATGGAAGTTTATTGTGTGTTCTTCCCAAACTGCTCACGCTTTCATGGTAAAATGAATGGCTCGTACGCTGCGACCCTCACTTCCGCACCTTAGCCACTGGCGATCACCGCCCACCGTTTCTCCCTCATTGTCGGTGTCCGTGCCTGCAGCGTCCACTACTGGATCCGCCGCCTTTGCCGAGTGCCGGCCGCACTCGGCAAAGGAACCTTTGCCGTCGGCAAAGGCTTTGCCGAGTGCGGCTCTCGGCAAAGAAGTGGTCGGCAAAGGAATCTTTGCCGAGTGCCACGTGGCAGGCACTCAGCAAAGGATTTGCCGAGTGCCACACCAGCTCTCGGCAAAGGTAATGGGCGCCGTGAACTTGATGCCACCCTTTGCCGAGTGTCGACGTGTCAGGCACTCGGCAAAGGAATTTTTTTTTGGTTCTTCGCCGAGTCTTGGACGTGTCGCACTCGGCATTTTTTTGAAAAAATCTTTTGCCGAAAGCTTGCACTCGGCAAAAGGTTTGTCACTTTGCCGAAAGTGCCACGCCAAAGACTCGGCAAAAAGCTGGCTCTTGAATGTTTGGGAAAAATGCCCAGCTTTGCCGAGTGCTGGCACTCGGCAAAGCTGGGATTTTTTTTTGCTTTTTTCTGTTTTCTTGCATTCCAGACATGCAATTTCACATATATTCATGACAATAAACTAGAATATCACATAAAAATCACATTTCATCATCAAATGACGTCTCAACACGATATAAGTTCATAACATGTCCAAAACCTGCAAGAAAACAACAGCGCGAAGGCCGATAACCACAGCGGCACGAAGGCCGACATCACAGCGGCACGAAGGCCGACAAGTCTACAAGCGGGCAGTAGAGGTACCTAGCTCTACCCGGCGTCCCTAGGGGCCCCAGAGCCCCCACCTTGCTCCCACGGAGACCACCCTAACTGTGGCGCCGCCTGGAACGTCGAGTAGGGCCCGGAGTGCCCCTGCTGCGTCGGTGGAGGAGGAGCGGTACCTGGCCACGTGAAGCCCTGAGTCAGGAAGGTCGGGTGAGCCGGCCACCCATGTGGTGGAGAAGGGCCCAGTGGAGGGCTGGCACCTGGAGTCGGGTTCAAACCCGTCGACTATTCCTACACAAAGGACAAGTGATCTCATTAGTACCTGTAGGATGGCCGCACAAGCTAAAGCAACAGGCAATATACTCACCGGAGTCGCTATAGGAGTAGGCACAGGAAAAGGTGGTGGAGCAAAGATCGAGGCAGGGAGCTCGTGTTGCTGCATTCCTAGGATCTGAAGGCCCCAGAAGTAGGCGGCAAAGTCCTGCATCTGACGCTGGTAGTGCTGCGTGACAGCCGCCAGCTGCCGCTGATGGGCCACCGCCATGTTCTCCTGGTTCGTCTGCAACTGTGCGATCTGGGCCTGCAATATTACACCCACAAAGTTGATGGTATGTGAAAGCAAGGTACATGTGTGAAACGAGTGAACGACGAATGAAACTGCACTGACCTGAAATGCCGAGAACATTTGCGCGTTGCTCGGCTGCCGAGGCGCTATGGGGATGTCAGAGGAGCTCCTGGTCCCGTCTCGTCAAATCTGGCTCAGCGTGGGAACAGAGGATGACTCGATGGTGCTGTTGGCCATCCAGTACCGGCCGTGCTGCTTCCCTCCTCCCAACCTCATCAAGAGGTCCGTGTCCAGGGGGTCGGTGGCGGGGTCGAACGTCTCCCCATGGTGCTGGCGAGCCGCGGAGGTGTACTCGGCGAGCTTGGGGTAGACGCTCGCGTTGGTGTACGCGTCGGGCCCGTCCACCGGGTCGTAGACGTTGTCCGCCGCCGTCGCTTTGCCCTTGTGAGCAAGGGCATACCCCGTGAACTCGTTGACGACATGCCCACCATGTGACTGGGTCTGCGAGGAAAACACAAACATGGTTACAAGTAATGACAATTGAGCGCTAGAATTAATAGATCAACAGAAGCATACCCATCTTTCCATGAACACTGGGAGGGACTGGTTCCCTTGGTGGTGTGGTGCCCCTCGCATCTGCAGGCGGCCCTCCCGACGTTCTCTACGCCTCTGGTACGCCGCGTCCGTGGTCCACTCACACACAATGGCCGCCCAGCAGTCCTTGTAGTTGTCGCACCACCCCGGACACATCTGCATGACATCAAGTATTTGACATGCCAGAAGATGAATTGAATGTTTCACGGAAGGAATCAGAACGAATGTTTCCTACTTAATTACCTGCATGTACTGCGCCTCTGTGAGGTCGGTCTCCCTCTGGAGTATCATCTCCCTAACTTGCGGCTTCTTCACCACCTGGCCAAGCATGTCGGCGTAGTAGCTGATGACGCACTGGAGATGCGCCTCGTGGTACAGGTCCTTGAGATGATCTTTGCAGACCGCCTCCTGCACTCTCGCCGCATGCTGCTCTCTCCCCTCCTCGCACGTGAAGAAGTCCTGCACACAGACATCATGTATCATTTCATTGTTTCAAGAATGTCCAACGAATGCGTAGTATTGAGAAATGTGGTGCGATGAAAATACTCACCCAGAACTCCCTCTTGATCTTCGCCGCAAGGGTATCACCGTTGGAGTCCGTGACGCTGGAGAAGTGCTCCCACTTCATGGGCGCATGTACCTCACCCTTGTGGGTGATGAAGCCAGGGTAGTACTCCCTAATCAGCAGGCCCTGGATGCCATTGATATGGCGTGAACCGCTCCCTCCGCTCACAAACGTCCAACTACTGCACGAGTCATTAACAACAATTGTTAGTCTGCTGTTCGATTTTCAACATGTCATATGAACAAGTAGTGAAATCAACAATGGTTACTTACGTCTGACCCACGGGTCGAATCACCGGGCGGCGAGAAGGGAGCGGTCGTGGCTCAAGGAGCGACGAGGGCCCACGCTGGTAGGGCTTGCTCGAACCTGAGGAAGCCGTCTCGCCTGGTGTCGGCTCGCCCCCATCGTCGTTGTCATCGTCGCCGCCGCCGCCGTCACCGGTCGTCGTTGTCGTCGTCCCCCCTTGCGGGGCCTCCTCGAACTGCAGCCTCCTCGTCGACGTGGGACGTCCGCTGCCCCCCCTACTGGTCGACGACTCCACCAACTACTCCTCCTCCTCGTCGTCGGCGGCGGTCGCCTGCTCCTCGTGGCGGATCTGGTACTGCGAGCGGACCTGTCGATGCGGCCGCTGTCGCCTTCCGCCCGGCATTTTGTCGAGTGCCTGCAATGACAAAGATTAAAACAGCTAGCATAAATAACTGACAAGTACTTGTAAAGAAACACAATTGCAAGGTAATAATAATAACGTCTTCATCCACTGCAGTACTTCCTTCCTATCAACCCTTTTTAGGATGTAATCGGCCGGGCCCCTTTTTCCATCTCTTGCCTGGCGCAGGGGTCTTCATCACTAGCTTTGGTCTATCGCAAATCTTTTCCACGTCTAGTCTAGCCTTAACGTTGTCCTTTGACTTTTAACCAATGTCCATGAGTGTTGCCCAGAGTGCCTCGGCGACATTCTTTTCTGTGTGCATTACATCGATGTTGTGTGGAAGAAGAAGGTGCTTGAAGTACGGGAGCCTAGTCAAGCCCGATATATGAGTCCACATGTGGTCGTTACCATATCCAATAAAACCACCGTTGACTTCATCAATTTGGAGAGCCTCTATCTCGGCAAGGACCTCGGCAGGGCTCTTAACCTGAGGAATGGGGTCGGTGACTTGAACACCTTTCGTGAAGTGCTTTTCATCTCGTCTCAATTCATGGTTCTCAGGCAGGAATTGATGATGTTTGTCAAAAGAAGAATACTTGCCACCCTTGTGCAGCCAGGTGAACATCACATCTGCCTTGCATGTTGGGCAAGGGAACTTCCCGTGAACACACCACGCGCTGAATAAGCCATACGCCAGGAAGTCATGCATTGAATACTGGTACCACACATGCATTATGAAGTTCCTCTTTGTAGCTCGGTCGTACGTCAGTACCCCCTCTTCCCAAGCATGTTGCAATTCATCCCACACTGGCTGCATGAACACACCCATATTGTTGCCCGGGTGTCCAGGTATTATCAGCGTCAAGACGACGTTCCTAGGTTCAAACATGACGCCGGGGGGAAGATTGAGGGGGATCATGAACACGGGCCAACAAGTGTACGGGGCCACCATCATTCCAAACGGGTTGAACCCATTTGTTGCCAGCGCTACGCGTACATTCCGAGCCTCCATAGCCTTGCCAGGATTCATGTCATCGAAGTGCTTCCATGCATCACCATCCGCTGGGTGTACCATCTTGTCAGGACTATATCTTTTGCCATTCTTGTGCCACGTCATTTGTTTCGCGGACTCCTCTGTCATATACAGCCGTTGGATCCTCTGTAGGAAAGGAAGGTGCCGTAAGACCATCTCGGGGATCTTAGATTGTTTCTTCTTGCCATCACTGCCTTCTAAATCCACAAACCTAGAGGCTTTGCACTTTGGACAGTGTGTTGCTTTCTCGTGGTCTCCCCTGAATAGGACGCACCCCTTCGGACAAGCTTGGATCCCCTCATATGGCATCTTAAGTGCACGAAGGAGTCTCTGTGACTCGTACGTGTTCTTCGGCAGGGTGTGAGGATCTGGAAGCAGTTTGCCAAGAACTGTCAACACGAGATCGAAGCCATCTCGACTAATGCCCAATTGCGACTTCAACGCTATTTGGCATGAAATGGCATCTAGTTACGGAACCATTGTCTTCTCGTGAAGGGGCTTCTGTGCCGCCTCCATCATGGTGTAGAACGCCTTTGCGGTTTCCTCTGGATCATCCTCCACCTCCATTCCTTCAACGAACCGTGCTTCATGAAAGTCTGCCATCCCGGCATCTGCATCATACTCCTCGAGGAGGGGTCTCACCACCTCCTCCCTAATACGATGGTGTTCACCATGGTGGATCCAGCGGGTATAGTTTGGAACGAATCCGTTATTGTGAATATCTACTCCCATGGCACGCTTTCGTTTCTTTTTCTTGTTCTTACACTTGCTGCAAGGACACGGCATCCGACTCGACCCGTTAGCAGCTGGGCCAAATGCATGCTCCAGGAAAGCATCGGTCCCCCTAACCCATTCAGAGCTCTTACTTGTGAAACCCGTGTACATCCACTCACGGTCAGCCATCCTCTGTCATGCGCCAATGTAAGCGGGTAATAAAACATGTATTTGCATCTACACGGCGTTCCTACCATCTAATAGGTAAAGGATAGGTCCTAATCCCACCCGTGGATGCGTAGATGGGTTAGCTTCCATGTTCTGCCCCCGTCCGAGTCGGAATTTCGGCAGCACCTCCCCGCTGTTCTCCCGATACACGTCCCCGTAGGGAGAGTGTGTATCCGGAGAACACGGGGAGGTGCTGCCGAAACTCCGACTCAGACGGGAGCAGAACATGGAAGCTAACTCATCTACGCATCCGCGGGCTATCCAAAAAACGTGGACAATCCGAAACAGATACGGTCGTAGATATGCAAAGACCTGCATACCTCCGACCGTATCTCTTTCGGACGGGAGACGCCTAACTGGGTGACGAGATCTACGACCAAGGTACGGGTACAGGGGTTATACCTAGGGTGGCGATGCTGTGGTGAGGCGACGCTATGCAGGCAGACCGGCACGGCGCGGGGCTACTCCAGATCCGCTCTTCTATGCAAAACAAGAAAATATTCTAGATTCAGAAGGTGGATTTGGCTCATTAGAGATGCAGGTAGATAATTTTTGAGTTTATATTTATAATTTCTGACTTATAAAAAATCTGCAACCCAAAAGACAGCAATAGGAAAACAAGGATATGAATCATTCTAAGGAAAAGGGAGAAAAGCATTAACCAAATATCAAGAATATAGCAAGGGCCGCGGCGGGGTTTGAGGGGTTGGCGAACTGCAACTTAGGTAGCTATTTTGCTATCATTAGCGCAAAGTCGCAAACATAAATGTCTTCCTGTCTAACCAGTCCTCTTCATACTATACAATCTCTATGTTCATGCAGGCCTCAAAAGGACAGGAAAGAGCTGCCGCCTGCGGTGGGTGAACTACCTTCATCCTAGCCTCAAGCATGGCCGCATGTCACCACAAGAAGAACGCCTTATTATTGAGCTCCATGCTCGGTGGGGGAACAGGTTTGATCTGAAGTTTTTCTAGATAGTAACTTCTCTCAGTTACTAAATTTAGGTGAATACAGAGAGATTGCTGAAGGAAATGAGAAGACATGCAGCAGTATCCCCTGTCATCTAGCATCACCTGCTATGTGGGACTACAAATATCCTGAGGTATTCTGGAAGATGGAAGATCAAGAAACCATGATGTGATAGAATATGAAGAAACCATGATGTTGGCTCCACTATTTGGTTACGGTAAATAAGGCCCTCACTATTGAAGCCTGAAGGAATACATCTATATAGGTCAGGTCACTCAGCTATCTGCCTAGCAGATTTGCAGTACTTGTACTTCCTAGCTATGCTTGCATTAGTATGGGTTTCAGTATTTTAAAATCTACTATAACACTGGAGGTATGCTTATGATGTATGTATCTATGTAGCATGCAAAATAGTTTGTATCAGTTTGTGGAATAGCGTGCAATACAAGGACGCTCTATATGCATGATATATTTATTTCTCTGTTCTTATTGTGCTGAACAAATAACAGTGTAATCTGGTTTGCAGTTATTATTCAATAGAATATGATACAAATTGAATGTTACATTTGAAGTTATATAATAAAGAGAACACCTTTACTTCTAAATAAAGCTTGATAAAACTGTATCCGGATTCAAGAAAAATAGAAAGCAGATTGAGAATA
Organism: Miscanthus lutarioriparius; assembly: GCA_904845875.1. Taxonomy (NCBI): domain Eukaryota; kingdom Viridiplantae; phylum Streptophyta; class Magnoliopsida; order Poales; family Poaceae; genus Miscanthus; species Miscanthus lutarioriparius. Next base: position 47,892,076 of record CAJGYO010000006.1, read on the forward strand.
AAAAATATTCGTCCAATAAAATAGAGCCCAAGATAGACAAGAGCTTAGTTTACAACATGTCAAACAGAAACTGTAAAAGCAGAGAATATTGCGTGGGATTAGATTGATGATTGTCAAGTACATGATACATATGCATATATACAGGGTTACAGGCAACCACAGGGTGCGCCAAAGCTATAGGCAGCAGCAACCCTAAGTGCATGGGCCTAAGCCCACCCACGGCTTAAACATAGCTAGGCCCCTAATAGCCTGTCTAACAGAAACAAATCCACAAGTTATTTGTAACAAAGAAAGGAATAACAGACTGTTTATTCTTAAGTTCAGTTCCAACAGAACAGAACGGGCAGGTTCAGTGCAAGAGTAAGTGAGCTATCATTTTTTCTCTCCATAATTATAAAGCTGATAGCATTAGTATCTAATAATAAAGTTAAATCACACTAACCAATAAGACGAGGAAGAAGTTGCAGGTAATTAAGCTAAGATTTTGTTCTAATTAATCAATAAGGTAGTGCATGGACCACAAAGAACCAGCCATCACTTCTCTCTTATACTATCATGGCCATTCCAGGAAATAATCTTAGACTAGCATCAACATACATGGAAATCCGGAGCTACAGTGTACCTCGTGGATCTAGCAGAGGATAGGGAGCATACCTCAGCGCCGCTGCGTACTGTCGGATGGACGAGCGCGTCCGCGGCGGCTGCAGGGATGTGGTCAAGTCTTCTTGACCGGATGGACGGCAGGGTGCTCTATGCTCAAGGAGGGAGCTTCCACCGCCACGATCCACGCCTGCATCAGATGGAGAACGGGACCACGAAATTCCACGGTGGCGAGGAGGAGAAGGGATCTCTGGGCAGCGTGGGGCGGAGCTCGCGGCGCGAAGGGGCGGCGGCGGCGGGAGGGCGGCGGCGGGCGTAGCGGCGGTGGCGCGAGGGAGGAGTGAGGAGTGAGGAGTGGGGAGTGGGGGTTGGGCCGGCCCGTGTCGGCCTTTAGGTTAAAGGCTTTGCCGAGTGCCAGATCGGCACTCGGCAAAGACGCCATCTTTGCCGAGAGCCGGCCACGTGGCACTCAGCAAAGAGCTGCCACGCAGAGGCTCAGGCTTCTTGCGCCTGCCGGGCCGCTCGCCTTTGCCGAGTGTGTGCTGCGTGGCGGCTTTCGGCAAAGGACCTACTTGCCGAAGTGCCACCCACGGCACTTTCGGCAAATTTATTTTTTTTTTTTTTTTTCCAATTTTTTTTGTGCGGTCTTGATCACCTGAATTACATCCCAACTTCAAAATTTGGGACAATTTGAGAAAGTTTATAGCAAGTTTAATTTTCATTTTTCTTTAACAACACACCTGTTTACAAGTTTCATTTTTCAACTTCCTTTCCATTTTATATAATTTAAAAACACTTTTCCCGAAATAATGGAATTTGTTACGACAAAAAACATGGTCGAATGATGTTAGTATATGTTGAGGCCGTCCGGGACCTCGGATACGACCATGCCTCAACATACTTTTTTAACATCATGAATACCATTTTTTGAATAAACAAATTCCATTATTTCATGTACCTGCAGTTCAAATTTGGAATTGTCGAAAAAATTCAACGAACCAAAAATAATTAAAGAAATATAGCACACAAACTCAAAATTGTCCCAAATTTTGAAGTTGAGATGTAATTACTGTATCAAGACCGCACAAAAAAGATTGGAAGAAAAAAAACAAAAAAAAATATTAATTTGCCGAATGCCAGGGGTGGCACTCGGCAAAAGGGTCCTTTGCCGAGAGCCGGCCACGTGGCACTCGGCAAAGGCTGTCGCCCTGGCCGACCCTAATCCTACCACGTGACAGGCCTTTGCCGAGTGCTTGGCACTCGGCAAAGGTGGCTCCTTTGCCGAGTGCCTAACGGCGAGGCACTCGGCAAAAGGGACAGCCATGGATGCCGTTTGTCCAGGCCCCCCTTTGCCGAGTGCCTCTCTTTACCGAGTGCCAGGCACTCGGCAAAAATCACCTTTGCCGAGTGCTTCTGTTTACATAGTGCCAGACACTCGACAAAGAGATCTTTGCCGAGTGCTTGGTCTAGCACTCGGCAAAGAACCTCTTTGCCAAGTGCCCGTGGTTTGCCACTCGGCAAAGCTTGAGGCACTCGGCAAAGGCACTGTTTCCCATAGTGGTCCACCTATCTCCTCATCCCCCCTACCGGGGGACCGCGTCACGGGTGCACAGCGCCAACAGTGCCTCACCGACAAGGCAGAGCTCGCACGCCTTGACGTCGAGCTAGCGTGCCCATCTAGATGCCGAACACAAACGGCTCAATGAGGCCGAACATGCCCTTTGTGCCTAGCTAGTAGCAGGCACTCGAAGACATCACGCTTCACGCCCAGACTGGCTGTTCTCAACACCCGTACCCTCGTCCTTAACGTGCTTGTTGATTCCGGCATGCCAAAGTACACCAAGTGGCGTGGCCTTTCCTCCTCAGCGTCGGTAAGTATGCCCTCTCCCAGGCACCTCACACCATGCACCCGAACGTCCCCAGGCTAGTGTTGTATGGATTGCACGCGGTCCTTGGCTAGCTTTATGGCACCATCTTCGCCGGTCTTGTCGAGATATATCGTCATGACTCCAACGAGGACAACGCAACCTAGGCCACATCCCACATGACATTGGACTGTGGTAATATCGTTTCCCACCCCACTCCTTCCTTTTTCGTCCATCATAGTGGGCAATATATGGTTCCTTTCTTCCCCTTAGGGCGTCCCCAACAGAAAAAGCAAATCGCCGGTCAATTTGAAAGCTGAAACAATAAAAAAAAAGAGAGAGAGAAGCTGGGGCGTAGCAGCGCAGCCGAGACAGAGCCTGAGAGAGGAAATTTACTCGAACTTCGTGCGAGACTAGCGACTGAGAACTCGCTAGCTCGTTGCTCTCCCTCTCCAGCGGCCAATCGGATTTCAGTACAGCAGCTACAGCTAGCGTTTTGGGCACCGTTGGGGACGCCCTTAGGGCATCCTCAGCGGCCCCGTTGACTTCGACGGTTGATATGGACATGACTTGTGGACCCATACATCAAAATTGGTTAATACAATCATTTTTCTCCATCAGTGGCTTTCGATTGGCCGCCAGGGTAAAAAAGTTACATGCATCCATCACGTATTGGCTTCCACCTGCTCTGCGCTAGCACCGAACAAATTGATAACGATTTAATTTTGCCCGTTCTAACCCTCCACGTTAGTCCGAGCTTGCTCCCAAAGCTACTCAGCCAGCAACGTCGATGAGTGTTGGGGATGCCCTTACCTTTGTTGGCTCCACTGTCCTTCCTGCTCCTCACGATCAATTTTATCTTTGAAATGTTCTTATCGCTCATATTATCAAGAAAATAATTTTTGTTAGACATTTTAGTATTGACAATAATTGTTTTTTTAGTTTGGTTCATATGATCTTTTTTGTGAAGAATTTTCATACTCAGAGCTTGATCGCCAAGTGTAATAGTTCCGCTCACCACTATCTATTATATTATTGACATGCCACCTATACAATGAGGCACAAGCTCTCGTCGCCATCACACCTTCCCTTTGGCATTGTCGTCTCAAACACGTTGGCTCCGAGCCCTCTCCAAACTTGCTAGCTCTTCAGCTATTTCGTGTAACAATGACACTGTTAGTCCATTGATAGGACAGAGTTGACATGTGTATCCAGGCATACTGGAAACAACCTCGACCACCGTTCGATATTGTGTTCGCCTATGAATTTTTTCCCATACTCAGAATATTCAGATTTGTTGTGTTTTTAGGCATATTGAACCAGTAGCACCATTAAATTCATGAATCAATGAAATTAAACTAGTTGTTGTAGCCTTTGGACTAGTAGCGCCATTAAATCTTCATGTACACTAGTGGAAGGGGCGCGCCCTCGCGCGCCGCATCAGTCAGCTAATCGTGTTGGGCCCTGGAGTGGTGGAGACTGAATCCACAAACAGTATTGTAGTTAATAATCTGGAAACCACGTGTAGCTAAAGAATCATTAGAGGACATGGACACGTGAATCATAAGTACGAAGAACCATTAGAGGACATCTAGTATATTACATTTGTCCGGGTAGGTTCAACTGGTCTTTGAGCCCTCAGAGAAACAAGCATCTAGGTTCTTCATAGTACTACATGATTCCACTTGTAGCTAAGGAACGATAGTTTAAGGTAGAATAGCCTGTCTAATTTACAGATAACAGGCCTAGGAATAGGTTTGTTCCTTGTTAGTACAACAAGATTTTTTTTTATTAAATCCATCTGACATCTTTCATGATCTAACAGACTTGACATGCGCAGGAATCATTGTCCATGCTGAGCTTGTGAAGCATAGTCATGCACATGTCACAAAATGGTGTAGCACATACTCTGTTGAGCGACAACACCTGGTTGCACAAAGAATTTGGTGGATCAATAGATGATAGATATACAATATGATTTGTACAGTGTAGGAAAGAGCCATTTGAATTTGTCAATTGCATGGGTGCGGTACATATCGGATATTTTGCATCTTCATTATATATAACCACTGACATAGGGTGTATCTGGAATTTAGCGGGAATGATATTGGTCCATGTATAAGTACAGGTATTTGTGTATCTATAACTAAGGAAAATGTAAGGTAAAATATTCTCAAGACATAAGATCTTACTAAATATTTTTGTGGGCATGCAGCCGACAAATAGGCCCACCACTACATTAGGAGCATCTTCATCTTCACTGTACAGGTGATCGACGGTGAAATTTGTTGCATGATCACCCCCGAGTTACCTTGAGCTCTGGAAAATGAGAGTGTGTTAGCTCAGATCATCGCTAATGAAAATGTTACAGTGCAGGCCTAACAGGCAGTATGGATACAGGACTTGCATTGTGTGTGTATACCTGACATCTTTGATGGAAACCTCTCTAAGGATACTTGCTTTTTCTTTACCCCTTGGAACTATAGATGATACCGATGTGTACTTTGTAATGTAGCCGAGAACTTCCGCGCAGAATTAGGTAAAGTTAATATTATTCCTTTCTTTTTCCATACTTCTTTTCTGTTTCTCTTTTCTTTTGAGAGGCTGCGAAAAAGCGTCAGCGAAATTTATATAACAGAGGACTAAATTTTTGGATTGTAAAAACTTGGTTGTGAACTTGCTGATGGAACCTTTGGACATGACTATTCTGTGGAACTTTAAAGGAATCTTATATCACCGCTACAGAAGGCATAAGTTAAAGTGGCCAAAATGGTAATGCTGGGGTTGTTTATAGGAATATAAAGTATAACTATACTTTTCCTGTGTTGCTGTGAGCAGAGAAACTCAGACGATCAATTATTGCTACTAAGTACTTGCTGTTGTATAGAGAGTTCTGTATAAGGGGGGAACAGAGAGGGGGTTAAATCCATACCCATTATTTCCAAAAGATAAATAGCAGTGTTGTTGAATCCCAATAGCTAAAAAAAAGATGTGAACCAAAGACACTAAAATACCGTGTACCATATAGACTAACATGGAGTTTAGAATAAAGCGACGTTACCTTGGTGGCCTCTTCTCGAGGCACTCTTCATTGAAGACTGCCTGGCTGACAGTGCTTTCTCAAATGGAACAGTCCCAGCCATGGTTCTAAGAATAAGACATGTTTAGTTGTTCCTGTGAAATCCATAGTCCAGATCAATCAATTTACAGAACGAAACATTGACATTATCCTGTCCATTTGGCAATAGCTTTGCCTGTAAATCACAGAAACGATCATATGCCATAGTGCAGGGAAAAAGATATTTATTTTCATCATCATTGGCATTCAAATATGATCGACATGTGACCATAAAAAAATTGAGTGTAAGGCAGCGCGAACAAACCAGTGCATGATATTACACGACCTACCTTGATCATTTGTCGGAAGCTTCCTGACACAAGGAATACATCAACATTCCTAGCTTTTAGCTTATTAACCAAATCAGCCATTCCAGGAGAAATTCTGCAGAGAAAGAAACAATTCTGTTGATAATTCTCTAAATGGACCAAGGAAATGGACAACGGTTGTTTGTAAGTAGAAACACAGCAGTCAATTCTGTTATAGTGCAGGCGAAACAAGGTTGATTAAACTATATCTTTGTTTTGCTGTATTTAAAGAAGGCCCCCTTAAAGAAATCTCATGACACCACTACAGAAGGCATAAGGTCAACTGGAGAAAATAATAATGATGGGGTTGTGTATACAAATTACAAATTTAACTACACTTTTCCTGTCTTACTGGGAAAAGAGAAACTCGGACGATCAATTATCACTACCAAGTATTTGCCGTTCTATAGAGATGTAGAGGCATCAGACTATCATTTTTCATCCAAGCACTGCCTAATCCAAGCATCGTTGTTTTCACATGATGTGGGGGCTCGAAGATATAACTATTTAGTAGGAACCTGCACATGGTTTCACCCTAGAACTATCTTCAGGAAAGAATTCAGTAAATGGCAGTCACATCTCTCCTTATTTTCACAACGAGGTGGCAACCTATGTGAATCTAGTATCTTACCTGATTATCTAACTGAAAGTCTAGTAAACCTAAACTGCCAGTTCACCAAGAACAAAATAAAGTAGGGAGTCCCAATAAAACATTCAGCATTAGCCAATTGTAGGTCACCCATAGACAATTATTTATGCATGAAGTTGAATATGACTAAGGTCTGTGAGCTAACAAGTGACAACAGTGAAGCAAAAATGTAGTCTCCATGCTGACTGAATTGATAAGCACTATATCGAATAAACTTTCAGACATGCAATTCCATAATATGGTTTAGTTGCATCACATCATTTAGATCTTTCCTGTGACCATTCACACATTAACCTTGATTAGAACCAAATTACTGTAAATTTCCGTCATTTAAATGTCAACAAAGGAGCAATAGCATACTCCCATGATAAATTCTGCATCATAATCATAATAAATCATCCTAAACTTACTTGCAACCGACCTGAAGTATCCCAATCGATAAAGAGAAGTCCTTCAGTTCTTGATGCTTAGAATGTCTGCAAGCAAATCAGAGGCTTTCAGCAATGTGCAAGGAAATTTATGGAATTGAGGTAGCAGTGGCAAACCAAAAACATATATCACCTTACACATGCCATAAACAAATCTCTAGCCAAAGGCCTTGCATTTATAACACCGAAAAAAAATTCCAAGGCACAACATTGCGAAGATGTTTCATGGTGTGGCGGCAGTTTGTAGTGGCTGATCAAATCAACAGCACCAGTGAGCTCCTTTGGCCCTGAAATACACAACAACAACAACAACAACAACAACAACAACAACAACAACAACAACAACAACAACAACAACAACAACAACAACAACAACAACAACAACAACAACAACAACAAAGCCTTTAAGTCCCAAACAAGTTGGGGTAGGCTAGAGTTGAAACCCAGCAGAAGCAATCAAGGTTCAGGCACGTGAATAGCTGTTTTCCAAGCACTCCTATCTAAGGCTAAGTCTTTGGATATATTCATTCCTTTCAAGTCTCATTTTCTTGCCTCTACCCAAGTCAACTTCGGTCTTCCTCTGCCTCTCTTCACGTTCCTATCCTGGCTTAGGATTCCACTACGCACCGGTGCCTCTGGAGGTCTCCGTTGCACATGTCCAAACCATCTCAACCGGTGTTGGACAAGCTTTTCTTCAATTGGTGCTACCCCTAATCTATCACGTATATCATCGTTCCGAACTCGATCCCTTCTTGTATGACCGCAAATCCAACGCAACATACGCATTTCCGCGACACTTAACTGTTGAACATGTCGTCTTTTCGTAGGCCAACATTCTGCACCATACAACATAGCAGGTCTAATCGCCGTCCTATAAAACTTGCCTTTTAGCTTCTGTGGTACCCTTTTGTCACATAGGACACCAGATGCTTGCCGCCACTTCATCCACCCTGCTTTGATTCTATGGCTAACATCTTCATCAATATCCCCGTCTCTCTGTAGCATTGATCCTAAATATCGAAAGGTATCCTTCCTAGGCACTACTTGACCTTCCAAACTAATATCTTTCTCCTCCCGAGTAGTAGTGCCGAAGTCACATCTCATATACTCAGTTTTAGTTCTACTGAGTCTAAAACCTTTGGACTCCAAAGTCTCCCGCCATAACTCCAGTTTCTGATTCACTCATGTCCGGCTTTCATCAACTAGTACTACATCGTCCGCGAAAAGCATACACCAAGGGATGTCCCCTTGTATGTCCCTTGTGACCTCATCCATCACTAAGGCTAACAAATAAGGGCTCAAAGCTAACCCTTGATGTAGTCCTATCCTAATCGGAAAGTCATCTATGTCTCCATCACTTGTTCGAACTCTAGTCACAACATTGTTGTACATGTCCTTAATGAGCCTGACGTACTTCGTTGGCACTTTATGTTTGTCCAAAGCCCACCACATAACATTCCTTGGTATTTTATCATAAGCCTTCTCCAAGTCAATAAAAACCATGTGTAGGTCCTTCTTCTTCTCCCTATACCGCTCCATAACTTGTCTTATTAAGAAAATGACCTCCATGGTTGACCTTCCGGACATGAAACCAAATTGGTTCATAGAGACCCGCGTTATTGCTCTCAAGCGATGCTCGATAACTCTCTCCCATAGCTTCATAGTATGGCTCATCAACTTAATTCCTCGGTAATTAGTACAACTTTGAATATCCCCTTTATTCTTATAGATCGGTACCAATATACTTCTCCACTCGTCAGGCATCTTGTTCGATCGAAAAATATGGTTGAACAGCTTGGTTAGCCATACTATAGCTATGTCCCCGAGGCATCTCCACACCTCGATTGGGATACCATCCGGTCCCATCGCCTTACCTCCTTTCATCCTTTTCAACGCCTCTCTGACCTCAGATTCTTAGATTCTCCGCACAAAGCTCCTATTGGTGTCATCAAAAGAGTCATCCAACTGAAAGGTTGTGTCCATATTCTCACCATTGAACAATTTTTCAAAATACTCTTGCCATCGATGTCGGATATCATCCTCCTACACCAAGAGATGCTCCCTTTCATCCTTAATGCACTTAACTTGGTTGAAGTCCCTTGTTTTTCTCTCACGAACTCTAGCCATCCTATAAATGTCTTTCTCTCCTTTCTTCGTACTCAAATGTTGGTAAAGATCCTCGTACGCTCTACCCTTTGCCACACTTACAGCTCGCTTTGCAGTCTTCTTTGCCACCTTATACTTCTCTATGTTGTCCACACTCCTGTCATGGTACAAGCGTCTATAGCATTCTTTCTTCTCCTTAATAGCCCTTTGGACTTCCTCGTTCCACCACCAAGTATCTTTAGCCTCGTCTCCACTTCCTTTGGTTACTCCACACACCTCTGAGGCCACCTTCTGAATGTTGGTTGCCATCTTCTCCCACATGTTGTTTATGTCCTCTTCTTCCTTCCAAGAGCTCTCTTTGATAACCCTTTCCTTGAATAACTCTGACGTCTCCCCTTTCAGTTTCCACCACTTTGTTCTTTCAATCTTAGCTTGTTTATCCCTACGGGCACGCACCTGAAAACGAAAGTCTACCACCAAAAGCTTATGTTGAGAAACAACACACTCCCCTAGTATCACCTTGCAATCCAAACATGCTCGTTTGTCCTTTCTTCTCGCAAGGACAAAGTCAATCTAGCTAAAGTGTTGTCCGCTACTGAAGGTCACTGGATGAGATTCTCTCTTTCTAAAGAAAGTGTTGGCTATCATCAGGTCAAAAGCTACCGCGAAGTCCAGAACTTCCTCCCCCTCCTGATTCCTACTACCATACCCAAAACCTCCATGAACTACCTCGAAACCTGCGCTTGTAGTACCTACATACCCATTAAGATCTCCTCCTATAAAAAGCTTCTCACTACTAGGTATAGCTCTAACCAGACCATCTAAGTCTTCCCAAAACTGTCTCTTAGCACTCTCGTCGAGGCCTACTTGGGGGCATACGCACTAATTACGTTCAAGACCATATCACCAACGACAAGCTTGACTAAGATAATCCTATCTCCTTGCCTTCTCACTCCCACCACACTATTCTTGAGGCTCTTATCAATCTAAACTCCTACTCCATTTCTATTCGCGACTGTCCCTGTGTACCAAAGCTTGAAACCTGTATTGTCCACCTCCTTCGCTTTCTGACCCTTCCATTTAGTCTCTTGAACGCATAATATATTTACACGCCTCCTACTCGCGGTATCAACTAATTCTCTTAACTTACCTGTAAGTGACCCTACATTCCAACTACCTAAACGGATCTTAGTTGGTTCGACTAGCTTCCTTACCCTTCGCACCCGTCGACTCAAATGCGAAGACCCTTGCTCATTTTTCACTACACCCGGGCGCCGATGTAGCGCGCCACTAAGGAAGCGACGACCCGATCCTTGATCACTTGACACCATGCCCAGATCACGACACGGTTTGTCACGGGGGTGACGACCCGACCCTTGCCCATTTAACACCATACCCGGGTTCCGATATGACGCGTCGCTAAGAGGGTTACGCCCCAACGATTTTCTTTCGGGTTTCATCTCCATTAAAGTGGCTAAATTTTTACATTGGCTCGCAACGCCTAACACAACCCTCCTCCTTTACCAGGGCTTGGGACCTGCTATGCTGGGACACCAAAGGCGCCCCACCATAGGCGGAGTTCACTGATATATCTATGAAGCAAAATTTAATCTAGCTTACAATAGACATTAGATGCAGTATTGCAGCAAATAAAGCAGCTTTGTGCACCATGTCACAAAATACTAACTGTCCAACTAACGCATTGTGAACTATGAATAAGTCAAAGCATGTGAGTTTTTTGCGCATTGTTAAAAGAACTGCAATAAATAGCTTGCAGGACATACTGGCTTAAGCTGGCAAAAGAATCAGCATATAATTATTACTAATTTCCCTTGATACTTGCTCAGTTAATAGAGTACTGAGAATAGGATATCATTCTGCTCTGGTTTTTATTTTTCCTTTTGGAGGATAAGGAATTACCTGAGGCACGTAAAAGTATAGCAGTTAGAATGCATAAAAGAACCTGCGTGCCAACCGAAATGTATTGCCATGAAGACATTAAAAATCACAGATGTATTAGGCAATTGCATGCTATAGCATATGTACAAGAGCTGCAGGCGAGGGAGAGGCCAGTTGCATCTGTATCGGCCGTCGTGCGCGGTCCGCGGCTCGTGACGCAACTAGGGTTTCGTAGAGCACAAGAACACACGCGAATTGGCAGAAGGAGGCAGCGGTGGGGGTGCCCGCGCCGCCGGCCACCGGTGGGGGTCGCGGTCGCCCCGCCCGTGCGGCGCGAGGGGGCGTGGAGGAGGAGAAGGACGGCCGCCGCCGCGCTGAGGGCCGGCGACCGCACCATCGCCCTGCCCGCGCTCGTGTTGGTAGAGATGGGGAGATAGGGAGGGGAAGAGTAGAGACTGTCGGGACTCACCAGCACAAAGAACGGAGGGGAAGGGGGCCGCCGGTGCGTCGCCCGCGGGGGCGCCGTCACCCTAGTCGCCGGCGCGTCGGGAGAGATCGAGAGAGAGGATGGGGAGAGATACGGTTCCTTTTTTTTAAGGAGAAGCGGAAGCTGATCTATATATTTGCTTCTATGGATTCAAAAGAGAAGCGGGGGAAGCAGAGGAGAAGCGGGAGAAGCCAAGGAGAAGCGGGAGAAGCCGTTCTCGACAGAATCTGGTCCAAGTGATCTGGGCCGCACGATCGAAGATCCAACGGCTCGAAATAATTAGGGTGACGTGGCGTCTGGTTCTCTTCGAGGAGTCGACGCATTCTTCAGAGGGGAAATTGCAGAGTCATTTAGAAATACGAAGAAGCACACAGGTAACTAAAGCTGAATATACATGAACAATAACAGAGAGAACCACACAATGAAAACATATAGTTAGCAAAACTAAGAACAGGCCTAATACCTAGTGCACACTTGTACCGAAGAAATGAGAAAGCTCTAGATATATTTGATACACAACTGATAGATAACCCTAGGCTCCTCATTACATAAGTTTTGAAAAGGATTTCAGATACATCGCATAGTGATTTCTAATGACAAGGAAGCAGAGTGCTAACTATGGATAGCCAAAAAAGGCCAAATACCTATCGCATATATGAGAAATCTCCTAGTAAAACTGTTGAGATATCCCTCAATGAACTCACCGTTTGTTCTTGGAGATTAGAATCCTATGTAGTAGGAGATGCACCGGCTCAATTGAAGTCCAATACTGATGGGTTCGTTGAGACAAACTTGACGAAGGCAAGATTCACCTGCAATGGTAGACCTATCGGGGATTCGTATAGGCATGATACGTCGGCCATAACTTGGAGGATTACAACATCATACGGATCGAAACAGGGAAGAGAACAAATGCATCAGAAAGGGGAAAGAGAAAGGATGATAACGAGCCAGATGTGGAACATGAACATGACTCCATCTTTATTTGCAGCACCTCCCTCTTTTGCCCATGTGAGCAGGGGCTTCGGAGGAGATCTCGACACCCGCAACCGAGGGATTTCATCAGTGCGACAGTTGGCAAGGCAAAGCAATCCTTTCCTTTAACTACGTCAGAATAGACAATCACTGCCAGGTCGGAAACCCCACTGCGGGATTTGGCTCCGGTAGTGGGCAATCGGCAGAAGGGCAGGCCTGGTAGAGTCTTACCGCCTATGATCGGAAGGTCCTGGGTTCGAGTCGTGGTCTCCTCGCATTGCACAAGCGAGGGTAAGGCTTGCCACTAACACCGTTCCCCAGACCCCGCACAGAGCGGAAGCTCTCTGCACTGGGTACGTCCTTTAGTGGGCAATCGGCAATGACCCATCATAAGAACCGGCAGTGAGACTCTCATCACTGTCAGATTTGGCTTCAGTATACTGCCTCCAGGTGTAGAACCGACAGCAATATGTGGTAAAAAAATCCAACCACTGGAGTGGGATTGGGCTTCACCAGTGGGCAATATTCAATGACTCATCACAAGAACCGGTAGTGAAACTCCCATCACTGTCGGATTTGGCTTCAGCACAATGCCTCCGGCTCTAGAACCAACAGCGATAAGTAATAAAAAACAAAAATTATGTGTTTCTTAGGATTTGAACTCAAGACCTCATCAACATTCATCAACATTCACATTCTCTTAAGCACACATACCAACTAAGCTATGCAACACATTGACAATGCAACTGAACCTATTCTTTTAACTACATAATTTTGAATCTTATATTGTATATTTAACCGTCCAAACAATCTTAAATGAAAAAGTTGTTAACAGTAAAGTTGTAGATCTCATCGAGTACTACAACTTTGATGTTAACTTTGTCACTATTAAACATTGTTAATCATCTCAAATCTGATCCGAAAAATTATATTGAATATTTGGACTTGTAAACCATTTCAATTAAAAATTCATCAACTACATTTTAGATCTTAACTCTCTAATTTTGATATAAAGTTTATCTTGGTCTGATCTCATATGAAAAGTAATGATTTTTTTATTCAAAACAACCTATCATTTGCGGTTGAAGCCACGACCCGGCAGTGATAGGTGAAGCTATCATTGTTGGTTCATGGCTTTAACCGACAATGATAATACACGGTCTATCACTGCCGGCTGAAGCCATGGACCGGCATTGATAGTACATCGTCTATCACTATCAGTTGAAGACATGAACCAACAGTGATAGACCATCCATCATTGCCGGCAGGGGCGAATCTATAGGGTATGTCAGGTATACACTGGCATACCCTGCAAGTCCAGCGAGTATAGAGTATAAATATTATACGTGTAGATTTGAGAAAAGAAAAAAAACATACTTGGAAAGTGAACAGCGGCCGTGTGGCGTGTGGATGCTTTCCGCTTACCACTCGCGAGGCCCATTCCACATTCCACTAGCTTCCAGGCCCACGGCCTCGCTTTGTGGTGACGCGGTCCGCGGCCATAGCCCCCACGTGACGTGACTCCAGAGAGCCCCCACACGGTGACGCCTTGGCCACACAACAAAACTTGGAGTTGGAGTCCATGGCTTGGATGTCATCCCTGCGGCCATATAGGGTGTGTTTGGTTGGGTGCCCCACCCATGGTCTGGTTCCCTGGGGCAAGTTTTTGCTTGTTTGGTTGCTTGTAGATGGGTTGGCGCCTGGCTAACTAGAGCCAGCCGTACTCTCGGAGCCTAGCCAGGTTTGAACGGCCGAATCAGCCGTTCTCCTGGAGCCAGGCTTGGCCCAGCTCCGCCCACGTGCAAGGAGGTGGGACCAGGTGCCCTAGACTGGCCACCGTATATAAGCGAGCTCTCACCGCCTGGCTAGGGTTTTAGGTAACTGTTCACTCACCTCTCCACTCTAGCGCCGCTCTCGCTTACACTCTCGCCCTCTCGCTCTCTCGCCCTCTCGCCCACACCGTCTTCCTCATTCTCGGCGTGCTGGCGGCGACAGTGAACTCCGTCGACGTTGCTGGTAAGGCCCGAAGGTCCATGGTATGAGGCCTCAATCCCTTCTTGTTTGTCTCTTTTTGTTTGCGTGTTGTTTTATGTACCTTTCAAACATAGTAAGGGCAATTTCGTTCCATTTCTTTGCTGAGCTTTAGGGTTTGGTCGATGATGCTTGCGGATCTGGGTGGCGCAACACTTGGTGTCGCAGCCGGTCCTAGAAATTGGTTAGGGTTCGAGTCATACTATTGTAAACATTCAAGTATTTGGTTACTCAAACCCTAGTTTGTTCTGATTTGTTGGTAAAGTCATTGATTTCTTTGCGGATCTGGGTGGCGCACCATGTGGTGACGTAGCTGATCCATCGATTTGGGGTCCATGTCTTACTTTTGATATCCTATTTCTTGTTTAGCGTCATGGATCGTGAAACTAGGCGTCGGTAGCATATCATTAGGGGCGCAGCCTTGGTCGTAGTGGTCTCTGCCTGGATGTTTGTTAGATTCAGGCGAATGTTGACCTCTACAAGAGGAATTACTTATGGACCTATGACTGCCAGAGACCAAGTAAGGGCCAACAACCTTAGGTTCATCTACCATAGCGATGATCGTCGTTGTGTCGAGCTTCTTAGGATGAGGAGAGCCCCCTTCTTCCAGCTCTACGATTTGTTCCGCAACAGGGCATTGCTCAAGGACAGCATCAACAGCAACATTGAAGAACAAGTTGCAATGTTTCTGCTAGTTGTAGGCCATAACTAGAGATTCAGGGTTATCGAACCCCTCTTTAGACGTTCTTTGGAAACCATCAGCAGATACTTTTAGGAAGTCCTATATGTAGTAGGTGAATTAAGGAATGAGATGATTGTGCCACCATCTAGTGCAGTCCACCCGAAAATAAACAACAGCAGGAAGTGGAACCCATTCTTCAAAGTTGGAGTTCTTTGCTTCACCTAAGTTCATACTTCATTGTAGGATGTCCTTGTTCATATACTTTCTTATTTCTCTAGGATTGTGTGGGTGCAATTCATGGAACTCATGTGATTGCACGAGTTCCTAAAAGGCACAGGGCTGCTTTCATGGGGAGAAACACACAACCACCTAGAATGTCCTAGCAGCCGTGGATTTTGATCTGAGATTCACTTATGTGTTGGTGGGTTGGGAAGGATCTGCTCATGACGCTCGCATATTGGTTGATGGCTTGGAAAGGGATGATGTTCTTAGGGTTCCACAAGGTATAAGCATCTGGCTTAATCTACCAGCCATGGTCCTTTATGTCCTTGTTCAAAGTTCTAATTTTTCTCCTCTTTCATTCTGTCTAGGGAAGTTTTTTCTTGTAGATGTTAGGTATGCTGTCAGACTTGGGTTCCTTCCACCCTACCGAGGCACAAGATACCACCTTAGGGAGTATGATGCTAGAAGCCCACAAAATCCAAGAGAGCTCTTCAACCTAAGGCATTCTTCCTTGAGGGTTACAGTTGAAAGGGCATTTGGGGCATTGAAGAATAGGTTCAGGATATTATACAACAAGCCTTTCCATCCTTGCAAAACCCAAGTGAAGCTAGTATTAGCCTGTTGTATCCTCCATAACTAGATACTTAGGTTTGGCCATGATGTTGTTCCACTTGAGTCTGAAAGGGAGGCCAATCCAACAAATCAGGCTGGACCTCAAGACAATGTCATTGATAACAATGCTTGGGCTGACAAGAGAGATGAAAGGGCCCAATAGATGTGGCAGACTAGGAATGTGCTAAATTAGTAGATGTTAAATCAACAATATGGCTTGTAGACCTAATGTACCAAAAAAATATGTAGAACTAAGACCATTCCCTAAGGCAATGATGCCTTTGTAATCTGAACTTTGTTTACCACTTTTTACATTTGCTATTTGGTCTATAATGTGAACAATGTCTGCTACCTTAGTCATTTGCTATTTGGTCTATATTCTAAACAATGTTTGCAGGAAGACAAGAAGGTAGCCCCCACATGACGTGACTCCAAGTTCTATCCTTACCTCCTCCTCCTCCTCTCTCTCTCTCTCTCTCTCTCTCTCTTATGTCTAAACTTGGAGTAGTATTATAAGTCTTTTGCACTCTTTTATGTCTAAGCTTTGAACTGACATGCGTTCAAATTTAAAACTTATCGTGTTATTGAGTGTGTACATCAAATTTTGTTATAATTCTACAATTATTACCGAATTCATAAATGGTTTTACTGAATTGTATATGAAAGTTTTTTAGCGGTATACCCTAAGATAAAATTCTATATCCGCAACGCTGCCGGTTGTTCTATTGTTACTGATTGAAGCCATGAACCAACAGTAATATCATATCGTTGTCGGTTCTAAAAGCAACCAGCAGTGATTATCATTTCTGGTGTAGTGGAAGGACCTTCGACAGACAACATTCTCGATGTTTCACAACTAGGGGATTTCGTCGGCGCTAGTGTGGCGACAGGAAGCGAGCAATTTCAGTGGAGATCACGAATAGGGAGCAGAGAGAGAGAGAGAGAGGAGGAAAGGACATGCGTGACTCGATATTTGAACAATTGTACTCCTACCACTTGAAGCACGTTGCCCATAGTAACTGACTACTGGAATACGAGGTATGTTATCCTGACAAGACAGAGTACAATGTAAGCCGCTACCGGCGCGTGCTGCTCCATCCACCGTTCAGATCTTCACCCACGCATTTGGCGACGGGCATGGTGTGCGTTTCCGCACGACTCGAGCAAAGTAGCATTTAGGTACAATTGGCAACGTTAGCAAATCTCGTCTGGACAAAGCTAAATCTGCCCTGCAGGGCACATGCCCTCACACATGGAGCCGTCGATGAGTGAACTCAGGATACGTGCCATTTTTACCTCACGAATTAATTAAATTTGAAATACACTGCATATACAGTGGAGCCCACAACATTGAATGAGACTATACAATGTGGCCTGGGTTGGCGTTGGACGGCTGATCTTATCCTCTCCTTTCCCCCCATTTGCTTTCCTCTTCATCTCTCTCCGTCCCTCCCCTACCAAGAAGCGGCGCCCGGCTTTAGATGGCGACGGTTGCGCCCGCGCCCCCAGCTCATGCATGTGCGGTTGTGCGGGGCCCAGCGTAGGCCCTTCCCTCGGCGCGCGGTCGCCCCTCCCCTCGCCCCGGTGGTGGCGCCCAAGCCGCGACCCCAGCGGTAACGTTCGTCTCCGGCGCCCCACGAGTACACCCACCGGCGGCAGTGGCCCTCCCCCGGTGCACCACGGTGGCGCCCCGGAGCACGGTCGCCCCTCCTCCCGTGGTAGTGCCTCCCTCGTCTCCATCTCCGGCAGCTCTCTCCCTCCCTCGTCTCTATCTCCAGTGGGCTTAGAAGAGAAAGGGCTCGGGGGAGGCAGGGCGGGCCAGGCGGTGGGGACGGCGGGAGGGCGGCACTAGGGTTTTGGCGGCGGTGGAGGTGACCAGGCCAGGTCGGGGAGGGGGTGTCACAGCGGTGCTCACCGGCGAGCATGGCCATGGCAGCGGTGGGAGTTGGGGGGAGTTGGAGGGCATGGTCGAGGAGGAGGAGGGCGAGGAAGGACGCGGGGAAGAAAAACAGTAACCCGCCCTCTCTTGGCGCACCGAGACAGGCGGCGGCGGCGCAATGAAGAAGAACTGTATATTTGTATACATTTCCCATGGAGCATACTATGAGCTAGAGTAAAAATGGCACACATTTCTAGTGCACCGGTCAATGGTTGCGGGCGCGGGAGCATGAGCCCTTAATTGCAGAATTTCCGTGTCTGGTCTGGCCGATTTGGAAAAATGGCCATGCTGGTTTCCCAGGACACCCAAGATTAGGTCAACCGCGAACATATCGGCCGGTCCTTATGTTTACGGCTAATTTCCGGCGACGTGGCCTTTACAAAGACATCGATGTGAAGAAGAACTGTGTATTTGTATACATTTCTCATGGAGCATACTATGAGGGCCTGTTTAGTTCCCAAAAAAATTTGCGCAGTACTCATCACATCGAATCTTGCGGCACATGCATGGAGTACTAAATGTAGACGAAAAAAAACTAATTGCACAGTTGGGTGAGAAATCGCGAGATGAAACTTTCGAACCTAATTAGTCCATAATTATACACTAATTGCCAAATACAAACGAAATGCTACAGTAGCCAAAACCCAAAAATTTTTGCATCTAAACGCGCCCTGAGCTAGAGTAAAAATGGCACACATTTCGAGTGCACCGGTCAATGGCTGCGGGCGCGGGAGCATGAGCCCTTAATTGCAGAATTTCCGTGTCTGGTCTGGCCGATTTGAAAAAATGGCCATGCTGGTTTCCCAGGACACCCAAGATTAGGTCGACCGCGAACATATCGGCCGGTCCTTATGTTTACGGCTTATTTCCTTTCTGCTAGTAGGCGGCGACGTGCCCTTTACAAAGACATCGATGTATTGTCAAGTAGTAGTATTAGAGTAGTCCTAATTCGCAGTCGTATGTATCACTAACTTGACTGGCGAGTTGCATGAAGTTGATAGGAGTGGTGTACTTGGGCGGTCCGTCGTAGAGCGCTCGGGCGATGAGAAATGCAGTCCGCTGGGACGGATGGATGCGGTCCCAGAAGACATGCTGGTCACGGTTGACGCAGAGCGTGGAGTTGCGCGTGCACCACGCCTCCGCGCCCAACCGCCCGCCCCCGCAGCACGTGCTAGCGACGTCGGTGTACCCTGACGCCCCTGGGTTCGCCAAGACGTCCTCTGTGAAGCCGAAGGAGTCGCCGAGGGAGTAGACGAGGCCCGGCAGCCTCGCGGCGAGGTCGACCAGCAGGGACCCCAGGGACTTGTTGAAGCCGGCGACGACCTGGTTGAGGATGTCCGAGCACGCGCCCGTCGGGCTGAGCACCCGCTCCCCGGGCACGCATCCGAGCATCCAGACGTTGATGACGGCGAACTTCCTGGCGCCCAGCGAGTACAGCTCCGTTACGGCGGCGGAGTAGTTGGAGATGAGGCTGGCGTAGAGCGCGGCGGCGTCCCTCCGCTGCTCTGCGTCCGACCTGTTCCGCGCACGCTCCGAAGCCGCGAAGACGTACAGGTCGTTGTTGCCCATGCCGATGAGGAAGATGGACCTAGAGATCACTGGGTTCACCGTGTTGGCCCCCGCTGCGGCGACCATCTTGGCCTTGGTGGCGCCGAAGTACTTCACCTCCTTCGACAACGGGATGGTGCTTCCGGCGTTCTGCATACATGTATATGCAAGTGCGTTGATTATTGGTATACTCTAATAACTGTGGAGTAATAAATTCCTTTCTTTTACTAGTTTGATCCGATTGAAGTCACACCTGTAGAGAAATGATTTTTGATCCACTTCGAAATTTGGCTTTAGTCCCTATATTTTTCGCGTCCGTAACTAAAGTTCCCTGCCCAATGGCTACTGCAGCAGGCTTTTGCTGTAGGGGATCTTTAGTCCCGGTTGAAGCTACGGTTGGAGCTATTAACCGGGACTAAAGGTTAACTTTTACTCCCGGTTGGTCCCTCCAACCGGGAGTAGAGTAAAAGTCTACTCCCGGCTGGAGGCTCCGTCCGGGACTAGAAAGTGACCTTTAGTCCCGGTTGATGTCACACAAGTCTGATGCTCCAAATCAGTTAAGTCCGGCTACTCTCAATCCTGGTGCCCCCTCTCTCTCTCTCATCGCTCTCTCCTGTCTCTCTCCGTAGACTTCTCTGCTCTCTCTCGCTCGCTCTCTCTCTCTCTCTCTCTCTCTCTCTCTCTCTCTCGACGCGGGCACGAGGCTACTGCGGCGCAAGCACGGCCAGGTGGGCGACCACACTCGGCTCGCGCGGATCCACCCTGGTGACCGCGCGCGAGTGCGGCCGCGTGGCTTGGGCGACCGGTGACCAGCGCGTACTAGGGCAGGCGACTGTTGCCGGCCCGCGCAGATCCACCCCAGTGACCGGCGCGAGCGCCGGCGGCCTCTTCGTCCTCACGGCTCACGGTGCTCTCACTCTTTCTCTCCCTGGCAATCTTCCCTTCGCGATGCTCTTTCTCCTCTCTCACACTCTGTCTCCTCAGATCTTTCATGGGGGCGGCGACTGGACGCACAACCTCAGATCTGGCGTTGGAGCGGCGAGGGGCGGCCTTCGGCGTGAGACCAAGCTCGCCCTACCCGGTGGCATCCGGCTCCACTCTCTCTCCCTCCTGACCTTCCTTCTCTTTATGTTGTATGAATCAATTTATGGTTGAGTTAATATGTGATGTGTTGAACCCTTCTCCTTTGTGATGTACGAATCGATTTGTGGATGATTTGATTTGTGATGTGTTGAATTTGAGATCTCGTTGTATCCCTCCTCTGTCTGTGATGTATGAATTCTTTCTTGGATGAAAGCGGCGGCGGTAGCCAGCGAGCATGGCGGTGGCGGTGGTAATGAGCATGCTGGACTAAAGAAAAAAAATTAATTTGGTCTTTAATCCAAGAAAGAAAAAAAAAGATAACATTTAGTCCCAGTTGGTAATTGTGGACCTTTAGTCCCGGACGAGAAACCGGGACTAAAAGAGGAGTCCTTTATTCCTGAATTCGTACTCCCGGTTGGAAAACCGGGACTGAAGGGATTTCTTAACTGGGAGTACAACTTGTTTCTGTACTAATGTCAAATACTTACAGTGGAGTCAAGGATCCCAGCTCCTCCAGAAGCATAGTTGATACCACTGGTGAGAGCGGTCTGGACCAGAGGGCCGGATGAGCTATGTGCCAGCGACAGATAGGGAGGAGGGCTGCACGCGAATCCCATGTTCTTGGCTGCACACATCAAAGCACTACATGTTTTCAAGATATAAACTGATAAGGCTCAGACTATCAGACGGAATCCCCTTACCGACGTAGTCGGCGATGTTGTAACCGTTGCTGAACCTTCCGGTGGGGATGGAGCCCGGGAAGTCGACGCCGTTGTAGGGGCTGTTGGCCGTGCCGACGGCTGCCCCCCGCAGGTAGTTGTTGTTGCCGACGTCCAGTATCGACGACCCGAACACGTACATCGCCGGTGGCCGACAGCCGACGGCGACGGTGCCGATGAGCGCCTGCATAGATATCACAAGGCACAGCAGAAGAATCCCCATCCTCATCGTCGATGCCTAGCTGCTTTTGCTGCTGCTTCTAGCCTCTAGCTCACTCCGTTATGTCAAGCTTGCTTTGATGCTACTGCAGTACAGCTGCCTATTTGCTAGCTGTGACTTGTGACACGTCATTCCTCAAAAAAGGGAAACAAAAACTCGTGACGTGTCAGTCGAACGAGTCAACTATGGCGAAGGGGTAGGTGTAGGTGTAGACTCGTGTAGCACGCACGCACTGACACAATCAGTATATTATCGATTGCCCGAAAGCGATGCAAGTACAAGTAGGATGAAACTGGACCTACTATGTGTAATAAACCATTTAAAAGTCCATAGCTGCTAGCGGACGCATGACTTTGGCAATTTCTATATATGTACATAAATCCTACGTAAACCTTACGTCACCGTACCTGTACGTATATGTGCTAGTACTATATATTATTTCTAACGGCTAGCGTACGTACACGTATGCTGAGAAAATAAATGTTGGCCAGTTTACAAACGGCATCACGGCATGGGCGGACTGGTGTTGTGCCCGGGTATTCCCGGGCATAGCCAATATTTTTGCCGCAAAAAACTAGTATATATAGGTATATATATATGCACGATATAGTTAAGCTTTAGTAGCGTAGTTCTCTTTATCTTGTTCATCTAAAAACAGCCCACGAAACCACGTTGCAGCCCATTACCTATATGCTCACCCGGCCATCAAGGCTGATTCTAGTCCATTCTCCTCCCTTGGTCAAGAAACTCGTGAGGCAAAGCGCAAGAGCCGCGAGCCTGACGGATGCTCCCGCGAGACGAAATCCTAGCGCCTGCCTAGCGAAGACGTTGGCCACGCCGCCCGGCAACCTTAAAAATAACCCGAGTGCGGTGTCGCCCTAAAACGCACAGTGTTGTAGCTGATCTACCACTATTGTGGCTCGAGCACTCGGGAAGCAGGCAGGTGTAGTTCAACCGCGGGTCGCCTCACACCCCACTAGATACCAGCGGCTAGGATGGCACGTTGGTCGCTATCACAGACGCACACCACTAGAGCCGTCTGGAAGCACAGGCAGATCTTGTTTCGGTATCTTTCTTAACCAAATTCAGAGGCAACAACTCAAGTTCTCCTTTGATCTTTGTTCAATTTATAATATATTTTCTTTAGCTTGGGGCTTGGGCATACCCAACTTTGAAATCCTGGGTCCGCCACTGCATCACGGCACTAGACGTGCATACTCTCTTTTTTCTAACGGCTAGAGTATATAAGGACAAAACATTTTATGTAACTTTGTTAAAGATATAGAAAACAGGAAAAACGAAAAGGAAAAAGAACCAAAGACTCCAAAAAAAAAAGGTACGACATACGATGGCCCAACTATCACAGATGACCACAGAGCACTTAGAGCCTATCATAAACAGCTTCAGATTTCCAATTCCAAGCTCCACTCTAAAATTGGCCCCTCATAATATAATTGATATATGTGTTTCACTTGCAGCTTTAGCTCCACATCTAGAAATTGAAGGTTTTGACTGGAATGGCCCCGTTTGTCCTTGTGAGACTGAATTCATATGTAATTACAAAAATACTTTTAGGTGGTTAAAAAGAAGATTCATAATATAAAGAAGAAATGATTTCGATAGAATATTTAGTCCTCCAGCGGTCGGATATGCAAGGTATAGCTGTAGTAGTCTCGCAATAGTTGGAGCAGGTGGCGAAGGTCTTCTTTTCCGAGGCATTTGGATGGCGGTCTAGTCTACGGATTAACTGCCATTAGTTGTTGCTTTTTCGTTTCCCTTTATGTTGTGTGCCTCTTAGTCAGGCAGAGGCAGAGGCTGGGAGTGTTCCAAAGTCTGTGTACCAACTCGATGTACTGCTCTTTGGTTTAATAAAGCTTCCGTTTCAAAAAAAAAGAATATTTAGGGCGCAAAACAAAAAAAACCAACGTAAGCAACCAAGGCGACTTGGTCGTCCTCTCTTGGTCTCTTGGCTACCGAACGGGAGGGGGGGGACAACGCGGGCAAGAAGACAACAGTGGTTGCGAGCAAGCGAGCGGGTTGATGGCGCGACGTGGGCCGTCAGTGAACTATGTGGCCAGTGGCTACGAGTAGACGGGTGGCGGGCTAGGGCAGTGACGGCAAGCGTGGTGTGGTGCACACGGAGGAGCCAGGAACATAGGCACGGTGGCAACGAGCACACAGGTACATGGGAGAAAGAATCAAGGGTGGTGATGTCTACAGGTGTGGTGGTGGATGGAGGATCCAGCTAAGCGGGCCCAACGATTGGGAATTGTCGAGAGGAAGGAACAAAACAAAGCAAAATGGTATCTTAGATTGTAGTAAGTTGCATGATGGGTAATTATCACCCAACTCCATAAGCAGGCCCAAAACTATGTTTCTTTGGCACCACTTGATGACCTTCACTAAATCCATGGTTTTGGCCCCTAGATCCGCATTTTTTTTCTATGGATCAGGAGTTTATGGAGTTGGAGCGTTTGACTTGAAATTGGAGTTGAGATGTATTTTGTGGATTTGAAATTTCTGAAGCTCTCCTAAACACCCTTTAAACAACAAAGCAGAGTTTAAACAGAACAAAACTACGCCCTAACAAGAGGCAAACATGTCCACCAAGAGAAAATCATAAACAAACTACGGCCTGAAAAAGACTCATACGAGAGTCTCGAACAAATGGCATTAGGACTGGGATCAGATTTACATAGAATCAGAAATAACTGCATTTAATTTCCATAATATCTTTTGTTGAATGCAAATATAGAAAATCGAATAGGTTGGATCCAGATTCACATGGGGATATCAATGGTCACAGAGATAAACTTGTAAATACTTTTAAAATCATATAAATTAAACATAGACACAACTTTGAATGGTACCTATTAAAAAATTAAATAATATATCATTGATCATATTGGTTAAATTAATATGATTGATAATATTAAAAGGGATCTTGTTTAGTTATATTAACAATATTTAAAGTTAAAGTTAACCTTTAAACATCATTTCTAATATTAAAAAATAATATAATTCATCATCAGTCATTGAGATGGATTTTAAATAGGTTCAATTGTACATCATTAATGATATTAAAATAAATATAATTAATCATAGATATATTTAATAGATAGTTTTTCTAGTATTTATTGTTCATAAAATTGAACCGGATTTGGAATCCATATTAAAAATTTTGCTTTGTGAGATATTGAGAGGGTTTCACTCAAACAAACACCTCAAAGCCGTTACAAGGAGATACTACAACAAAGTCTAGAGAGCAAATGTCATGCGAGGGACCACGATTTGCTTGAAGAGTGCGATCAAGTTTTGTGACCGAACCAGTAAATATATTACCCAGAGCGTGCTACTAGATATCAACAGGTAACCGTTGTGAGGTGCGATATAAGTTCTTTTGCCATTTTAAGTGGGACATATTTATTTCGAAATTAAAGAAAACAGGTGGCATATTGAAGGCTATACTTGTAGCAAAATAGGTAAGTAGATCAATAGATCGTATACTAACATCATCACCAATGAAGCAAGTGGCCTGGTCCAAGGGCTGGAGGAACGAAAAGGGTATAGGCCCATAGATGGATTTAGCTAGGCGGGGAAAGTAGCTACTTCCTCCGTCCCCAAATAAATCGATTCATAGAATCCGTGTAATTCAAACTATCTTAAGTTTGACTAACTTTATAGAAAAAAGTAACAACATCTACGATATAAAATAAGCACATCATGCAAATATATTTTATGGTATATCTGATGATACTAATTTGATTTCATAAATTTTGACGGTTTTTTTCTAGAAATTCAGTCAAAGTTTAAAAATTTTGACTTAAGACAACTCTAGAAATCTATTTATTCAGTAACAGAGGTAGGTAATAGTTTGTATACATGTATTGGAAACTCTCTAGCATTTGACTAGTGGCCGAAAAAAATCTATTCTGATTGCTCAAATGAAAATAATCTTGTTGGATTTGTTGTGACAATATTTTCTTTGTATAGTTTTTTTTCTCGAATACGCAAAAGATTTGCGCATCATTGTAGTTAAGAAGAAGAGTTGAACCATACAAACGACGCGCTTCTGATGAGTGCCCTAAGAGGTCTTACAGCCGTAGGCTGGACCGTCCTAGTATACAATTTTCTTTGTATAGTAATTTCACAAACTTTTTTCGAATCACAAGTAATTTCAGTCTTTTTTCGAATCACAAGTAATTTCACAATTTTTGTTATCACTTATAGCAGTAGTGAATTATTAAAGATATGAAGGCACGCCGAATCGGCGGCCTTCTAGATGTCCACGTCAGTTCTTTTTAATTTAGTGCGTTAGATTGAAATTTCACGACTCACATAAAACGTGTCTCAACCGGCCAGGTGAGGCAGTAGCAGGTGACAATGTGACATGCATGGCCGGTGCCTAATGCGTACATGCATACTGCTGGAGCCGTCCTCGCTTTGCATGTTGTCGATTTGTGTGCACCATGCCCCATCCCGTCCTCATTTCCGGTTCTCATCTCATCCCCATCCCCGTCTCCATTTCTCAGCCGCCTGCGCGGGCCGCAGAGCTCGACGCGACACGCGACCGCGTCTGCCGACCAACCACTGCGGGCTGCGGAGCATGGCCGGGGGAGACCGACGCGGGAGCCTGGCCCCGTCGTCGTCGGGGTCGGGGTCGGGGAGGCGGAAGCCGGAGCACGAGCGGTGGCCGCGGAGCCCGGCGTGGTCGCGCCCGCTGTCCGACAGTGGCGGAGGCCGTCGCCGCAGAAGAAGCTCCTCCTCCTCCTCGTCCTTGAGGTCCCTGTTCCGTTCCATCGGGGTGTGGTTCAGCTCGCTCTCCACCGCATCGTCGTCGTCGTCCGCGTCCGCGTCCATGAAGCGGAGGAGCAGGGACGCCGCGCTGGCGGGTGACGCCGGGGCCAAGAGGCCGCCTTGTAAGTCAACTCACCCCCCAGTCCGTGCCCTCCGCCATGGTCGAGCAACTTGTGCCCTTCAATCAATTGCGTGATGATGTTGATGGTCGTGGTACATGGCGGCAGTGCCGGGGTACGCCGGGACGAAGACCTCTGCGCGCGGGCCGTACAGCGGCGGTGGCCACGCCAGCGGCAGGGAGCACCGGCCGTCGTTCCAGAGCTCCGTCTTCTCCATCGAGGAGATCCTAATTCGGTTGTTGCATACATATATAAACAATATTTGTACTGATGCATACTTTTCTTGATTGAGTGAGAAGCACAGCTTCGTTCCAATGCAGCCCAGTTTCTTTCGCTGTATGCCTATATGCGTATGCCTGCCAAGGACGACAGTAACACAGGAAGGGAGGAGATACACTCGTCGACGATTTCTTGCTGTTGCTCTGCTGGTGGCCTCATAACATTGGGCAGGGCGGCTTCGGCGCCGTCTACAAGGGCGTCCTCCCCGACGGCACCGTCGTCGCCGTCAAGCGCGCCATGCAGGTCAGTGAATCCACCAAGCTGCCTGCTGATTTCTTCAACTCTCAATCGACGGACGAAAACAACAAATTTAAATTCCGGGATGAATGATCGCAGCGGATGCAGAGACCTCACGTGGACGTGGAGTTCCGGAGCGAGATCAAGATCATGGCGCGCATGGAGCACCAGAGCCTGGTCCGCTTTTACGCCTACATGGAGTGCGGCGAGGAGCGCATCGTCGTCGTCGAGTACGTCCCCAACGGCACCCTCCGGGAGCGCCTCGACAGTAAGCTACCACCTGCCATTGCTGCTCTGCTTCCAAGTTCATCTCTCCCCTCGCCAGCAACCAACCAAACCATGAAAACAAGCAGGGTGCAACGGGAGGTTCCTGGACTTTGGGACGCAGCTGGACATCGCCATCGACGTCGCGCACGCCGTCACCTACCTGCACATGTACTCCGACCACCCCATCATCCACCGCGACATCAAGTTCTCCAACATCCTCCTCACTGACTCGCTGCGCGCCAAGGTGGCCGACTTGGGCTTCGCCCGCCTTGGCGCCGGCCTGGGCGCCGGCGCCGCCGGGGAGACCACGCACGTCACCACCCAGGTGAAGGGCACGGCGGGGTACCTGGACCCGGAGTACCTCAAGGCGTGCCAGCTCACGGACCGCAGCGACGTCTACTCCTTCGGCGTGCTCCTCGTGGAGCTCGCCTCGGCGCGCCGCCCCATCGAGACCAAGCGCGAGTTGAAGGAGCGCCTCACCTCGCGCTGGGCCATGGCAGGTTCATCGGCGGCGCCTCCGCCGATGTGCTGGACCCGTACCTCGCACGCCCGCCCGCCGTGGAACGCGCGCTGGAGATGGTGCTGGTGCTCGCGTTCCGGTGCATGGGCCCCATCCGACAGGACAGGCGCGCCATGAGCGACTGCTGCAGGGCGCTATGGGCCATCAGGAAGACGTACCGGGACATGCTCGCCGCCGACGCCACACCGCAGTTCTCCGACCGAGCCGTTTGGTGGCTAAAAAAGTCTGTTCCGGCTGAAATGGTGTAATTTCGGCTGGAAAAAAAAAAGTCGAACAAGCTAAATATGAGGTAAGCTAAATATGGGGTAAGCCGAACGGGGCCAGTAGCGGCGACCTCTGGAGGATCTGATCGTTCCAAGGTCATGAATCCTGCTACTAGCTAGCTGCTAGCTCATTTGGTTTGACTGACCCTTAAGTTTGATGTAAATATACACTGGATCATTTTTTTTCTTTGGCTACTTTTCTCCTTCTAGATTGTGTTCATCTGATGCTAAGCGTTGGATTCCATATGATTGTTCTTATTTTAGAACAGTTCTATCGTTTTCTGAATTCTGAAAGGGTTCACCAAGTTGTTCTAGTGATTCTTGTAGGATTCTATCTCCAGCCTTGGCTATGAAATCATGCAGGGAGTAGGAATTTCTTTCTTTTTAGTTTATTAGTTTGAGGGTGATGCATTCCGTTTGTACAGACATTACAACAGGATCATTCACTGTTTCTTATCTGTATTGATGAAGAACACGTGAACCTAGGACCAACTGATTGCATCTCCATCCCCAATTCTCACATCTTGCAATCCACCAAGTTCAGCTCTGCTCTTAAGTTTGTAGCTTCAGTTCAGAAAAATGCACTTGTAACATGTTTTCGCACACAGGTTCGTGCTTCCATATATGATATATCTTCAGTTTTGGTATCTGTTGCTACCTGCAAGTTGCAACATTGGACAGCAATTTGCATCCAACACCTGTACCTCACAGTTTGCATTCAGCACCTATACCTGAATTCAAGCACCTGCATTGCACCTAGATATTTATTTAGCCATTCCTCGTGCCTTGTTTTTTGAAAAATTACAAGCTGCTGTTACCTAGATATTTATTTAGCCATCCTCGTGCCTTGTTTTTTGAAAAATTACAAGCTGCTGTTACCTAGATATTTATTTAGCCATTCCTCGTGCCTTGTTTTTTGAAAACTCGTGCCTTGTTTTTTGAAAAATTACAAGCTGCTGTTACCTAGATATTTATTTAGCCATTCCTCGTGCCTTGTTTTTTGAAAAATTACAAGCTGCTGTTACCTAGATATTTATTTAGCCATTCCTCGTGCCTTGTTTTTTGAAAAATTACAAGCTGCTGTTACCTAGATATTTATTCAGCCATTCCCTTTTGTGCTCTAATAGTAGTAGAACAGATGATAGAACTCCAAATCCAAGCATCTTGCGGTTTCGGTGTTTTTTTTCCCAACTCGCGTCCGCGAGAAAAGAATAGCTCGGTTTTAGCATCCCCAGCAGCATTCCAGGAAACTGAAACTGTTCTGTCCACTCGGTATCTGTATCTCTTCAAATCAAGCCTCAAGAGAGCTACTAGAATTTCTCTGTCCCATCGTTGCAACATTCGTGAATGCCAAAAGTAAATTCTTCAGGACGCAGATAGAAACAGCAGAAATAAATGTGGTATCTTGGGGAGCCAGTTGCTCTCCTCGACTGGACCAGTTTAAAACAGGGTACTCCATACTCCCTCGGTCCCAGAGGGAACGGAAGTCTCGGCTCGTGATTAGTCAAACAATCATGAGCTTTGACTTAGATTTATATAAACTATTTTTATATTTGTATCCGGAAAATCCCCGAAAAGGATTAGATGATGTCTAAACGCATTTAAGCATTTTAGCGCTGATAAAACACAAGGTGCAACCAGCGTCAACGCAACATACATGGTTCCTAATTTATAGTTCTTTTTTACTTTAGTTTTGAAAACACTTATTTTCCTATATAAAATTCAAGCAACCTAAACAAAATTAAATCACTTGAAGCTATTTATGAAAACTGAAACTTTAGGGTGTTATAGAAGAAGGCAAACCATTTGCGCCTTGGTGAGGATATATAACACATTGAGCGACATGAGAGTATTATTCGAGGAACTTAACTTTGTTTTGCAAAAAAACTTGAAAACAGGAGAAGTAGTGTTTTGTCAAGTTGTTCTATCTCTCACCGAGCTCTACCCCCCGCGCAGGCGGCTGAGAAATGGAGATGGGAATGGGGATGGGATGAGAACGGAAATGAGGACGGGATGGGGCCAGGGTGCACACAAATCGACAAGTGATGCATGCATGCAAAGCGAGGACGGCCCCAGCAGCATGCATGTACGCGTTAGGCACCGGCCATGCATGTCGACAATCCATCGTCACCTGCTACGCGCCACCGTCTATTTACATGCCGCGTACCATCGGAGGCACCGTACTTCATTTAATGTGGCCCTGCCAAAAAAATGCCAAGCATCAAAGTGAGATGTTTAGTGCCTACGATGGCTGCGCTCGTTCTCACCATTGCGTATGTTTAGTTGATGCCAGATCCTATTATTTACTCTGGCCATAAATGTGGTCATACAAGGGGAGTTATGCCCTACCTAACCGTACATTGGCCTGTTTCTCACAGCCTCCTGCATGCAGTGTTTCTGTTCCTCGTTTCGGGTGCCTCATGCAAGGCATTAGATGCACTGTAAATTCCTGCCGCCGACAGTAAATTCCCTGCATGCAGGTGAGTAGCTGATATTTATTTTTTTGCATGCAAAGGAATACAGTATCTGATAGTGGTTTTCCTGCGTGTAAAGGAGTAGCTGATGGTAAATTTGTAAGGGAAGAAAACACATTTATCATGTGGGTTTGTTAAGACAAAGTTTGTGGAATGGTCCCTATCCTCGGACCCTCTACAGCGACACATCTGCCGCATATGGCCTTCCTCTCACCGACCAAAAAGGAGGCAGCATGGCCTATCGATGGAACTAGGTTGTAATTGGTTAGCACAGTCCCTGAACCACTCTAACCATTTACCTCTATGGACAGTCCGTTATGATGGCTTCTAAATGTCCCATCCATCCAACTGTGCAAGGGTTTACAAGCTACATGAATGTATTGTTAGATATGTTTCTTTGTGTGTGTGTGCAGGTCATGACACCTTACCGAATGAGTGTGTGCCTGCGAGATAGGTTCCTGTTAGCTGCTGTCGTTTTTGTGGCTGAGCCTTCCACCATTGGCCGTTAGATTAATACACGATCTGACCAGTGGAAGTAATAGAGCAGCTAAGTAAGTGCGGTATGGCCGTGCATCTGCGCCACCATCAGCGGGGTGCAAGGTCTAATACATAAGGGGTACCTAACGTGTGTTTTGTCATGGTGTGGGTGGATGCATGTACCCGGCCAAAATAGTAGTTCTCTGTACACACGTGCGCACAGAACTATATGCGGTGTGAGACAGCTGAGGTGCACCTACCACACACGGTGGCGTTCCTGAAGTGCATCTCATTGAAGGTAGCTACTATTAGCAGTAACAACATCTAATCAGCTAGCCCATCCTTGTCGTGCATGTAGTTCACCTACCTGTGGGTTCATGTAAGTCAGCAATACTACACCTGTGCAGGCTTCTCTGTTTATATGCCGCGTTTCGTGTCTAGGACTGCACTAGCAGTCTGCAAGCAGGCATAGCTCAGCGGTAGGTACTTCAGCCTTCCAGATCTCTCCTTGCGATAGGTTCCTCGTGTAGGTGCGAAAACAGCACTTTTGTGGTCCATGTGCCAGGATGTGGTCGCGTGGATAGAATGCAGAAACATACAGTGTCAAACTATTAATGTTACTTTCACCGGTTTTATGTTATTTGGTCCTCTTCTCAGAGCTTAGCATGTGCTGGTCTGAATTTTTATTTGGAACAAATATATCTACGACCATGGACTCGTAGCTATATTTGCTTTTGTTTTAGATGTAGAAGGTATGTGGCCTATGTATGCACTACTGTATGTTATATATCTCACAAAGTAGGTTCCCACTCATCTAGTAGGAGCATGGATGGGGGTAAGAACATCATCATCAATATAAGTCTGTGTGGTTTGCTCCCCAGGAGGGTTGTACCTCTTGACTGTGCTCTGATTGGTGAATGGGAACAAAAGAGAGAACGGGAAAGTTTCGCCGCTGAGATTGTAGAAACCAGGATGGAGTAGGGGTTGTGCTTTACCAGTCTCACCACCGCCTATGTTTAATTGATGCCAGATCTTATTATTTAGCATGTCCATAGGTGTGGACAAAGGGAGGAGTTATGAGGTACCTAACCGTACCTTGTATTGTCCCTCAGAGCGGCCTGCATGTTGTGTTCCTGTTTTGCGTTTCATCTGACTCATGCAAGGCATTAGATGCGCTGTAAATTCCTGCCGCCAGCTGTGAGCTTCCTGCACGCAGAGAAGTAGCTGGTAGTATTTTTTTTGCGTGCAAAGAAATGCACTAGCTGATAGTAGCCTGTGTGCGTGTAAATGAGCGGCTGGTAGTCAATTTGTATATAAGGGAAGAAGACATGTGGGGTAAATTTCTCCTAACGCAGTAACTATCCTACCTGGGAAGAGCAGGTGTTTTTTAGTCCTTTTATGCATGTCCCATCAAGTGTTCATACGTTTCATTGGACACGTGTTGTTTTTTTGTTGACAGACCCTCCACAGACTTCAACAGCAACACGTTGAGCGCATGTGGGGCTTCCTCTCGCCGACCAAGAAAGAGGCAGCATGGCCTTTCGATGGACCTGCGTCGTAATTGGTGAACCCAATTCCTCACCCACCGTACCCATTTAGCTCTATGGACAAGGCGTGATGATGGCTTCTAAATATCGCATCCATCAAACTTTGATGCAAGGGCTGGCAAGCTACGTTAGTGTGCTGTTAGATATCTTTGTTTTTGTGTGTGTGCAGGTCATGGCACCATACCGAGTGAGTCTGGGCCTGCAATATAGGTTACTGTTACCTGATGACGTTTTGACGGCTGAGGCTTCCACCATTGACCATTAAGCCAGTACACGAGCCCGTCAATGGAAGTAATAGATCAACTAAGTAAGTGAAATATGGCCATGCATTCGCGCTACCATCGGCAGGGTGAGAGATCTAATACAAAAGGGGTACCTAATGTGTGCTTTCTCAGCACGTGGCTAGATGCATCTATCCGGCCAAAAATGTACTTCTATGTGCACGTGTGCCCATAATGGAACCAACACAAACTCCTAAAAACCTATCTAGGGTAGGCGCCCAAACCGGGACAGCTTAGGTGTACCTGGTGCACACTGACACAGACTCCTAGAAACCTATGTAGGGTAGGAGGCGGCGCCTATAAGGGTCTCAGGTGACCCTGCCAGTGGACAAAAGGCACCACTCGTTTAATTGCAGTCACACATGCACCCACTCATGCCTAACGTGTTCGTAGCGATGCACTGCATCTGACATTGTTGCTATGCCCTCCCAAATTGGTAGCGTGCCTGAGGTGCATCTCATTGAAGACACCTACTGTTACCAGTACCACCATCTACTCAAGTAGGCCATCCTTGCCGTGCATGTAGTTCACCTGCCCATGGGTTCATGTTCGCCGCCAATACTACACCTACGTAGGCTTCTCTATTTATATGTCACGTTCCATGTTTAGGACTGCACCAGCGGCCTGCAGGCAGGCATAGGTCAGCACTGGGTCACTCAGCCTTCCAAATTTCTCCTTGCGATAGGTTCCTGGTATAGATACCAAAGCAGCGCTTGCTGTGGTCCATGTGCCAGGCAGTGGTCCACTAGATAAATTACAAGAATATACATTGTGAAACCATTAATGCAACTTCCAGCAGCTTTATCTTATTTGGTCCTCTTTTCAGGGCTTAGCATGTGCCGGTGACACTTTTTATTTTGAACAAATATAACTACAGACATGAAGTCGTAACTATATTTGCTTTTGTTTTAGATATAAAAGTTATGTGGTCTATGTATACACCAGTGTATGTTATATTTCTCACAAAGTAGGTTCCCGCTCATCTGGCAGGAACATGGATAAGGGTAGGAGCATCATCGTCAACATGGATAAGGGTAAGAGCATCATCGAGGATCCAGCGCCGCCACTTCCATTGGATGGTTTAGATGCCCATGATCTGGTGCCACCACTTCCATCGTCTGGTTTGGGTGCCCATGTCCCCGTGCCACCACTTCCATCGGGCGGCTTGGGTGCCCATCTCCCCGTGCCACCACTTCCATCGGGCGGCTTGGGTGCCCATGTCCCCGTGCCCCAGGTACTACTTTATTTAGTTGGCTTTGAATGAAGAATGATGGTATTGGCTTACCCCGCTCGCGTGCCTAAATGAATTCAGGTGGTGGCTTAATTCTCTGGGTCCACCTATACACGCGCAGATGTTCTGACTCTTCATATTTGCTTAACTTTGTTGTAGGATCCAGTTTTACTTGACATATCATGCACAAGCATTCTAAGACAGATCCTTCCCAAGATAGGCGCAGTTATTCGCACCGAGGGCGCAGTTAAGGTGGATAACAAGAAAACCATGGCCTGGCTCAGCATTGAGCTTCCTTCCCAACCGGGCAGCAAGGGCTTACCGGAAGTTCAGACTTTCCACAGCATCCCTTGCATGACCGAATATAAGGCACAAGAAAGTGTTTCTGAGCAAGCAATCTGCTATTTTATAGTGAGGCTGAATATTTGCATCAATGATCTAACTTATCCTGCCTTTAAGGAAACATACAAGCAACTGAACCACTTCATGTCCTGGTCCCAGCTTGTTCAGACCAGGTATGATATGCTGCGCGTACAAACGGACAATCTATTGAAATCTCATAAAAAACTTCTTGACCGCCTTGGCTCCATCTGTTCAAGCTATGGTGATATCCTTTCGTTAGCGGCTCCTCTTACGTCCATTGGAGCAGAGCCCTGTCCTAGACTAGACCCACGGTATGTCCAGCTTGTCGAACAGCTATTCAGCCTTGTCCTGGAGGGCACCCCTATGTACATCCCTTCTGGGAGTCTTTAAAGGTATGCATGCTCCTTGGTTTGCACCAGCTCCCAAACACTCTTCTGTTTTCTTCCCAATGACTTGCTAACCTGTACTTATGCACTCCCTGCCAGGGACACAATCACCAGAGCTCTCTAGGAAGTCCGGGGGTGCTACATCTAGAGCCCTATGCTATCCTACCAGTCTCTTGAGAACGCTGTAACTTAGTGCTATGGCACAATGCTATGTACCATCCAGCGAATATTTCATCGCTAATACCAGCACATGTGCAGCTAGAAGCCCATGCCTCATTCCATCCACCTAGAGTCTCGGTCTCCAATATGTTGTTTAGCAATGTTAGCCTCCTATGCTATTCTAGCATGTGTGTTGTTAATTACCTATGTGTGTACCTTTGGCTGTGTGTATTCTCGCATATGTACTGTCCAATGGCCTTATTTGCCACCTTGAGATAAATGTGTGTGTTGGGTGTTTGTGATGGCATGTATTCCATATTGGAACGGCAGTACCGTTCCCTAATCCAGATATATTATCTGGTAATATGCCCAGCCACATTGAAGCCTGGCCAATGACAGCTCATTTTAGTGGTCCTCTAATCAGTTGTTTACAAATACAAGCAAGCGGACAACTAAATTAACGCCGACTGAAACACTCTCAATACACCCACGCCAAAAACCTTTATCAGAACACCACTTACCTTGTGTGCTAATAACCACTGTGATCTAAGAGGTGCAGGTCCTAATGCCTTGCAAGTAACAAGCATAGGAACAAGAACAAACCCAGAAAACTATGTTTGCCAGCAAATAAAACAAACTATAGAATCCTGAAATGATGTGTGTATGCATTTACTATCTGAGAAGAGAATCTAGCACAACCACATCAGTAGGTTCAGGGTCCAGTCGGTGCTTACAAAACATCAAGATATGGTCCCCTCCGTTTTTTAACTTCGTACTTCAGTAATTGGCTAGCCAGGTAGCAGTACACTGGCCTGTCTCTGAACGCGCGTTTAAAAACACACCCTCTGTCCCGTTCATCTCCACTCAACACCACCGCTCTGCCCTCGCTCAAGTTTCTTGCACGCTGCAGGTGGTGAGCTATGCCCGCAGCAGCCACGCCAACCAGCAACGTAGCACCAGTTAAGAGGGGACGTTCCCAACAGCACCGCGGAGGGCATCTCGCTACGGTGCCAACAATGTCCAACCGCCGTCGCCCACAGAAGGGCCTAGGCTGGACGGGCATACGAGAGCAGAGTTGGGGCAGCTGGGCTACGGAGATCCGCATCCCACACACCCGACTCAGGCTCTGGATCGGCAGGTTTAGGCATGCCCTTGAGGCGGCTCTGGCGTATGATGCCGCCATGTTCTGCTTTTATGGTGAGTGCCTCCCCAGACAACGCAAGTTCAACTTCCCGGCCGTCCAGCGCCCTGCCATCCCTGACCACCTTCGCATCCACCTCAACATAGCCACCATCAGGGTGATCGCTGCAGACTACGGCTAAAGGTGTGCTCCATTCCTCGCACCCCTCGTGTGCCCCGAGGTACCAGGAGTGCTGCCGGCACCACCTCTGGTGGCGACAGTGCCAGGTACTGATGGTGCTGCTGCCACCGCCGGCATTGAGGCAGCCACCCTAACTAACGACCATCGTGGGAACAACAAGAAGCATTTTTTCTAGCTGCTTAGGCAATGAACAATTGTTTTGAGAGGGACCACCCCTTGGATTTGTAGTTTCATTTTTGGTTAGAAATAGTTCTTCGTATGTTACACCCACTGTCCATTCTTGTGTTATGTCCAATCAAAATTAGTTGTGTGTGGTGTTAGGTCCAAAAGATCTATTTGTTGACTGTGATTGTGATCGCGCCTGGCGCTGGCAATTGAAGCCCTACCATAAACACCTATTGGAATGGCAAATACAAACATGCGCAGCGCCAAAATTCACCCAACAATTACTGACATGGGGCACGAAAACAGTCTATTTAGCTAGCGCTCTTGTAAAATTCCAAGCAAGAGGAACCAGAAACTTACATGAGCACCTATAGGCTGTGGCGAGCACTGCTGCGGTCGTAGGCGTGGCCTTCCCCTTTGAGCCTCCCTGCACAGCAGCCGCCGGTTAGCGTTGCCTCCGTGTGTCACACCGTCACAATCCCTAGCTTCAATATGCAACCACAGCAGCCGGTTCTTACCTCCATGTGGAACCGCCGCCGCCGATCGTGGCTGGCTCGCCACACACGACCGCGCTGGGGAGCCACCACGTCGATATAGGCCGTGCGCTCTTGTTTGCCAGCTCACTCTTGTTCTTGTATATTCAACTGGCAGTTCACAAATTCCCCTTTTTCAAAATGTTTGACACATAAAGTGCAAATTAACATATTCTCATATACAGCACCTGAGCAATTTTGTGGATACATTTGTCGCGAGATGTTGATTTTCAAAAACATCGACGAATCTTGCTTGCAGCATGGTAGTTTTCCCACAGTTTGTATAGCCTTGTCCTTGAGACGCACACCGAAACTGAGCGCTTTGCTTGACCTCACATTCAAAGATCAAATTGTTAAATACGCACAGGCACTCATTGTTCTGTTAGTATATGCACTGTAACCTGCTAAATCCTGTTTTCACAATGCAACCAATTTTGTCCATTTTAGGATTCTACATTTAGGCAAGTTTGCAGCAATAAAAATTCAGAACAAACCATAGGATGCAACATGAAAATTCAGTTGTAGGCTTCATGTCTCCTGTCCTAATGAATTAT
This sequence comes from Miscanthus lutarioriparius, assembly GCA_904845875.1. Lineage (NCBI taxonomy): Eukaryota > Viridiplantae > Streptophyta > Magnoliopsida > Poales > Poaceae > Miscanthus > Miscanthus lutarioriparius. The sequence continues at coordinate 47,929,540 of CAJGYO010000006.1, forward strand.
TGTAGATAAGATAATGCTACGCTGCAGGATATACAACAGTTTAGGAACTTAGTTTTGATGGTTGAGGTACAAACCAAATTCGATTCAAGAGTAAGCGGTCCCTACTTGCTAACCCAAAGCAGAAAACCCTACCATATAGAAATGAACAGCAATTGGAACCACATTTGAGAGTTGGTAGTGGAGGTGCATTGTGCTGATGCCAAGGTAATAGCTGTTACCTTGTCTTTATAAAGTTTGTGTTCCATGTCTTTTAGGGGCTGCTGATTTTGGTCCTGTCATTTCTTTTAAAATCTCTAGGTGACCACTTTATCAGTTTTTTAGCAGGTGCATGTGTGTGTCTCTGGATCTATGTATGACTCTTTCTTTTCCTTTTAATGAAATGATACACAGTCCTCCTGCGTGTTCGAGAAAGAAATGTATGCTCCACCCTATAAATTGGAAGCCGTAGAAATTTAGGTGTAAAATTGGAAGCTGTATAGGTTATCTGCTATCCTAATTGAACATATAGCTGCATTCACCAACCATGTTATTAGGTCAACAAGGCCCAGCATTAAGCCGATCGCCATATTACATGAGTTCATTGGTGAAGTGCCACATTACAAGGATATCTCCCTCTCATAGACAAACAGTCAGCTCAAACTGAAAACTTCAGCATCCAAGTGAGCCGGCCAATCCACTAACACCACCATCCCACTGGAAACGCTAATACACTATCCTCGGTACCATATCTAAGACACTAGGGATCCAAGCGCAGTTATGGACAACGTCTGACATGATCAATCCAAACCTAGCCAATTCACCCTATTGAGTAGAGGTGTAGGCGAATCACAAACAAGGGCGAGGGTAGTCAGTAGCTCGGTACCTTATTCGTGTTCGCATCCGAGAACTCCCATTTCATGTCCGGCTTGTTCTCCGGCGAATCAAGGTCCTGCAACAACAATAGAAAACGTCAACTCAGCTGAGCTATCAACCACCAAATAGATCAAGAAAACGCGGGGGGAACGCATCCGAGAAGTGCTCACGTAGTTAGGAGCCGTGGAGAAGGCCCTGGTGCTGGAGACAGAGCCCCCAGAGGTGGCGGCGATCTGGAAGGAACGTTTCCCGCAGAGGACATCAGACGATTAGTCTGGGGAAATAGTGGGGGTAGGGTTTGGGAAAGAAGAGGGCTAACCGGAGACGAGGCTAGACGACGGCCGATTACTTCCGACCCAGACGCGGAAGCGAGGCCGAGGAGGCAGCGGGCCACGAGGCGTGCGGCCGGTGCCACCATGGTGGCGTGCACGACGGCGGAGACGACGGAGCGGGTGGTGCTGGAGGCATCGGCGTGTGGCCGCCTTGCGAAGCCTGCGAGATTGGGAGAAGATGCGGCCCGTCTTTCACTCGCGTTACGTCGCTAAGACAGGAACCCTACAAGCCCAATGGGCCAGACCTAGCTTTCCGGGCCCATTTTTTTGTTGGGCTTAGAGGTTGTTCCGTGACAAACCGCTAACGTAGCCAGGAGCCCTCTGGTTCTACCGGCCGAACTTTCCAGTGCTTTTTCTCAGTGCTAAAAATCGTCTGGCCGTCTCGCTAAAGAGGTTAAGGCATTTGCCACTTAGTTGTACTCTCTCTCTACTTGAAACACTTCAAATCTCTTACAACAAGTACATCACCCGCGACGAAGCGCGAGAAGCAGTGGTTGGGGTTGGTGGACACATTTAATGTCTCTCCTCCTTACCATCAGATAAAAACGATTCACCGACCAAGCAGTACTATTTGTAATAGTACCTAAGTAATATGAACTCGTAGGGACGTTGTGGTAGTTTCTAAGTAATATGCAGGACCATGCAGGACCATTTAAACTGCTACGATTTAGGACACATGCTTGGCCATGTTGCTCCCAAGATGGTCGGTGGTTGGGGTTGATCGCCATTACTACATCTACCATAATGGCTTTGTGCTTAGCGTCGCTTGCGGTTACGCCTACCATGACCCAAGTCTCCCCGCGCTTTTTTTTGCCCTCTTGTCGGAACCTTGCCTTGCAGCCGTATTAGTCCTTAATGGCCGGTACACTGTACTCCGTAGAGGTGAACACACGAACGTGCGCATCAATGGAACTATATACTTATATGTATGCAATGATGAGGCCCAGTAAGTGCCAGCACGCTGGCACAAAGAACAAAATCTTGTAGATTCTACTACATACCTAGGTGGTTAGTTGAGGTGTAGCCACGTAGTACGTGCATTATTGTGTCGTATTGTTAGTAGACACGCCATCCTTAGGTGCCACACATGTCATTGTGTGCATGGCCTACGCGTGCTTGTTACAGAATTAGGTCCGCACTGTACCTTCGTGGTCCGCGTTCACACGTGAGTAACGTCAGTAGTGACCCACGTCCCCTCGTACCCCTTTTCTGCACTCTTGTCGGACCCTTGCCCTGCAATCGTACTACTCAGTAATGGCACCGCACGTCACTCACCTCGAACACATGAAATTTGGTCAATTTGGTCGTAGTGATCCCACGTAAGAACCCTGGTGAACCGCGCTAAGACCACAGACCGCTCTGCCTTTATAAGCAGAGCCTGGCTTAGCCGGTAGCACTCTTTTTTGTGTCGGAACCTTGGCTTACAACCGTATTAGTCATTAATAGCCTCAGACATCGCTCACCTCAAACGCGTAGGACGTGCATTAATGCATGGCCTGTTTGTGCATTGTTATGCCATATTACTAGCAGCTACACCATCCATAGGTGTCACGCGTGCCGTAGTCTGCATGGCCTACTCGTGCTTGTTACATAGTTAGGTCTACACTGTGGCTTTGTGCTCCGCGCTCGCCCATGAGCCACGTCAATAGTGACCCATGTCTCCTTGTACCCCTTTTCTGCACTCTTGTCGGACCCTTGCCCTACAGTCGTACTACTCAGTAATGGCACCACATGTCGCTCGCCTCGAACGTGCGAAATCTGGTCGATTCGTTCGTAGTGATCCCGCGCAAGAACCCTAGTGAACCACGCCAGGACCACAGACCACTCGGCCTTTATAAGCAAAGCCTGCCTTGGCCATTGGTACCACCACTCGTCGCACTTTAGCTCGCTTAGGTTTTCTCTTTGAGCAAGCTTTTTACTCGGTCCTTCTTTGTAGCCACGACCAGAAATGGCAGGAACCTAGGTTAGTAGTTACTGCCTAAACGTTGAGGGTTTTCCTAGAATTCTGCACGCCACCCTGCAAAAGCTTGGAGTCAAATATCGTCCCGAGTATGAGGGCCGTGAGTATCAGAAACATGGCACCGATCGGTGTGAGGTTACCGTTTACATTGGGAAGAGTGAAGAGTTCCCCGACATCACCGAAGCCTAGAGTGTGACCGCAACCAGATTTAGCTTCACCGACACCTACCAGGTTGTGGCCCGCAAAACATTGCGGTACCTTTGCCAGCTCTATGAAGAGCCCGTTGCCCGTACCCCCATGAAATTCTTTCCACCCTTGGATAGGAATCGGCGGCCATAGATGGCTCGCATGGAGGCTTTGCAAGGGCGTGATGCGCAAGAAGATAGTCCTACCGTGGTGCACTTGACCACGTACCTGCTTGCTCTGGATGAGCAGTATGACCGGCAAGCCTTGGAGCTGAGGGCGTGCCTCTGGCGCGCCGAAGAAGCCGAGATCTTCACTCGGATGCTCCAGGTGCAGCTCGCTGAAGCGCATGCCAGTGCTGCAGCTGCTGAGAGCCGGGAGATTGCAATGTCAGAAGCTCTGAAGGAGGCCGAAGATCGGCATGTTCATCAACTGGGTGAGGCCTATTTGTTCACTAGGGCCAAGCGGAGGGCGCTGGTTGATGAAATGCGGGATGCCCCGATCTTGGAGGGGATCCCTATCCACCCAACTGAAACAAGGAGAACCGGTGATGTAGAACCGCCAGCGCCACCACCTTCGGAAGTGTTAGAAGCATAACCCTTTGTTCCTCTCACTCAGCCATTAGCGCGAGAAGTTGCAGATCCATATCCAGGACAGTAAAAGAATCCACCGAGCACAGGAATCAAGCTGCGTGGTTTCAAGGTGGATTAGTTGCCTTGGGATGCTCCTCTTGTCGTTGTTGTCATCCATAGTTATTGGATGCGTGTTGTAGATTCACCTAAAAAGAGTGAATCCTAATTCACTTTTTGTAAACCCTCCCGTTAGGGGAAGTATTTGTGTTTTAGTTTTCCTATTTTCGCCTATAATGTAATGCTATCCAATGTTGTACTTCAAATCTAAGTGCGTTAGTTGCTTGAACCCAACTTCATTAAATACTTCTTTCCACTAGAATAGGCACCATGTAATGACAACCAACATGACCAGCCTTAAGTACTGATACGATGAGAAAACATATTAGCAATATGATGTTTCCTATACCAAGCAAATCACCCGCAGCGAAGCGCGGGCAGCAATAGCTAGTATACTTAACACTACACCAACGTCATCCAAACTGTCATATGCTCATGGAAGGGGAGAGGGAGTAAATACGGAAATTGTTGTGTGCTTTTTATGTGTTTTTCGCAATCTTCTTTTGAAATCTATTTATGTTGTACTCTCTCCATCCCAGAAAATTGATGTTTGAGGATTCAAAATTCGTCGAAAAAAAATGTAGGGCATGTTTGGTTCTCGGTCTAGGATACGTGCCTGGACAAGGCAACGACTAGGCGATTTCGAACACCTGGGGTTGGATGCAGCTACCTAGGTGAGGGTGGCAACTAAACAACCTCTAGTGTTGTATTCCTTGGAATTTCACAAAAAAAAAGTTTTTGAAACTTTGGACATTTCACATTTGGTTGGACCCATATCAATATGAATTTTCAAACAGAGGAGGCAGCCAGAAGATCGGATCGGCACAGCTATCCGGCGAATTGCTCCAACCGCTGCCGACCGGCGCGCGCCCCCGAAGCAGGCAACCGCACGCTAGCCGTTGGACGCAACAACACAACACGCCTGCGCCGCAGCCCCGCGCGCGCACGGCGCACACGCAACTCGCCCGCACGCTTGCGCGCACACGCTTGTAACTCCCTGTCTCTCTCACGCTCCCGGCGTGAGTGAGTGACACACAGGCTTGCCGGCCGCGCGCCGGCTTATAGGAGCGCGCTAGGACGCAAAGGAATCTGCAGTCGAAGTGGCCAGGAAGCGCGGAGGAGGAAGACTGCAGGGATGCCTGCCGGACGAGCGGTCGCAATGGCGGCCATGGTGGCGGCGACGGCGGCGGCGCTGCCGCTGCTCGCGGATGGCGCGTACGCGGACTGCTACAACTACTGCTTCAACGACTGCATCTCCAAGGACAAGTCCATGAGAGACTACTGCAGCTACGCCTGCGACAAGACCTGCGCGCCCGACGGCGCGCTCTGGTGCCCCATCGCCGGACTCCCCATAAACAGCCAACTCGCCTGCGTCAGGGACTCCTGCCACCGTCGCCGTGAAGGTAATCTTTGCGCCATGTGTGTAGTGTGTAGTCTGTACACACACGGACACACCTTCATCGATTTGGGAGCGAGTTCAATTTGAGTAGGCATGTGTGTTAATTTATTTGTGCAATACTGCATGATCTGAAGACGGCAAGGATAACCGTACGTGTCGGTTTGCAGATGGCAACGACATGAAGGCCTGCTACGGGCAGTGCTACGACCGCTGCGAGACCAAGGCCGGGCTGCCGAGGCCTCTCCGCGCAGGCCGCGGCGCTGTCCGGCCGGCGGCGTTGCCGGACCACCCATTCCACGAGAAGCAGGACATGGTCCGGCCGGCGGCTTTGCCGGACCACCCATTCCACAAGAAGCAGGACGCTGTCTGGCCGGCGTCGTTGCCTGACCATCCATTCCACAAGAGGCAGGACGCTGTTCTGCCCGCGGCGTTGCCCGATCACCCGTTCCACAAGAAGCAGCAGGACGCTGTCTGGCCGGCGGCATTGCCCGATCACCCATTCCACAAGAAGCAGGACGCTGTTCGGCCGGCGGCGTTGCCGGACCACCCCTTCCACAAGATGCACGATGCGGTCAGGCCGTCAGGAGAGACGGATCCAGGACACGTCATCTCTCCGGCATGGGGCCCCATCCACCCCTAATCGTCGTTGGAGAGCGACGACGCTCCGCCGCTAACGGCGAATGCCACATGCATATGCTCGTGGCCGGCCCCCGTACGTTATTAAGCACTACTAGAGGAAGTGTGTGATGTGTCAGACGTACTACTACTGTATGCATGCCAATTCTCACGTTTAAGCATAATATGGGTATTATTAGTGTCAATTGATCGACGATGGTCATGTTCCAACAGACCCAGGAATGCCGACTGCAGAGTGGTGATAATAAGCATGCCAACTAAGCGAATGGGTGATCGGGCAATGCCGCCAATCGCCTGGGCTTATTCCCTCGTAAACGATCGTAAATTTTCAGCCGGAACAGTATTTTTCTCTCACACCAAACCAGCCAGCAGTACTTCTTCACGATCCAGCAACGAACAAGCCCAGCCAAACGAACAGGCTGTAAGACCTCGTTCGGTTATCCAGAAACGATTGCTCGGAACGATTCTAGCTGAAATGGTTCCTAATTTATATAACCTCGGTCAGCTGGAACGATTCATAGGTCCAATCCACCCTAAGCGAATGAGGCCTAACTCATGTTAGAACAGGCCCAGGAATGCCGACTGCAGAGCTTTGTTGTGGAAGTGCACCAAGGGTGCAAGTGGCGATACTAAGCGTTCCAACTAACTCATCTCCTGGTTGGCTGGTTCACGTGTCTTATAAATTCTTCTAAAATGTAGAGATATGGTCTTCGAAACATATTCACTGAACCGGTTACGAATTCTTTGTGAACAAAGGCATTATGTGAAACTGCTGCGTTTGCCCTGAGAATCTAACCATCATCTGTTATTATGTAATGTCAGCTGAGGAGGAAAGAGGGGCACCTCTGTTTTTTTTTTTTGTAAAAGGGGCACCCCTGTGCTGTGAGCATCACTCATGGAGCGAGCTCTTTCTATGTCGTCTATGGATCTCCCCCTCCCCGTTCCACATCCAAATCTAGGCGGGACTTCCATTACTATAGAAATTATTTTTAGAGACATCTTCATTTTTTGGTAGATGGCTCCATCAAAATCCACGTTTAAAAATGTTTTTTTTTGAGTTGATCCGTCTCTATAAATCTATTTTTAGAGGCGGTTGGCTATCTAGTCACATTTAGAAATAGAGGCATTTCTAGAAGAGGCCGAAAATTCCACCTGTTTCTAGTAATGGATTTCAGTTGACAATTTGGTCCGCTTCTAAAAATAGGCGTACAACAGTAAAACTAATAACTTTTTAAAATAATTTGGATGAAGACAAACTTTATATCAAAGTTACAGTAATCAAGGAGATCTACAACTTTGTTGTTGACGACTTTTCCATTTGAAATCATTTCAGGCCCGAAAATTGTGTTTTTAAATTTTCATAATTTGAAATTCAATATTTTAAGATTTTTCAAATGACCTCGAATAGGGAAACAACCTAAACTAAATCTACATCACTCTAAGAGATCTGCAACTTTGTAGTTCTTCATTTGAAATCATTTAGTGCCTAAAAATTCTATTTTTAAGTTTTTAGATTTTGAACTTCATTTTTTTTAAAGTACCTCAGATGGAGAAGCGAACTAAATCAAAGTTGTAGCACTCCAAGAGATGAAACTTTGTAGTTGACAAAATTTTCATTTGAAATCATTTAGGGCTCAGGATTCTGTTTTAAGATTGATACTTTTGAAATTTCTATTTTCTTGAGTTATTCAAATGACCTCAGATTGAGAAATGAATGAAATCAAAGTTGTAGTGCTCGAGACCTAAAACATTCCATCTCAAACTTTTTCACTTGAATTTGTTTAGCATCTCAAATATACATTACAATATTTGCTAAAGTGAATTATGTCACTAAGTTCTAAATAACTTTGAGGCCTAGTGACAAGGATGCAATGCACAAGGCTAGAGGTCCTGAGTTCGATCCATTGTGGGCTGCGTAGGTGTGCGAGAATCACGTGACCTTTGACGTGGGGCCAAGGCTGGCTGGCTAGCCAGCTTCTCCTAGGTTTTTTAAATTGCTATTTTTGGCCCAATTTACAAATTCTAAAAAATAATTTCTATAGGCGGTTGAGTTTAGGCCCACCTCTAGAGATCAACTTCAAGTGGCAACTAGACACCTGCCTAATTTCTAGAGATAAGCTGGTAATATCCTCCTCTATAAATAGTTTCTAGTTGCCTTTATAAATGTTCCTATAGTAGTGTCACCCTCGATGGTCATTTAGTCCAGGCTATTACACTAGGTCTGGCTCCGAGCTACACCAGTGTAATGGCCTGGCCTATCAGTGTTCTAGTTTTGGTGTATTGTGGCCTATGTGTCATAGTCTTGTGAAACTAGTCCCACTCTAATTGTTTAAATAAGTTTGGGCTAGCTTATAGTACTTGTGGTTCCAAATGTAGCACTTTCTAGTTAACCCTTTTACATGAAGTGAGCACGAAAGCATAATATAAATTCTATGCTTATATGGGCTTGTTCCACATGAGAAACTAGGCCATAGGCAGATTTGGACATAGTGTTATATATGGTATCCAGATTCAGCACCTTTGGGTTGCATGTGTGCATTCGTATTCTGGTTTTGGTCTGTTGTGGTCGTGTCATATTCTGGTGGAATTAGTCCCACCTTGGTTGCTTTAATATGTTTCAGCTAGCTTATAATCCTTGTCATTTCAAATGTAGTGATGAGAGTCTAACATAGGGGTATATTAAGCCCTCGTATATATTAAGGGCACGATAGTCCGATTAACACCCCCCGACTGATTCTCCAAAGCCCTCGAATTAAGACGAGCCTTGGCTGATTAGGAGAATCGGTCAAGGGGTTAGCCAGATTGTCATCCCCTTAATTCGAGGGTTTAACAACTCTCGTCAAAACCCTATAACCCAAATCAGTATGCCTACTATGAACCTCTTAATCAGTATGCTTGTTGTAACCCTAATCAATATGCCTGCTATGACCAAAGAACTTGAGTATTGACTGTAGCTCTCACAATCTTTGCATGAACACCACGTAGCAAACTTGTCTCACCTCAACATATCCGCCTTTGCTGATTAGATGAACGACTTTATACCACACAAGTAATCATCACAAGTGTGGCTTTGAAGAAACATTCAGCTCCTGTCATCCATCTAAAATAATTTGTAGGGTACACCATAATCAATGATTAGACTAGGAATTTATTTACCTAGATAGGAAAAGAGATAACCCTTACCTTGTTATTCATTGAGATGAGCCCAAAGATGAGAGCTTTAGAGGGGGTCACAGAAAAGGAGATAGGAGAGGTCGACGTCCCTATAGAGTGGAGTTTAGCAACAAGATAATAAGAGAAGTAATTAACATCATTGGATTGTTGGGCTATGTTAGTAACATCTTGAGAAATGATGCAATAACACCTAAACTCCATTGATGAGATAAAGAGATGAAATAGTAAAAGATTACCTTCCATAGTTAGATGAAATATCCTCTCCACTAAAACGCTCTAGTCTCATGCAATAAGAAGTTGCAAGAGCCTTTGATCATCCAGCAACAATTGAAATATATAGAAAATAGGGTTTTTTCTTAGATGCTTGCAAGGAGTGAACTTTGCGCAGCATGTCTGACTCACCGTATACATGATGAGTGACCTTGTGCCCTGATTCAATCATGGAATTTTGATATGGCCGGAGCTCATAGTAGGTCTAGATTTATCTAACCATGGCACATGGTGGTTGGCCGGCTATGGCGCCACACATGGCGGATCGTGTGGTGCCACTATTTGGGGGCTATGGGCACTGTTCACCTAAACGGTCATTTAGTCCATTTATACACCATTTAAACGCTACACAGTGGTACACCATTTCCGTGGTTAAACAACTGTTTTGCCCGAATAATGGGGCCAAACGGCAGGTGACCAATTGATTACCGTTTAGCGTTTAGGATAACATTGGCTATGGGAGAGCTTAATTTGGGGCTAGCCTAGGATTGAGGGAAGGATGGTGCGGTGGCAGAGAGGAGACGATCGTGTAGATGGTGGAAGCGACAGCACAAAGGGGACGATTGTGTGGACAAGCGGACAACGGTGACAACGCCAGAATGGTGCCAAAACAGCTTGTGAGCTCGGCAAGGCATGAGTGGAAAGATCATTTACTGCCCAAAATCTGCCACATCAGAGTCTGGTCCCTTGAAGCATGGAAGTGGATTTCAGCACAATAAAGACTCAAGTTGATAGAGGCAGGTATGTGATGAGGAAAGATGTCCGAGATGGAGATTAAAGGGCTCCATTTATGAGGTGGTTGCCTCTAATCAGAGAAGTGGGTATGTGATGATAAACCATATCAAAGACGGGGATAGACGGATTGTCTCTAATGTGATGCCCCACATCAAAGACGAGTCTTGTCTCAGACAAGTTGACCTCTCACTAGAGACTCTAATGAGAGGCGACCTCAGACCTATCTCTGCTGGAACTAATATAGATTAGAGATGTGTACGGTTGATTTCTTATTATAATTAGCCATCAGAGACATGCATTGTTGATCTATCTCCGAGTCTTCTTTATGTGTTTCTGGCATAGTGAGTCTCATGAATTGACAAGGCTGCAACTTTATTTACTCATAGGTGTCTGTATTGTGTTGATGACTATTTTGGATTGAATCAAGACTGGTTCTTACCCCCTTATACTGAAGTTATTAGCATCACTCACAATCAACGAAACACAAAACAAAATTAAGGACAACCAATGCACCATCAAATTAATAACTTTACAAAAAAAATCAAGAAAAAACAAGCTAATGTATGATAGGCGAGTATGTGGCATGGATTAAATGGTATTAACATCTTAACTATTACTACTTGTCGTCGGAGAAGGATCAAGTTAGACGATTAGTGTTGTGTTCTACAATTTTATGAACGCACTTATAGTTTTAACATCTCATTTATGGTTTTCAATTCTTATACATGAGCTTTTGATCGAATAGTTTCATTTCTAACATTATCAAAATGCTGAGGCCATACTTATTTTTTATAATATCGCGTCGTTTTGGTTTCAGGGTAAAAAATGTGAAAGAGAAAGCGATTTACCATCCACTGACCATTTTCGATTGTTTCACGCGCTAATAGAAGCAATCCACTGGAATTTGACACCTAAGCCAAAATTAACTATATGTTACATTTTATAGAACTAGATGTGGCTACTAGTATATACCCGTTGGGTACTGTCATCGCATACCCTTACCCACTAACAAAATTCTATGCGCTAAAATACCCATTACCTACACACAAGTAAAAGAATTTACACATATCCACATGGGTAAAAAATAGTCGATGGGTAACCTGCGCCGAAATACATATCCGCTATAGACAACAAGAATCATGAATATATCATATGATTAAGATCATATATTGGAAAACATTTGTAAATAAAATTCAATAATGATAATATAGCAGCAAAACTTTACCAACTAATAATAAGTCAAAGATATATTGGATACTAGAAGCATACCCTGCACGTTACTATAGGAATTGCGAATGATTTAGAATGAAATTAGTCTATATATAATTACTCATACGAAGAAATAAACTGTTATAAATTAATGCTAGTGGATTGCATGGCACATTGACGTGGACAACAAAATGCTTGTGTCTTGTGGACGTGGACATCACAATACATGTGCTAGTGGGTTTTAATTGTATGTGATAGTGCATTGCTGAGGTAGACATCTTGCATGTTGAGATATATCTCTAGTGGGGTTGTTTAGGATTATAAGAGATATAGATAGATAGATATGTATATTTCATAGTTGGGTTGGGCCGCAAGTGTGTTTTGGGCTACATCTGGGAGGTAGGGCATGTTTGGATCTGATTGGAGTATAGTAATCTAGATTACGGATGACACTATAATAATCTAGATTATGGATTATGATAACCTAGAATATTTGGATCATATCCCTTTGATTATAGAGGTGTATTTATTGTTAGTTGGAGTACAAATGACCTATAATCTAGAAAACAGGTTGGTAGAGATTAGATTATTACAATCAAGTGGTTGAATTATTATAACCCAATCCATAATCTAGGGTGTTTGCATCACCTCCAGATTATTGTTAGTTGGATCCAAACACCCCATTGATGGCACATGTGTGGACACGTATAAAATACCTGCAGCTATATGTGTAAGCAGTATATATATGTACTCATACTACACCCGCTCTACCGGACGGGTAGAGGTTTATGCCCATTAACATATCTCTAGATAAAGATATATAGCTTATACCCACCACTTTATTGCATAAATCCATTATTATATACTCAAGTTTCGAATAGCCATTGCCATCTCTATCAAGAACTGTAGTAAAATGTCAACGTGTTATCGTATCCCTATGCTCATGATTGTTAAAATGGCTGTTGCATGCATGTTTATCAGATAGATTACTTTGTACAAACCCAAGAAAAGGCTGAGACAAATTTCATAGTTCACAGATCAATAAACTTCCACAGTGTGATTGGCATGCATGCCGCATGCACATGGTGCTCCGACTGCAAATTTGGAGCACATGTAACACACCAGACCTCCATCCATGGTGATACGCCCCAAAAGACCGACCCAGGCCTGGTAATAAAAAGGGACCACGACCAAATGAGGAGACGACCCTGCCCAACGATCTCGCGGCGTGTGCACAAAGTCAGAGCGAATCGAGCCCTACACGTACACGCTCCACGCGGCTCCTCATCAGCGGCTGGGCTCTTGCTTGCTGGTTAAGTGGTCAGGGCTCTCCTAAACCGTCTGCCCTGTTCAATCGATCACCGTCTAGGAGTATCACCTAAATATGGCAACGCCGTATTTGTGCCAAATCAGTAGACAGGAGGCATGCATCTTTTTTTGTGTTTGGTGCCCAAGTCTAAGATGTAATAGTACTCTCTCCATTTTAAATTATAAGATTTTTTTGATATATTACTTTTACTATGTACCTTGATATAATATATATTTAAATCTATAGTAAAAATTACGTGTCTAGAAAAGTCAAAATGTTATATTTTAGAATTGATAGAGTATTCGATAGTAACTTAAGGAGATTGAGAAATGCCTCGTCGCGAAGCTCCCAACAAGGTAGGTTTTGACCCTTCGATTATTGCAATAGAAAGTAATTAGCTAAGGATTTAATTGGAGGATAAAGGCTTGGTTGGGTTGTGTAGAGTTTATAAAAGAAACTCCCAACTGATATAAAATAGCTCAGCTATCAATTTATATAGTGCCATGTTTTTACCACCATCCAACCGCCTACTAATAACTTACCAAAAGTTTCTTGGCAACTTTGATTTTTATATTCTCCGGTTGAGTACGTTTAGATCCACCTAACTAACTAGTATTATCTATGTTAGCTAAGAAAAAATAGCTGAAAGCTAATTGTTAGCTAGATGATAGATAAAAAATTAGCCAATTTATTAGTTGATGATCCAAATATGACCACAGATCATTTTTAGCAGCTAACTATTAGCTATATGGGATCGAAACATGCCCTAACAATATTTGTTTCAATATCTAGTCAAGTAAAATGATAAATATGTCATTGGATTTTCTATCAAAATTACTTTTGAACATGTTTTTTTAAGAAGTTGTTTAACCAATTTGTTGTAGGGATCTTTTTTTACCTTTTTGTCAAATAAATGGAACAGGAAATTCATTTACAAGCTCTTCAAGGTACACTTATCCTTCTCTTGCTGTTGCAGTTGTACTATAGAAAAAGGAAGCCCGAACTCATAAAAAAGACGTCATCCGACGTGTTGGAGTGAACTCCAACTCATGGTTGGCTCGTAAAAGGTGGGTAGCGACGACTCTACCTGCTGCTGGCTGAGAAGGTTCGGTGCACGTTGTATGTCGTTGGTGCCAACGTGAACGCCTACTCCGGCGCAAGACGTGGGTTATATATTCATCGTAGCATTAAATAATTATTTTAAAAAGGTTTGAATAATCCATTGTGCTAAAAAAATAAGTACGGAGTACTATACTCCTACAGTACATTTTGTGGATCGAACAGGTGAAATGGAATGAAAATAAATAAAAAAGGTGAGCTGGCCGTGGAAAGAGCCGATGGAATTCCATCCATCCATCCAGCTAGCGAGATGCCCGGGCGGTGCGCAATTCCAGGCAATCTGCTCCCTCCCTCCCTGCGAATGCGTGTGAATCCTCCTGTCTTTCCGTGTGCTCCATGTCAACCTCGTCGCGCGTCCCAACGCAGCTCTGCTCTGCTCTGCCGGCTGCAGATGAATGTTGCCGTTGCCTAGCCAACCAGGACTCGAGATGGCTTCCGTTCCGTTCGCCTGCCAGCTGGCAGCTGCTGTCTACTACAGCTGACACTGCCAGTAGAGCACTTTTGGCAGCTTGCGTGGCTCAAGATTCTGCCGTGTTCAAAGTTCAAACCAATCTCAGCTGGCCTTTATTAAATTCTAACTGTTTTGTTGCCGCCTTACGCGCATGTACTGAAGCAAAGAAAATTCAAACGTGAAACGTGCCACTCGACGAACCATACTGGTAATGCGAGTACTGAAGCAAACATCTGAAGGATTCGAATGATAATTTGTAGTAAATCCTATATCATGTATGTATACTCCATATCTTAATCCAAATGTGTACCGATTACAACTCTCGGCGTCTGCTTCTCTATACCCATTATATTCATTCACAATGCAGAATTTGCAGCGGATCGGAACCAAATCAATCATCAGCAGCAGCAGGAAAAAGATTCAAGAAGAAAATTTTAAATACAATAGGAGGAAACGAAACGAAGGATTAATTCAGTAACGTTTAATTTTCTTTTTACCACAACGAATTAAAACAATGTATGATCACAAGGAACGGAAAATCTCCCCGAAAAGAATCATTTCTTTACGGTCTCCAACCGGCCGCCGGCGGTGGCGGCGACGAGTAATCGTACACAGGCAGCTTGGGCAATGCCCGTGGCGGCGGAGGTGACGAGTAGTCGTACTTGGGCAAGCTAGCCGGGGCTGGCGGCGGCGGCGGCGAGAGGTACCGGTCCTCCGGAGACACCTCGTGGTAGGGTGGAGGTGGCGGGTCGTGGTGGACTGGAGGTGGCGGCGGTGGCGACTCGTGGTGTGGTGGTGGAGGTGGCGAGAGGTACCGGTCCACCGGTGACACCTCGTAGTAGGGCGGCGGTGGGACCTCAGTGTAGGCCGGAGGCGGCGGGGAGAGGTACCGTTCCTCCGGTGACACCTCGTAGTAGGGAGGTGGCGGTGATGGGGATGGTGGAGGTGGAGACGGCGGTGGGGGAGAAGGAGGAGGAGGGGATGGCGATGGGGGTGGAGGAGACGGAGGAGGAGGTGAAGGTGGCGGAGGAGATGGTGGAGGAGGCGAAGGCGGGGGAGGGGATGGTGATGGCGGAGGAGGAGATGGTGGCGGAGGCGAAGGCGGTGGTGGAGACGGCGACGGTGGAGGTGGTGATGGCGGAGGAGGAGGCGGTGGCGGCAGGGGTGGCGACGGCAGGACGAACTTCTTGCACTTGAAGGCATCGCAGTTGACGTGGTGGTTGTTGAAGAAGCTGCACTGCTCCGGCGACCTCTGGTCGGGGCGGTAGGGAATGCAGTTCCGGTGGTCGTCGAGGGTCTTAACGTGCAGGCAGGCGGGCGGCTCGCCGGTGATGAAGTTGTAGGAATAGGTGAAGTTCTGGAGGTGCGGCAGGCGGCAGATCCCCTCCGGCACGTCCCCGACGAGGCGGTTGTGGCCGAGGTCGAGCTGCTCGACGCTGTGGAGGCTCGCGAGCTCGTCGGGGATGGCGCCCATGAGCTTGTTGAAGCTGAGGTCGAGCACGGTGAGGCCCGTGAGCGCGCCGAGCTCCGGCGGGACGCAGGACTTGAGCCCCGTGTTCATGAGGATGATCTCGTTGAGCGTGTCCGACATGTTGGCGACGGAGGCCGGGAGGCAGCCGCCGAAGTCGTTGTTGGCGAGCACGAGCACGGAGGCCGGCGAGTTGCCGACGTTGTCGGGGATCTGGAAGCGGAAGCGGTTGGAGTTGATGAAGATGGCGTCGAGCGGGCGGTCGAAGAGCTCGCTGGGCACGGGGCCCTCGAAGTCGTTGAAGCGGAGGTCGAGGTACCTCAGGCTGGGCAGGCGGAGCACGACGTCGGGGAACGCGCCGACGAGGTGGTTGTTGCTGAGGTCGAGCTCGTGGAGCGCGTGCAGCCGGTCGAGCGACCGGGGCACGAGGCCGCAGAAGCGGTTGGAGTTGAGGTGGAGCACGGCGAGGTCGGCCAGCCGGCCCAGCGCCTCGGGCAGGTGTCCGGCGAGGTCGGCGTGGTTGAGGTCGACGGAGGCGACGACGGTGAGGCCCGGGTCCTGCGGCGACGGGGCGCAGTAGACGCCGCCGTAGGCGCACACGTCGGGCCCCGTCCACGAGCCCGTCACGTTGTGCGGGTCGGAGAGGATGGCGCGCCGCCACGCCTGCAGCGCCACGTACGCGTCGAAGAGCCGCGAGTTCGGGAACGCGTACGAGGGGTCCACCACCACGTCGCTGCCATCGTCGGCGCCGCCGGCGTTGTGGTACTGCAGGAGCTGGCGCCGCCTGATGTGCGCGGCGTCGGACGCGCTGAGGCCCCGGCTGGCGAACGCCGCCGCCGCTGGTGTGGCGAGGAGGTGCGGCGCGAGCAGGAGGAAGACCAGGAGGATGGGCAGGGTCGTGTTGCGCGGTGGCGTCGTCATCGCGGCGCGCGCATTGGGAGTGGCGCGGCGGAGTGGATTGGGAAGCCGGAGGGAGGGGAGCGGCTATATGATATCGCGGCGCGGCGCGGCGCCGGGGGAGGCGCGCGGGATTGGGAATAGAATATTGCGGTGCCGGTGCGGGGTGGAGTCTGGAGGGGATGGACGGACGGCTGCGATGGAGGGTGGGTTGGATGCGTGTCCGCGTGATCGGCGGCCAGCGTTCAGCTATTGACTGGCGTCCGCCGGAGATTGAGCTGGGTGTTCTGAACGGAACCAGCGAATGATTGGCGCCCACCTTTGATTGGGCGAATGCATGCTGCAACTGTTCTTCTTCTTCTTGTTTATTTATTTATTTATTTATTTTGAAAAGGAGTGCAGCTGTTCAGGGCGAATAAAGGACAGACTACAAGAACAGACTACAACTGTTCGGGGGAGTCTATCTTGCACTAGTTCATGGTGCCCATCATCTGGTTTCTCGCTGGATCTATTGGATACTTGCACGGTGTTCTCTTGGAAACGAAAGAATCACATTCAGCAGCGGAATATGCATTGTGGGGATGCACGGTTTTGCTGGACCGGTGGTACACCGAAAGCAAAGCTGGAGTGCGAGCGATCACCATCGACGACGTGCAGGCAACCATCGATCTCATCTGCTGATTTTCATGCATTCCAGTCTTGCTCACGCGCTTAGTGGGAATCCACCCCTCTATGCTTTAGTTTCCTCAATCAACTAATTTCTCTCTCCAAATTTCGAATACAATAATTTCCAAAAAATCAATCAGGCTACCAATACTTGATCAGGTTCATTTCCGCCGGCCAGCTCAACATGATCATTAGCTGTGGAATGCTGCTGCTTGGTTTGAACACTGCAGTTTTAATTTCCTTCTTTTTTTGGTGTTGTCGTCGACGGATGGATTTTAGCAGCATACTCTAGGAGTATTTGATTTATCGTAGGGTCCACCAATCTAACGCGTTAAGCTGTTTCGCCCATTATTTCAGTTCAGCCTGTCCCGCCTTGAAACACGGGATGGATGGGAGGCGCTTTCCGTTACACAGCCAGCCTATCTCGTGCCTGCTCTCATTGCTCAAGAGCTTGCTTGATTACCAGGTATGGTTGCCAAATGCTCAACGGCTCGTACGAGTATAGGAGGGGCTCTTTAGGGGCTCTTTAGATGCATTTAGAGTGACCAAGCTTTTGGTCCTAATCTTTTGCTGAAATTTTTTTTGGCATTCAAACTTTACGTATGGGTGTTTAGATGCATAGTAAAACTTTAGCACTATACCAAATAAAGACTGATTTGTCTCCATTTAATGCATGATTTAATTCATTAATTGTCATCCATGCAAAGCCATACATGCTGCATGCTGGGCTTGCTGTTGCTGCTAGCACTTGTGTTTACAAACAATCAAATATTACACTTTATTGCATAATTATTGAATAGTTCAAGTACACAACTCAATTCAGCCCGATCGGCTGGGGCTGGCTGGCCAACCCCCTCACATGGATACTATTCACATGAACCAGCCAACAGTACTTCTCTCTCACATAAACGAATCAGCAACGATACGAACCAGCCAACCGAACAGGCCGATTGTCCTCAACCATATAAATCACTCACACACGTTATATTTGAAGTACACCATTCCAATTGTCATGATCGATTTAACAAACCAAGGGCAGTTGAGTCACGGAAAGAATTCATCATTGCAGATTCATCCCTTGCCGGCGTTTGACGAGTACGTGGCTGAGAGGCCGATGCTTCAGGTGAAGTGGGTGGGTGTGGGGTAGTGGGCGTCTGGCTCGCCGCCAACCCCCCCCCCCCCTACGTTTTTGTCTAGTTTTGGGCCTCTTAGCTCTTAAGGCCCCGTTCACTGATCTAAAACTTGGCTGAAATTGGCTGAAAAACACTGTTTCGGCTGAATTGTTGTGAGAGAAGAACACTGTTCCGGCTGAAAAAAGAAGCCGAATAAGCTGAATATGAGGTAAGCCAAACAGGGCCTAAACGCCAAAAGTTTTGCAAGCCAAGTTTCGCTGTTTTTTGTCCATGGTGTTTAGATTCATTTTGCAAAAAAAAAAAGATAAAACACTAAAAGTTTTGGTAAAAATGGGGAACTAAACCGACCTGAGTGCATGTTTTTTTTTTTTGCTGTAATCGGCGTCACGCATGGATTCACGGATGCTGCTGGCTACGTTTACCACTACTGATCGACACTAGTCCACGCGGTGTTGATTGTTGCCAATTATACTAGTAACAACCAAGAAATTTAAACATGTTTATTGGCAAGGAATGGAATGGAGCACACGGCAGATATCCAGATACTACCATACATACACCTTTGAATTTTGATGCTGCCGGTGGTGTGGTGATGATTGGGAGGAGTAATAATAGTAGTACTAAGCGAATAACAACAAGGATTGCGATGATTTGGTTTCGCGACTTCAAGTCGTTCCTCGGCCTGCTGTGCTGCATGTGAGTGGGGCCCGGTGTTCCCATCTTCCATTCCATGTGGTCGTGTTTCTGTTCTTCTCAACACTCAAGCCGTCGTCAAGCGAGAAGCGGCCAAATTAGGCCCCCAAAACCTAAAAAATTTTGCACAGTACTTGTCACATCGAATCTTGCGGTATATGCATGGAGTATTAAATGTAGACGAAAAAAAACTAATTACACAGTTGACCGAAAATCGTGAGACGAATCTTTTAAGCCTAAATAGTCCATAATTGAACAATTTTTGCCAAATACAAACGAAAGTGCTACAGTAGCCAAAAGCCAAAAAATTTCGGAACTAAACACGCCCTTACAATGTGTAGCTAACGCCATCAAACATCCCCCTTCCCCGCGTCGTTGCTGGCGATTCAGGTCAGTTCAGTTCAGGTGTGCCGTTTCGGGCTTTGGGCGCATATCTGAGGGCATGGACTACCAACATTTCTGCCAACCAGAAATGCATCGATTCCCTTAGCAATTCCATACTGACTAGGGGCGCCTCGATCTCGGGTTAGGGATTAGAGACGGGAATGAGGAACGGTTCGGGATAGGGGCGGATGCTCGAGACTCTAGTCATTTTTTTAAGAGCAATCTTGTCCATGCGGATATACGGTACCCCTACATACGTCCGATCCGACAGTGGACCCAATTTATCTACAGACGTACATAATGGCGTATCAAACATATGATAGTGGCATAGTTCCTTGAACAGTAATGGTGCTTCTAAAGCGATAAAATTATAATGGCACAGATGTAATTAACCCTAATATAGGTAGCACATTTTCTCATATTTGCAACTGAGACCTCAAATGTTTGGAAAAGACGATGTTGACAATGTGGAGTTTTTTAATGAAATAAAAGACATTTGCAACAATCAAAACAATAGAGACATAGTACAGGAGACAAAAAGGTACATGGAAAACCACCTGCTCCTCAAACAGACAGCTCTACAGTATGCTGTGCTTTTTTTCTTCTAACATGCGTGAGCATATATTATTAAGAGAAAAAGAAAATTACAACTCACAATCCATAAGAAGTTAAGGGTCTCTTTGGAACGCGGGAAATTTTCCCTTTCTATATTTTTTCTATAAAATTAAACTGATTCGTGTGAAATTCTTGCACAATTCATGTGAAATTTCTGAGTTCCAAACATACCTTAAGCCTTATTGATACCATACATCAAAATACGCTACCTATATTATCCTTGTGAGTTGTGAGACTAGACTCGTGAAGATCACCTTTAGAGTTCAAGTTATTACAAGCAAACAGTTTGCGACCCGACACAATCATAGAAGTAACGTAGCAACAGACCTAGCGACCAGAGGCAAACAACCTAAGCAACGGGGCCTCCAGACAAACCACAATTCGCAATTGATTAACAGAGAGAAACTCAAAGTGCTATAATTTTTCTTTAATGTTAGAGCACAAGCCAACAAAAGCTAAATCAACAAAAAAAATATCAAAAATTGTCAAATAACCTTGGATGTTGACAATCCACATCAAAGTAATAGTTATTTATACAATCTGCATCTTTGTAGTTGAAATGTTTTTATTTGAAGTTATTTAGAGTCCCATAATTGTGTTTTAACTTCTAAGATTTTGAAATTTGAAATTTAAAGTTTAAAATGACCTTGAATGTTCACATGGTTAATACAAAATTTGTAGTGGCCGACGTAATCTACAAATTTGTAGTTGAGAATTTTTTATTTCAAGTTGTTTAAAGTCTAAATATTTGTTTTAAATTCATTTAATTGATATTAAAAATAAAATTTTAAACAGGAGACACATCCTATACCAAAGTTGTAGTGCTTGCTAAGATTTTTAAACTTTGTAGTTGAAACTTTTCATTTGAAACCATTTAGGGGCTGATATATTCAATACAAAATTACAAAATATTGATAAAAAAGATAGATGTCTATATATTACTCACAAATGAGTGTGTAGTCATGGGAGGATGTAGTGTAGGTGCATGGGGGTACAGCTGTACCCTCAAAAATTTTGTAAAAATATTAAGTATATAATATCTAGAACACTTTATATCAAATAAAAATAGGGAACTACTAGCGCCCGGACGTCCGGAGCAGATGAGCGTGTCCAGACGCCCTACGCATGCTGCTGCCCCAGCCTGCTCGCTCGTGCCTACCGCTGCACCGTATCGCCGCTGAACACGCACGTCCGTCCCCCGTCTGCCTCGCCCCACTCCCATACGTGTACCCCGCTCCCATCCGCCTCGCCCCGTCCCGCACACACACCCCGGCTATGCCCATCACTCCTTCCCCCTGCCCCTCCTCTATCCACACAGGTGGGAACTGGGAGCTTGAATGAAGACGAGCACGCCCCGTCCGCAGGACGCCAGACGCGTCATGCGTCCCATCTGCCGGCCCCTAGCTCGCCGCGCCCCTTCCCCCAGCGCCCAGGTCGTGCCCACATGACTCTCTGAACATACCTCTTAAATACAAAACACTTTAATGCAACATAAGTCTCAAGCAGATGAAACATTTGGAACATATAGTTGCAATATATGTGTGAAATATAGACAACATCTAGATAAAATACTTGCAAGTTGCAACATGACAACACTTATTGCAACATAAGACCAAAACATCTGAAACATTTCGAACATACTCTTGCTACATATGTGTGAAATATGTGCAACATCTAGATCAAAAACGCTTGCAACATACGTCTGAAACCGATGGAACATTTTGAACAAACCTTTGCAAGATGCCTCTAAAACACTTGCAACATATGCAACATCCCGATCTACTTTAGCAACATCCATATAAAACACTTGCAACATACCTCTGATAACATCTGAAACACTTGAAGCATACATTTTCAACATAGGGGGAGGGAGAGGCCAGGCAGGGGCAGATGTAGTGTAGGTGCATGGGTATAGCTGTAACCCCAATTTTTTTGTAAAAATATTAAGTATACAATATCTAGAACACTTTATATCAAATAAAAATAGGGAATTACTAGCACCCGGACGTCCAGAGTAGATGAGTGTATCCGGATGCCCCACGCATGTTGCTGCCCTAGCCCACCTGCTCGTGCCTACCGTGTTGCCATATCGCTGCTGAACACGCACGTCCATCCCACATCTGCCTCACTCCACTCCCACACGCGTACCCCGCTCCTGTCCGCCTCGCCCCACCCCGCACACGCACCCCAGCTACGCCTACCACTCCTTCCCCATAACCTTGGGAATGACTATCTTTGTATGAATGTTGATGAATTGTATCCTTACATCCACACATCAAACTATTTTATCGTCATTCTCTCGTCATATTGTATCATTAGCGAATTGCATCGCTGTCAATGCAGGACCCTAGGGGTTCCCTATCGGGTCGACTTCTGCAATGAGCCTAGGGCTGGCCCATGGTGTGCTTGAAGGACATGAAGTAAGGTGGCGTGGACTTCAAGCCATCAAGAACCGACCTAGACGGCTTACTAGAAAAGCTAGATTCTGTAATAGAATAAGGACTCTCCATATATAGTTTGATGTGTGGATGTAAGGATACAATTCATATAAAATCGCCGTATATAAAGAGAGGCAGGCGGTACCCCCTTGTACATAGACAATCATATAAAACAATCCAACGCAAAGGCTCACGTCGACTGGACGTAAAGGCTTTTACTCGATTCCGAGGGCCCGAACCAGTATAAAATCGCCGTCTCTTGCGTTACCGTCAAGTTCCTGAGTTCGTTGAAGCCCACCAAACATCATCCCAGGTACCCCCGTGACGAGTTGCCGGTCATCAAACACTGATAATCGCTTAGGTCCGTACCCCATGATTAAAATCTTGGATCCACCACTGTGTGTAGTATAGTCATAGAAAAGTGTTATATGTGCTAAAGGTCTTGGGTTTGAAACCTCAAAAACACAGTTTTTTGGTTTTTTTAGTTTTCTAGAAACCATAAGATACCCGCCCTGTTAATTAATTTACAAAGGCGGGCATGCGAACACCTCTAAAAACAGTTGATTAATAATGACCGTTTGCAAGAGGCGGCCGTGCTACTCACCTTGGAAAATGGATTTTGACCGGCTCTGAAAATCCTTTCTCTAGTAATACGATTCTCATTCCCAATGTCTCTATGTTGCTTCTTTAGGTTAGATGAATGGTACTGATGGTATAGCATGGTGTATGCCTCTATTAAGGAGGGAACCCACTTTTGTACTATGGAAACTTTGTGGATATTTTTTACGTATAGTTGTTAGGTTCTAAGAGCAACTCTAATTAAGATAAAAAACACAACTTAACAAGGCTCCTACTAGGGTCCTCAAATTTGAGTGGGCACCCAAATCCTCCCTCCGGCCTTCACTTCCTGGGGCTCTAGGCCAGGCCTCCAAAGAACGGTTTCCGTACATTTCCCTACGCGCCGAGCTCGTTCCCTCCTCGCCCGCACCCTTGTTTTTCCAATCGAATGCTAGGGTTCGCCGCCAGCCCACACCAACCCTCCCCCCACCCAATCATGCGCGACGCTGCAGTACCCATCTCTCGCGACCGTGACCCTCGGCACATGGCTCCCCCGATGAGCGACCGCCACCGCCACATGACTCCCTCGACGACGCATCTCCCCCAAACCCCATGACTTCCCCGATGACCTGGATGCCTTCGGCCCCACAACTCCCCTGCGACCGAGTCACCCCCAGGGACCGCATCTCCCCCGTCCACTATGAATCCACCGGTGACTCGGACTCCTTCTTGTCCCCTACAACTCCCTACCGTGACTGCAACTCCCTCCCCTGGCGATGCCCCCAATGGTTGCAACTCTGACAACTCCCCTTGTCGCCACTCCTAGTGTTTTGGCCAAGAAAGTCAATGATAAGCGGGTCTGGCCCATGTGTCATTCTCCATTGGAATGAGTTTGAGAGCTCTATTTTGAAGGCTATTAATGGAGTGCAGCTTAAAAAAATAGCACCCTTAAAAATAGGGAAGACAATAAATGAAAAGTAGGGGCCCTATTTTGAGATTATTGTTGAAGTTGCTCTAATGTATGGTAACTCGATTTCTTCTTTTCTTTTTCTAGTTTGGGAGCTCTTCCATTAACCTGTTGGACCTGGCGGTTGCTCCAGCCAAGCCATCACTACTCTTGTTTGTTGGCTCTTCTTTTTATTGTTTTTTTGTTGAGAGAAGATGACTAAGAATGAATAATATATTGTATTGATAGGGCTGGTGTACATTTATAAATAGGTAGAATATTTAAACCTGGAAGGAACCCAATCAGAGGGATATCTAAACCTAAAAGGATCTCAATCAGAGAGACATCTAAACCTAAAAGGATCTCAATCAGATGGCCATTGCCTAATATATCGAAACAATCTGTGCAGCCTGAGCCTTTAGGCCTAACGTGTTACATCAACCTAAGGTTCACTAAGGGTCTTGGATCCCAGGTCTAAACTTTAGTTACTGTCACCATCGAATGTTTACATGCCAATTGTATGAGTACTAAACATGAGCTGATTATAAAACTAATTGCATAAGTTGTGGCTAATTCACGAGATGAATTTATTAAGCCTAATTAATCCATGATTAACACATGTTTATTGTAGCATCATATGTGTTAATCATGGATTCATTAGCCTTAATAGATTCATCTTGCGAAGTAGGCACCCACAACTTACGTAATTAGTTTTATAATTAGTTCATGTTTAGTCCTCCTAATTGACAACTAAATATTCGATGTGGCAGGAGCTATACCCCCTTAGCCACCATTCTGACATTTATAAGGCTCTGCTGCTTCTTTCTTTGTCTCCCAAGTTTATTCAGTGGTGACTCGGGGAACAACCCACCCCGTACATAGCTTAGATTCACTTCCAGGAAGGAAGAATTTAAAGTCTTTAAACGCCATGGCCTGGACGCGCCCTCACGGTGGCCACGTCGGTGAAAAATATCGTGCGCCTTCGGATAGAGTTTGGATGGTGGCCGGACAACCTACCGCATTGTGTGGTCATTCGGGAACAGAATATCTGCCTCCTGTCCGTCCCCTTGTCCTCTTGGTCCATTCCTTATCCGCTCGGTCATGTTTCAGGGGCGCGGGAGCCCTGGCGGCTCAGCAAAGACGGCGGCATGGTGGCCTCTTGGCCTGCCCATGCACGGCCCCAGCGCGGTAGCAGGTGGCGTGGTGGCCTCCCGACCTGGCCGTGCGCGGCCCCAGCGCGACGGCGGGTGGCTGAAGGCTCTAGTTTGGTTTTGGTGAATTGATGAAACCTTATGTGCTAACCTAGTTTATCAAAGTGATTATGAGATTGGTAGCACTACTCCAAGTGATGAAGCAATGGTGAAGATCATGATGATGGTGATGACATGGTGATGATCAAATGCTTGGACTTGGAAAAGAAGAAAGAGATAAACAAAAAGCTCAAAGCAAAGGTGAAACTTGATAGGAGCTTTTTTGTTTTGGTGATCGAGACACTTAGTGAGTGTGATCACATTTAGGATCGATTGCCGTACTATTAAGAGGGGTTAAACTCGTATCAAAATGCGGTTATCAAAGTGCCACTAGATGCCCTAACTCATTGCATATGTATTTAGGATCTAGTGGAGAGCCAACACCCTTGAAAATATTTGTGAAAATATGCTAACACACGTGCACAAGGTGATACACTTGGTGTTTGGCATATTTGAGCAAGGGTGGAGAAGTTGGTGAAGTGAAGGAGGTGATAGTCACTGAAAAATAGTGATCGGATGCCGGTCACATGATGACCGAACTCGGGGCGGGGGGGCAGCAGTCGGTCATTTATAAAATCAGTGGTGTGCTCGGGCTACTCTCGGCCTGAGACCGGACGCAGGTGACCAGACTTTGGCTGAACATTGTTCAGCGTCCGGTCCTACTGACGTGGTGGCACGTAGTGAAGAGGAGGAGGAGCGGACGCACCGGCACGTCCGGTCAAGAAAAACCTGCTTTGGTGCCTTACTGGAAATGACCGGACTCTAGTGGTGAAGCGTTCGGTCACTTTGAGCAGTGTGTCCAATCCCAATTTAACATGTGGCATGAAGCAGACTAGCCGTTGAGATCGGACGTTCAACATTTGAAGCTAATAACACGTGGCGATCATCAGGCGACCAGACATAGGGGTCTAGCATCCGATCAATCTGACCGGCGCGTCCGGTCAGCCCGAATTTTAGAGGACTGAGGAGCCAATGGCTCTATTTCATTGGAGGCTCTATTTCATTGGGGGCTCTATTTAAGGTGTGTGGCCGACTCTAGCTCATGCTCTTGGCCATTTGCATTGACATAGCAACCTTGTGAGCTGAGTCAAAGCCCTCCCACTCATCTTCATCTTTGATTCATCATCTTTGTGAGATTGGGAGAGAATCCAAGTGCATTGCTTGAGTGTTTGCATCTAGAGGCACATGGTATTTGTGTTTTACTGTGGGTTTGGCTTGTTACTCTTGGTGGTTGCCGCCACCTAGACGGCTTGGAGCAGCGAGGATCGTCGAGCAGAGGTTGGTGATTGTCTCCGGCTCTGATAGTGGTGATTGTGAGGGGTTCTTGACCTTTCCCTAGCAGAGAGCCAAAAGGTACTCTAGTAAATTACTCGTGGCTTGTGTGATCCTCATTTTGTGTTGGTTGTGCGGCACCCTATTGAGGGTTTGGCGTGTGATGCCAATTAGCGCGTGAACCTCCTAGTGAGTGTATTACCACAACGAGGACTAGCTTGACGACAAGCAAATGAACCTTGGAGGAAAAATCATTGTGTCTTGATTGTCTCCTTGGTATTCACTCATTGGTCACTTAACACGGTGGTATACCTCTCTACCAGTCTCTTGTATTTCATTATACATTCACTTGCATAGAGCTAGTGGTAGTTAAGACTAGATAGTGTATCATTTAATTGTATTACTCTCACTAGGTTGATCACCTAGGTGTATATTAGTGACATAGCTTTGTTGTGATATACTAGAGATCATAGAAAATAGAATTGGGTAGGTGGCTTGCAACCCCAAGTATAGTGCTAGCGCAAAATTCGCTTCACCATCTTATTGACTAATCATTTGTCTTAGTGTTGTTGTAGAAATTTTTAATAGGCTATTTACCCCCTCTAGCCATTAGGACCTTTCAAGTGGTATCAGAGCCGTGGTCACCGTGAGTTGAGGCTTAACAACCTTTGGTGTAAAAATGGCTCAAATCAACAACACCAAGAAGCCACCCCAATTTGATGGCTCAAACTATCCCTATTGGATGGCTAATATGACAACATATATCAAGTCAATCAATTGGAAAGTTTGGAAGGTGGTGGAGACCAAGATTGAGATAGAGGATCCAGAGAACACCACCACCACTGAAGAAGTGCTTCTCCAAAACAATGACATTGCTCTTAGTGCCATTCATGATGCTATTGATGAGAGAACATTTGAGCAAATCAAGAACATTGAGATGTCTCATGAAGCATGGAAGAAGTTGGAGGAATCATTTGAGGGCACTCAAGCCGTGAAGAGTGCCAAGACATATATCCTCAAGGAGAAGTTTGCTAGTTTCAAGATGAAGGAGGATGAGAGTGTACCGGAGATGTTCCATAGCTTACAAGTGCTTGTCAATGATCTCAAAGCACTTGGTGAGAAGGTGGAGGACAAGGACTTCTCCCATGAGTTCTTCAGATGCTTACCCTTAAGATTTGGCAATTGGTCACTATTCTAGTTGAAATGTCCTAATGGCTAGAGGGGGGGGGTGAATAGCCTAATAAAATTTCTACAACAACACTTAAGAAAAGGTTAGACAATTATGAGGTGAAGCAAGAGTTGCGCTAGCCTACCCAAAATGCAAGCCACCTACCACAATTCTAGTTTGAATAGTCTCTATTCACACAATAGGTATGACACTACCCTATGTTAGTGTGCTCTCAAAGGCTAACTAAAGAGCCACACCAACCAAGCAAGCAAGCTCTCACAACTAGCTACACTAAAGAGCTTGACAACTTGTTTGTGGTAATGTAAAGAGAGTGATCAAGATAGTTATACTAACGTGTAGATGAAGGAGCCAATCAATCACAAGAATGAATAACAATGAAGACCAATCACCTCGAAATCAAATGATGAACACAATGATTTTTACCGAGGTTCACTTGCTTGCCGGCAAGCTACTCCTCGTTGTGGCGATTCACTCACTTGGAGGTTCACACACTAATTGGCATCACACGCCAAACCCTTAATAGGGTGCCGCACAACCAACACAAGATGAGGAACACATAAGCCACGAGTAATCCACTAGAGTACCTTTTGGCTCTCCACCGGGAAAAGGTCAAGAACCCCTCACAATCACCACGATCGGAGCCGGAGACAATCACCACCCTCCGCTCAATGATCCTCGCTGCTCCAAGCCATCTAGGTGGCGGCAACCACCAAGAGTAACAAGCGAATACCGCAGCGAAACACGAACACCAAGTGCCTCTAGATGCAAACACTCAAGCAATGCACTTGGATTCTCTCCTAATCTCACAAAGATGATGAATCAATGATGGAGATGAGTGGGAGGGCTTTGGCTAAGCTCACAAGGTTGCTATGTCAATGTAAATGGCCAAGAGAGTGAGCTTGAGTAGGCCATGGGGCTTAAATAGAAGTCCCCATGAAATAGAGCCATTGTACCCCTTCACTGGGCACAACGTGGGGTGACCGGACGCTCTGGTCATATTGACCGTACGCTGGCCCTTAGCGTCTGGTCACGTGATTCACACCACGTGTCCCCTGCTTCAAATACAGATCGCCCAATCCCAACGGCCAGAAGATGACCGGACGCATCAGTTAGAAAGTGACCGGACGCTGGACCTCAGCGTCCGGTCGTTTCCAGTAAGGTTCCAAATGTGAATTTTCATGACCGAACGACCGGACGCACCCAGCGTCCGGTCACTCAACGTCTCCTCTATGCACCTCACGTCAGCACTGACCGAACGCACCCTGCCAGCAAATGAAGATCATAACATGATGATGGTGATGCCGTGGTGATGATCAAGTGGTGAAGCAAATGAAGATCATAACATGATGATGGTGATACCATGGTGATGATCAAGTGCTCGGACTTGGAAAGAAGAAAGAGAAAAATAAAAGGATCAAGGCAAAGGTATAAATGATAGGAGCCATTTTGTTTTGGTGATCAAGACACTTAGCGAGTGAGATCACATTTAGGATCGATAGCCGTACTATTAAGAGGGGTGAAACTCATATCGAAATGCGGTTATCAAAGTGCCACTAGATGCTCTAACTCATTGCATATGCATTTAGGATCTAGTGGAATGCTAACACCTTTGAAAATGTTTGTGAAAATATGCTAACACATGTGCACAAGGTGATACACTTGGTGGTTGGCACATTTGATCAAGGGTGGTGAAGTTTAGGAGCAAGGATAAGAAACTCCGCCGGCGGAGTGTCCGCACATAGAGTGCGGATAGTCCGACAGTGCCATCAGCGCCCTAGACAGAAAAGACGGAGGTCACTGGAAGTGACCGGATGCTGGTCTTGGTTGGACCGGTGCGTCCGGTCAGGTGTAACAGCGAAGACGCTGGCGTCGGTCAAATGACCGGATGCTGGGTCGCTCTGCGACCGGATGCTGGTAGGGTGCGTCCAGTCAGTGCTGACGTACGCTGACGTGAGGTGCATAGAGGAGACCTTGAGTGACCGGACGCTAGGTGAGTCCGGTCATAAAAATTCATGTTTGGAACCTTGCTGGAAAAGACCGAACGCTGAGGTCCAGCGTCCGGTCACTTTCTAACTGACGCGTCCGGTCATCTTCTGACCGTTGGGATCGGGCGATCTGTATTTGAAGTAGGGGACACGTGGCGTGAATCATGTGACCGGACGCTGAGGGCCAGCATCCGGTTAATATGACCGGAGCGTCCGGTCACCCCGCGTTGTGCCTAGTGAAGGGGTACAATGGCTCTATTTCATGGGGACTTCTATTTAAGCCCCATGGCCGGCTCAAGCTCACTCTCTTGGCCATTTACATTGACATAGCAACCTTATGAGCCAAAGCCCTCCCACTCATCTCCATCATTGATTCATCATCTTTGTGAGATTGGTTGAGAATCCAAGTGCATTGCTTGAGTGTTTGCATCTAGAGGCACTTGGTGTTCGTGTTTTGCTGTGGGATTCACTTGTTACTCTTGATGGTTGCCGCCACCTAGATGGCTTGGAGCAGCGAGGATCATTGAGCGGAGGGTGGTGATTGTCTCTAGCTCCGATCGTGGTGATTGTGAGGGGTTCTTGACCTTTCCCCGGCGGAGAGCCAAAAGGTACTCTAGTGGATTGCTTGTGGCTTATGTGATCCTCATCTTGTGTTGGTTGTGCGGCACCCTATTGAGGGTTTGGCGTGTGAACCTCCAAGTGAGTGAATCGCCACAATGAGGAGTAGCTTTGGGGCAAGCAAGTGAACCTCGGTAAAAATCATTGTGTTCATCATTTGATTCCAAGGTGATTGGTCTTCATTGTTATTCATTCTTGTGATTGATTGGCTCTTTCATCTACACGTCGGTATAACTTTCTTGATCACTCTTTACATTACCACAAACTAGTTGTCAAGCTCTTTAGTGTAGCTAGTTGTGAGAACTTGCTTGCTTGGTTGGTGTGGCTCTTTAGTTAGCCTTTGAGAGCACACTAACATAGGGTAGTATCATAGCTATTGTGTGAATAGAGACTATTCAAATTAGAATTGTGGTAGGTGGCTTGCATTTTGGGTAGGCTAGCACAACTCTTGCTTCACCTCATAATTGTCTAACCTTTTGTTAAGTGTTGTTGTAGAAATTTTATTAGGCTATTCACCCCCCCTCTAGGCATTAGGACCTTTCAAGTGGTATCGGAGCCAAGGTCACCGTGATTTGAGGCTTAACAACCTTCGGTGTAAAGATGGCTCAAATCAACAACACCAAGAAGCCACCCCAATTTGATGGATCAAATTATCCCTATTGGAAAGCTAAGATGACAACTTATATCAAGTCAATCAATAGGAAGGGTTGGAAGGTGGTAGAGACAAAGATTGAGATTGAAGATGAAGAGGCTCCCACCGCCGCCGAAGAAATGCTACTTCAAAATAATGACATTGCTCTTAGTGCCATCCATGATGCTTTGGATGAAATAACATTTGAGCAAATCAAGAACATTGAGAGAGCTCATGAAGCTTGGAAGAAGTTGGAAGAATTATTTGAGGGCACTCAAGCCGTGAAGGGTGCAAAAGCAAACATTCTCAAAGAGAAGTTTGCAAGCTTCAAGATGAAGTAGGATGAGAGTGTGCTGGAGATGTTTCATAGGCTTCAAGTACTTGTCAATAATCTCAAAGCACTTGGAGAAGAAGTGAAGGACAAGGACTTCTCCCACAAGTTCTTGAGATGCCTGCCTTCAAGATTTGGCACATTGGTCACTATTCTAGTAAGGAGTGGTTTGGACACCATGACACCAAACCAAGTGTTGGGAGATATAATGACCGATGATACATATAGAGATAATGATGAGAAGGAAGAAAAGGAGAAGAAAGATGAGAAGAAGAAGAGCATGGCATTCAAGGCCACATCATCCAAGGGCAAAGCAAAGCAAGATACATCAAGTGAAGATAATGGCTCATGGGATGATGATGATGATGAGAAGATGGCTCTCTTTGTCAAGAAATTTGGCAAGTTCATAATGAAGAAAGGGTACCGTGCTAGAAGAAAGAAGTCTTCATCCAAGAATAAAGAAGAGTCAAGAAGGTGCTTCAAGTGTGGAAGCAAAGATCATCTTGTTGCTCAATGTCCATACAATAGTGACAATGATGATGACAACAAGATGAACGAGAAGAAGGACAAGAAGGAAAAGAAGGAGAAGAAGGACAAGATGGCCTTCAAGAAGACAGGTGGTTCATATGAGGTCACTTGGGATAGTGATGCTTCCTCAAGTGATGATGATGATAGTGATGATAACAAGACCACCAAGAAGAAGGTTCTTGCAAGCATTGCTATCAATGAGAAGCCTTCTCTCTTTGAAGGCCACTAAGGTACAAACTAGTGATGATGAAAGCGATGAAGAACATGATAATGAAAAAGAAAATGAAAGTGATAGTGATAATGATGAACTTACTAAGGATGAACTATTTGACATGCTAGAAGATGCCAAAGAACACTTTGACATCAAGAGAAGGAAATGCAAAAGCTTGCATAAGGAACTAAAAGACCTTAAGCAAGCATTTGATGAGCTCAATACATCTCATGAGAGGCTAGAGGAAGCCAATGAGAAGCTTGGCAAGGCTCACAAAAAGCTTGAAAAGTCTCATTCCTCTTTGCTTGATGAGCAAAATAAAAATAAGCATGTTGAAACTTGCAATGTAGGCTTAACTTGTGATATAATTGATGAAT
Organism: Miscanthus lutarioriparius; assembly: GCA_904845875.1. Taxonomy (NCBI): domain Eukaryota; kingdom Viridiplantae; phylum Streptophyta; class Magnoliopsida; order Poales; family Poaceae; genus Miscanthus; species Miscanthus lutarioriparius. Next base: position 47,962,048 of record CAJGYO010000006.1, read on the forward strand.
CATTATCTATGCCTATCATTGTTGCTCCCACTAACCCTTCTTGTAGTACTTCTACTTCCACCTCATCTAGTAGTGATGGTTTCACTTGTAATGCCTCACTAATGGTTGAGAATGAGAATCTCAAGAAGGTCAACAAGCTCACTCACACTTTGGCTAAGGCCTATGGTGGTGTGGACCGCTTACTTATGTGCTTAGGCAGCCAAAGAGCTTCTCTCTACAAAGAGGGATTGGGCTATACCCCCAAGAAAGGCAAGGCGGCCTTTGCTCCTCACAAGACAAGTTTTGTGAAGAACAATGGTCGGTTTTGCACTAGTTGCAAGCAAGTTGGTCATGTAGAGCATGAATGCAAAAACAAGAGAAAAAATGCTAATGTATCCTCCATTAAGCTTGATTCTTTCTATGTGCTTACCAAGGGTACAAATGGTGTGAAGGCTAAGTTCATTGGTAAACCATGGATGGGCTCAAAGAAGAAAGCCATTTGGGTACCAAAGAGCTTAGTGACTAACCTTCAAGGACCCAAGCAAGTTTGGGTACCTAAAAAGAATTGATCTTCTTTTGTAGGTAAATTACAAAGCTAGAGGAAGGCATTGGGTTCTTGATAGTGGGTGTACTCAACGCATGACCGGTGATGCAAGAATGTTCAACTCAATCAACACCAATGACAATGATTGTTATGATAGTATCACATTTGGTGACAATGTCAAAGGCAAGGTTAAAGGGAATGGTAAGATTGCAATATCTAATGACATGAGCATATCCAATGTGTTGCTAGTAGAGAGCTTGAACTTCAATTTGCTATCTGTGGCTCAATTATGTGATCTTGGATTCAAATGCATATTTGGGGTAGATGATGTAGAGATCATAAGTGTAGATGGCTCTAATTTGATCTTCAAAGGCTTTAGATATGAGAATCTATACTTGGTTGATTTCAATTCTAGTGAAGCTAAATTATCTACATGTTTGTTCACTAAGTCTAGCATGGGTTGGTTATGGCATAGAAGGCTCGGTCATGTTGGAATGAAATAATTGAATAGATTGGTTAAGCATGACTTGGTTAGAGGCTTGAAAGATGTTGTGTTTGAAAAGGATAAGCTTTGTAGCTCTTGTCAAGTTGGAAAACAAGTTGGAAACACCCATCCCAAGAAAAGCATAATGAGCACTAGTAAAGCATTTGAGTTATCGCACATGGATTTATTTGGGCCAACACAATACACTAGCATTGGTGGAAATAAATATGGCTTTGTGATAGTGGATGATTACACTAGATATACATAGGTATTCTTTCTAGTGGACAAAAGTGATGTGTTTTCAACATTCAAATCATTTATCAAGGGCATTCACAATGAGTTTGAAACAACATCAAGAGTGTTAGAAGTGACAATGGTAGTGAGTTCAAGAACACTAGAATTGATGAGTTGTGTGCTGAATTTAGAATTAGACATCAATTCTCGGCCAAGTACACTCTACAATCAAATGGCCTTGTTGAGAGGAAGAATAGAACACTCATTGATATGGCAAGGTCTATGCTTAGTGAGTACGATGTGAGTCAATCTTTTTGGGCCGAAGCTATCAACACGGCTTGCTATTGTAGCAACCGTCTCTATTGTCATCCATTGAAAGAGAAGACACCATATGAGCTCTTGAATGGTAGAAAGCCCAACATTGCATATTTTCGGGTCTTTGGTTGCAAATGCTATATCTTGAAGAAAGGCACTAGAATGGGCAAGTTTGACAAGAAATGTGATGAAGGATTTCTACTTGGTTATTCTACTACAAGCAAAGCATATAGAGTTTGGAATTTGGATAGTGGTACTCTTGAGGAAGTTCATGATGTTGAATTTGATAAAACCAAGGGTTCACAAATAGAGAATAAGAACTTGGAAGATATTAGAGGCATTCAACTTTCAAATGCCATGAAGAATATGGATGTTGGTGAATTGAGGTCTAGGCAAGTGAATGATGATGAAGATGATCAAGTGCAAGTGCTCTCTAACTCAAATGTGCAAGATGGTACAAATCAAGCTAGCACAAGTGGCTCTCATGATAATGAACAAGATAAAGTGGCTAGTATATTATCTCAACCTAATGATGAAGCAAGTGCAAGCAATCAAGTTCCAATCCTCCAACCAACCAATATTGCAAGGGATCATCCATTGGACACTATCATTGGTGATATTTCTAGAGGTGTGCAAACAAGATCAAGATTGGCATCATTTTATGAGCATTTCTTATTTGTGTCATCCATTGAACCAAAGAAGATAGATGAAGCATTGAAGGATGTTGATTGGGTGAATGCTATGCATGAAGAATTGAATAACTTCACAAGAAATCAAGTATGGAAATTAGTAGAGAGACCAAAGGGACACAATGTGATTGGAACCAAATGGGTCTTTAGAAACAAGCAAGATCAAGATGGGATAGTAGTAAGGAACAAAGCAAGATTGGTAGCACAAAGATATACACAAGTTGAAGGTCACTTTGGAGAAACATATGCCCCGGTTGCTAGATTGGAAGCAATTAGAATCTTGCTAGCCTATGCTTGTGCCCACAACATCAAACTCTATCAAATGGATGTTAAGAGTGCATTTCTCAATGGTTACATCAGTGAAGAAGTTTATGTTGAGCAACCTCCTGGTTATGAAGATGACAAGAAGCCTAACCATGTGTACAAGTTGAAGAAGGCATTGTATGGCTTGAAGCAAGCACCTAGAGCATGGTATGAGAGATTGAGGGACTTCCTACTCTCTAAAGGGTTCATGATGGGCAAGGTTGGCACCACTCTTTTCAACAAGAAGATTGGCAAAGACTTATTTGTGTTGCAAATCTATGTTGATGACATCATATTTGGATCAACCAATCAAGACTTTTATGAAGAGTTTGGAAAGATGATGGCTAATGAGTTTGAAATGTCCATGATTGGAGAGTTAAGTTACTTCCTTGGTCTTCAAATCAGGTAATTGAAGAATGATACATTTGTGAGTCAAGGAAAGTACATCAAAGACATGCTCAAGAAGTTTGGCATGAGTGGTAGCAAAGCCATTAGTACACCAATGGGCACAAATGGCAACTTGGATAGTGATGCAAGTGGCAATATGGTGGATCAAAAATTATATCGGTCTATGATTGGAAGCCTACTCTATGTGACCACATCAAGGCCAGATGTCATGTTTAGTGTATGCATGTGTGCAAGATTTCAAGCCTCACCAAGAGAAAGTCATTTGAATGATACAGAGAGAATATCGAGGTACTTGAAGCATACACAAAATGTTGGTGTGTGGTATCCCAAAGGAGCAAAGTTTGAGCTAGTTGGTTACTCCGACTCAGATTATGCGCGATACATGGTTGAAAGGAAGAGCACCTCGGGCACATATCAATTGTTGGGAAGATCACTTGTTTCATGGTCATCAAAGAAGTAAAATAGTGTTGCATTATCAACCACCGAAGCCGAATACATATCCGCCTGTAGTTGTTGTGCACAATTACTTTGGATAAAGGCCACCTTGATTGACTTTGGAATCAAGTTCGAGAAAGTGCCATTGTTATGTGACAATGAGAGTGCAATCAAGTTAATCAATAATCCGGTTCAACTTGCAAGAACAAAGCACATTGATGTCCGCCACCATTTCATAAGAGATCACCAACAAAAAGGGGACATTTGCATTGAGAGTATAGGCACCGAAGATCAACTTGCCGATATATTCACCAAGCCATTAGATGAGAAAAGGTTTTGCAAGCTAAGGAATGAGTTGAACATATTGGATTTCTCAAATATGTGTTGATGCACCTCCCCACTTATATGACATGCCTCTCCTTCGAGCAATCCAAGGTAAAAGTTGATTGGCATGGCATACATCCTTGCTAAGGACATGTTTAGTGCATCTAGTCATTTTCACTTTTAATAGGCCCATTCATGAAAATCAAATGATTTTGATGTTTGTATGGTACCACTATTGCTTCTATGCTTAATTTGGTCTAGTGGTAGCATATGGCATATTTGTGGGCTTGTAAACCTAGTGTTTGATCTAGAAAATGAGCTATAAGTGTTTAACTCAACATGGTACAAGATAACCCTTATTTGAAGGTGTGAAGAAGCTTGTTCTTGGATCAAACCGAGTTAAATATCTTTAGCAAGTGATCTAGATTGGACCAAATTTGGGAAAATGATCCTTACCCCATTGATTGACATTGATAATCTAAACCTATTTAAAATTAAACCTTTGAGGTCATTGATGACAAAGGGGGAGAAATAGTGTACAAACATAGTGAAAAGATAACAAAGGGGAAGAAATTAAGAAATTGACATAGGGGAGAGATATGACAAAGTAAGGGATCAATTAAAATTTTGAGCACACAAGTAGGGGGAGCAAGCTCATAAACTTGGTGGATGCATTTGAATGTGCATTTCATATGTTTGCTTGTATGGCACAAGTTTTAAATTTCAATATTTATGCTTGTGTGGTATATGCTAGTTATAGAATTGAATGATGAAATGAAAAACTAGCATGCATAGGTTAAGAAACTAGACTTCTGTTCATTTTATGGAAACTAGACCCTTGCTTCTAATGTTGATCTCATGGGGTATTCTAGTTTTTGTGTATGTCTAGTTACAAATGGTGCTAAGGATGGTATATTGGTGCACTCTGATTGGTATCATGCTTCAAAGGTCCATCTCTTATACCTTAGCATCATTTGGTAGACATTGTCTCCTATATTTCCTATCTAAGCATATGTGCAAGCTACAATCCAAACTCTTAGGACATATGTAGGGGGAGCAATTTCTATCATTTGGGTTCATGAAACTTGTCCATATCCTTTTACACATGGTAAATATGCTTGGGCAAGCAACATGGATTCAATTGAATTTCAATTCATATCTTTGTGAAAGGGTTGTCATCAATTACCAAAAAGGGGGAGATTGAAGGTTCTAGTTTGGTTTTGGTGAATTGATGAAACCCTATGTGCTAACCTAGTTTATCAAAGTGATTATGAGATAGGTAGCACTACTCCAAGTGATGAAGCACTAGTGAAGATCATGATGATGGTGATGACATGGTGATGATCAAGTGCTTAGACTTGGAAAAGAAGAATTAGATAAACAAAAAGCTCAAGGCAAAGGTGAAACTAGATAGGAGCTTTTTTGTTTTGGTGATCGAGACACTTAGTGAGTGTGATCACATTTAGGATCGATTGTCGTACTATTAAGAGGGGTAAAACTCATATCGAAATGCGGTTATCAAAGTGCCACTAGATGCTCTAACTCATTGCGTATGCATTTAGGATCTAGTGGAGAGCCAACACCCTTGAAAATATTTATGAAAATATGCTAACACACGTGCACAAGGTGATAAACTTGGTGTTTGGCACATTTTAGCAAGGGTGGAGAAGTTGGTGAAGTGAAGGAGGTGATAGTCACTAAAAAACAGTGACCGAACACCGGTCACGTGATGACCGGACTCGGGGGAGCAGCATCCTGTCATTTATAAAATTAATGGTGTGCTCGGGCTACTCTCGGCCTGAGACCGAACATAGGTGACCGGACTCTGGCTGAACATTGTTTAGCGTCCGGTCCTGCAGACATGGTGGCACGCAGAGAAAAGGAGGAGGACCGGACACACCGGCACGTCCGGTCATGGTGGACCGGACGCGTCCGGTCAAGAAAAACCGGCTCTGGTGCCTTACTGGAAATGACCGGACTCGAGTGGTGAAGTGTCCGGTCACTTTGAGTAGTGCGTGTGGTCGCAATATAACACGTGGCTTGAAGCAGATTAGCCATTGAGATTGGGCATTCTGCATTTGAAGCTAATGACATGTGGCGATCATCAGGCAACCGGACATAGGGGTCTAGCGTCTGGTCAATCTGACCAGCGCGTTCGGTCTGCCTAAATTTCAGAGGACTAAGGAGCCAACGACTCTATTAAGTTGGGGGCTCTATTTAAGGCATGTGGCCGGCTCTAGCTCATGCTCTTGGCTATTTGCATTGACATAGCAACCTTGTGAGCTTAGCCAAAGCCCTCCCACTCATCTCCATCTTTGATTCATCATCTTTGTGAGATTGGGAGAGAATCCAAGTGCATTGCTTGAGTGTTTGCATCTAGAGGCACTTGGTATTCGTGTTTTGCTGTGGGTTTGGCTTGTTACTCTTGGTGGTTGCCGCCACCTAGATGGCTTGGAGCAGTGAGGATCGTCGAGCGGAGGTTGGTGATTGTCTCTGGGTCTAATCATGATGATTGTGAGGGGTTCTTGACCTTTCCCCGGCGGAGAGCCAAAAGGTACTCTAGTAAATTACTCTCTTGTATTTCATTATACATTCACTTGCATAGAGCTAGTGGTAGTTAAGACTAGATAGTGTATCATTTAATTGTATTACTCTCACTAGGTTGATCACCTAGGTGTATATTAGTGACATAGCTTTGTTGTGATATACTAGAGATCATTGAAAATAAAATTGGGTAGGTGGCTTGAAACCCCAAGTATAGTGTTAGCGCAAAATTCGCTTCGCCATCTTATTGACTAATCATTTGTCTTAGTGTTTTTGTAGAAAATTTTAATAGGCTATTAACCCCCCTCTAGCCTTTAGGACCTTTCAGCGGCGCGGGCCTGCGGCAGTGCGGCGGTCTCTGGTGTTGCGCCAGCATGGATCACTGCTCGGGAGGGCGGGAGCTCCACACCCTGTGTTGACATGGATCTAGATTAGTTGCTCTCTTTGCATCGCTCCTCTCTAGTCTCTCCTCGCTCCTCTCGCCTCTCTTCTCTCTCCTCTCTCCATTTTCCTCTCTTCTTTCTCCTTTGTCGCCATGTCATGGACTGCTTGCCGTGAGCCAGGGTAGCGTCAGCTCTGGCGATGTAGCGTCCGGATCCAATGCCGCCACGGCTAGATCTATTCGTCCCCTCGCTGGAAAAGTGTTTTCTTTTTAGTGCGTTGGCATCAGCTCCGGTGACGTCGTGTCTGAATCTGATACTCTCATGGCTAGATTTGTTCATCCAATAGCAAGAAGCCCTTCCTCTCTCCTCTCTCCTTTCACCTCTCTTCTCTCACATCTCTCACCATGGGCCACGAGAGTGTCCGCTCCAGCGACGCCTAACCTGGGTCCATTGCCCCCACGACAGGATCCGTTCGTCCCCTCGCTAGAAAAGTTATTTTTTCAAGTGCGTTGACATCTGCTCAGGTGACGTCATGTCTAGATCCAGTACTCTCATGGCCGGATCCGTTCGTCCAGTAATAGGAAAACTATTTTTGCAGGAAGATTTTTTTGCAGTGCGAGTCTCCTCGCCGTCGCTAGGGCCTACCGTTGATATGGGTTTGGCGGCATCCCTTGCTTTGGGAAGCTCTGGTGCAGCGGTGTGCCTACTCCTTCCCTACTCTATAGTGTGCCCTGACTTGTGGGGATGGGGTGCTGTAGGCAGGGTCCTCATGGAGGCTAGATGTCAGTTCACGTGGCAGCGCAAGCTATATTGCAGTGGTGCGTTTGCTACCTCCCTGCTGTACGGCGCCGCGCTGGCCCCGTGCACTTGCGATGGCGGCTGTCACCTGCCGCACGGCGCCTGTGGGCGGTGACATGGCATGGCAGTGGGACCTCTTGGGCATAGGGTGTGGGTGCAGTTTGTGCTCCCTCCCTCGTCTGTGGCCCCATGCCAACCACAGGCCCGTGTGCCGTTGGCCACTGCTCGCTGGGTGGGTGGGCCCACCCGTTCACGTGCCCCACCTGGCGGTGACGCCGTGCGACAAGGGGTCCTTTTGGGTGCTAGATGTGGGTGGGGTGGGTGCAGCTCCGCCGTCGCTAGACGTGCTCCGCGCTGCTGCTTCGGTCGTGGTATGCTGCCTCACTACTACACTCGCACCTTTCATAGCCACGTCGTAACTCGCATCGCAGTCCAATTTTGGCCTCGGCGGTAAGCTATCAACAGTGATGGTCATAGCCTTCACCATCAGCATTTGGGACCGACTGTGGTGTACACTAACACCGCCAATGGGCTTATGATTCATCCATGATTATGTCCTTACTTCAGTCGCATTGGTGGACGACCCGATTGTGGATGTACACTAACTCCACCGCATTGGCAAATGATTCGACTATGCCAATGCTATCAAAACCGTCATGTGGGCACATCAACTGCCTGTGTAGTGGTCACAGGAACCGTCGCCTTGTACTTCAACCTGACTATCAGCAGTGCGGGTTCACTGTCGGTTCGACAGCTGAGACGCTTGTGTAGAGGTGAACACCACCGTTGCTTCAGCGTATGATTCGCCAGTACAAAGGTCATGGTCACTGTCGCCTTGCACCATGATCCGCCTTTGATGATTGGTTAGTCGGTGTTGGGTTACTAAAGGATTTCGGTGGTGATATACTTTTGATCCCTGCCGCATCATACGTATAGCTATGGTGAGAGAATGTCATCCGGTTTCACAATAGTTACTAATTCAGCTAGGCCCTTAATAGCTTCATGAACACAAAGCATACAGATATATAATCATTACATCCATAAATCATGTTCACAAACAAGAGTACTTTTTACAATAACAATGGATGCTACCATAACATCTTTCTCGACTGATGTCCTAACACAAGCGGTACATAGAGCATACTAAAGGTACTGATGTATACAGACTTACATAACGAAATGACACAGATGTGCTCCTTCTATGTGGCACTCCTGCTTGCAAGGCAAAATGAATATAATTAGTGCATCCTTTGGATTGGTAGCCAATGCACCATGGAACCCATCTTATTCATCTCCGATCCATAACCTGAACAAAGCAGCAGAATTAATAATATTGAATATACCATTCCTTTAGTTAATAAGCCAAAATTTTCTACACACACATAGAATGAAAACAACTGCCTACCTGAACAAAGACTGTCATGATGACAAAATGCAGGAAATGCACCTTTACTGCTCTGCTAATGACTCCATGAATAAGGGAATATAAGGAAGATAGTAAGGCCTGTTCATATGCAAATGCCCTCTTGATCTACAAAAGTGGATAACACGGGCATGGATGACATGAACCTTTCTATGGTCTATGTCATATGCAATCAATGTTTTATCCTTCCCAATAAGGAAAATGAAATTCCATTCTAAGTGAACTATAATCACTCTATACTCCTCATCACAAAGCTTAGAACCAACTTTAATATTCATACGTCCAAATAGTTCCTTCGTGTCCACAACATGCTTCAAACTCCAGTTATCAGTACCATAGTCTTCAAGTATCCACACTAAAAGCCAGGACCTATTACGAAAATCAGTACATCACACACATAGGTGACCTTGAGCTTGATGGATGGACATTTCAGCACCACCTGGTTTACGAATTGTCCTCTATGTCTTCCCCTCCATATCCACATCAACTATCGCTGATTACTCAAGCATGTGCATAAAACCATTAAGAAAAACACTTCTTGATTTTCAATGTAGAATAATATTACCCTCGCCCCATTCAGATTCCTTAAAGATCCATACTGTAGTTTTAGATGAGTAGATCTCCACACCTACTCACACACCCTCCACCTAAACAAATTCAATCACATGGAAGTGCGAGGACATTGGGTCAAAACCTAAGCAAGCCTGACCAACAGAATGGATGCTACATGGCAGTACATGCCATTTGTGGGTCACCGAATTGCAGACAACATAGCGATGTAATCCATTAGGCCAAGCACACCAGCAAAGGGCGAGGCTACTGCAACAATCTGAGACTATAACTTTTTAAGGGGAAGGGCAAGAAGGACAAGGAGGGCCATTCACCAGTGGTGATGGTGAAGTGGCAATTGCCCTTCCACCAGCTGCCATACAAGAAGCCGATGATAGTCTATGAAAGCTTCTTACGTTGATAGGAGTCGGAGATGATGTGCCTCCATGAGCGACAGACACACTTGCAGTAGCACAAGGACCGAGCAGGGAGGTAGCTGAAGATGTCAGAAAGCACATCATCTGAGAGGCTATCCACTTCAATCCTCCTTCATTTGGAAGGACACCAATAGTCAAAGAGATGAGGTTGCCCTGCCATGGAATTGCATTAATAAACATTAATAAGGAGATGAGTTTCAAGGAGAAGGGACAGTGATGCAAGTAAGGCCTTATTACACTTTCCTTTGGATCCAGCGGTGGTGAGTGAGTGGCAATGTCGGTGACAGTAGTAGCTCATTCACCGATAGATCTATGCGGGCAATCTGGCGATGTGCACCGGCGTGGAGCAAGGGCTGAGCAGTGCTGATGAGCTAGATTGGTGATGACGAACAACAGCAATGAGGAAAAGAAAAGCTATGTGTGTGTGTGGGAGGGAGGGCGGTAGTAGGGTGGGGGTGTGGGGGGGAGGGGGATGTTGGAGTTGGTTGCTTGCTCTCTGCATAACTTTTACGACACGTGGGGATCAAACTTTCATTAGTTCCGTGCAGGAGGATTCAAACGTGGGATTGGAAATTTTGCAACTAAGCGGTGGTGGATGTACAGTACCATCACCTATGGCTAGGTCCTATTACCACCCGAAGACCTCCATAACATAAGGTGATGAACACTAAGGCACACAATCCTACACTTAGAAAACTAAGAAAAGCATAATTCCAGTACTCAGATTGAAAGGAAGCCAACTTAAGTTCGATGGTGAATAATAAGGCACACAGATTTACGCTGAGGCGAAGGCCAAAACACGCACTTAGAAAACATAAGGAAAGCACAATGCTAGTACTCTTGGATTGAAAGGAATCTAACTTGAGTTCTATACATTCATACAGAATAAGTAGGTGGACACTACCAAGCTAACATGCATGCCAGAAGTTCAAATGCAGATACTAATTGGTTGCATAATTAATCATTCTCCATGCAGATCCTAGTCGACCTCCATGGGATCATTGTGAATCTCCATAATATCCTATAGATCATTGTCAGCCTCCACGGGATCATTGTCAATCTCTATGTCATCCCGAGCCTTGACCACTACAACTCTATCCACATCCATTGGTACACTTTCAATTAGCTCATCGACTTTGTTCACAAAGCACTGATTCGGTGAACCAATATTGAGGACAATAAGGCTCACATGCTGCACTCTACGGATATACAAGGCCACAAACTCTAGAATGAGAAGATGCATTTTTATCTATAGATCCAACAAAATTATTGTAGCTAGGTTGGAGGTGAAGGAGCATAGAGCACGAGAGAGCAATACAAAGGAATATAGAATCCGGTGAAGGAGGAGCAGATCTAGTGAAGTTACCTTAGATCTGGATGGAGCAGAGAAGTCGGGATGGCGCACTGAAGATTTGTGCGTCGGCGAGGTTGGAGGTGAAGGAGCAGTGAGCACACGAGTGGCTGCCTTTTATCTGATGCTAGCAGGGTGAAATATAGCAAGGGAGTAGAGTGGGGAATGGATGGGAGGAAGGTGTGGTAGGATCGTAGGAGTGTATATATAGTTCAATAAATTGGTTGCCCCTATACCATGGCCCAGTGTCCAGGGAAATAGGATACCTCCAACACATCAATTGATACTTGGATCTACTATCATTTATAGTTTAATAAATTGAACACCTGGTTAATCATCTTACATTTAGTTCAACAATAGTTGTACAATAGTGATAGATTTCAATCCGACACATCAATTGATATTTGGATGTACTAGCATTTACATTTCAATAAATTGAACACCTAGATAATCACCTTGCATTTAGTTTAACAATAGTTGTACAAAAGTGACATATTTTAGTTCGATACATCCGAAATTGGTACTTGAATCTACTACAGTGAACTAAGCAACATGCCAATGAACATGCTAAGAACTAAGGTAAGTACAAAATAGGTGAAAGAAGAACAGGAAGCACATTTCTTTCTCAAAGTTGGAACCCTAGCCATTTCTTCAATCTATGGCATAGTCTCTTCCTCCTCCTATAGATGTTCTTCATTTGTTGTAACATTGGCCTCCACCTTCAGCTCCCAAATCTTGTTACGTAAATCCAAAATCAATGTCCTCAGAAATTTTCCATATGGGGGATCGTGCCACTTAAAGAACCCGCAATCTATGTCGGGCTATGAAAAAACCAAATTACCATAAGTTCAGCGGGATTTCAGCATTTCCATTACGAAAATAGAATGAACAAGAAAGAAATTGAGTTACATTATTTACCTTGCAGCATCTGTGGTACCGAAGTCCTAGGTTTCCATCACTCCATGAAATCCACCGAGGCATCTTCAAGCCGTAGTGACACAAAAGTGGTGGCTGGTATGCGTAGGGGTGGTTCTTGACATGGCACAGGATGGGCGGCCCCCTGGCCCCCTCTCATTGTAGCCTCCACTAGAAGTCGGTGTTCTTCTCATGACGGTGCCTTGGGATGGTGCCGACCACTGGGAGGAATTAGAGCTAGATGCAGCCATGGAGTAGTCAAGATTCAAAGTGTTGCACACTCTAAGTGAAGAGGTCAGCCTAGGTCTTTTGTATACGCTTTTGCCTCCCATCAAGGGGCCAAAACGTCCTTCAAAACCCTCGGACTCCTGCCAAGATGAAATGCTGTGTCACCGCCGGTTTAGGGTACTATCCACCTGTAGAAGAAGGCTTATTTTGGATCATCTATGCTTACATATGAAACATCCTCAATTTTCCGCGAAGGGAAAATCCATAGAATGAATTATAATATGATGAAATCGATAGTTGATTCCATCATATTATCATATATCAGTCGATATCACAGTCATACATCGTAAGATTATAAGAATACAAGATATTACATCACTGGGGAACACACCTATTACAGAGTTAATCTAGCGGAAGACTATCGAGTGAAGGCTTTCCCTTCACGGGTCATCATCAGAGTTGGTGTAGTGCAGCGTAGATTCCATCTCTGAACCAAACTTGAGCGTTGGCACGAGACCTCCTAATCCTTCTATAGTCAGCATCTATGAGAAGCAGGAAATCTGCACACCGCCAGATGTGTGCAGGCCATGGTCAGCACAGATGAGCTTTAGTGGAAAAGATAAAACAAGAGGATCTGGCGATCCTAACATTTGGCTGTGGTTTGCATCCTTAGCGCATGAGAAGTAAGTAACAGTAGTAATGTAATAATAATGTCTAGTTTTTAACACATTCCCAGCCACACACATCCACCTCCATCCATATCCATCCACCTACCATCCATCCCAAACCATCTCCACACCACACACCTTATCTCATCTCACACACTCAGGTCGACAGGCCAACTCCCTCTCGGCCTTGTCTCAACGGTCCGCAGCCCCCAAGGCTCACGACCGGAAAATACCCCAAACCCTGGAGGGAGAATAGGACTCATCTCCTATCTAGTTTAAGCGAAACCCAGGAAAGGTCCATAGCTGACAAGTCGACATATGTATCGATCGATCAACCATACACTCTGCAGAGGTTTCACATACCCACAAGATAGCCATCGTCGACGGTGCCCCGTCTAGGCAGATTCCGGCCGCTTGCTAGCCTAGAACGATGCCACCCTACCTCTCAGCCCTGGAACATCCCAAGTCTAATCTGGGATGGCTGATACTGTGAGTCGTAGACAGAGCCGGGGCCCACCAGATGTCAAGAGCCGGTCCACAAGGCCTCCTGAAGTCTCGGAAGGGTGTGGGGGGAAAACCGCGCACCCCGTACCTCCTTGCACACGTTCGCCTAGCAGTAGTGGCATCGCTCTACCAAGTAGTCCGACCGTCCCGCACCATATAGGGAGAGTGGGATGTAAAGGATTCCCGATGAATCTAAGTACTAGTAAGTCCTTAGGGGTGACCAAGCCAGAATGTCTTCATCGGGGTTTCCATTTTATGTGCCACCATAGCACCTCTACCCCGGGCTCCACCTCTCCGAGGTTCACACCCAAGGCCACCTCCAATTACCATTTACCCGCCACAGGTATTCCATATCCAAGTGCCCAGGTAGCACCACATGGCAAGACTCGCCCTAGGCTCATCGTTATTCCAGCTCGGTCGACACAACCCTCACTCTCCACGCACCCAAGACACACGCAGCACGCTCACACACCACCAGTCTGGCACCCATAGCCAAACCATTCCCAGGGGGTTCACCACCAGCATCACATCCCCGATATAATGCGAAGTGGAGTTAATAATAAGTATAGTGGTGTAATATGCAAGCAAGCAGGCAAGTAAGCATATATAAGCGAGCGAATGCGCAAAGCAGGGTGACGTGGTAGAGTGGGTTGCATCAGGGTAATAATAACTCAGGTAGTAGTATGCATCAAAGTACTAGCAAAGGAATAATTTATAAAGCGCTAGCAGTTCTAGATTTTATGCAATGTCTAATAGGATTTTCTAAAAGAGGGTGCTGCCATGACACCTGCGATGTAGAGGTAGTCATGGTTCAATTCTCCATTCGTTTGTGTTCCATTAGCGGAGTTACCTCCTCCTGTGTTGACTCCATTCCGCAGTCCTTGTCGTCGTCCTCGTTCTCTTGGTTCGATCGTCAGCCACTCCGCGAAGCGACACGCAAGGCAAGAGAACACTCAACACTTGAAAAGACGACAAGACGCAGGAAAATCCAATAACACCATTGAGACAATAAGAGATACACGGCTTAGCCCTCTCGGCGGTTGTCCGATTTCCTCAGGCCAAGAATCACAGATGGTAGTTTGCTAAGCACAAGCTTAAGTCATGGCCAAGCCGGTATGACTTTAGGATAGATGGTTTAAGCCAAAGCTTATCCATAGCACACCACGGCTCATGATCTTCTGATCCGGTGTCATTGAATCGACGGGGATTGGAAGTCGGGCCCCAAGAAGAGGAACGACGAGGTTCAGCTCTTATAGCCTTATCCCGCAAGTCACAATTGGATATGAGAAGCAAACAAGAACAAATAACACTATTGTGACTTGGCTCCAATGTACTTTGGCTCACCCGCTATGGTAGGAAGCGGTAGCGCAAAGAGGTTGGACAACGACGGGTCCTCTCAATCCACACGACACATCAACGTCGGGAGCTGAGGGGACAGTCGTTCAACACGGCAAAAGCAGCAGGATTAGTTAGGCACGCCCATGTTATGATCCCAGACACATCTTCGGGGAAGATGGTTTTAGACGGTCGATCGGGTCGACACGCACGGGTCCGAGGTACGACATAGACCATAGCTTCGCTAACCCAAAGGGAATAGTTTGGTCTTTGATCCAATCATCATGGGTAAGACGGAATCAAACAGAGTGGCTATCGGGGCAATAAGAGCAAGAATATCCAAGAGCAAGGTCCACTTCTTCCAACACTCGCGCCACGACGAAAGACGGGGCATCGGAAGGAGCGACACTCAAGAACACCAAGTGCGTAAGCCACTCGTAGGGTACCCGACCTGGGTGCACTGGCACTGAGATATCTCTCGGATTCGAAGCGGTGCGGTTGTCACCGCGAGAATCAGAGAAACGTGATGGTCAAACGGGGTACAAGCATACAAGGGCTTGAGCACGAAGAAGCAACTAAAAGCGAAAGAGAGGCATGGCTCCATGGTCATGGCGAGGTGAACTCGCGGCCACAAGCTATGCCAATGAGTTGGCATTCATCATTCCACGATTGTTTACTCCCAGGTTTTCTCCCATAGAACTTGGTCATGAAGGGCTCAAGGCGCGCGGGTGATATCCGCATCGATGTTAGTATCGATATCGAATCCATCACGACCATGTTCTAGGGACGAAGGTAGGAGCTAACACTCGTGGTACTATGAAGTCAACTAAAAAGCGAGGGGTCGAGTTACACTCGGCATCACAGTCATGGTGAGACGGATCCCGCGATCATAACGTCCGAACGAGGTACGGTCCCTCAGCCAGCTCGAAGGCTCGGCACACAGGTAACAACACCAACAAGCAGCGATAAGAACCAAACACGACCAAAAAACGCAACAACTCGACACGAATGTGGAGTAGCACATTCCATAGCTGGGTGATGGATAGATCTTGTAAGACAGTCATGGACAGATAGGTCGTAAGAATAGGGCCCAACGAGGTAGATATGCGTATACGGAAAGATGCGAGATGGGGCTTTCCATGGTCTCGATAAGTCATACGACTAGGGTTCATGGTCCAGAGGGTACGACTTGCGGTAGACGGGGTCATGGTGGTCTCGGCAAGCGAGGCCATGGTGGTCTTGGCCAGCGAGGCCATGTGGTCTCGGCAATGGTGGTCTCGGCAACAGTGGTCTCGACAACGGTGGTCTCGGCAACAGTGGTCTCGGCAACGGTGGTCTCGGCAACAGCGGGTCTCGACAACGGTGGTCTCGGCAACGGTGGCCTCGGTAGATCTCGACGGCATGTTCTCATAACTCGAGGCAGCCGGAACAGTGGTGAAACACAGACACAGGGTTCCACGGAACCGTCAGGGCAACCAAAGAAAGGAAAACTATAGTCCATGATGCGGCGATCAATGCCACGTGGTCCAATTATAGCTTCGGGGCTCACGATGAGGTCATGGTAACTCTTCGCCGCAGCATGGCTAAGAGCGTTGAGTCAATGGCTTGGTCATAGATCATGGCCGAGGGGTGCTTGGAACCATATGGTGGCATTTCGGGGCATCGTACATGTCTTGCGCGAACGGTGTGAGCGCAAGCAAAGAGTGGGTTCTTCAATTTTGAGGGGTTAAAAGTACTTAAGGGTTGGTCCACATCATAGGGCTTGATTTTAGAAAAATGTGGGAACTGGTTTCTCATTTTTCTGAGGTCGTAAGAATTTTCTATGAATTTCCAAAGGTTAACTCCTTTTCTTAAAAAGAAGAAAAAGGAAGGTTACTCCAGGGCTTGACACATGGCTGCGCAGGATTGGTCCAGCTACAACAGTGGCTGACAGGTGGGGTTTCGCTGACATCATCATGACATCAGCACGACGTCATCAGTCCAACAGGTGGGACCGGGGATCTTGGGCCACTGACAGGTGGAACCCGCATGACGTCAGCATGATGGCACCTACTGACAAGTGGGTCCAGCGGCTCTGTGTCGCTGACACGTGGGTCCCGGTCAACGGGCAACATTGACCGGTCAATGGTCAACCGGTTTGGGTCTCGACTAGGCCTTGGCGGGCCTGGACAGGGCTAGATTTTGGGCTGGGCCGGCCCGGACATGTGTCGCGCGGGGAGGATGTCCACGTGGCTCGGTCTGGGCTCCTATCGGGCTCCGGGTCCAGGCTGTGGGCGTGGGAGCGGCTCACGGTGGTCTAGGTGGTGTGGGTCCATGGACCGCACATTGGGTCCATGGTGGGCTGTGTCCACCCTCCTTTTCCCCTCCTGGCTCATGGTGGAACAAGTCCAGACGGTTGCTGCTCCTTCTCCCTACCTCCTTTGCTACTCTTGCGGCAGCATGCTCGCCGGAGGCGAGCTCGCGCAAAAGCGCCCGGTGGTGGCTCGGCATGGCAACAAGGGCGGTCAAGGTGGCGGCAGATCCGGTGTCCTCCTGACACCGTGGTCCAGTGGGCTTGGCTAGGCCGTGTATGTGAGTGCGCGTGTGTGTCCTGGAGCGGAGAAGCTCCGGGGTGAAGCCGGCGTCGAAGGCCGGGACAGGGTCGGGGCTTGGCCTACGGTGGTTGTCGTGGATGACGTAGAGGACAACGTAGGGGTGAGGTGGTGCTCGCGGTGGCGGCGTGCTCGACGACGTCCGTGCGGCTCCGACGTGGCATGATTCGAAGCAGCGTGGCGAAGATGGCTCTGGGCGGTCACTCCGGCAGCGCGGTGGGCGACATCGTGGCGAGGTCGGCGTGGTGAGGCGCTGCAAACTCCAACTCAACGTTGGGCGTGGACGCGGCGAGGAGGCTCGACGTGGGCGACACCGCTCTTCGGTGCTGGCTCGGGCGGCGCGCTGGTGGCGAGGCTCAGAGTAGGTCGCCGTGCACGTCGGGGTGGTCTCGCGGTTGAGGCACGGCTTGAGGAAGACGGCCGCCTTGGGGATGCCTGGAGCACGGTCGTGGAGGCGGTGCTACAGGGGCGCCGCGGAGGTGGCTGGAGGCAGAGCACGGTCGGCGTCGCCATGGCCAGGGGCTCCGGCGAGGCAGGGATGGGCTCCTGCCGGTGGCTTGGTCGTGACGCGAAGCAGGGAGGCGGCGCTGCCGTGGTGAGCCTCCAGCGTGGCGAGGCTTGGGGCGAGGCCGTGGTGATGCAGCGAAGGCAGCGGCGGCTGGGAGGAGCTCCAGAGCGGACGGCGTCGGGGGGTATTTATAGCGCGCGCGGCTAGGGTTCCCAGGGGGCTCCAGTCATCCTTGGCGTCCCTGCCCGGGGAGGGACACGCGGCGCAAATCGAGGAGCAGAGCAGGGGGCGCTGGCGTGCGAGCGGCGGCGGCGCCTGGGAGCGTCTTGCTCCTAGGGTTGGAGTAGGGCGCCGGCTTCTTCTATGGGTGTGGCCGCACGCGAGCTGGGCCACGTTGCTGGCTAGGCCAGGCTGGGCGAGGAGGGGGTGAGAAGGGCGGCCGCAAGGGGGGAAGCAGCTGGGCCGATCTTGTTGGGCCGCTTGGCCGTGCGCGCACGAGCGGGCCGAAGGGAGGAGTGGCGAGCTGGGCCTGCTGGCGCCGGTTGGGCTAAGGGGAGGGGTGCTCGGTTGGGCTCCTACAGCCTACTTGGCCGGTGCAGGAAAAGAGAAAGAAGGGGAGGAGAGGGAGTGCTGGGCCAGGCCAAGGCGTGAGGGGAGAGAAGAGAGAAGGGAATAGATTTTCCAATTTATGTTTAAATGGTTTTGAATTTGGATTTGAGAAGAATTCACCACATCTTGAGAAGGATTTCCCAGGTGAAATATAAAGCGGTGTTTGAGGAATCATTCGGAGAGATTCATATGAACTCAAGACGAAATTTCCTTGAGTGTTCGGATGGGGATTTTCGGAAAGACTCGAAGGGGAAAATTTGGGGGGAAAATTCGGCGGAATCTGCATAGAGTTTGAATAGGAATTTCAAGAGAGGGGTATTGATGGTACTTGAGATGTGAGCTCCAAGAGGGGGGGGGGGCTCGAGATGATTTCCACTGGCGGCTAGAGGAGAGGGTCTTTTCCTTTGTTCTCCTACTCCTTGGTCTTATATGTGCGTACCCACATGTATTAACAACATGCTTACTCATCGTGGTGGTCTACTAGGGGTCTTAGGGTTTAGGGACTCCGGTCCAATGGTCGGCACAAATATAAATGGCAAGTCCGGGTTCTAGTGGGGTTCGGGATTATAAAGAGAGATTAACGGAAGACTCGAAATAATCCCGCGAGGATCACAAGGAGGTTGCTATGGGTTGTGCTCTCCAACCATAATCAAGACTCAAACACAGGACAACTCGAAAACTCTGGCAATCACCTACAAACCATCTACATGTATGCAACGTCTTGTTAGCGAGTTGGACTCATGTTTGACCTAGCAATTACATGTTTCACACATTGCAGGAAAAATTTAAAAAGTTCGTGTCTTGGCTTCTCCAAAAACCCGGGTTGTTACAACATAGAGGTGTACACGTGGACCACAATCAAGACCAACTGATTCAATTAATAGTTCAACCAAAGTAATAGTTCAATGATTATGCAGTACTCATATACTAATCCAAAGGTTTCATCAGTACATATAAACTTCATTAACATAAAAGTTTCACAAATTCTAAGACTTAATGTCAGATGGGTAGGTAGTTGCTAAGGTACCCGAAAGCCAGAGGTAGTGAACCGTAGTGAAGATGACAACATCTCTATCCACAGACACATTGTATCTATAAAGTATGTCTACTTTCTATCCGGTCCTGTAAAGCACAAAAATCTCTCCACAAACAGGATCTTGAATGATTCTTGTCTAATTTTATGGTCCAAGAAGGTGACGAACTACGACTTCAACAATCAACAGTCGGTCCAGGTGAATGATCCATCCCCAAGTAGCAAACAACATCATCTGGGGTCCTGGCTCCACCCCTAGCCGCCAAAACGTAAGGTTGCTCGCATTGAAATGGCTTCTTCCGAAGTAAGACATTTAGAAATTCCTAAGATGAATAAAACTGATATCAAACCCAAAACTAATTGGAACCAAATGCAAATAGGGGGGTGACCAATTCCATCTAACCTTCACGGGGCATTGTTCACGATGACAATGCAAGGTGATTGAGGTAGGGCAAGTGAAAGGTCCTTATTTGATTTTGGTAATTGAGTGACAACCTAGGTGGACTAATTGTGTTTAATGTGAGATACATAGGTGATTAGTCCACAGGTACATGTGTGTGAGCAACATATGCCATAGAGGTGAAAATGGCTCAGAGATGTTGCAAAGCTCACACATGTGATGAAGGAGCTCATTGCATATGAAACATGACATTGAGTCATGTGATCAAGGTGGAGAAGATCAACACATTACCTAGCTCGACGGACCGGTTGCAAGTGTGAAGGGCAAGTTGAGTGATGACTTGGCGCAGATGGACCGAAGCAACGGTGAAGAGCAAGTGAAGTCAAGATTGATGAACCAATACGATCACGTGATGATATGAAGTGGATCATATCATTGTTGATCATGTTGGTGCATATGTTGCATCAATATTGGAGGAGATGGAATGGAATGCAAAAGGTAAAGGTATAACCTAGTTCATTTCATTTCACCGGTCATAGGCGTGTAGAGAAGTTGATGAACTGGCTTAGGATAGATGGCCATACTATTAAGAGGGGCAAACTTGTTTGCATATTGGTCATCTAGTACCACTTCAGCGATCTAACTTTGCAAATGTGTTAGGATCGAGTGGCGTGGTGAAATGAGTGCTAATCCTTTTAAAAAATGCTTGTGAAAAGCTACCACACATGCACAAGGTGTTGTTCACTTGGTGGTGTTAGCACATTTGCAAAGGTGAAGAAGTTGGTAAAGAAGAGGAGGCGAAACCAGGCTCGTGGTGTTGCCTAGGTGGCACCGCCACCCCCTGTCCAGTGCACCGCCACCCCTATGGTGGTGACCGGCAAAGGAGGCCGAGAGGGAGGTGCTCTGGGGGGGTGGGGCACCGCCACCCCTTGTCCGGTGGCACCACCACCCCTAGGGCGGTGCCCACCTAGACCAGACTAAGAAGGGCTGCTAAGGGGTGGTCACCAGACACAGCTGTGTTCACCACCATAGGCACGGCGGTGCACCACCACTGCTTGTCTGGTGCCACCACTGAAAGGTCCTAATATGGCTAGAGGGGGGTGAATAGCCTATTTAAAAATATACAAACCAACTAGAGCAATTTGATTAGTATAACAAATAGCGAAATGCAAACTTGCTCTAGCTCTACAAGGGTTACAAGCCACCTATCCAACAATTCTAGTTACTATGATCACTAGACACACAATTTGCTAAGTCATAACTCACTAAAAGCTCTCACACTTGCTACACTAAAGAGAGCCATAGCTTCATCATCAATGTCACTAAGATCTTCATCATCACTTGATTCTTTCTTAGACTTGCCCTTGTTCTTGGATGATGAGCTAGCCTTGAATGCTACACTCTTCTTCTTGTCTTCACCTTCCTTCTTGTCATCCTTGTCAACCCCCTCTCTTTCCACACGGTATGTCTCTTGTGTCATGACATCACCTAGTACTTGGTTAGGGGTAATCTCCTTTAATCCTCCTCTTATGATAAGCAATCTCAACATCTCAAATCTTGGAGGTAGGCACATCAAGAACCGATGAGAGACATCATCATCATTGATCTTCTCTCCCAATGCCTTCAAATCATTGACAATCACTTGCAATCGACGGAACATCTCCGAAATGCTCTCATCTTCCCTCATCTTGAAGCTTGTCAACTTGTCCTTGAGAATATACAACTTGGCACTCTTCACCGTCGGTGTGCCCTCATATGTTTCCTCCAATCTCTTCCACACCTCATTAGCTCTATCACAATCCTTGATTTGCTCAAACACCTTGGAATCAATGGCATTGTATATGGTGTTGAGAGCCATTGTATTGCATTGCTTGTTGGTCTTGTCTTGGTTGGTGAGATTGTTGGGATCAATGATAGCATAGTCACTCTCGGTCACATCCCATACTTGATCATTAATTGAACCAAGATACATCTTCATCTTTCTCTTCCAATAATCATAGCATGTGCCATCAAAGAACGGTATTTTACCCCCCCACATGGTTGAACATTACTTGAGCCATAATTTGACACCGAGGTTGTTAAACCTTCAATCAAATGATGACCACTGCTCCGATACCACTTGAAAGGTCCTAATATGGCTAGAGGGGGGTGAATAGCCTATTTAAAAATATACAAACCAACTAGAGCAATTTTATTAGTATGACAAATAGCAAAATACAAACTAGCTATAGCTCTACAAGGGTTGCAAGCTACCTATCCAACAATTCTAGTTACTATGATCACTAGACACACAATTTGCTAAGTCACTACTCACTAAAAGCTCTCACACTTGCTACACTAAAGAGCTCAACTAGATGAACTTAAACTACAAAGCAAGCTCTCAATTCTAGCTACACTAAAGAGCTTGCTACAACTAGTTTGCGAGAATGTAAATGAGTGAGTAGGGTGATTATACAACCACGTAAAGGAGTGAACCAATCACAAGAAGAATACCAATTCAATCACCGGGAGAACACCAAAGGACAAGAGACAACCAATTTTTCTCTCAAGGTTCACGTGCTTGCACTACTACAGGAATCAATTTGCGCAGCGTGGCCAAAATGGGCTCCATGGCGGGCACCTCTTTTGCCCGCCACGGTTAACCGGTGGTCGGCCAGCGAGGCCGGCCACCGAGGCACCCGCTGCGGGAAAAGGGTTTACCGCGGCGGGCCACCTTACTTGCCCGCCGCAGGAAATCATTATTTACCATGGCGGACGGTATGAATCGCCCGCCGCGGTTAATATGATTTACCGTGGCGGGCTCTTTAAACTGACCGCCGTGGTAAAGAGTTGATTTACCGAGGCGGGCGCTTTATCTTGCCCACCGCGGTAAAGCCTATACAAATACACAGCACCACCCCTTCATTTTCTCCATGGGTCTTCCTCTCTCAAACTCATGGGGGGAGGCTTTGCCCTAAAATTTGAGGAAACTTTTGATTTGAGTTGAAGGGCTTGGATTTGAGGGAGGAGGACATCATAAGAGGTTCATAAAGGCTCTCCCTCTCTCCTTCCATCCTCTCTCTCTATTTCCATCACCTAGAGTTCTCTCTAGATCTAGATCTAGATCTAGATCTAGATCAATTTTAATGGAAAAAATGATGTCATGTATTTCTTTAACTTTAGATTCATCATAGATGCATGCTTCATCTTTCACATCGTCATTGCCTCTCTTTTTCATGATTTTGGACGTAAAAATCATCAATTTCTCCTAATTCTTTTTTATTTAATGTTGATTGTGATGGATAATGTTCGCAGGTATGATGGATAGGTCGGAATGGATGTACCGGATCGATAGAGTGAATGATCCATGGTACCTCTTTGAATTAAGGAAGTTTATTGCTGCTGGTAAAGCTTACCATGAGAGACTGAAGTGGATGACAACCATATGTCCATGTTCTCATTGCAAGAACCGAAAAGCCCACCGAGACAGCGAGGTGCAAACTCATTTGATCATGTATGGTTTCATCGAGGGCTACACAGTCTGGACATTTCACGGCGAAAGAGTTGGTGCGAGTGGCGGTGCATCTGGAGTGAGCTCTTCGACACCGACGACGACAGCACCACCGGTGAATAAAGATCCTTTAGGAGCACCCGACTCCTCATCATCTTCAGCAGCAGCTACGCCAACCGACAGTGACAACAGTTGTCGTGATTACATCACGGTGGATGATCTAATGCAAGACATGGCCGATGAAGCCGGTGACAGTGGGGATGGTCAGGATACTGTGAGCCAACCCGACGATGTGCAGCTTGTTGAAGATCTAGTCAAACACTTTGATGAAGACGACGTTGTGTTGGGTTGCCCAAAGTGGTTGGAGAATTTTAGAGAGTTGAAGCAGGCAGCAGTTGATCCTCTCTATAAGGACACCGGCAATTGTCCGAAGGAGTGCACGGCGCTCTGTTTTAACCTCCATATGTTGATGTTGAAGGCTCGTCATGGTTGGTCTGACACTAGCTTCAATGAGTTGTTAAGCTACCTTGCCACCACGCACTAACGGCGGCTAACAAGGTGCCCTCCAATACTTATCGGGCCAAGAAGATGATCCGGCCAAATGGCGATGAAGCTTAGAAAGTTTGATGCATGCCCTAACCAACGCATCTTGTATCGGGCAATGAGTATGAGAATTTGATTTGTTTGTCCGCATCGCTTCTATGACTTTAGTCGGTACAAGAAAAATGCTGGTTGTCGTGTGGATGCGCATTTAGGGAGGCTTAAGAGTGGTCGGAAGAAGAACAAGAAGGGGGCAAGAAGAGCAAAGTCATGACCAAACAGATCTCGGCTCAAGGGGGACGATGAAGAAGAGGAGGGTTACACGACAGAAAAAGTCTAGCACTTTGCTGGATGGTGGTACCCCATGACCGATCGCTTTGCATGCAATATTCGGGAACCCAGACGATGCCAAGCTCATGTCCTGGCATGCATCAGTTGACCGCCTGAAAGACGATGGCAAGCTACGGCACCCATCCGATGGCAAGCAGTGGAAGGATTTCGACGAGGCCTACCCAGAGTTTGGCAAGGAGCCCAGGCATGTTAGGTTCAAGATCGAAAACCGACGGGATGAACCTGTTCGGTGAGCTTAACAACTCGCCTGACAAAGACTTGGCCGTCGTGCTCACCATGTACAACCTACCTCCCCATCTATGTCAGAAGCGTAGGTACCTTATGCTAACCATGCTTATCTCCGGACCGAAACAGCTCGGCAACGATATAGATGTGTTCCTAGAGCCGTTCATGGAGGAAATGAAGATACTATTTGATGTTGGGGTCCAGATGGTGGATGCATCCCGCAAGGAGAAGTTCACACTAAAAGCAATCATCTTTGTCACCAGCACCGATTACCCCGGTCTCTTCTCACTGTCGGGGCAGATCAAAGGGAAGACCGGCTGTGTAATTTGCATCGACGGGACCTGCTACACTTACCTTAAGGGATCCAATAAGATGGTGTACACGAGGCACAGACGGTTCCTCGCCAAAAATCACAGGTATAGAAGAAGTATTATGAACAAATACTTTGACAATCAGGACGAGCCGTAGCATGATCAACCGACGTAGACTAGTTGGGGGACAAAGGTGTATGAGATGGTCAAGGACATGGATCAGGTGGGGTTTGGAAAGAAGAAGAAGCCGCCTGAAGAGGGGCCCAAACAGACAAGGAAGCGAAAGCGGGACCAGACGAAGGAAGTCCCCACTGCCGTTCCTTTCAAGAAGAAGTCAATTTTCTTTAAGTACCTGTCATATTGGAAAACACTGAATACACCCCATGCCATCGACTGCATGCACCTAGAGAAAAATGTCTTCGAAAGCACGATTGATGTCCTGCTGGACATCAAGGGCAAGACAAAGGATGGTATCAAGTCACGGACGGATCTTGTCAATCTGGGCATCAGGCCGGACCTTCACCTGGGACCGCCTCAGAACGGTAAAGTCGATATCCCGGGTGTGGCCTGCAACCTAACGTAAGATGAGAGGATGACTTTTCTTAAGTTGCTTAGGGGTATCAAGGTGCCGACTGGTTTCTCTTCCAACATCAAGAGCCTAGTCTCCATGAAAGACCTCATAATGACCGGCTACAACTCACATGACTGCCACGTCATGCTGACGGTGTTCCTACCAATTGCGATTAGGGCTATCCGTCCAGAGTATGTGAAGATGGTCATCACATGGATGTTATACTTCTTTAACCGCATCACCCAGAAGGTCATTGATAAGGCTGAGCTGCCTGCCCTGAAGGAGTTCATCGTGGAGACCCTTTGCCAGCTCAAGATGTGCTTTCCACCATCTTACTTTGATATTATGCCACACCTAATGATGCATATGGTCGATCAGATCCATCAACTAGGCCCCATGTACCTACACCAGATGTGGATGTACGAGCGGTTCATGTCCACCCTCAACAGATACGTCCATAACCGCGCTTACTCAGAGGGCTCTATGATCGAGGCATACACAACGAAGGAGGCCATGAACTGGTGTATGAGGTACATAAGAGATGGGAGGGTGATTGGGCTGCCTGTCCATCACCACGAAGGCAAAACCTCAGGGATGGGGTGCACAGGCCAAAAAGTACGCATCGATGTGGCAAACCGAACGGTGCAAGAAGCTCATTACAACATCCTTCATCAGTTAGTGAGCATGGAGAAATACATTGAAAAGCACCTGGAAGAGATCCGCGCCGCTAATGATGGACAGCGCACGGAGGCATGGGTCCAGAACCATCACAAGAGCAATTTCATAGAGTGGCTCAAAGAGCAACACATACCCCTTGAAGGATGCCCTGATGAAGATACGGAGACCGTTAAGAGGCTTGTGTTAGGCCCATCCAGCCAAATCACCACGTGGCAAGGGTATGACGTCCAGGGCTACAGGTTCCACATGAAAGACAAGGACAAGAAGAGCTCGGCACAGAACTGCGGTGTTCGATACGAGGGCGAAGAAGAGTCCATGGGCTAGAGGAGGCAATACTATGGGCAAGTCGAAGAAATATGGGAACTTGACTATAGCCAAAACCTACGCATAACCGTCTTCCATTGCCAGTGGGTCAAACCGAATGCAGTTGTAGTGGACAGTTATGGGCTAACCACCGTGGACCTCAAAAGTATCGGCTACAAAGATGACCCGTGGGTACTAGCAACCAATGTCGCGCAAGTGGCCTACTATATATATGCAGAGGACCCAAAAAGGCATGTGGTTGTGTCCGGAAAGTAGCGGATTGTGGGAGCTGATGGGGTGCAGAGTCCCGAACAATACAACAACTACGCAGAGCTCGAGCTTTTTACCGATCATCCAAAGAAGATCAAGGCCGTCGAGGACCGATTCAACAAGTCCAGGATGATGTCGTGGGCCCACCCCGACGGTGAGAAGAGGACGATGAAAGCACCTGCACCAAAATGATATATGTATCCTAGAGACATATATGTAATAATATAGCTCAATCTATTGAAGACAAGTTTTGTAACTTATTATTAATATCATGGAACCATACTACTCTACTAGTACTACTGAATCTACTACTACTACTATACAATACTACTCTACTAGTACTACTCAACCTACTACTACTATCTATTGTACTAATACTACTCTCTACTACTCACATGTACTCTACTACTACACAGCACTACTCTACTACTACTACTACACAGCAAATGCAAAATGCAAAAATAAGTTTTAGATTGATAATAAATATCAGTGTTAGATTGAATGAGGAAATGCAAAAATATTAACCGTGGCGGGCACGTAACAGCGCCCGCCGCGATTAATAGATTAATCGCGGCGGGCAATCTAAGGTGCCCGCTGTAGTAAACATTTACCGCGGCGGGCGGCTTATATTGCCCGCCGCGGTTAATCCGTGGCTATATATGTGCCGCTGCTCGCCCAAATTTTCTAAGTCTTTCGCGCCCTCGAATTCGACCCCGAAGGGCTGCCGAAACTTAGCGCCGCCGCCGCAATACCCGCCGTCGTGCTCCTCCGCGGTGACCCCCGCCCCTGTCCTCCTCCCCCATGCCCGTGCCCTGCCCCCGTCCTCCTCTCCCCGGAACCCTTGCTCCGGCCGCCGAGCTCCTCCGGGCTGGGCCCCGTCCCCAGAACCCTAGCGCTGGCCACCGAGCTCCTCCGCGGCCACCACACACGCCCCCCGCCCCGGTCCTCCTCCTCGTCACCATCCACACGCCGGGCCCCGTCCTCAGAGCCCGGAGCCATAGCTCCGGCCGCCGACACCGAGGGCCGCCGTCGTCGCCCCCGCTGACTTTGGTCGACCACACCCAGATGTGGTCTACTTCGACCTGCACCACCGGCCCTTCGGTGTGAACGTCCCCAAGCGCAAAGTGGTGGACTACGAGGCCAACCAGCACGAGCTCGTGAACGTGCCTGAGGCGCCACTGCCACAGACGGGCTCTAGCCGCTACCTCCTCACTTGGAACCTGCTACGCCCGGGCCGAAGTAAGAACTACGTTCCAGCAAACTAAATTCTACTTTGCTTGCTTGTTTCTTGCAAATGATCCTTGCTGGAGAAGTTTATCTGGTAGTAGTACCTTGGTTCTATAATTACATGCTTCGAATCTCAACAGCATTAGGTGATGAATGTTTCTGCAACATGTAGTTGTCTAGTACTGCTGCATTCCCTGATTTTGGAGGTTTAGTTTGTCCATGAGCAGTCATCAGTACTGTCAGATGAAACTTGTGAACTAATTTTAGGAGATCTTGCTGGAAAGGATGCCTTCTAAATTTGTTTGAGTTCATATGACGTTGCAGAATGCAGTTTCCTAACCATAATCAGACGCACAATTGAAGTGCAATTGCATAACATTGACACCCAAAACAAGCTCTAACAAACACCTAGTGCTAAACCATTAGCAGTAGTAGATAGACTAAAGTAACAGTTCAGTTTGATCCTATAATCCTATAGTATATCTCCATTATTGTGAACTTTAGCAGAATAAAGGATTCAATATAAACTAGTGATTTTATCATTTTTAAGCTTTAGCATACCTTTCCCTGGGCAAATTTGTAATTGCAAAGTGCTGTCCTAAGCTTCATACTTTTCTCTTAAAAATTTACATATAATGTTTGATTGGTTCAAGGTGTTTAAAAACTTATATAAATATAACAAAGCAAAAGAAAAAGAAAAAGCATATGGATCTGGTTATTTGGATGGGAAAATTGCAAACTGATTGATAACAAATATGAAACTTTCACAGCATGCTATACATAATTGTCACGTGTAACTATGAAACTAGAGTAAACACCCTGCACAGTACATTGATGCAAAGTAGCTTCGTTCTGACATCTTGTATTTATAAGGGAATAGTATCTCATGAAATGTTTCAGTTTCCTTCATAGGAATTCTAGAATAATTCCCCAAATTTTACTAGAGTAGGGTTCATGGCTCTCCTGTCCATTATGCTATTCAGAAGAGTGTGAGGCGGAGACATACCATTAAAGAGTACGATCATACGTGCATGTTTATGATGTGCTTATCATTGTCTTGGCTCTTTTACATTTCAAAGAACTCATTGAGAAGGATTACTTCAAATCTGAAAACAAAATCACTAAAAGGATAGATGACATGACAAAATATATGACTTTTCCATGTCTTACAATGTCATCAGTGAGTAAGAGGCAAATCTGTGCAAGATGAATTTCAGTCAGTAAGAGGCAACTTTATAGAAACCAATGATATGAAGATGACCTTGACTCTCAGGGGAGCTATGGCACCCTCTTGCAGTCAAAATATTATTTTTGTCTTGCCTTGTAGTGTCCATTTGATAGAAAGTGCTGCATAAATAGTGATGTCTGCATTCAGTGAAAAAAATATAAAAAGCACACACAGGATATGAAATCAATAGTAATCCGAGGTTTGAAATTGGGATGAATTTTGATAAATTGGGATGGAATTGGGATGAATTTTTGACTGAGCATGATGCTTTCTTGTGCTGAGGTAGCGACGATGAGATAGTTCTAGTTTCATGCATATCAACTCACGCAGCTCCTCCCCAGTCCCCCCTCCCCTGTCCCTACTACTACCCCTATCTCTCTATAATACTATACTGTGATGTGATGCTATTTTATCCTATTTTTGGTGATGAGATCAAGTGGGCTTGTATCTAATCCTATTTTTGGATTTCTATTGCTGCCTGTGATGCTAGACTTCAATGCTATTTTTGGCAGTGTCAATTTTTGGATTTCTGTTGCTGCCTGTGATGCTAGACTTCAATGCTGAGCAATGCCACTGCCTATGATGCCTCTAATAGGTTATGATGCCTATGATGCGATTTTGCATTCCCTTGCTTCCTTCTGCAACAGTGTGAGTGCTTAGTTTGATGGTCGAAGACTTAGCCCTACCACTGTGTGCTCAGTTTGAGTGCTCAGTGTCCTTCTACTATAGAATACTACTACTACTACTATATAATCTACTACTAAACTCTACTCAATCTTCTACTAAACTCTGCTAACACTGCTACTACTGAACTCTACTACAACTGTCTTGCTAGCTACTGTCTTGCTGACTAAATTGAGCAGTTCCTCTACTACTCTTACTCTTACTGACTAAATTTGATTGAGCTGTGATGGGGGTTTATTGCTGCCTATGATGCCAAACAAACTTTTGAGATGTACAGCTCTTACTCTACTCCTCTTACTCTACTCTACTCTACTCTCACCTCCTCTAGTCTTCTACTCTATCTTGATGGCCGAAGGACTTAGCCCTTTGAGGTCAAATTTTGAAACTATCTTGATGGCTTTTGTTTGGTATTTGCAATGATGATTCTTTTCACACTTCTAAGCTGAGGCAGTGGCATATGCAATGATGTGAACCCTTTTATGTTGAGGCAGCATGCGATGATGATCGAGTGCCCCGCTAAACTAGGATGGCTTGTATACCGATACAAAGCAACCCAGTTTAAAAGCGATGTGATGACAATGGGGAAAATCTGAGCCAACTACTACTACTTTACTACTCTAGTACTACTCTACTTTACTACTCTAGTACTACTCTACTTTACTACTCTATAACTATGTCTATACAACTAAAATATGTATTCATTGTAGCTTTCCAATGGTGGAGGAACCGATAAGCGAATGGCGCGACCCTACCCCTAGTGCATCATCATCAACTAGCCTCGAGAGCCAAGTGTCCGTGACCGCGAGGCCAACAAAGAAACATTGTACAGAGGACGAAGATGATCCGACCTACAACCGAGGGACGACGAAGTTGAAAGTGCGCGGTCTCCAAACCCTGAGCAGATGCCGGTGGTGCCTCGAGAATTGAATTTCGAGGAGGAACTAGTCAGGGACAAAGAACCCCCCGCTCCATCTCTAACCACTTCAGGCAAGTCTAGGGGTCAGAGGACAAAGCTAAGAAGGGGGAACACGGGAGGCACCGGAGGGAAACCCACGGCGAAGTCCATGTGATCCATGAGGTGGGACCAGAGGGAAACCCGTTGTCGCCACCCACGGTCTTTGCCAAGTTCAGCAACCAGGTGGCATGTATAGTCAAGGACAAGGTGGAGATCACTTGGGAGGAGTGGAACAATGTCCTGGTCGACTACAAGACACATATCTGGGGTGAGGTGATGAGGAGCTTCCATTATCCTGAGGACGCCGATTTGAACAAGTGCAGGGAGTGGGTCATGCACATGGCAAGAAGAGCCTTTAGAAACTTCAAGTCCATACTGACCAGGTACTACCTGAAGCTAGGCAAGTCACCCTGTGTCAAATACACTATGGTGAAGGAACATCACTGGGAAGAGTTCTACAAACAAAGAACAACAGAAGAAGCAAAGGCAAAGAGCGCCAAGTTCAGCGCACTCACAAAGAAGAACCTGCACCCCCACCACTTGGGCATGACTAGGTTTGCTGGTAAGAGGCCCCAGTGGAGGGAGGAAGAAAGGGCTAGAGCTGCCATCGGGCTTCCCGATCCGTATGATGGTGTAGACTTGAGGCCTAAGGACTTCATCTATGCCCACAAGCCGAAGAAGCTCAAGGAGGGCGCGAGCAAGTTCAATGAGCCCAAGTTCGAGGAGGTGGAGAGGGCTCTCATCGAGGCCGCTAAATCCAAGGACAGCTTTGAGGTTCGTAGGGGCTAGGACTTGCTGACCCTGGCGCTGGGAACCCCCGAGCACCGTGGCCGTGTCCGTGGCATGTCGTCGAAGATGAGCTAGAACTCAGTGGAGCCATGGCAATCTGACGCTGCCACATACCGGTCAAGGCAGAGGTACAAGGAGGGCATCTTTTAGAAGGGCTATGATCAAGGCATGGCCGAAATGATTAGCCAGTCCATAAAAGAAGCCTTCACGAGCAATGATCCAGATATGGTGTCGATGAGGTCACAGATGCTTCACCAGGTTGGCGTGGCCGTGCCTCAAGTTCCACAAGGGCAGACACAAGGGTTGTCACTGCCGATGATCGAGGATCGCCCAAGGCACCCCGTCGACGACATCCGGGAACCCATGCGCGTCCACCTCACGATCCTGTTCGGCAGGGCGAAAAAGTTGTCCGTGGGTGAGGGTTACATACACCCCAAAGAAGATATCAAAGATTTCAACCAAGACCAGATCCCTACCAACTATGCTGCCGTGATACTTACATGGTATGCGACCGAATATGAAGAATTTGAAATGGAATATCCAACTGCAGAAGGGGTAACGATCCTTGGAGCTGCCTTGGGTTCCGAAGTCCTGTGGAACAAGGATGACATAGACATCATTCTCTCGATACCGACTTCTACGTTGATGATGACACCAGCATCACAACCATCCGTTGCCGGATCTTGTCCCCCCGATGATCCGAATCACGGCGATGGTGATGACGAAGGCAATGGCGGGGATGACAAGGGAAGGAACTCACCCCAAGGCACAAGCCCTCACCCTCGTTCTCCTCCTCCAACAACAAGTCCACCTCCACCTCTCGACAGTTCGTCTAAGGGCACGAGCAAAGGACCGGGAGGCACAAGCCCTCACCCTCGTTCTCCTCCTCCAACAACAAGTCCACCTCCACCTCCCGGCAGTCCTTCTAACGGCACGGGCAAAGGACCGGGAGGCACAAGCCCTCACCCTCGTTCTCCTCCTCCAACAACAAGTCCACCTCCACCTCCCGGCAGTCCATCTAAGGGCACGAGCAAAGGACCGGGAGGCACGGAGGAACCGGGAGCAAAGACACCGCTTGCTGCCATTGCGAGCACAAGCCACTGTCCTCCACCGCCGGTGAAGACTTAAGGCGACCAAGGGCAGCTCACATACTCACTTGAGTTTGAAAGGTATGGTAGCGGCGAGCATAATTTGCTAATAACTTTTCTTTGCCATAATATGGTACTAACATTTCTATCCTAGGCCGAGATCACCTTTCCATCTATTTCCTGAATTGGATGACTGCCTCGGCCATTACGAGCATGGGAAGTTCATGATAACCAAGGCCCAACTCGTCGACGAGGAAAGGTGGGAGACAAGGAGGTTTCATCTCTGGTACATGGAAGCGGCAAAAGCTGGCCTGCATGGTTTTCTAGTCAAGGTTGTGGCGGAGTACTTCCACTTGCCCGGCAACGATGTAGAACTCCCCGTGGACTTCCACAACATGTACAGACTACTGCGGGAACAAGACCTTGACATCGCCCAAGTCACCTTGTTCTCTATGTAAGTGATGAATTGCGAGTTTCACATATCACCTGCCTTTGAATCGGTAAAGACTACTTATATATGCCACGATGGCTTGTCCTTGCAGGTTGATGGCCTATATATCCAAGGAACTAAAACTTGATGTTATCTATCTATCTCCAATGCATATTGCTCAAAGAATCATCATTGGTTACCACCTAGATGACAATCATCCAACCATGAAAGATTTGACCAAGCGACAGAGAGAGGAGCACAGGAAGAAACTGATGGACAATGAGAAGTTGAACATTTCAAGGTACATACTAGGAGCAATGAAGAAGATCAGGGGAAATGGGTGTATCCTAGCTGCCTACCACTTTGGGTAAGTCGAAGACATGCCTATAGAGATAAGTGGGTAGCTAGCTAGAATTATTATTTCTCGTCGTAACCTGTATTTTGTTTCAATGGTGTAGCCAAGGCCTCGAGGGTCACTGGGTTGCATTTATCATCTATCCTTAGGATGGCAGGGCCTGCGTATTTGATTCGTTGACAGTGCCAAACTTAAAAGGGTACAAGGCCTTTGAAGATTGCCTCAGAGTGTAAGTGACTAAACTGTCTTCTCATATGCGTTCTAATGCCCTGCCTAATACTAGTACATTTCGTATAGCACTTATAAGGAGTACGTGAAGGATCCTGAATGCTATGATCGAAGAACAGAGAATTTTAAGGCTAAGCATAAGAACCGCATCAAAACCAGACGCAACTTTTCGGTAAGTATTTGAAAGGTTTAATTGTGCTTTCCGTTCATATGCATTCTAATGTCTGTGTTGTAATGCTTGTGTATCGATCATGCAGCGTGCCAAACAACCGGTAGGATCACAAACCTGTGGCTTCTACGCCTGTGAGTTCCTGAGGGTGTGCAAGCAGTACAGCAGCAGTTGGAGGGTGCTCAAGAATGGATTGAACTGGTCGAGAGACGTGTAGAGCACCCAACACAGCTTCAAGCAGACAAAGGCGGACATATGTAAGTTTGTCTTAGACAAATGCGTGCTTGAAGGGGGCACATTCTTCAATGAGAACAGCCTGCTAGCGATTTTACCAGAGTACGAGAGGCTGAGGAAATGGCCCACGATGATGCGTCCGCAGGATTACACCTTAGCGCATGTATAACGACTTTAATATGTAAATGTAATGAATTAACGATGACAAGAACGACTAAGTGAATGTATATATATGTATATTATCTTGTGTGTAATGCCTGCATACTTTTTAAGTTTAATCTGTGAAATCTGGATGTGATTTGAATTTGAATTTATATGCCTGCTGTATTTTTTTAATTCAGGAAATAATTTACCGAGGCGGGCAAATAATCAACCCCGCCACGGCTAATGAACATAACCGTGGCGGGCCACAAAAGGTGTCCACCGTGGTATTTTATCGCGGCGGGCGGTGTAACGTGCCCGCCGTGGTAAAAGTATATTTACCGCAGCGGGCACGTTACACCGCCCACCGCGGTAAATCGGTTAAGCGCGGCGGGCAAAGCCGCCCGCCGCGGTTAAGCCATGATTTACCGTGGCCTCTAGGCCGCGGCGAACGGCTTTGCCCGCCGCAGGAAACCGAAAATGTCCGCCTCCAGTAAAGTTTGTGTAGTAGTGTTGCTTGCACGCTAGTCCCCGTTGTGTCGACCAACACTTGGTGGTTCGGTGGCTAAGAGGTATTGCACGAACCTCGTCCCCACAATTGGACACTGCAAGAACCTATCCAGAAGTGAGGTAACTCAATGACACGAGCAATCCACTAGAGTTGCCTTTCGGTGCTCCACCGGGGAAGGCACAAGACCCCTCACAATCACCATGATCAAAGCCGAAGACAATCACCAACCTCTGCTCGACGATCCTGCTGCTCCAAGCCGTCTAGGTGGCGGCAACCACCAAGAGTAACAAGTGAATCCAGCAGCGAAACCGGACACGTCCGATCATAGGCGACTGGATGTGGACTAGAGTCCGGTCCTTACTGGCCTATTCAGATGCTTTTGTTAGCTTACATCATCACCTGACCGGATGCACCCCTAGTGCATCTGGTCCTATTTCTTCTCAGCGTTCGGTCAAAGGACCGAGGGCGGCCTTCACTGCGCACCACTAACCGGACATAGGGTTAGAGTCCTGTCACTGCCCAAGGCAGAGTCCGGTCAATATGAAATAGCTCCTTTTGACCCAAAACTTCACCACCCTTGATCAAATGTGCCAACCACCAAGTGTATCACCTTGTGCACATGTGTTACATATTTTCACAAACATTTTCATGGGTGTTAGCTTTCCACTAGATCCTAAATGCATATGCAATGAGTTAGAGCATCTAGTGGCACTTTGATAACCACATTTCGATACGAGTTTCACCCCTCTTAATAGTACGGCTATCGATCCTAAATGTGATCACTCTCGCTCAGTGTCTCGATCACTAAACCGAAAAGCTCTTATCAATTTCACCTTTGCATTGAGCTTTTTATTTTTCTCTTTCTTCTTTTCCAAGTCCAAGCACTTGATCATCACCATGGCATCACCATCATCATGTCGTGATCTTCATTTGCTTCACCACTTGGAATGTGCCACCTATCTCATAATCACTTTGATAAACTAGGTTAGCACATAGGGTTTCATCAATTTACCAAAACCAAACTAGAGCCTTCAATCTCCCTGTTTTTGGTACTTGATGACAACCCTTTCACAAAGATATGAATTGAAATTCGATTGAATCGATTTTGCTTGCCCAAGCATATTAACATATGTAAAAGGATATGGACAAGTTTCATGAAACCTATATGGTAGCAATTGCTCCCCCTACATATGTGCTAAGAGTTTGGATTGAAGCTTGCACATATGCTTAGATAGGAAATATAGGAGACAATGTCTACCAAATGATGCTAAGGTATAAAAGATGGACCTTTAAAGTGTGATACCAATCGGAGTGCACCACTATACCATCCTTAGCACCATTAATAACTAGACATACACAAAAACTAGAATACCCCATGAGATCAACATTAGAAGCAAGGGTCTAGTTTCCATAAAATGAACATAAGTCTAGTTTCTTAACCTATGCATGCTAGTTTTTCATTTCATCATTCAATCCTATAACTAGCATATACCACGCAAGCATAAATATTGAAATTTAAAACTTGTGCCATGCAAGCAAACATATGAAATACACATTCAAATGCATCCACCAAGTTTATGAGCTTGCTCCCCCTACTTGTGTGCTCAAAATTTTAATTTATCCCTTACTTTGTCATATTTCTCCCCCTATGTCATTTTTTCAATTTCTCCCCCTTTGTTATCTTTTCACTATCCCTTTGTCATCTTTTCACTATCTTTGTACACTATTTCTCCCCCTTTGTCATCAATGACCACAAAGGTTTAATTTTAAATAGGTTGAGATTATCAATGTCAATCAATGGGGTGAGGATCATTTTCCCAAATTTGGTCCAATCTAGATCACTTGCCAAAGATATTTAACTCAGTTTGATCCAAAGACAAGCTTCTTCATACCTTCAAATGAGGGTTATCTTGTACCATGTTGAGTTAAACACTTATAGCTCATTTTCTAGATCAAACACTAGGTTTACAAGCCCACGAACATGTCATATGCTACTAGACTAAATCAAGCATAGAAGCAATAGTGGTACCATACAAACATCAAAATCATTTGATTTTCATGAATGATCCTATTAAATGTGAAAGATGATTAGATGCACTAACGATGTCCTTAGCAAGGATGTATGCCATACCAATCAACTTTTACCTTGGATTGCTCGAAGGAGAGGCATGTCATATAAGTGTGGGGGGCATCAACACATATTTGAGAAATCCAATATGTTCAACTCATTCCTTAGCTTGCAAAATGTCGTAGAACCATCCAATTTATAAGAGCACAAGTACAATGGCAACCCACAAGCAGTCGCACTATCATACTTGAGCCCATATAAACCCGGTAGTCTGTCGAGTACCACGACGGGTCTCGATAAACGATCCACAAACAACCAAGATCATACATGATTCAACAAACATGTCACATATTACATGAAGTTCACAGATACATTTCATCATCAGAGTATGAAATAAAGTTATTACAAACCCAGTTCGATAGAGTAGTAATAGCGGAAGCAAATTAAGTTTGGAAACTAGCATTTGTCACATAGTTCAAATATAGTGCCAGCATGGGATCACAATCCACAAAAGCATAATAGAGGGATTATTAAAGATGCTTGCCCAAGGCTTACTCCTCATCCATGGTGGCATAGAAGCAACTCTTGCAATATCCATGATAGACGGTACCATCTGCAACAATGGGAATAAAACCCTGAGTACGAGAAGGTACTCAGCTAGACTTACCCGTCATAAACCAGAAATAAATTGACTCCAAGGATCATGCAAGGCTTTATAAGTGGAGGTAGCTTGACAACATTTTTCATAAAAAACGATTAACTCAATTATACAATTATACTTCGGTCATCAAGTTAATTATAGCTATTCATCTCAAGATTAGCATCTATCCTGTGCCAAACATGTGGTATATCATTTTAGAGCATACAATAGTAACCATAGCAGGTGTAATAATTCCATATTTATTTGAACCATCAACTTCCATAATACCATTGCTACGATGTTGGGACTAGCCAAGTTTCTCACTATCCGGGAGAGATGGCGATTCAAATCGATTTCAACCAGCTAGGAATTTATTCTTAACACAAACCCACGCTTCCCCCGTTGAGGTCATGTCGGGTCACCTTTGGTACAACTCAGGTACACATTTCATGGGTTCGTACATCGCTACGCAATCAGGGACTGATGGTAGCCAGGTCACTCAAATCATGCCTACCCATGGTCCTAGACCAGGTCGCTCAGCTCATGCTTGCCCATGGTCTATTGATCCGCTCCCCACAGAGGGCACACAATAGAATGAGGCCCGACCTGAGTTGAGCTACTCGGCTTCGCGGTCGGAATGAGTTTTTCGGCCAGCTAAGTGAGAGGCATGCGTTCAATCTTGTCAGAAGCGCCAACAACTGTATGGTCCTTAATCGACATAGACGGGGATAGATCCACACCCAAGACCTCTATGTCTTGTTGCTTCTCTATCGACATCCCGCCCAGTCTCCATTTAAATTACCCCATGGTTCTTTTCCACGATAGCAAATATAGCCAACCGTGCTTCGGTATCCACCTATATCTCGCAGGTGACAGGAAATCACCCGACTTCTACCGCTCTAAGCATGGCTAAGCAAATATTCGATCCTAGACCTACATAGGGTTAAAGGTGTATTTCTGGACAAGGAAATTATATGCATCAAGTGGTTCCAATCAACTCTTATAACCTATTGCATCAATCAAAAAGGACTCGAGTAATATTTTGTAAAACACTAGGAGACTTAGAATGCTCTAGGGCTTGTCTTTCAGAAAAGAAGTGGGGCGGTGATCAGGGCACTTAGGTAGCTCTTCTAGATTCTGCTCCTCATCTCTGGGAGCTATGGCTTGAGGATTCTCCTGCTGATCCCCTTCCTCTTCTTCATTGAATTCCAGCAGCGTTACCTCCTCGGTCGATCCTATATGCATGATCATGGAATAAGATATTGCGAATGCATGTATGATGACACATATAGTATGATAAAACATGATGAATGCATCTTCATAAGTATTTTCAACAGCATGGTATTAAGGTAATACAAGTGCATTCTATTCTACTAAGTAGGTGCACATCTCTTCTCTATTACTTAAGCAAAACACTTCTGCATTTTATTTACTTGTTTTAACCATAACTAGAGTTATATATATCAAAATCATATGGTTGTGGACATTACGGAAATCTTATAAAATTTTCTACAACTTTCTTTTAATACTCTTCAGGTGATTCAATAGTTATCTAGGTCAAACAAATCAGTCAATCAAATCTGTCCAGAAAATAAACATTTCAGACAGCAAACTTGTAACAGCTAGAACTCTAAAACCCTAAGTCCTTGACTGTGAAAATTTAACACAAGGTAGATTAGTAAGTTATCTACAACCTTGTTATTAACAAGTTTTATAGCAAAGACCATTATCCACATGAAATCATCCACACAATCAAAACTATACATGTTGCCTTGTATTTGAATTATAAAGTGATAATTAGTTAGTTGCATACAATCAATTGCTTCTAAGTCTTACTATTGACATCTATAGTTAATATGCATCATAAGAACCATAGAAAATATCATGGTCAATCTCAATCTATTTATTTAAATGCCTTTATTAATTTAATTAAATAATTAGGGTAAATAGCAAACATACACCAAATGTGCACAATAATTTCTAATAAAATTACAGTAGCTTCCTAGTTCTCACAATAGCCTAC
This sequence comes from Miscanthus lutarioriparius, assembly GCA_904845875.1. Taxonomy (NCBI): domain Eukaryota; kingdom Viridiplantae; phylum Streptophyta; class Magnoliopsida; order Poales; family Poaceae; genus Miscanthus; species Miscanthus lutarioriparius. Next base: position 48,001,548 of record CAJGYO010000006.1, read on the forward strand.
TGTGAAAATTTCATACCATTTCAACATGTATAACCGCCTATGCAAAAATGACAAGCTAGCAAGGTTTATTTTAGTGAAAATAGTAAACCCGATAGAAAAGTGTCAAACAATAGATTATATATTTTCGTCCCTACAATTTTTCTTAGAAAATGCCATTTATTAATATATAAATAGAAAGATCATATTTGAATCAAGTTTACTGCAAGCTTAATATTTTTCCTAGCTAAAGCATATCAACACAAGACTAGAAAAATTGAAATCACATTTTTATCATCTTTCTAGCTCAAGATATCTAATTTACAAGTTAACTAACATTTAAAAGCATTTATCTAAACACATTTAAATCCCCAATAAAAATATCAGAAACTGTACATATCATATTTTTATGAAATACTACACTTCCTAAGGAACACAAAAAAATTTGTTTCACAAAAAATGGACATCTAGAACTCAACTTATCATTTTCAAATTTTGCATCAAATCTGAAAATAAATGAACTATCCTTCAGCTCAGAGTCACTGACAACCGGGACCCGTAGGTCAGTTGACCCCACACGTCAGCCACGGCAAAAACAGAGGAACGCGCGGGACGGCCGGAGTTCGCCGACGGCGGCTTCTCCGATGACGGTACCGGAACCATAGTGACTTCCGAGACCTGGCGCACACACTAGGCAAGCTATTTGGATGGATTAACAAAGCTAAGCTCAATGGTGATACACCGGAGCTGGCCGTGAAGGCTCGATCTAGGGTTCGGCCAAGCATCTACAGTTACTGCAAAGCTAGCTCACCAACTATTACGGCTAATGGCGGTCGGAGGTGGTGCGACCACGACGATAGAGTGCGGTGACAGAGTGCCAACGAGGCCGAACGCGGCACGGAGGGCTTACTGTGCGCGGAGAGTGAGAAATGCGAGCGCGGTGAGACACTGGGATCATGGAGAAGTTGCTGTGGTGGCGGAGAAGCGATGAGATGCGGCGCAAGGGGGGCGGGGTGGCCGGCAATGGCGACGATGGCGCTATCCGTTGATGTGGTTGCTGCGGACCGAGGCGGAAGTGAAGGAGGCAGCAAGAAATGACTTGTGAGCGCGGTGAGCCACGGGCGGATGCTGGGGAGGGTGAAGGCGTGCTGCGGCTCGACGTGGCCCGACCGGGCAGAACAACGGCAACGCATGGCCTCCACTGGCTCCACATGGTGGTTGAAGCCTGAAGACGGTTGGCACTGTAGCGTGATTCAGTTAGGCCATCAGAGGTGAGTGATCTGGCCTGACAACGTGAATTGACAGCGTTCGATCTCCTAAATCGTGAAGAATTAGCGCCAACAATCTAAACCAAAGTTGTATCCCTATATACCAGCTACAATTCTTGTTTAAGGATCAAGGTCTAATTCTAAATGGTTAGTGAGTAAAATCATCTCAAAGTGGAGCCTGTCAAACTGTAAACGCGAAAAGGACTTAGCAAAATTGTAAGTGTTGAAAAACAGTGAAATCTTGATTCTTGTGAGCCAATTTCAAGCATGTTAGGAGCTGAACTAGCCGTTGACCCAAAAATAAAAGTTGTTCCTCTCATCAAATACTACAACTTTGCTTTAGTGATCACATCCATGCAAAGTCTCTATCACATAGTTCAAACTAGGTCAAACATACTACATTCAAATGATGACTAACACTTGAACTATGACTTAGTGACCAAACTAGCCCTAGTCATGAATACCAAAGTTGTTCCTAATGACATTCTAAACATGTTTAGGGTATTACTAAGGTCACATAAGCATTTCATACATTGGTTGCATAAATTACTTCACAGGTCAACATGCATATCATCACTTAGGAGCTTAATTTAGACAAAGTGATCTACATGAACAATGTCCCATTAGTCATCCTAAGTGTAGCTAAGATGTTTTAGTGACTAACATCAACCATTTACATATATTCACTCATGATCATAAGCATACATACAAGGAAACATAAAATAACAAGCATGTTTCATATGTTTCAAATGTAAAAGCTTATATATGAATGCTTGATGAGTATGCTCATGCAATGCAAGTTAAATTATGCAAGGCTAACACCTAGGGTGTTACAGCCCCTCCCCCTTATAAAAATCGCATCCCGAGATTTGCAAGACCTACCATTCTTTGACAAAGGCGGGATAAATCTCACGTAAGTAATCCTCTCGTTCCCATGTGGCATCTTGTTGACTGTGATTATTCCACACCACCTTATAGAACTTAATGATCTTACTCCATGTTACTCTTTCCATCTCTTCTAACACTCGGATTGGTTTCTCTTCATAGGTCAAATCCGATTGGAGCTTAATGTTGGTGGGTGCAATGGCTTCCTCAGGTATACGAAGACATCTCTTTAACTGAGAAACATGGAAGACATCGAAGATGGCACTCATTTCTAGTGGAAGTTGTAACTTGCAAGCGACCTTCCCTTTCCGTTCAGTAATCTTGTATGGCCCTACATATCTAGGCGCAAGCTTTCTTTTCACTCCAAATCTTTGTACTCCTTTCATGGGTGACACTTTTAAGTATACATAGTCTCCCACTTTAAAAGTCAGTGGTCTTCTCCTTTTATCAGCATAACTCTTTTGTCTTGACTGAGCTACTTTCATATGCTATTGGATAATGCGTGCTTGTTCTTCAGCTTCAGTGACAAAGTCAATGCCAAGTATCTTCTTTCACTAGGCTCAACGCAATTCAACAGAGTTCTACATTTTCTACCGTACAATGCTTCAAACGGAGACATCTTGATGCTTGCCTGATAACTGTTGTTGTAGGAGAACTTGGCCAAAGGTAGCCATTTCTCCCACGAACCCTTGGAAGATATAACACAAGCTCTCAGCAAATCTTCTAAGATCTAGTTCACTCGCTCGGTCTGTCTAGAAGTTTGTGGATGGTATGCTGAATTTCTGATTAGCTTCGTCCCCAAAGCCTGGTGCAAGTGTTCCCAGAAACGAGCTATAAACTGTGGTCCTTGATATGAGATTATAGTTCTAGGTACTCCATGTAGTCTCACAATATGAGAAACATACAACTCAGCGTACTTCCCAGCTAAATACCTGGTGTTCACCGGTATAAAATGTGCTGACTTGGTGAGACGATCTACAATAACCCATATGGAATCATGACCTTGCTGTGTCAACGAAAGGCCTGTGATAAAGTCCATACTGATTTCCTCCCATTTCCAACCTGGAATAGGCAATGGCTGAAGTAATCTGGTAGATTTCATATGAACAACTTTTACTCTACTGTGTTATCGCACCTAGAGACATAGGCGGCGATTTCCTTCTTCATCTTGGTCCACCAAAAATAGGTTTTCAAATCTTAATACATTTTACTACTACCCAGATGGATGGACAACTTGGATGAATGAGCTTCACCTAAAATTTGATTTCTAAGCTCATGGTCTTTCGGTACCACAAGGCGGTCCTCAAACCATAGCACACCTCTTTCATCTAATTTGAAAGGCTTGGTTTCTTGCTCTTGCATCGTTCTCTTGATGTGAAATATACCTACATTTGTCTTCTGCAGTTCTATGATTTTGCTCTCAAGTGAACAACTGATAGTGATATTATGCAGTACAACAGGATGTAGCAAATTAAATCCATCTTCCAACAATGCTTCCACAGTGTTGCAATGAGACTTCTGACTAAGTGCATCGGCCACAACATTGACTTTCCCTGGATGGTAGTGCACTTTCAAATTGTAGTCCTTAATCAGCTCTAGCTATCTTCGCTGTCTCATGTTCAGCTCAGGTTGGGTAAAGATATATTTGAGACTTTTGTGGTCAGTATATATATGACATACATTGCCCAACAAATAATGTCTCCATATCTTTAATGCATGAACAACTGCTGCAAGCTCTAAATCATGTGTAGGGTAGTTGACTTCATGTTTTCTCAACTGTCGAGAAGCATAGGCAATCACTCTTCCTTCTTGCATGAGCACACATCCCAAATCTATACTCGATGCATCACAAAACACATCGAAAGGCTTTTCAATGTCAGGTTGTGCTAAAATAGGAGCTATAGTTAACAGAGTCCTTAGGGTATGAAAAGCTACTTCACACTCTGGTGTCCATCTAAACTTTTCATCTTTCTGAAGGAGTTTAGTTATGTGCTTAGCTATCTTGGAGAAATCCAGAATGAAGTGACGATAGTAATCTCCTAACCCTAGAAAACTCGAACTTCATGAACTGAAGTCGGGGCCTTCCAATCCATGATCTCTTGTACTTTAGATGGGTCTACAGAAATCCCATCCCTTGATAAGATGTGACCCAAGAAAGGTACTTTACTCATCCAGAATTCACACTTGCTAAACTTGGCATATAACTTATGTTCCCTCAATCTGGACAAAACAATCCTCAGATGCTCTACATGGTCTGCCTCATTCTCTGAATAAATCAAGATATCATCGATAAACACAACCATGAACTTATCAAGCTCGGGCATGAATATCGAATTCATCAAGTACATGAAGTAGGCAGGAGCATTCGTCAGTTCAAAAGACATGACCAAATACTCATACAAGCCGTACCTAGTGGAGAAAGCTATTTTAGGTATATCTACCGGCCTGATCTTTATCTAATGATAACCTGACCTCAAGTCAATCTTGGAGAATACCTTTGCTTTTGCCAACTGATCGAACAAGATGTCAATGCGAAGCAAAGGATACTTGTTTTTGATGGTCACAACATTAAGTGGCCTATAATCCACACACATTCTTAAGGACTTGTCCTTCTTCACAAACAAAGCTGGACATCCCCATGGAGATGAACTGGGTTGAATGAGACCTTTGTCCAATAGTTCTTGTAACTGAATTTTAAGTTTGCTAACTCATTTGGTGGCATCCTATAGGGTCTTCTTGAGATAGGTGCCGTAGCTGGCACTAACTCAATCTTAAATTCTACATCCCTATTAGGTGGTAAACCTGGTAACTCATCTGGGAATACATCAGGAAACTCACAAACCACTGGGATATCACATAGGATAGTGGCTTGGATAGCACATGACAAGTTCTGGAGTTCAAAGTTGCAGGAAAGGGGTACTAGGAAAGCATTAACTCCCTTCGGCTCTCTCAACATAACTATTCGAGTGCTAGTGTCAATGAGAACACCATGATGTTTCATCTAATTCATGCCTAAGATCACATTTATAGATAATTCGGGCAATATTATCAGATCCGTTGTGTACTCCATCCCTTGTATAGAGATGTGCACATTTTTAACCATCTTATTTGTAGAGATAGTGGCCCTAGCAGAATTTATACTATAACCACCCTTGCTCACCTCAACTATTTTCTGATCATGTCTAGATGCAAATGTTTGGCTCATAAATGAATGAGAAGCTCCTGAATCGAATAAAACAATTGCAGGATGCTTGTTAACAAGGAACATACCAACAGTGACAACTTCTCCTACAGGAACCTCTTCAACAGCAGTATAATGCACATGTCCAGGACATGCCTCAAGTTTCGACTGCCTCTGATTTCCTTGGTTCTGATTGCTAATCTTCTTAGGATGGGGGCATTCCTTGGCCCAATGACCTACTTGATCACAGTTGAAACAGGGTTGATTGTTCTTGAGTCCTATGGAGCTTCCTTGCCCTCTATTCCCCTTGGGTAAGGCAATGGTGAACGCCTTATGGAATACTTTCTGAGGTCTGTTGTTCTGAGCTTTTGGTGGAGGAGGTCGGAACTTGGGTGCAGGTGGTCGAAACTATGGCCTAGCTGCCACTAGAGCTCTAGACTATGAAGATCCTAAGGCATCTGCCTCAGCTGCCCTCTTGTGGCTCTTTGCTACCGCATGCAGATTGTTTTTGTTTTCCTGAGTCAATGCATCACTGATGAACTCATTATAGGTGGTGCACTTTGAGTTGGCCATAGTCTTCATCAACTTAGTTCCAAGACCTCGCTTGAAGCTTTCTATCTTCTTTTCTTCAGTGTCAACAAAACCTAGGGCATACCTAGATAGGTTGTTGAAAGCATGCATATATTCAGTAAGGGTCTTCGTCCCTTGTGTGAGCCTCATAAATTCAGCCGCCTTCATGCGTATTAGCCCTGGGGGAATGTGATGTCCCCTAAAGGCTAATTTGAATTGCTCCCACATGACTTGTGCATTGGTAGGTAAGGAGGACAGGAAATGGGTCCAACAAATCCCTGCCGGTCCCTACAACTGATGGGATGCATACTTAGCCTTCTGGTGCTCGGTGACCCTCAGCAGACGAAACTTTTGCTCAATAGTGTTGAGCCACTTGTCCGCTAGGAGCGGTTCCTCTGCCACCTTGAAGATAGGAGGCTTGGTATCCAGAAAATCCTTGAAGGTGATGTATTGGTTTGGCTCAGGCCCCTGTTGCTGTAGGTGGGCACGAGCCGTGTTCTGCGCAATAAGGCGTAGGGCTTCCTCCATAGTCCTTTGGCTTCCCAAGAATTGGGCAAAGAACTCACTAGCAGATAGCGGTGGCGGTGGTGGTAAGTCACCATCATTGCCCTCTTGGCTGCTGCCTGCTCCAGCACGAGTGCGAGTCATCTGCAAAGTTGCAACAATAAATGATTGTTGGATAATGTCAAGAGATTATATATGAATTGTATAATCATGCCCAACTGAAATTACTAGAGAGAATCTTAAATTCATACAATAAAAACAGAGGTATAATAATTCATTCTCTTAACATGACATCACCAATTTGATCACTTATCGGGCTCACAGCGTGTTAACATACTAGTCACTAGGTGACTCTAATCTTCATTAAGATCGCTAGTCGAGGTCGAAGATAGGATCATCCTCATTCTCTAGCTCCACTTCTTCCTCGTCCCAGCCATCATCTTCTACTAACATTTCTGGATCTTTGTCTTCCTTACTAAGGATTGGGTGCAGTTGGTTATTCAGATAATGCACCTCATGCGGAAGATCCATCACTACATGCTGGGCCCGTGCAAGCTGCTAGCACAAGTCCCTCTAGGTATACTTCATTCTAGTGATAGAGGGGCGGTTCATAATACCCTGCAAAGTGTGAGACTCTCCAAAGCAAAGCAGGAGTTCCAACATCAATAGGAAACTCTCGTGAGACAAAGTCATAATGGGTAAGAGTTACATAACCGAGTAGAGATCTATAAGGGGAGGAACAATGTAATTATTGAATAATTATTTATCATGATGCATGCACGTTCCGTACGTCCTCACAAACTTAGGAAAATTTTATCTGACGACATACGCGGTAGCATACATATGTTCTCTCATATATAGCGTAACTAGTCGAGCTACACGTTTTGTTGTTGGTGTACCTGCATAAGAGTTTCATTTCAGCCCAAACCCCATAATTATATATGCAGAATGTAAATCTAAATACTTCCATATATGTATACCCATACATATACTTCTGTATCAAAGCTACCCGATGACAGTTTATACCCACAATTAAATACACACCATATACACATGCAAGCATGCATACATAGCCATACCAAAGCTAACTCTCCCTGACCGCACGCTCACATCTTGTGGCCATGCCACTCATCAACTTACCTTCTTACCTTGGCGTATAGGCATTTGATCCATACATTACCATTCAAGTGAATGGCATCCATACAATAGCACGCTGTATGGACGACGAAAATAAAAACCCCCAAGTTAGTACTTAAATAGCCACCTAATAGTCCTTAACTGGGCATAAGGAAAGTGATCACTGGCACACTTTAGATTTCAACTCTAGGTTTCAAATACTTATTTATATAGCTATTAGTTGCTAGAAACTGGTTTTGGAAAACAAAAACATTTGTTTTAAATACACATATGGCAAATAATGTTGAATCTTGCTCTAATGCCAGCTGTCATAGAACCGTCCAATTTATAAGAGCACAAGTACAATGGCAGCCCGCAAGCGGTCGCACTGTCATACTTGAGCCCATATAAACTTGGTAGTCTATCGAGTACCACGACGGGTCTCGATAAACGATCCACAAACAACCAAGATCGTACATGATTCAACATACATGTCACATATTACATAAAGTTCGTAGATACATTTCCATCATCAGAGTATGAAATAAAGTTATTACAAACCCAATTCGATAGAGTAGTAATAATGGAAGCAAATTAAGTTTGGAAACTAGCATTTGTCACATAGTTCAAATACAGTGCCAGCATGGGATCACAATCCATAAAAGCATAATAGAGGGATTATTAAAGATGCCTGCCTAAGGCTTACTCCTCATCCACGACGGGATAGAAGCAACTCTTGCAATATCCGTGATAGACGGTACCATCTGCAACAATGGGAATAAAACCCTGAGTACGAGAAGGTACTCAGCTAGACTTACCCGTTATAAACCAAAAATAAATTGACTCCAGGGATCATGCAAGGCTTTATAAGTGGAGGTAGCTTGACAACATTTTGCATAAAAAGCAATTAACTCAATTATACAATTATACTTCAGTCATCAAGTTAATTATAGCTATTCATCTCTAGATTAGCAACTATCCTGTGCTAAACATATGGTATATCATTTTAGAACATACAATAGTAACCATAGTAGGTGTAATAATTCCATATTTATCCAAACCATCAACTTCCATAATACCATTGCTACGATGTTGGGACTAGCCAAGTTTCTCACTATCCGAGAGAGACGGCGATTCGAATCAATTTCAACCAGCTGGAAATTTATTCCTAACACAAACCCACACTTCCCCCGTCGAGGTCGCTTCGGGTCACCTTTGGTACAACTCAGGTACACATTTCGTGGGTTCATATAGCGCTGCGCAATCAGGGACTGACGGTAGCTAGGTCGCTCAAGCCATGCCTGCCCATGGTCCCAGACCAGGTCGCTCAGGTCATGCTTGCCCATGGTCTATTAATCCGCTCCCCATAGAGGGCACACAACAGAATGAGGCCCGGCCTGAGTTGAGCTACCTAGCTTCGCGGTCGGAACGAGTTATCCGGCTAGCTAAGTGAGAGGCATGCGTTCAATCTTGTCAAAAGCGCCAACAACGGTATAGTCCTTAATCGATACAGACGAGGATAGATCCACACCCAAGACCCCCATGTCTTGTTTCTTCTCTATCGACATCCCACCCGGTCTCTATTTACATTACCCCATGGTTCTTTTCCGTGATAGCAAATATTGCCAACCGTGCTTCGGTATCCACCTATATCTCGTAGGTGACAGGAAATCACCCGACTTCTACCGCTCTAAGCATGGCTAACATATATTCGATCCTAGACCTACACAGGGTTAAAGGTGTATTTCTGGACAAGGAAATTATATGCATCAAGTGGTTTCAATCAACTCTTATAACCTAATGCATCAATCATAAAGGACTCGAATAATATTTTGTAAAACACTGGGAGACTTAGAATGCTCCGGGGCTTGCCTTTCAGAAAAGAAGTGGAGCGGTGATCAGGGCACTCAGGAAGCTCTTCTAGATTCTGCTCCTCATCTCCGGGAGCTGTGGCTTGAGGATTCTCCTGCTGATCCCCTTCCTCTTCTTCGTTGAATTCCAGCAGTGTTACCGCCTCGGTCGATCCTATATGCATGATCATAGAATAAGATATTGCGAATGCATGTATGAAGACACATATAGTATGATAAAACGTGATGAATACATCTTCATAAGTATTTTCAACAGCATGGTATTAAGGTAATACAAGTGTATTCTATTCTACTAAGTAGGTGCATATCTCTTCTCTATTATTTAAGCAAAACACTTCTGCATTTTATTTACTAAACAACAAAATAATAGCTACTTGTTTTAACCATAACTAGAGTTATATATATCAAAATCATATGGTTGTGGACATTCCGGAAAGACTATGAAATTGTCTACAACTTTCTTTTAATACTCTTGAGGTGATTCAATAGTTATCTAGGTCAAACAAATTAGTCAATCAAATCTGTCCAGAAAGTAAACATTTCAGACAGCAAACTTGTAACAGCTAGAACTCTAAAACCCTAAGTCCTATGACTGTGAAAATATAACAGAAGGTAGATTAGTAAGTTATCCACAACTTTGTTATTAACAAGTTTTACAGCAAAGACCATTATCCACATGAAATCATCCACACAATCAAAACTATAAATGCAGCCTTGTATTTGAATTATAAAGTGATAATTAGTTAGTTGCATACAATCAATTGCTTCTAAGTCTTACTATTGACATCAATAGTTAATATGCATCATAAGAACCATAGAAAATATCATGGTCAATCCCAATCTATTTATTTAAATGCCTTTATTAATTTAATTAGATAATTAGGGTAAATAACAAACATACACCAAATGTGCACAATAATTTCTAATAAAATTACAGTAGCTTCCTAGTGCTCACAATAGGCTACTGTGAAAATTTCATGCCATTTTGACAAGTATAACCTCATATGCAAAAATAACAAGCTAGCAAGGGTTATTTTAGTGAAAATAGTAAACCCGATAGAAAAGTGTGAAACAATAGATTATATATGTTTCCTAGCTTCATATTAGTGCCATACTACTGTACAAAAATTTATATAGCAATGTGTTACATATTTTTGTCCCTACAATTTTTCTTAGAAAATGCCATTTATTAATATATAAATAGAAAGATCATATTTCAATCAAGTGTATTGCAAGCTTAATATTTTTCCTAGCTAGAGCATGTCAACACAAGACTAGAAAAATTGGAATCACATTTTTATCATCTTTCTAGCTCAAGATATCTAATTTACAAATTTACTAACATTCAAAAAGCATTTATCTAAACTCATTTAAATCTCCAATAAAAATATCAGAAACTGTACATATAATATTTTTATGAAATACTACACTTCCTAAGGAACACAAAAAAATTTGTTTCACCAAAAATAGACATCTAGAGCTCAACTTATCATTTTCAAATTTTGCATCAAATCTGAAAATAAATGAACTATCCTTCAGCTCAGAGTCACTGACAACCGGAACCCGTAGGTCAGTTGACCCCACACGTCAGCGATGGCAAAAACAGAGGAACACGTGGGATGGCCGGAGTTTGCCAACGGTGGCTTCTCCGACGATGGTACCGGAACCATAGTGACTTTCGAGACCTGGCGCACACACTAGGCAAGCTATTTGGATGGATTAGCGAAGCTAAGCTCGACAGCGATACGTCGGAGCCGGCCGTGAAGGCTCGATCTAGGGTTCGGCCAAGCATCTACAATTTACTGCGAAGCTAGCTCACCAACTATTATGGCTAATGGCGGTCGGAGGTGGTGCGGCCACGACGACGGAGTGTGGCAACAGAGCGCCAACGAGGCTGAACAGGGCACGGAGGCCTTACCGTGCGCGGAGAGTGAGCAATGCGAGCGCGGTGAGACACTGGGATCATGGAGAAGTTGTTGCGGTGGTGGAGAAGCGATGAGATGCGGCGCAAGGGGAGCGGGGTGGCCGGCAATGGCGACGATGGCGCTATCCGTTGCTGTGGCTGCTGCGGACCGAGGTGGAAGCGAAGGAGGCAGCAAGAAATGACATGTGAGCCCGGCCGGGTAGAACAACGGCAACTCGTGGCCTCCACTAGCTCCACGTGGCGGTTGAATCCTGAAGACGGTCGGCACTGTAGCGTGATTCAGTTAGGCCATCAGAGGTGAGTGATCCGGCCTAACAACTTGAAATGACACCGTTCGATCTCCTAAATCGTGAAGAATTAGCGCCAACAATCTAAACCAAAGTTGTATCCCTATATAACAGCTACAATTCTTGTTTAAGGATCAAGGTCTAATTCTAAATGGTTAGTGAGTAAAATCATCTCAAATTGGAGCCTATCAAACTGTAAACGCGAAAAGGACTTAGCAAACTTCTAAGTGTTGAAAAATAGTGAAATCTTGATTCTTGTGGGCCAATTTCAGGCATGTTAGGAGCTGAACTAGCCGTTGACCCAAAAATAAAAGTTGTTCCTCTCATCAAATACTACAACTTTGCTTTAGTGAACACATCCATGCAAAGTCTCTATCACATAGTTCAAACTAGGTCAAACATACTACATTCAAATGATGACTAACTCTTGAACTATGACTTAGTGACCAAACTAGCCCTAGTCATGAATACCAAAGTTGTTCCTGATGACATTCTAAACATGTTTAGGGTATTACTAAGGTCACACAAGCATTTCATACATTGGTTGCATAAATTACTTCATAGGTCAACATGCATATCATCACTTAGGAGCTTAATTTAAACAAAGTGATCTACATGAACAATGTCACATTAGTCATCCTAAGTGTAGCTAAGATGTTTTAGTGACTAACATCAACCATTTACATATATTCACTCATGATCATAAGCATACATACAAGGAAACATAAAATAACAAGCATGTTTCATATGTTTCAATCATATGTTTCAAATGTAAAAGCTTATATATGAATGCTTGATGAGTATGCTCATGCAATGCAAGTTAAATTATGCAAGGCTAACACCTAGGGTGTTACACAAAACATCTTCTCATCTAATGGCTTGGTGAATATATCGGCAAGTTGATATTCGGTGCCCACACTCTCAATGCAAATGTTCCCTTTTTGTTGGTGATCTCTTATGAAATGATGGCGGACATCAATGTGCTTTGTTCTTGCATGTTGAACCGGGTTGTTGGTTAATTTGATTGCACTCTCATTGTCACATAGCAATAGAACTTTCTTGAACTTGATTCCAAAGTCATTCAAGGTGGCCTTCATCTAAAGTATTTGTGCACAACAACTACCGACGGATATGTATTTGGCTTCGGCGGTTGATAATGCAACACTATTTTGCTTCTTTGATGACCATGAAACTAGTGATCTTCCCAACAATTGACATGTGCCCGAGGTGCTCTTCCTCTCAACCTTGCATCCCGCATAATCAAAATCGGAGTAAGCAACTAGCTCAAACTTTGCTCCTTTGGGATACCACAAACCAACATTTTATGTATGCTTCAAGTACCTCAATATTCTCTTTGTAGCCATCAAATGACTTTATCTTGGTCATGCTTGAAATCTTGCACACATGCATACACTAAACATGACATCTGGCCTTGATGCAGTCACATAGAGTAGGCTTCCAATCATAGATCGATACAATTTTTGATCCACCATATTGCCACTTGCATCACTATCCAAATTGTCATTTGTCCCCATTGGTGTGCTAATGGCTTTGCTATCACTCATGCCAAACTTCTTGAGCATGTCTTTTGATGTACTTGCCTTGACTCATGAATGTACCATTCTTCAATTGCTTGATTTGAAGACCAAGGAAGTAACTTAACTCTCCAATCATGGACATTTCAAACTCATTAGCCATCATCTTTTCAAATTCTTCACAAAAGTCTTGATTGGTTGATCCAAATATGATGTCATCAACATAGATTTGAACACAAATAAGTCTTTGCCAATCTTCTTGGTGAAAAGAGTGGTGTCAACCTTGCCCATCTTGAACCTTTTAGAGAGTAGGAAGTCCCTCAATCTCTCATACCATGCTCTAGGTGCTTGCTTCAAGCCATACAATGCCTTCTTCAACTTGTACACATGGTCGGGCTTCTTGTCATCTTCAAAACAGAGAGGTTGCTCAACATATACTTCTTCATTGATGTAACCATTGAGAAATGCACTCTTGACATCCATTTGATAGAGCTTGATGTTGTGGGCATAAGCATAGGCTAATAAGATTCTAATTGCTTCCAATCTAGCAACCAGGGCATATGTTTCTTCAAAGTCAAGACCTTCAACTTGTGTATATCATTGTGCTACCAATCTTGCTTTGTTCCTTACTACTATCCCATCTTGATCTTTCTTGTTTCTAAAAACCCATTTGGTTCCAATCACATTGTGTCTCTTTGGTCTCTACTAATTCCCATACTTGATTTCTTGTGAAGTTATTCAATTCTTCATGCATAGCATTCACCCAATCAACATCCTTCAATGCTTCATCTATCTTCTTTGGTTCAATGGATGACACAAATGAGAAATGCTCACAAAATGAAGCCAATCTTGATCTAGTTTGCACACCTCTTGAAATATCACCAATGATAGTGTCTAATGGATGATCCCTTGCAATATTGGTTGGTTGAAGTATTAGAACTTGATTGCTTGTACTTGCTTGATCATTGGATTGAGATGATATGTTAGCCACTTGATTTTGTTCATTGCCATGAGAGCCATTTGTACTAGCTTGAATTGTATCATCTTGCAAATTTGTGTTAGAGAGCACTTGCACTTGGTCATCTTCATCATCATTCATTTGCCTAGGCCTCAATTCACCAATATCCATATTCTTCATGGCTTTTGAAAGTTAAATGCCTCTAACATCTTCCAAGTTCTAATTCTTATCTTGGGAACCCTTGGTTTCATCAAATTCAACATCATGAACTTCATCAAGAGTACCACTAACTAAATTCAAAACTCTATTTGCTTTGCTAGTAGTTGAGTATCCAAGTAGGATTCCTTCATCATATTTCTTGTCATACTTGTCCAATCTAGTGCCTTTCTTCAAAATATAGCATTTACAACCAAAGACCAAAAAATATGCAATGTTGGGCTTTCTACCTTTCAAAAGCTCATATGGTGTCTTCTCTTTTAATGGGTGACAATAGAGTCGGTTGCTACAATAGCAAGCCATGTTGATAGCTTCGGCCTAAAAAGATTGACTCACATTGTACTCACTAAGCATAGACCTTGCCATATCAATGAGTGTTCTATTCTTCTCCTCAACAAGGCCATTTGATTGTGGAGTGTACTTGATAGAGAATTGATGTCTAATTCCAAATTCATCACACAACTCATCAATTCTAGTGTTCTTAAACTTACTACCATTGTCACTTCTAACTCTCTTGATGGTTGTTTCAAACTCATTGTGGCTCTTGACAAATGATTTAAATGTTACAAACACATAACTTTTGTCCATTAGAAAGAATACCCAAGTGTATCTAGAATGATCATCCACTATCACAAAGCCATATTTGTTACCTCCAATGCTAGTGTATTGAGTTGCCCCAAACAAGTCCACGTGTAATAACTCAAATGCTTTACTAGTGCTCATCATGCTTTTCTTAGGATGGGTGTTTCCAACTTGTTTTCTGGCTTGACAAGAGCTACAAAGCTTATCTTTCTCAAACACAACATCTTTTAAGCCTTTAACCAAGTCATGCATGACCAATCTATTCAATTGTTTCATTTCAACATGACCAAGCCTTCTATGCCATAACCAACCCATGCTAGACTTAGTGAACAAACTTATAGATAATTGAGCTTCACTGGCATTGAAATCAACCAAGTATAGATTCTCATATCTAAAGCCCTTGAAGATCAAGTTAGAGCCATCTACACTTATGATCTCTACATCATCTACCCCAAATATGCATTTGAATCCAAGATCACACAATTGAGCCATGGATAGCAATTTGAAGTTCAAGCTCTCTACTAGCAACACATTGGATATGCTCATGTCATTGGATATTACAATCTTACCAAGCCCTTTGACCTTGCCTTTGCCATTGTCACCAAACATGATACTATCAATCCTATTGCTCTTATTTTCATTGATTGAATTGAATATTCTTGGATCACTGGTCATGTGTTGTGTGCACCCACTATCAAGCATCCAATGCCTTCCTCTAGCTTTATAATTGACCTACAAAAGAAGATCAATTGTTTTTAGGTACCCAAACTTGCTTGGGTCTTTGAAGGTTAGTTACCAATCTTTGGTACCCAAATAGCCTTCTTCTTTGGGCCCACAGTTGGTGTACCAATGAACTTAGCCTTCACACCATTGGTACTCTTAACAAGCATATAAAGAATCAAATCTAATTGAGGATACATTAAGTTGATTGTTCTTGTTAGTTTTGCAATATTGCTCTATATGTCCAACTTGCTTGCATCTATTGCAAAACTGACCATTGCCCTTCACAAAGCTAGCTTTAGGAGTGACAAAGGCCGCCTTGCCTTTCTTGGAGGTATAACCTAATCTCTCTTTGTTGAGAGAAAACCTTTGGCTACCCAAGCACTTTAGCAAGCGGGCATCTCCACCATAGGCATTGCCTAAGGCACAAGTGAGCTCATTCACCTCCTTCTTGAGGGTCTCATTTTCCACCATTAGTGAGGCATCACAAGTGAAACCATCACTCAAAGGTTAAGTTGAAGTAGAAGTGCTACAAGAAGGGTTAGTGGGAGCAACAACAATGGGCTTATAAAAAGATTCATCAATAATATCACATGTTAGTCACACATCACAAGACATAATCACTTTCTCCTTCTTCACTTCCTCCTTCTTGACTTGCTCGATGAGAGAGGAGTGAGCTTTGCCAAGCTTCTCATGGGCTTCTATTAGCCTCTCATGAGTGGCATTGAGCTCATCAAAGGATTGCTCAAGAAATTTGACTTTCTTGTGCAATTCTTTGCACTCCTTTCTCTTCATCTCAAAGCAAGTGTGCACTTGCTCACACATGTCCATGAGCTCCTCCTTGGTGTACTCCTTCTCCTCATCATCATCACTCCTACAAGCATCACTTTCACATTCATCATCATTACTCACATCATATTTTACCTTGGTAGGCTTTGCCATGAGGCATGGCAATGAAGTGTCGAAGATAGAGGGCTTGTTGTTGATGGCGATGCTTGCTAATGCTTTCTTGATAGATTTCTTGCCATCATCACTAGAGCCATCACTATCCGAAGAGCATCACTATCCCAAGTGACCACATAGCCTCCACCCTTCTTCTTCTTTTGGAAGGTCACCTTCTTCTCCTTCTTTTCCTTCTTCTCCTTCTTGTGCTTCTTCTTCTCATCATTATCATTGTCACTATTGTAGGGACAATCCGCTACAACGTGATCGAGGCTCTTGCAATTGTAGCATCTTCTCACATATTCTTTGCTCTTAGTGTGATCTCTTCTCTTTTTTGCACCATAGCCCTTCTTCTTTATGAATTTTGCCATCTTGCCCACAAAGAGAGCCATAGCTTCATAATCAATGTCACTAAGATCATCATCATCACTTGATTCTTTCTTAGACTTGCCCTTGTTCTTGGATGATGAGCTAGCCTTGAATGCTACACTCTTCTTGTTGTCTTCATCTTCCTTCTTGTCATCCTTGTCAACCCCCTCTTTTTCCATACGGTATGTCTCTTGTGTCATGACATCACCTATTACTTGGTTAGGGGTAATCTCCTTTAATCCTCCTCTTATGATAAGCAATCTCAACATCTCAAATCTTGGAGGTAGGCACATCAAGAACCGATGAGAGACATCATCATCATTGATCTTCTCTCCCAATGCCTTCAAATCATTGATAATCACTTGCAATCGATGAAACATCTCTAGAATGCTCTCATCTTCCTTCATCTTGAAGATTGTCAACTTGTCATTGAGAATATACAACTTGGCACTCCTCATCGTTGGTGTGCCCTCATATGTTTCCTCCAATCTCTTCCACACCTCATTAGCTCTATCACAATCCTTGATTTGCTCAAACACCTTGGAATCAATGGCATTGTATATGGTGTTGAGAGCCATTGTATTGCATTGCTTGTTGGTCTTGTCTTGGTTTAATGAGATTGTCAGGATCAATGATAGCATAGTCACTCTTGGTCACATCCTATACTTGATCATTGATTGAACCAAGATACATCTTCGTCTTTCTCTTTCAATAATCATAGCATGTGCCATCAAAGAATGGTGGTTTGCCCCCCACATGGTTGAACATTACTTGAGCCATAATTTGACACCGAGGTTGTTAAGCCTTCAATCAAACGGTGACCACGGCTCTGATACCACTTGAAAGGTCCTAATATGGCTAGAAGAGGGGTGAATAGCCTATTTAAAAATCTATAATCCAACTAGAGCAATTTTATTAGTATGACAAATAGCGAAATGCAAACTTGCTCTAGCTCTACAAGGGTTGTAAGCCACCTATCCAACAATTCTAGTTACTATGATCACTAGACACACAATTTGCTAAGTCACTTCTCACTAAAAGCTTTCACACTTGCTACACTAAAGAGCTTAACTAGATGAACTTAAACTACAAAGCAAGCTCTCAATTCTAGCTACACTAAAAAGCTTGCTACAACTAGTTTGCGAGAATGTAAATAAGTGAGTAGGGTGAATTGTGACCGGACACACTGCTCAAAGTGACCAGACACTCCATCACTAGAGTCTGGTTGTAACAGAACCGGCCAATTTATAAGAGCACAAGTACAAAAACAATCGCCGAAACGATCAAATTCTCGCACTTGAGCCCATATAAACCCGGTAGTCAACTGAAACCACGAAGGATTTCAAACCAACTTGCATACAACCAAGATCACAGTAATTCAACATAACAAGCCACATGTTACATCCATTTCACAAGTAGTTTGCAAGTACCTTATACATCAGAGTACACATAGTTATTACAAAATGAGTTCACAAATAGCGGAAGCAAAGTAGTTTGAGACCATCACACACACTTAGTTCAAATACAAGCCAGCACCATAGTCATATCCAGCAAAAACAGTAAGATAAGATAACATAGATGATCATGCCCATGATCTAGTCTTCATCCCCAGCAGGGTGGAGACAATACTTGCAGTAGCCGTTATAGAGCACGTCATCTGCAACAAGAGGGAATAAACCCTGAGTACGAGAATATACTCAGCTAGACTTACCCGTCATAAACCAAAATAAATGACACCAAGGAGTATGCAAGGCTTTATCAGTGGATCTTGCTGGACAACCTTTTTGCATAAAAGCTTGAGTAACCATTAGCATTATTCACCTGTACTAGCAGTGACTTTTAGCCATTTCCTACCATCTATATTAGCACCTGTACTAATCAATCATTTGATTTAGTTGCAAACAATAATAACCATATCAGGTATTTCATGGCTCATCATTATCATCCTCCTCATGATCATCATCATTTAACCATATCTTTACATTTAGTGAATCTACGTTGCCGCTGCTCAGTCAAGTTCTCACTATCCGGGAGAGACGGTGATTCGAATCGATTCCTATCCAGCTGGAGGGGTATTCCTAACACAAACCTAGGCATACCGCGCGAAGGCAGCCTTAGGTCACCTTTGGTACATCTCAGGAATCGCGGCTCCGAGCAGTGCCGCACCCTCAAGGAGTCCACTCTGCCAGATGGTCAATCTCACCTCGGACTTACGCCAATAGCTCCCCGCACATCCTTACTACCGCTAGGGTGTGCACTTTCACTTCTCGGTCTTCCGGCCTGAGTTGAGCTACTCGGCTTCACGGTCGGAACGAGTTATCAGACCAACTAAGTGATAGGCATGCGTTCAACATGACATGAGGACGTACAGCGAATCGGTCCTTAAACAACACAGATAAGGATAGATTCATACCCAAGACCTCCATGCCTTGTTGCTGCACTACCGTCATCCCGTCCGGTCTCTTTTCAATATTAACACATGGTTCTTTTTCATGATAGCAAATATAACCAACCGTAACCAGAGCTCATCCTACATCTCGCAGGTGATAGGAAATCACCCGACTTCTACCGGTCTAAGCATAGCTAAGCATCATTCGATTCTACACTTAATTAGGATTCATAGGATTTTATCTGGACAAGGTAAGGATATAATGCAACAATTGGTTCCAACCAATTCCTATACTTAATGCATCATCAACAATAAAAGATACTCAAGATATTTGTAAAAACATGGGAGACTCAGAATGCTCCGGGGCTTGCCTTTCAGAAAAGAGGAAGGTTGGTGATCGGGGCACTCAAGAACTTCTTCGCTGGCTCCTTCTTCGGGTGTCTGCACCTCCTACTCCTGAGCTTGCTGCTGCTCCTCCGGAAATACTGGCTCGAATTCCAGAAGTGTGACTCCCTCCGGAACACCTATTGCATGCATATGCATAGGATAAGAATCATGCATGCACAAGAGATGGAAGATGATGATGAAATGTACAGCCATGTATGAATGGACGCATGAAAGACATAATGATACAAGATTAACATCGACATTTACCGAGTAGGTCCATATCTGTTTTAGAAAACAAGAATGGCACACTCACCAAGTTCTAACAACCTAAGATAAAGTTGTTCATCTTCAGTAAGAGGTCTAGCACCTACAACTAACAATTTATCTTAATTAACCTAGCATCTAAATCATCACATCAACTCATATAAAGCAAACAAGTCATTCACTGCACTCAACAGTTTTCAGACTGCAAACAGCAGCCATAAGTTTGATCCATAACTGGAGTTCTACAAACCTAAATATCATGATTTAAGACTTTCTGGAAAGCTTATGAAATTGTCTACAATTCATTTTCAGATCTCAAAGCATGATTCCAAACTTCACCAGGTCGAACTCTTTAATCAATAGATGTCTGTCTTAACAAGACAGAGAATAGGCAAGGCTGGAACCTAACTTTAAACAGCTGTAGTTCCTAAACTACTAGGTCCAATGCCCTCAATTTTTTACAGGAGCTAGATACATAAATTATCTACAACTCTTGTGTTCATCACATTCACAGAAAACCAAAATATCATGGGGAACTTCCTAAAGTCCCCAGATCTGTCTAGAGGGACATAATGCAAACGAAATAATTAATAACTTATGATGCAAACACATAATTGGACAAAACTCACTCTACTCACATATCACACATATCACAAGAACACCAGAAAGTAGGGTGTTCAACACCAAAACATTTCTTTTAATACCTTTCTTAATTTATTTAATTAATTAGAGAAAATGGTAAACATATATGAAAACTACACCATTAAATCTACAAAAATTACAGTAGATACCACATGCCCTAAGTAGACTACCATAAAAATTTTACACCATTATAGTAAGTATAACAGCCTACACAAAAATGATAAGGCATAATGGCTTAAAATGGCATAATTAGGAAACCTTAGTGAAAAGTGTCAAGCAACATATTTCATATTTTTCCTAGCATCCTTAAGGTACTAAGATACTACCTACCAAGTTTCCTGGTCATAGGATTCCTAGATGATTTACAAAAATTCACACAAGTATCCACCAATGATAAAAGGAAAATCTGTAACTCAAAAACTATACATGAAATGACTCTCAAATTTTAACCAGAGCTTCTACTAAGCAAGACTAGCTTACCCATAAAATTTCATAATTTTTGGATCACAGAAACTCAAGATATGATTTAAACAAGTTTGCATGCATTCAAAAACACCTTTCAAGTTCCTATTTAATTCATCCAAAATTTCTACATCACGTGCTCAAGACATATTTTTCTTAAATACTAGACCTCACTGTGAGTCTAACAAAATTTGAATCACAGCATTTGGATCTACACATTTGGAGTTACAAAATTTACAAAACAGCATTCAAAACTAGAAATTTGAGCTATCCTTTGGAACAAGCAGTCACTGACGTGTGGGACCCGGTTGTCAGCCGGACCCGCTTGTTAGTGAGACAGAACAGGGGAGGTGGCTTCGACGGCGCTGAATCACGGCGAAGCTCACCGACGGTGACTCCTCCAGCGAAACCACGGCTACCTACTTGCTCTGCGTGAGGAGAGGAACTGATTGGTGCAAGTGGCACGACCTAAGACCTAGCGGAGGGGGCTCGTCGCCGGTGATGGCGGCACAGCAAAGCTCCGGCACGAGCTGCTGGCGACGGCAAACCATGGACGGCTCAACCGAGCTCGGTACGAGCTTCAGGAGGGCACTACCATGCTACCCAAGCAAAGAAAAGGGGACGAAAGCCTCGGGGGTAGTTGGCCGCGTGGAGCTCCAACTCCGGCGAGACCCCGACATGGCGGCGGTGGTGGAAATGGCAAATGCGCCCTTACCAAGACCCTATCGGCACGGCTGAGAGGTGGAGGAGGTAGAGGAGAACACGATGGAGCGGTGGTGAAGACATAGTTCGCGTTTTTGCAGTGGCGAGCAAGCTTTGCGACGGCGCAGTTTGCTCGGCAAAGGTGGAGCGGCTGAGCTCGCTTGCTGCACGCGGTGGAAGGTGACTGGAATGGAGAAAATGAAATGGCGAGTGCGTCAGGCAGGCGGGCGTGAGTTCAAGTCGTGGCCAGCAGCGCCAGGACGTCCACGGCGCGTGGCAGCGCAGTCAGATGGCCGGCGATGAGTGTCACCCACGCGGCGCTCATTTTCTGAATCCGGACAGTCACTGTAGCTCGCCATTCAGTTAACCGATCGGCCTGATAGTGAAACTTCGTCGTGTTGAAACGGCTAAGTCGTTGCTCAAAAGCGAAAACCGTCAAGATGAAAGTTGTAGCCCGTACTCCCACCTTCAATTTCTATTTAAGCACCAAGGACTAATTCTCAACAGATACAGAGGAAAATCACGCCAAAGTTGAGGTCATGAAACTGAAACTCAGTTACAACACTTAGAAAATTTTCAAGTGTTGAATCAGCCTTCAATACTGACTTGTGGGACCTTTTTGAGCATGTTGTGCACATTTTCGTAAGTTGGCTCCTAAACAAAGTTTGTTCCTTATAAAATTTGCTACAACTTTTCTTTAGGTTGCTCAGACATGCAAACACTCTAAGTTGTACTTTTTAAACAGTCAAACAAAAGAGTCCTAGGGTCAATACAAGTCAAACCATTACTTGAAATCATAATTAGGCAACATGGTCAACATGAACATTGTTCCTAATGACATTCTAAGTGTAGCTAAGGTATTTTAGTTACCCACATTCATCACTTGCACTCAATCACACATGATCATAAAGCATACATACAATGAAACTTAAAAGAACAATAGCATGTTTCACATGTTTCATAGCAATGTTTCATATAGAAATGCTTATGCATGAATGAATGATGCTTATGAATGAGATGATGATACACATGCTCATGCGATGCAAGTGTTTTAGTGCAACCATAACACTAGGGTGTTACACCGGTCATTTCTAGTAAGGCACCAGAGTCCGGTCCTTACTGGCCTGTTCAGATGCTTTCGTCAGCGTACGTCATCACCTGACTGGACGTACCCCCAGTGCATCCGGTCCTATTTCTTCTCAGCGTCCGGTCAAAGGACCGAGGGTGGCCTTCACTGCGCACCACTAATCGGATGCAGGGTTAGAGTCCTGTCACTGCCCATGGCAGAGTCCGGTCAATTCGAAATAGCTCCTTTTGACCCAAAACTTCACCACCCTTGATCAAATGTGCCAACCACCAAGTATATCACCTTGTGCACGTGTGTTAGCATATTTTCACAAAACATTTTCAAGGGTGTTAGCTTTCCACTAGATCCTAAATGCATATGCAATGAGTTAGAGCATCTAGTGGCACTTTGATAACCGCATTTCGATACGAGTTTCATCCCTCTTAATAGTACGTCTATCGATCCTAAATGTGATCACACTTGCTAAGTGTCTCGATCACTAAACCGAAAAGCTCCTATCAAATTTCACCTTTGCCTTGAGCTTTTTATTTTTCTCTTTCTTCTTTTCCAAGTCCAAGCACTTGATCATCACCATGGCATCACCATCATCATGTCATGATCTTCATTTGCTTCACCACTTGGAATGTGCCACCTATCTCATAATCACTTTGATAAAGTAGGTTAGCACATAGGGTTTCATCAATTTACCAAAACCAAACTAGAGCCTTCAACTGCCCTTTTATTCCCAAGAGCAGTTGAGTGGGGTTGGTCACCGGATAGGGCACAGCCACCCTATGTCCAGTGCCACTGCCACTATTTTCCAGAGAGGGGGTATTTTGAGTGACTGGCTGGGTGGTCACCGCCCCCCTAGGGCGGTGCCACCACCACTATGTTCGGTGCCCCAATGGCTAGTGGATGACCGTTGGAGGGGCACCATCACCCCTTGTCCGGTGCCACCACAGACCTGTCTGATGCCCTCACATAAAAGGGAATCTTTAGAGCAATGGCTCTATTTCGTGTGGGGGCTTATAAATACCCCCTTGGCCAGCCTTGGGCTGGTTGCTGAGCACACTAGAGCCTTGGTGACTTGTATGGTGGTGTTTGGGAGCCCTCTAACTCGAGCTTGATAGTGATCATCTGATAGAGTGAGTGAGTGATTCTAGTGCGATTGCATCATGAGGTTGCATTGAGTGGCACTAGATGATCCAGTTGCAAGCCGGTGGTGCTTGTTACTCTTGGAGGTTGCCACCTCCTAGATGGCTTGGTGGCTTGTGACTCTGTTGAAGCACGCAAGAAGATTGTGTGGTGCTCTGGAGGAGGATTTATGAGGGGGATTGTGCTCAAACTAGTAAATATTGACCCTGTTTCAACGCCCGAAAAGTGTTGCAATAGACCCGAAATAGTTGCAATATTAGAAATAACAACACTTTTTTCATTGGGAGGCATTGCAGGCACTTGCATGGGTAAAGCTTTAGACAACGCTTTCTGCTTAGCGTTGTAAAATGCGTTTTGGAATTGCAACAAATGTGTTGCAACATAAGCTTTTGCTACGGTTGTAGGTGTGGCAACAGGAACAAATGCAACACCTTAGGTGTTGCTGGACCTTGTGTCACTGCAGAAAGTGACCAACACGTAAATATTTATAGTTTTGCTATATGTTGTGATTGGATGTGGCCTAGCACCCAATGACACAGGGTTTATACTGGTTCAGGCAGCGTGCCCTACATCCGGTTTGACTCGGTTGGTGACTTTATTCCTGAGCCCAGGTGCTCAAATTTTGTAGTGGGGTTACAAATGAAGAGGAGAAAGATGGAGGGTGCAAGAGGTCCAGTCAGACTTTGGACTGAAAGGCCGAGAGAGGCGGGAACTCCTATGTGCGCTAAGTGTTCGACTGTGTGCTCGAGGTATGAACCTGGTGGTTCTGTTGTGGTGTGTTGAATTGATCATAAGTGAACTGATCTCCTTTATTTGGAGGGAGCGTGTCCCCTTTTATAGATGAAGGGGATGGCCTTACAAGCGAGGGAGAGAGAGAGTATGTAAGCTACCGAGTCTTGTTGCTCACGTCGTTTGGTACAAGGTGATTGTAGGCACCCACAACACTGTTGACGTGAGACGCATGTGGGAGGTTTTACCGTGTCTTACCAGGTATGGTAAATGCCGGTGCCCACAACACTGTGGATGCCCAGATGCATGTGGGGGCCGCACCATGTTTGCCTGGTATGGGAGTTGAGAGCACCCACAACACTGAAGGGTAAATGTCGGCACCCTCAACACTATTTGGGCTCTAACATGCCTGGAAGGTTGTAGGGCACCCTTCTGATCTGTCTTGTCGGTATTGTCCTGCAGGTGTACATGGTATGGTTCTTGGCGTTGTGGTTGACTAGAGTGCCCTGTCTTTCTTGCACGGCCCATTGCCTGGGTCCCCACCGAGCGGGTGTCCTCAGTCGGTTGGTCCTAGTCAGCTCCGACTGTGCCAGTCGGAGAAGAGATATAAGCAAAGGTTCGGTGCATCCCTGGTCGGAGACGTGGGTCGGAGTCAGAAGCGGCATTGGCTAGGCCTTCCGATCGGAGAGGTGGGCCAGTCGTTAGGTTTTTGGGCCGTCCTAGGAGTTGCGCATCATTTGCAACATTGTCTGCTGGGCCGAGACTTTGCTGGGAAGCCGGTCCACGAGGGACCCCTGGTTTACAAACCCAACAGGAGCCTCCGAGCCCTCGGGTGATTCGTGTAGAATCGTCTGGCGGATTTTTGTCTTGACGGCAGGTGCGCGTGAGCGCACCCGCTGGTGTAGCCCCTGAGCCCCCAAGCGATTCGGATAGAATCGTCTAGGGGGGTATTTTGTTTTTGTCAGTGGAGGAATTTTTTGTTTGTTCGACAGCGGGTGCGCGCGAGTGCACCCGCGGGTGTAGCCCCCGAGCCCCCAGGCAATTTAGGTAAAAAAATCACCTAGGAGTTTATGTCAGCGGGTGTGTGCGTGTGCACCTTGGTTGAGACAGAGTTGTTTTAACTAAGGCATCGGGCACAGGGATCAGGATCGAGCGAAACGGGCTCGTGGATCCTGGTGTCAGGCGTAGCCGAGGCAGTTTTTTGGGATTAGATGAGACGGACGGTCTCATGGATCCTAGCATCGGGCGTAGCCGAGGGATCGGGCGAGGTGGACTCACAAACCCATCGTGCACAGTCGAGGCAGTTGTAGGAATCGGGTGAGACGAGCTCACGAATCCTGGTGTCAGGCGCAGCCGAGGGGTCAGGCGAGGCAGACTCGTGCACCCATCGTGCACAGCCGAGGTAATTTTTAGGGATCAGATGAGACGGATGGTCTCGTAGATCCTAGCGTTGGGCGCGGCCGAGGGATCAGGTGAGGCGGACTCGCGGACCCGTCGTGCATAGCCGAGGCAGTTTTTAGGGATCGGACGAGACAGACGGTCTCGCGGATCCTGGCGTCTGGCGCAGAGCCGAGGTAGTTTTAGGGATCAGGCGAGACGAGCTCATGGATCCTAGCATCGGGCGTAGCCGAGGGGTCAGCGAGGCGGACTCGGGGACCCGTCGTGCGTAGCTGAGGTAGTTTTTAGGGACCAGATGAGACGGATGGCCTCATAGATCCTAGAGTCGGGCGTAGAGCCAAGGTAGTTTTAGGGATCGGGCGAGACTAGCTCGCGGATCCTGGCGTCAGGTGCAGCCGAGGGGTTGGGCGAGGCGGACTTGTGGACCCGTTGTGCGTAGTTGAGGTAGTTTTTAGGGATCAAACGAGATGGACGGTCTCATCGATCCTGGCATCAGGCGTAGAGCCGAGGCAGTTTTATGGATCGGGCGAGACGAGCTCATGGATCCTGTCGTCAGGCGTAGCCGAGGGATTGCACGAGGTGGACTCGTGAACCCATCGTGCGTAGCTGAGGCAGTTTTTAGGGATCGGGCGAGACAGACGGTCTCATGGATCTTGGCATTGGGCACAACCGAGGGAGCGGGCGAGGCGGACACGTAGACCAGTTGCGCGTAGCCGGGGTAGTTTTTATGGATCGGACGAGACAGACGGTCTCGTAGATCCTAGCATTGGGCAGAGCCAAGGCTATTTGGGTGTCCCAAGCCCCTAAGCCCTATTGGGCTCGGAAGGGGTTGGTTGAGTTTAGTGTGTTACCCCATCCGTGGTTTCAGCAACTGGAGGGGCTGAGCTAACATCGCTTGCCTCGAAGGCTCGAGTGACGTGCTCGGTGAGCTCGCTAACGGGCACATTCGAGTGAAGTCCGGGTCTGTCGTTCGTGACGGGATCGGCATAGCCCTCATGTGACACTCTACTGCTCCTTAACCTACAACCCAGTAGATGCCTAGGTCGTTCCAGAGACCGACCCAGGTGGCCCACTGGCCTCCACTTGATGGAGATTCTGTGGGTTTGGCCGAGGTTAGGATCGAACGAGAAGGTTCAGATGACCCTGTCTGCTTCGGGGCAGACTAGGTGAGGGCCGCTCAGGGCTCATCTGTGTTTTCTCCCCTAGCTTTGTTTGACGTGAGGCGGCCTCGAGCCCTTGAACCCCGGTCGGTCGTTGCTCATGTTGAATGAGGCAACTGTCGCTTCGTGACGCAACACGGAGCGTTGTGATGCATTTAACTGCACATGCGATGGCTCAGATGTATGGAATGAATGAATGCATGTATAGAGAAATACTAGGGTTTGGTAATGTTACCTTGATGACTCGAGTGACGGGGTTTGAGGAGCTCCAATCGGAAATGTCCGACTAGGATCTGCGCATGTCATTCATGATGGACTTGGCATGACCCACATGGGGCGTCCCTCTGCTGCTTACCCATCTCTCAGCGTTTTGCCTGAGCCATCCGGTTGACTCAGGAAGCCCGATGATCTTTCCTGGGTGGAGATCCCGTAGTTGGGCCTTTCCAAGTCCCACCTGGCATGTGGTAGTGGTGGGCCATACCTAGGCCACGCCCGTCTGACTAGGTGCCATTCTAGACGGGCAGGGTGCGTCCCATCGGTCAAGGCGCGTCCCGTCGTCTCCCATTCGCATTGAATGGGGGAAGGGAGAGGGTTTTTTGCCCCAATCTTTTCGCCTTTCCTCAACTGCTCCGCCTCTTCTTTAAATAGGGGAAGGGAGGGGGAAAGGAGAACTCACAGACCCATTCGTGATCCCAGAGCGCAATGTCGAGTTGGGGGTCACCCAATGTAGATGAGATGGTGCTGGCCGCCTTCACTGAGAAGGGGCTGCTTCCGCTGAAGGAGGTGGCACACTAGAGGGTACTGCACATCACCGGATTTGTCACCGTCTGCAAGGCCTTCGTTGGGATGGAGCCATACGTGGACTCCTTCTAGTGAATCTTCTCCGGGCGAGTCTTGTCGGAGGGGAAGCCGCTCAGGACTACGCTGGTGGGGGGGTTTCGCCCTTGCAGCCGCTCAGGTAGGCTAGTTCATAAAGTTTGATGAGACATCCTCCAGCCACAGTGGCCATACTTCGGCGGGTGGCGTCCCTGTCCAGGAGCTGCCTTGACTCCATGAGAAGGTCCAGAGCTCCATGTTCTTTAGTTGAGCATCTATGGGTGCGACGCCCTTGAGATACCCATTGTGCTCGCCGAAGTCGAGGGAGCAAAATCGAGCGGGGTCCTTGAGGTGGCGGTTGTGTCCGGTGGCATGTGTCGTGGCCTTACCTTTGTTATCAGCTGATGCCGTCGAGCAGCCACAGTAGCTTTTGGAGTAGAAGTAGTCAGCAAATGTAATCATTAAGTTTGTGGGGGAGCCCCCATGTGAACAGTTTTTGTATCAATGAATACATCAGTTCTGCTTTGTGATAGAATCACTATCCGTTCCTTGTTTTTTATCCTAGCATACCTTTGTTTTTATCCTTTCTTTTTCATACTTGCCCGTTCCTTCCGTAGGTTGCAACTTTTAAGAACCCGGGTGTGGCCCACCAGGTTTAGTTGCTCATAACCGTAGGTCGTGGCGGGTGCGCTCGGTCAGGAGTAGAAAACAAAGTTACATAGGGTAATGAAAGGAATGGAATGCCCTTTCATTCGGGAAACGCCCTTTCATTCGGGCAAAAAGTTTTTACCATGTGATAGTAAAAAAAAGAGAGATAGTATTTAGTATTGTACCCTCATGGAGCCCCCGAGCGACCCCGGCTAAAAGTGTTCAGGCTAGGGTGCTTTATAGGAGCAAGTGTCAAATAAAAGCGGTAAGACCGAATTTAGGGGAAAAACGACATAGTTGTACAATGTTCCAAGTGTTAGTGAGAACGTTGCCGTTGTCGTCCTTCAGTCGGTAGGCGCCCAGTTGGATCACTTTGGTCACCGTATAGGGACCTTCCCATGGTGGAGAGAGTTTGTGTTTCTCCTTCGTTGATTGGGTCCTGTGAAGTATGAGATCATCGACTTCGAGGATCCTCCCCCTAATCTTCCTTTTGTGGTACCTGCGGAGAGTTTGCTGGTAGCGAGCGGAGCGGATGATGGTCGTCTCATGGGCCTCCTCGAGCAGGTCGATAGCGTCTTGCTGAGCCTCCATGGCTCGGTCGCGGTCGAAAGCCTTCACTCTTGGGGCTCCATGGTCGAGGTCAGAGGGCAGCACTGCTTTAGCTCTATAGGCCAGGAAGAAGGGTGTGAACCCTATGGATCGGTTTGGGGTCATTCTTAGGCTCTAGAGGATCGCTGGGACCTCTGCAACCCATCGCCCGGTGTACTTGTTGAGTCGGTCGAAGATGCATGGCTTAAGTCCTTGGAGGTCCATGCCATTGGCACGCTCGACCTGACCGTTAGTACATGGATGTCTGACTGAGGCCCAGTCGATCCTAATGTCGTTTCCATCACTGAAGTCTAGGAATTTCTTCCCGGTGAAGTTAGTTTCGTGGTCAGTGATGATACAGTTAGGAACACCGAACCGATAGATGATGTCGAGGAAGAATTTGACCGCCTCTTCTGAGCGGATGTTGGTGATGGGCTTGGACTCTATCCACTTGGTGAACTTGTCGACTGCTATGAACAGGTGAGTGAAGCCGCCTGGGCCCTTTTTGAGGGGTCCTACCATGTCGAGGCCCCAGACTGGGAACGGTCAGGTGATGGGGATGGTTTGAAGCTCCTATGCCGACAAATGAGTTTGCCAAGCATAGAATTGGCATCCCTCACCTGTGGATGACCTCCTCTTCATCTCATAGTGTAGTGGGCCAGTAAAAACCTTGGCGAAAGGCTTTTTCGACCAGCGACCTCAGGGCTGCGTGGTGTCCGCAGATCCCGACATGGACCTCAAGGAGGAGCTGCTTCCCCTGGTTGGTAGGGATGCACTTCTTGAGAACCCCCGATGGACTCCATTTGTAGAGTTCATCACCGAGTGTGACGAAGGTCTTAGCGCATCGAGCGATCTATCGAGCTTCAGTCCTTTTGGGTGGGAGGACCTCCTCGAGGACGTAGGCGAATAGCGGCGCTCGCTAGTCGGTTTGATCGAGTGCCAGCACGGCGACATCAGTGGGCGACATCATCATGGAGGCACTAGGGCCAGAGCCCCCGGGCGCCAGCTTGGCATTAAGGTGTGACTGGATCGGCCCTTCTAGGATGTGGGCGGATGGCTCATGGAGGTCATTGACGAAGACCCCATCCGGGGACGGGATCCGTCTGGCCGCCGGCTTCACGAGAAAATCGGTGGCGTCATTATCCTTTCGGGGGACATGATGTAGTTCCATCCCCTAGAATTTGTCCTTAGGCTTGCGCACCTCCTGGCAATATGCTGCCATGAGAGGGTTTTTGTAGGAGGACTCCTTCATGACTTGATCAACGACCAACTCCGAGTCACCGCGAACGTAGAGTCGCGTAGCGCCAAGCTCGATGGCGATGCGCGGCCCGTTGATGAGGGCCTCATATTCTGTGGCGTTGTTTGAGGCTGAGAAATGGAGGCGGTTGGCATAGCGGAGCCTACTCCTGTCCAAGGAGATCAAAACCACTCCAGCCCCTGAGTCGGGCGCCATTATGGATGCGTCGAAGTACACTATCCAGTACTCATGGGTGATGTCCTAGGTCGGTAGCTGGACCTCCGTCCATTCGGTGACAAAATCCATGAGAGCCTGAGACTTGATAGCGATATGGAGGATATACCTAATGTCATGGCCCTTGAGTTCAAGTGCCCACTTGGAGATCCATCCCGTGGCATTGTGGTTGCGGACGATGTCTCCGAGCGGGTATGAAGTGACGACCACGACTTTATGGTCGGTGAAGTAGTACAGGAGCTTCCGGGTCACCATCAGCACGGCGTATAGGAGTTTCTGCACCAAGGGGTACCAGACCTTGGGGTCGGTGAGTAACTCCTCGATGAAGTATACGGGTTGCTGGACCTTAAGGTGGTGTCCCGGCTCCTCCCTTTTGATGACCAGGGCGGCGCTCACCACATGGTTGCTCGCTACGACGTAGAGGATGAGGGGTTCTCCCCGTTCAGGAGCGACGAGGATTGGGGCTGACGTTAGTGATGCTTTGAGGCTCTCCAGAGCCTGCTGAGCTTCCTCAATCCAGACAAAGGCGTCCATCTTTTTGAGGAGCTTGTAGAGTGGCATCCCCCATTCATCGAGCCGGGAGATGAATCGGCTTAGGGCAGCCAGACAGTCGGTGAGCCTTTGTATGCCCTTGATGTTGCATATAGGGCCAATATTAGAGATGGCCATGATCTTTTCGGGGTTGGCCTCGATGCCGCGCTCGGACACAATGTATCCAAGCAGCTTCCCCTTTGAAACCCCGAAACCACATTTTTCGGGATTCAGCTTGATGTTGAACCTTTGGAGGTTCACGAATGTCGCGGCCAAGTTTGCGATCAAGTCGCAAGCTTGAGCCATTTTGACCACTATGTCATCAACATAGACGGTGATTGTTGGTTTTGGCCGCTCGGCCTGATCAGGCTGATTGAGCGGGTTGATTTGGTCGGCGAAGAATTGCTGCATGCACCTTTGGTAGGTGGTGCCAGCGTTCTTCGAACCGAAAGGCATGGTTACGTAACAGTACAAACCATACGGGGTGATGAATGAGGTTACGAGTTGATCGGACTCTATCATGACAATCTGGTGATAGCCTTAGTAGGCATCCAGAAAGGAGAGGATCTCATACCCCAAGGTGGAGTCGACTATCTGGTCTATGTGTGGCAAGGGAAAGTGATCCTTTGGACATGCTTTGTTGAGGCTAGTATAATCAATGCACATTCTCCATTTCTCGGTCTTCTTTTTAATAAGAACGGGATTGGCAAGCCAGTCAGAGTGGAATACCTCTCTGATGAATCCGACTGCCAGGAGTTTGGTGATCTCTTCGCCTATGGCCCTATGCCTCTCGTCGTTGAAGTGACGCAGGCACTGCTTGGCGGGCTTCGAGCCCGGGATGAGGCGCAGCACGTGCTCGGCGACCTCCCGTGGTATGCCTAGCATGTTAGAAGGCTGCCATGCAAAGACATCATGATTGGCGTGCAGGAAGTCGACGAGCTCGCATTCCTATTTGTCCAGGAGCTGGGTCCTAATCCACACCATCTTGATGGGGTTAGTGGGGTCGATTCCCATTGCCTTGGTTTCCTCGAGTGTGCGGAAGGCCATTGAGGAGGTTGGTTTGTTGCAGTTCGGGGCTGCTGGGGTCGACGACTCCCTGAGCCGTGGGAGCTCGGACGAGTTGATGATGGCCGTGGCGAGCTCGAAATGCTCGTGGTCGCACGTGAAGGCGTGTGAGAAGGTGCTACCCACAGTGATGATGTTGTTCGGTCCAAGCATCTTCAGCTTGAGGTAGGTGTAGTTGGGGATAGCCATGAACTTGGCGTAGCATGGCCGCCCCAGGATGGCGTGGTAGGACCCCAGGATGTCCACCACCTCGAAGGTGAGAACCTCCGAGCGGAAGTTGGCTCGGTTGCCAAACATGACGGGCAGGTCGATCTACCCGAGCGGGTAGGCCTATGCTCCCGGGATCACGCCATGGAAGGGAGAGCCCGCTGGGTGGAGTTCTGATCGGGGGATGTGCATGGCATCGAGGGTGTTGACGTAGAGGATGTTGAGGCCGCTGCCTCCGTCCATCAGCACCTTGGTGAGGCACTTCTTGCGGATGATGGGATCGATGACAAGTGGGTAGCGTCCTGGTCTAGCGACGTGGGAGGGATGGTCCCTCCGATTGAAGGTGATCAGAGATTCCGACCAGCTAAGGAAGGAGGGGATGGCCATCTCGGCAGCGCATGCCTCTCTATGGCGTACCTTGTGCTAGCGCTTGGAGCAGATGGTGTCGGATCCCCCAAAGATCATTATGCATTCCTTGGGGTTAGGGAAACTATCCCCATCCTTGCCCATCGCGCTTCCCTTCTTGGCTGCCGCCTTTTTGTCGTTACCTTCTTTTGGCCCGCCGGCCTGTCGTAGGAAACATTTGAGGAGCTCGCAGTCCTTGTAGAGGTATTTGACGGGGTAGGCGTGGTTGGTGCACAGACTATCCATGAGCTTGTTGAAGTGGTCAGGCAGGCTCGGCTGGGGCTGCTTGCCCATGCGATCAGCTACGGCGATCAACACGGTGTTGGCCGGTCGGTGCCGCTCCTTTTTGTTCTTCTTGCCCCTCTGCGTGGAGGGGCCCTCGTCTTGGTCCTCGCGCTTGGCCTTGCCTTTGTCCCGGCCTCCATTGAAGACCGCTCCGACTGCCTCCTCGCTGGAGGCGTGGTTTGTGGTGATGTCGAGCAGGTCACTGGTGGTACGGGGCTTTAGGCAGCCAAGCTTTTGGATCAGGGACTCATAGGTCATCCTAGAGAGGAATGCGCTGATGACGTCTGTGTCAACAACATCAGGGAGGGAGTTGCATCATTGGGAGAACCTATAGATGTAATCCCGTAGGGACTCGATAGGCTCCTACCGGAAGCTCTTGAGGTCCTAGGAGTTCCCAGGGCAAACATACGTCCCCTAGAAGTTCCCAATGAAGACCCTCTTGAGGTCCACCCAGTCACGGATGATGTCATGCGGGAGGAATTCGAGAAATGCCTGAACATGTTCCCCGACGCAGATAGGGAGATATTGAATGATGAAATGGTCATCATCCACCCCTTCGGCTCGGCAGGCCAGCCAAAAATCTTCGAGCCATATACCGGGGTTCGTCTCCCCAGTGTACTTGGCGATGTTGGTGGTAGTCGGAATTGTTGTGGGAACAGCGCTCTCTTGATGCGTCGAACAAAGGCCTGTGGTCCCGGGCCATCCGGGCTAGGACTCCGGTTGTCTGGCCGGTGACCATGCCTGGGGTGTGTTTTACCGCTCCCCTCGATGGTCCGGCCAGGGCCCGTGTCGCCTGCCCTCACCGCCGCCCGATGAACATAATCATCAGGTCGGGCCTGATGCCGGTTGCTGATGACGCTGCGAGCATCTTGGTTCAGACCAAGCCATTCGTGTATCGGCGGTCAGTATGGAGCATGCACCGGGTCAGACCGCGGCGCAGCTACGGCCTCTCATGCCATGCTTGGTGGCTGTAGTGGCGAACAGATGGAGTGATCTGTCTGGCGCATCTCCACTCCCCTGGTGGGGAGAGAGGGCACGAGTCGAAGTCGCGATGTGGAGCTCTCCGCATGTTGAACGGCGGCGGCCTCCATCAGTGCCCGGAGGATCCGGTGGACCGCCCGCTCTTGGGGTTGACGGGCTCGAGGACGCCGCGCAAAAGCATTGCCGCAGCGGCGATGTTCTGGCTAGCCCAAGCGAACTACGGGGGGTCGTTCCCCTCGTCCATGATGTCACGCTGGACCTGGCGGGCGTCGCCTGCCGGGTCATGCGCGCACGGTGCAACGTGCTGTGTCGAGCATGCCAGCGTAGGTGGTGGCTGGTTCTACCGCCTTTGTCATAGATCCTCGCCGTGCTCCCGTGCACACGCGAGGGTCTAGAGGGGTGTGGGTCTGTATAGACTCCGCAACCACCGACAGCTGTCCCGGGGCGTCCACCATAGCGCACTCCCAGGACAGTGGGTGGCTAGGTGCCATGATGTCACCGATGCTGGAGCCGTCGCTCTCAACGTCGTCATCCAGGAGCTCGTGGAAATAGGTGGGAGCATAGCTCGCCATTCCCATGAACTCAAATGTGAGAGGGGGCGGCACCAGCATCCTTTGGAGCCCCCGAGCGTACGCGTCCATGGAGGACACGAGGCCATAGAGGAACCGGTTGCATGGCGGTCGCGGCAGGGATAGTGGGGTCCCTCCAGAGAATCAGCGGAAGATAGTAAATAGCGAGTAAATAGCAGCATGTACATTACTCACAACGGGGTTTGAGTAGAGCGTTTGCTCGGAATGAAGCGTAGGCGCCTCGTCGTTGAAGTCGTCGGGTGTCCCGGAGCCGACTGAGGGTGTCCCTCCGACGGGCGCCAGAACAAGTGCCTCCTCGTGGAGGTGTAGTACGCCGAGCCAGTCGGCAACAAAGTCCAGGCTTCTGAAGAGGAAGGTCTAGGATGGCTCGAGGATGGGAGGCCCCCACATCCCAATAGGTGGGAGTGCAGGGAACTCTAGTGAGCCAAAGCGAGTCGTATCGCTTGAGCCCGCCATGGCGATGGTGGTGGAAGGATGGGCCATCCGACGACCAAAAGTGTGAACGTACAGCGTCTTCCCACGGACGGCGCCAATTGTCAGTGCAGAAAGTGACCAACACGTAAATATTTGTAGTTTTGCCGTACGTTGTGATCGGATGTGGCCTAGCACTCAATGACACAGGGTTTATATTGGTTCAGGCAACATGCCCTATGTCCAGTTTGAGTCGGTCGGTGACTTTATTCCTGAGCCCAGGTGCTCGAAGTTTGCAGTGGGGTTATAAACGAAGAGGAGAAAGATGGGGGTGCAAGAGGTCCAGTCGGACTCGGGACCGAAAGGCCAAGAGAGGTGAGAACTCCTATGTTCGCTAAGTGTTCGAGTGTGTGCTCGAGATATGAACCTGGTGGTTCTGTTGTGGTGTGTTGAATCGATCGTAAGTGAACTGATCTCCTTTATTCGGAGAGAGCGCGTCCCCTTTTATAGATGAAGGGGACGGCCTTACAAGAGAGAGAGAGTACGTAAGCTACTAAATCTTGTTGCTCACGTCGTCGGTTACAAGGTGATTGTAGGCGCCCACAACACTGTTGATGTGAGACGCATGTGGGAGGTTTTACCGTGTCCTACCAGGTATGGTAAATGGCGGCGCCCATAACACTGTGGATGCCCAGATGCACATGGGGGGCCTTACCGTGTTTGCCTGGTATGGGAGTTGAGAGCGGCCACAACACTGTAGGGTAAATGTTGGTGCCCTCAACACTTTTTGGGCTCTGACATGCCTGGAAGGTTGCAGGGCACCCTTCTGATCTATCTTGTCGGTACTGTCCTGCAGCTGTACAGGGTACGGTTCTTGGCTTTGTGGTTGACTGGAGCACCCTGTCTTACTTGTGTGGCCCGTTGCCTAGGTCCCCACCAAGCGGGCGTCCCCAGTCGGTTGGTCCCAGTTGGAGAAGAGTTGTAAGCAGAGGTTCGGTCCGTCCCCGGTCAGAGACGTGGGTCGGAGTCGGAAGCGGCGTTGGCCAGGCCTTCCGATCGGAGAGGCAGGCAGGAGTTGGAAGTGAGGCCCTCTGGTCAGAGAGGCGGGCCCGTTGTTAGGTTTTTGGGCCGGCCCAGGAGTTACGCATCGTTCGCAACGTTGTCTGCTGGGCCGAGCCTTTGCTAGGAAGCTGGTCCATGAGGGACCCCGGGTTTACGAACCCGACACCTTGCAATGGCAACTTGCCCATGTCGTAGCAAATGGTGCACTAGCAACGACGAACGTGTGTTTCAAGACAATGTATTGCCACGCATATCGAGTGTGGCAACAAGACTTATGTCGCAACATCAAGAAGTGGTGGCAACATGTTCAGTTGCCACGCCCAAGATTTGGTTGCTATAAGGTGCAATCGCTATTGCTACGCAAATTGTTCGCTGCTATACTCTTTATTGCGACGATGGTTCTTGTTGCTATAGCATGATGGTTGGCGTTGCTATATCACCTATTACAACAGCAAGTTTACGTGGCTATAGTTTCTATTGCCACGCTTATTGTGTGTTGCTATATAGAATATATTGCCCCAGTAAATATGGTTGCCAATAGTTGCTTTTACAATGCTTTTGATTTGATAGCATCAAGCAATATTTCCACGCCATTATTGTTTGTCACAACAGGAATCTATGATTAGGAACTATTGCATCTAAAATATTATATCAAAATAGAATGTTGCTATACATATCTGAAATTAAACAATCATTGTTTGCAACAATTCATATATTTATTATTATATTTACAAGCATCATGCAATCCCCCTAGCTAAAACTACATTGAATCTTGGCTCAGCATTGTTGAATAGCTTCTATTAACCGTTCCATGACTTGAGCGCTCCAGCCAAAATGTATCTTCCTCCTGAATAAAAGCATTGACATGGGCATATGCATCAACAAACATTCTGACTAACACGTTTATACAAAAAATCACTTCTAGCCAGCAATTGTTTCTTGACATGCAACATTTTTATTTTCTCTAGTTACTAGGTCCTAGAAGAATCAACATGTAATATGGCCATATATTAGATAGTGTACTAGAAAACCGGTGGATCACCAACCGTGCTACAAAGAGAGTAATAGTTCGTGTTTGATCTCTATGGCGATGGTTGTATGACAAAGGACCACATATATTACCTACCTGATGTGAAGATACTTGATATTTCTCTGAAATTTTCAAGTGTGGACTCTTGTTTCAGTACTGCAAGGTGGGAAATCAATCAGAATGTTAAAGTTTGATTTGACAAAGATATTTGTTAATGTTATCAATAAAATTTCTAGAGTAGTGCTTTTCTATAAATGCTACTTTTGTGAGTTCATCGTAATAGGTATCCACACTTGTTACTTTGATTAGGCATCTTCACCTATGTATAACAGAACTTTAAACAACTCACCCCTATAATTAATTTAAAGAGCTGAAGCATTTCATGAAAATCTTTCTTACAGGATTCAGTGGCATTGCTCGGTTAAATGGTTCAAGGTTAACCTTGCCCAGGCATACATACTCGATAAAACAAAAATAAAAACGTCAATGACTTAAGTTCATAAGTGCTCAATGACTTCAGAAGTTCCAAAATACAAACATATATCCTAGATGAAAATCGTTTTGCATGGCATATACCATTCATGAATATTGCCCTGTGCAAGTACTTAAGCCAACATGTTAATTCAGGATGTCATACAGTTGATTCAACTATTGATTCATCTACTACTTCGAAGAAGTCCAAGTGCAAGTACTTAAGCCAATGTGTTAATTCAGGTGAACAAGAGAGCACATAATAGCTGCTACTCAACGTCATTTATTCTAAAGTAACTTAGCAATAATAGACACGTGAATCTCTGAACAATGCAGAAAGCAGAGAGGGGTCAGTCCCCCTGCACAAACCTGCAGGCTTGCCATCGATCTGGATATCCAAGATCATGGTTGTAACCTATAGGGCACCGCAGATCTACATCAGACATACAGTGAAAACAGCATAAAAAAATAATTTAGGCAAAGTTTGACATACAATGAGATCATCTACAATTCATGATAGAAAATTCATAATCTATAAATGGCAGAGCTAGCAATTCATCAATCATCTTATATAGTGTCATATTTAACCTGAATATATCAATCTAAACTCACATAACCTATAAATGGCGGAGCAAATTAAATCCAAGGCATGAAGTTGTGCGCTAAGCTCATTATTTATAATCCCCAGCCCCCATGTGATTTGGATTTGCAGATAATGATGCACTTCGCCAAATTTTAGTATGCTAGTGGAAATGCAGTAAGAAGACATAAAAGATCTACAGAAAAAACTAGGGATGACTACAATCGTACGCAATCAGTCTGACTATAATCTTACACAACCACTTGAAAATGCAGTAAGCAAAGGTACAAACATCCATGGAGAGATTGCAGTAAACAACAAACTTATTTCTAGGTTGCCTTGTAGGCTAAATGAAATTACAGATAACACTATTCTTGCAGGGCATGGGCAAAACAAATGCTAGGACCAAACCTAGTCAAAAAGGCATACTATACCTGTGCATGACCTCACAGAGGCCTGCTGTTAAGCACTTTTGTCTCGAAGAGCAAGCCATTTCCACTCTGCATGTGCCACCACTGTCTTCTTGCATCATCTCCCTGCTTGATCATTCAACAAATAAACAGATTAAAGCTAACAAACAAGGTATAGTAGAAAAATTTACATCAATCTTTTATATACTCCAACAACAGCCTTTTACTCAAAAAGATATTTTTCATGAATATTTTGTCGAACATGTGGCCTACGTTACAGTCCCAACTTTGTTGTTTCAGGAATTTGCTGGAAAATTTCAAAAAAAGAAAAAAGAAAAAGGCAAGTTTATTGGATGGGGGAGGGAGGGATTGAACTTACAAAAGCTGAGCTCATCCTTGTTGGTCTGTCCATCTGTATCTTCCGCTAACTGTGCACGGGTGAGTGGGCGTGGTGGAGGGAAGACGAGATGGGCCGGATAAGGCTTAGGGTTTCTATTCATATATGGCCTACTATTGTAAATGGACTCTTTTCCAAATTTTCGCAAGACTCCTCATAGCGGGAGTTCTCCCGCCCAATTCTCTAGTATGGAATTTTAGAATTTTGAGACCCAATTTGTGTATATTCTTATATTTAAATTTTATTATATTACGCGCTGCTCCTGCTGCCATCACGGTTGATGCCTTCCCTAGATCCGCAGCCATAGGATTTGGCCAGAGGAGCGCGCAGATGTGTTTTGGGCTGGGCCAGCCGGAGTCAAAGGCGGGAGGTGAAATTTGACTGAAATTTTTTAAAGGGTATACAACTTATCTTCACCCGCTCAATGTTTTAAGATAAAAAATCACTATTTTTGAAAAATATAAAATATTTAGAATGTCAGAATTTTGCATTTAAAATTACATATATAGATATAGACTTGTTCTGTATATCTATAAATAGTCTATGGGGCCATGACAAGTATAAAGATTACACTTATATCAGTAAATAAATAGATAAAAACTCAAGCTAGAAAAAAATATATGAAAATATCAAATATGAGGCTCATGTTCCCTAAAAGACAAAAATCATGTTTTCAACTTTTCCGTACGATTTTTCGTATTAGACCTAAAATTGTCATTTCCGTATGAACTTTTCTAATGTGAGTACATATTTATATACACTATGGA
Organism: Miscanthus lutarioriparius; assembly: GCA_904845875.1. Taxonomy (NCBI): domain Eukaryota; kingdom Viridiplantae; phylum Streptophyta; class Magnoliopsida; order Poales; family Poaceae; genus Miscanthus; species Miscanthus lutarioriparius. Next base: position 48,041,521 of record CAJGYO010000006.1, read on the forward strand.
TGTGCTAAGTTTCAAAAAAAATGAACGCCCAAAATATGTTTTTTGAATTGGTTTCCATGTTTCCACCTAGTTTGTGGTAGGACAAGTGGTATGGAAATACACCTATGAGTGAACAGTATCCTTGCTTATATTTGTTGAACAACTGTGCGTCCATGATATGGACACCACGCCACCTATATATCATCCCAATATGGATAGAATTGGCCGAATACGATGAGGATGAGGTCTACCAGAACCAAGGTACGTCGTTAGATGTGGCGGACAAGAAACCTACGAGGAAGATTTGAACATCGGCTCCTATAGATTGTTTGTTATACATTCCATGTAACCAATTAGGAAACATATATGTAAAACCAATTGGATCTTGTAACCTTATCCACCTAGACTATATAAGGCGGGGTAGGGAACCCTCGATCTGTTCATTGCAAGCTATAATCAGCACCCTTGTAAACTTGAGCATACAAGATAAGATATCCACCTCAAACTTGACGTATAAGGTACCATGTACCCAAACTAGTATAAACCCTTGTGTCATCGTGTGTTACACATCTGATTTCCTGTGCGTGTATTGTCGGAGCTAATACTTCCGACACTGTCTCTAGCTAGGAAAAACTAGCATGGTTTATTATTTCAAATGGAGGGAGTAGTTTAAATGTGAAGTAATTCCTATAAATACATTGTAATTACTCAAAAGGTACCTTATTGCCAGAATATTGAAATTATTTCAAAATATATGAAATAAAAGTTTTGTTACTTTCATATAGGAATTAGTCCTTTTAGTTAGAAGTCAACTGGAGCACATGACTATCTTAGTTACACATTTTTTGAAATGTTATGAAGATGAATTTAGGTCCACCATGAAATTTCAAAAATTCCAAATAAGATTTGGATTATTAAATTTTGGAAAATGTAAAGTACTCTCTCAATTATAAATTATAAGATAAGATGTTTTGGCTTTTCTAGATACATAGTTTTGTGATGTATTTAGATATACACTGTGTCTCGATACATACTAACATCAATGTATTAAAAAAAGTCAAAAACATCTTATAATTTAGAACAGATGGAGTAACAAAGTTACTAGAGTGTGCAGTCCATCTATCCTCTCTAGTCCTCAATTTTTACACGTGGGATCTATATGTCAGTTTGTGGACCGTGATGACACTGCGCCAGTTCAGAGACTGGCGAATAGAGTGGGTTAGGCAAATAAGACTCAAACTAAGTTTAGGGGTTCAGAATGACACCAATGATGACAATGCCCTGCGGCTGTTGAAGGGGATGGTGGCGCAGTCTGCGCCTATCAGGCTCTTTCTGTCTAACATATTCTGAAACTGGCATCAAGATCCTGACAAGTGTAGCTCTTGAGCCCTGGCTGTTTCGCAGAGTTAGGCGGAGCGTTAGTCGGACTATCGAGTCCTCGACCCGGGGATTTAACATACCAATGTTAGACTCGCCAATGCTCTTAGAGCATATCAATGAGTTTTGTAAAATAAATAACTCCCAAAAGTCCCCTCTAATAATTAGGGTAAGAGAGCTTATTAATTAAAAATAAAAAGTTATGAAATACTCTCTCTAGCTCGTAAGAGGTGATTAATAATAAAGTCTAACCCTTTTGCTTGAAAGTATAGTATAACCTTTGATTCACATATTTGTTTATGTAAAATAAATTTAGTTATCTTTTTTTGTTCGATAGTATCTTTTCAAACTTTAAAACAAATTAAATAAAGGACCTATTGAATTGGGAACCTATGTAAAATTTAGTTGCCAGGTGATATTGGTTTTGCGTTGACTGACCGGGAAATAAATATTACACTGCTGGTAAGTTGACTAGGAACAAGGTAATTACATGACCACAAAAAAAAACAATTTCCCAGTGTTTGTCGCCCATCTACAGGAAAATTCACTTTTTTCTGTTGGTTTACATATTTTTTTTGTCAGTCTTTTAACACCTAGAAAAATTACAAAAAGAAATTAGTCCACAAGACCCTCGGCCGGATCGAGCGTGGGCGCGAAACAGAGGACCTGAACCCCATCTCCCGCGTTGGAAAAAATTCCTCCCGCAGGGACTTCGCCTCCGCGCACCTGCCTCTGCCTTTAAAAAGAAGAGACTTTTACCTACAAGCCATTATAAAACTTTCTAATTCCTTCTCCTCAGTCCCTCGCGCAAACTTTTTTAGTCATGTGTGCCACTTCCGTCAGTTTAGAGCGTGATGGCCGGTAACGGAGGGATAGAACGACCCTTTTGCCCCTGTGTCCAGGCGTCAGGAGCAGAATTTTCCACTTGTCCTTGATGCCACACGGGAGTCTGGCATTCTGGCGGGATAAAATGTGCTATGCATTTTCTCTCAGTTGCAGCATGTCATTAATTGACATCTAGTTACACAGATTCAGAAACCAGAACAACAAATTTGACAAACCAGTTACGAAAATTTCGCAAACCATAACAGCATTTCACAAACCAGTCATGATATAGACCAGACCATTGTTTTGGTCATGACATAGACCAGACCATTGTTTTGGTCATGCACAGACCACTATTTTGGTCTTACAAAATGCAGGTTATGGTCAATAGACATACCACATGAGTTACAAAATATCTGGAGTTTTGAGTCATCCCACAGACAACAACTAAATGTCAAGCCTCCTTTTGCTTTTGGTACCCATAGCAGGACTATCTGGAGTTGTAGATACCCTGGCTCTTGTATTCATAGCAGGACTGTCTCCATTGAGTTGCTTTCCTACCTTTTTCTTATCCACTGCTGTCTTGGGTCTCCCTTTGTTCTCAGTTGTGTTGATATCGTCAGCAGTGTTGACATGCTGAGGTTTTGGCTCTAGGCTAGCAGGGAACAAAAAGCTCAAAGGCACAGGCTGCAGGCTTCCAGTTTCTGGCTGGTTGAAACCTATTCCGGATCTTCTAAAGCAAAAAAAAGTATTGGGTTAGTTGACTTATAAACCTATAGTACAAGGAAAATGTCAAGAACATGAGCCTACCTAATTGAAACTGCTAAGGCAGAGGATGAGCTCTTTGATTTCTTAGAACCTGCTGCTGCTGTTTTCCTCTTATTTCCAGTAGCTACTTCAGTTGTGGCAGTTGTACTAGGGGGCAAATCAGGGAACACCATTCTGGTAGGAACAGGAACAATGCTTGTTTCAGTTGAGGCTGGGGTTGCCTTTTTCTTCTTCCTTTTAGGTGGTCCCCTGCAATAGATAAATACAAATTGTCAGTACTAATAAGTATGTCACATACAACCCAACACAAAAATCTGAAACAAAGAATCTCACCTATCAACAAGCATTGCTGCAAAGCCTTTGTTGCCACCTTCAGCACCTCCTCTGAACCTTGTCTGCCTCCTTCTACCAGCAGTTGATTTGAGAAGAGGTGGATGCATGAAGAAGCCATGATCAGATTTGTGCCACATGGACTTATCAGGAATGGCAGGGATGATACCCTCAAAAGCTGACCTAAACTTCTGCACTGAGTAGTAGTTGTCCACATGGTCTTCAATTTTCTCTCTACTTATGCTAGTGATGTAGGCCAGTGCATGCTTACATGGTAGGCCTGAAACCTGCCAAGCCCTACAAGTGCAAGTCCTTTGGTCCACATTCACAACAAATTTGAAGCTTGATCCTCCTCTTGCACACACCTCTGCAATGCCATCGCCGCTAGTTATGACATCAATATCTAGGTTCCTGCTTTGCTCCTTCAGCTTGTCCACAATGTGTGGAAGTATCTTGCCCTGCATCTGCCTTGCAATCTTCCTTCTATGGTTCCATTTGATTAATAACTTCTATCTGATTGTATCAAGCAAGTCATCCAAATGCCTGCCTTTTTCACCTTTGATCCAGTTGTTGAAGCTCTCAGCTAAATTATTTGTGACATAGTCTATTTTAGATGTCACTCCAAATTGACTTCTGGTCCATAGCTTCTTATGGTTCTGCTGTAGATAAACCATAGCTACTGGCTTAGCTACTGCCATTGATGACCAGTGTTTCTAAAAAAGGTATGAGTTCCAACTGTAAGATGATGCCCGCAAATGATCATCAAACACCTTTCCATGGTACCTTTTCTTAAAATTTTAAACAAGATGCCACATACACTCTATGTGCTCTGCATTAAGAAATACCTCACTCTCACTGGCCATCACTGCTTGACCACAATCAGTACAGAAGGTCAGACCTGGTGGACTCCCTATAGCATCTCTCAGTCTCTCCATGAACCATATCCAATTCTCATTTGTTTCTGAATCTATGACTCCAACTGCAACTAGATACATCCAGTTGTGCCCATCTACTGCACAGGCTACACATAGTTGACCTCTAAACTTGCCCATGAGAAATGCACTATCAACTAGCAAGTATGGCCTACAGCCTTGAAGAAACCCATCAATACATGGCTTCATGGCAAAGAACAGTCTATTGAACCTAATCTTGTTATTAATGGTATGATGATCAATAACTACAAAGCTACTTGGACAAGATTCCTCAATTTGCAACTTAAACCTATACAGATTGTCAAAACTAGACTTCCAATCTCCAAATAATTGGTTGTGAGCTAGTTCCTTACCATTATATACTCTCTTGTAAGGCACAACCACCTTGAATTCATCCTTGATCCTTCTCTGTAGCTCCATAGCTGACACCCTAGGATTCTCAAATACCCAGTCCTTCACCTTTTCACAAACCCAAAACTTGGTTGCACACTTCACTTTACAACCTCATCTTGTGCTCCGACACTCATGAGGATAATGGTTCTTCTTCACCTGCAAATATGTCACACCAATTATAAGTAAATCAACAAAAAAAGAAAGATGGCAAGAGTTACCTTCACTGTTAAGTTGTCTGCAGCTGTAGATGCAAGAATCCTCCACCTACATCCATCAATTCTAGCACTGCAGTAGGCCCTGTACCTCCCTGGATCACTCTTCTCTATGTTAAACTCAAACTCATTTCTGATTGCATGTGTAGCCAAAGCCAACTTAAAACAAGACATATTTTCATAGATGCTGCCTACTATTATTGGTGGGTCATTTTTGTCATACACTATTTCAGGATTACTAAGTGGAAATTTATCTTTGACCGTTTCATCTGCCTCATCCTCCTCGTAGTCATCATCAGAATCAGATTCACATTTAGAGTCAGAAATAGGTACATCCTCCTCAAATGCATCAGTACCCTTGGCATGTGGCTCTAATTCTAGGTACATGCCCTCCTCATCCACACCCACATGCTTATTATGTGGCTTAGGATTGTTTAGGTAGTTGTCATCATCAGTGGTTGTTGCCGTTTGGGTTGGTGCTGGTGTAGGCTCAGCTAGGTTACAGGCTTCCATAGAGGAGTTAGGCATTTTAGCTAAATCATGCCATAGTGGAATGACTGGTGTATTAGTACCCATAGGATGGTAAGCAAAGGTCAACAAGCAGGTCTTGGCACTAGCATTTTTGGAAAACATAGCAACTAAATCATGGTCGCTGCTGACTTTGATGTTGGACTTGGTTTCACCATAGTAGTAGAACATGTCAACAATGTCACCATAACCACAAGGGTACTTATCCACAATGTCTTCAACCAAATCCTTGAAATTTGTTGTGTTAGCATCTACAACTGTGATTATGCTAAACCAACGGCATCAAGAATTTGTCGCAACGATCCTTATTTCTAATCTATAGCTTGTTTTGGGGTGCATCCTACATACGAACACCCATCGATTAAGATAGATCTATGACAACAGACTAAGCACCTACAATTAGGCTAAGTGCATGACAATGGAGGACAACAAGAGAAGAAGAAGACAATAGCCTACCTGTTTGAAAGCCACGCCGGGCGCACCTCTAGCTCCACCATGGTGACTCCCTAGATCTCACGGTCACCCTCAACCAAGGCCCTTGCTGCACGCGGCCTTGGATCTAGTGGGTCAACGTCTTGATCCCTACCCCATGAGACCCCCTCCTCACGTGTGCAGATCTGCTTGGTCACTGCCGCCTCTTCTCGCCGCTGCCTTGGTTCCTTCGACTAGGGTTTTGAGAGAGAGAGAGAGGAGCTCGAGAGAGACGAGAAATGAGGAGTTGGAGACTGGGGGTGTGTCGGGTTCATAAACCTAGGGTCCCTAATGGACATGCTCCTCAGCAAAAGCTCGGCCTAGCAGACGACATTGTGAACGACGCGCAACTCTTGGGTCGGCCCAAAAACCTAACGACAGGCCAGAAGGGCAATCCAATCTCCGACCAGAAGGCCTGGTCAAGGAGGAACAACGCTCCATTCCGACTCCGGCCCACCTCTCTGATCGAAAGGCTTCACTTCCAACTCTAGCCCGCCTCTCCGACCGGAAGGCCTGGCCAACGCCGCCTCCGACTCTGACCCACGTCTCCAAACCAGGGATGCACCGAACCTCTACTTACCGCTCTTCTCCGACTGGTGTAGTCAGAGCCAACTGGGACCAACTGACTGGGGACGCTCGCTTGGTAAGGACCCAGGCAATGAGCGGAGCAAGTAAGACAGGACGCTCAAGTCAACCACAATGCCAAGAACCGTACCCTGAACACTTGTAGGACAGTACCGACAAGACAGATCAAAAGGGTGCTATCAATTCCCATACCAGGCAAACATGGTAAGGCCCCCCACATGCATCTGGGCATCCACAGTGTTGTGGCACCAGCATTTACCGTACCTGGTAGAACACGGTAAAACCACCCACATGCGTCTTACATCAATAGTATTGTGGGCCCCTACAATCGTAGGTGACCAGAAGCAGCTCAGGGTCCGGTCCTCACTGGCTTCTCGCGCCTGCCTGCGTCAGCATACATCAGCCTGACCGGACATAGGCCCTACGCGCGTCCGGTCACTCTTCGCGCCAGTGTTCGGTCACAAGACCAAGACCGCGAGCTCAATTGTTGTCACTGACTGGACGCGCCGGTCTTGTCGAGGCCAACGTTCGATCACTCACAGTGACCTCCTTTCGCCTCCTTTTCTTTACCGAGTTGATCCACATCAACTCCAACTTCTTCTCCTTTGCAAATGTGCCAAGACCATCAAGTGTACACCACCATGTGTATGTGTGTTAGAATTTTCACAATCATTTTCCAAAAGATTAGCCACTCAACTTGCACGCCACTCGATCCTAGCGACGATGCAACGTTAGATCACTCAAGTGGCACTAGATGACCGATATGCAAACAAGTTTGGCCCTCTTGATAATACGGCCATCTATCCTAAACCTGGTCATTAGCTTCTCTACACACCTATGACCGGTGAAATAAAATGTCCTAGGTTATACCTATGCCTTGTGCATTCCATTTTATCTCCTCCAATGTCGATGCAACACATGCACCAACACGATCAACAATGGTATGATCCACTTCATATCATCACGTGATCATATTGGTTCATCGATCTTGACTTCACTTGCTCTTCACCGTTTCCTCGGTCCATCGGTACCAAGTCATCACTCAACTTGCCCTTCACACTTGCAACTGGTCCATCGAGCCAAGTCATGTCTTGATCTTATCCACCTTGATCACACGACTCAATGTTATGTCTCATGTGCAATGAGCTCCTTCATGATCACATGTGTGAGCTTTGCAACATCTCCGAGCCATTTCCACCTCCATGACATATGTTGCTCACACACATGTACCTGTAGACTAATCATCTATGTATCTCACATAAACACAATTAGTCCACCTAGGGTTGTCACTCAATTACTAAAACCAAACAAGGACCTTTTAGATACTACCAGTCTGCTAGGAAGTTCAGGCCTGGCCTGCCCTTGGACTCAACGCCACTAGCTGCCCGCACATCCTTACTTCCTCCAGTGTGCGCACTTTCACTTACCGGGTCGCGGCCCGAGTTGAGCTACTTGGCTTCACGGTCGGAACGACTTATCCGGCCAACTAAGTGCTAGGCATGCGTTCAACATGATATGAGGACGTACAGTGAATCAGTCCTTAACTGACACAGACGGGGATAAATAGGCACCAAGACCTCCATGCCTTGTTGCTTCTCTATCACAATCCTGTCCGGTCTCCTTTTTATTCATCAACACATGGTTATTTCCACGATAGTAATTATAGCCAACCATGACCAGATGTCTACCTATATCTTGCAGGTGACAGGAAATCACCCGACTTCTACCGGACTAAGCATTACTAAGTATATATTTGATCATGGACCTACATAGGATTCAAGATATATTTGTCTGGACAAGGAAAGTATATGCAGCAAGTGATTCCAATCAACCCTTAGTACTTAATGCATCAACATAAAAAGACTCAAGTTGATATTTAGAAAACATAGGAGGCTTAGAATGCTCTGGGGCTTGTCTTTCAAAAACAAGAAAGGTTGGTGATTAGGACACTCAGGAAGATCTTCCATGTTGACTCCTCCTTCTGCCTAAACCTCTTGCTCCTGGGCTGCCTGTGGCTCCTCCTGACGCTCGGGTTCGAACTCGAGTAGCGTCACTTTTTCTGAGGAACCTATTGCATGCATATGCACAAATTAGTATCACGAATGCATATGAGATGAGATGAATTGATGAAGTGTATATGCATGAGCATGGTTATCCGCAAGATGTATGATAAGTTTAACATTCGTTGACCAAGTAGATGTATAACTTTCTTCTAGTTGATCTTTACTAAGTAGGTGCATATCTCTTCTATAGTACAAGAAACATACACTCACCAAGTTCTAGTAACCTAAGATAAAGTTATTCATCATTAGTAAGAGGCTTAAAACCTATAGCTAACAACTAATCCCAATTAGTCTAAGCATCTACACAAGCATCACATAAGACAAACAATTACAATTTGACTTAGTCATTTCCTGGACTGTAAACAACAGCTATTTATTTTGGCCATATCTAGAGTTCTATTCAACCAAATATTATGATCTTTGACTTTCTATAAAACTGCCTACAACTTTCTTATAGTCATCTCAAGATGATTCAACGACTATCAAGGTCAAACAAAGCAAGTTCCTAAATCTGTCCAGAAATTTCAGAGAATAAGCATTTCTAGAGACCAACTTCCAACAACTATAACTCTCAAACCATATAGCCTAATGCTATGAAAATTTGACACAAGTAAGATAAGTAAGTTATCTACAACTTTATTATTGACAAGGTTTACAGCAAACATTATTTTACCCATGCAATTTACTTAATAACAGAAACTATCCAAAACAGTCACTATATTTGAATTATAGGGCAATTAATATTTAACTACATACAAGCAATAAAATCTGGGTACAACCAATGGTACCAACAGTTCATAGACATCATATACACTTTATAAAACATAATGGTCAAGCCCAATTAAATTATTTAAATGCTTTTATTAATTTATGTGGACACTAAGGTGAAATAAGTAACATATATCAAAAGTGCACAGTAAATTCTGAGAAAATTACAGTAGCTCATATATGCTCCCAATAGGCTACTGTACAAATTTAATGCCAACTAAACAAGTACAAGGTACATAGGCTTATTTTAGTGAAAATGGTTTAACCTAGTGAAAAGTGCCAAACAACAGATTTCATATTTTTTTTACTGTCATCCTAGCATAAGAACACTGTGAAAAAATCTGCATGATCATAAGTTATGTATTTCTACCCTATTTATTTTCACTAGAAACTAGTAATTATTTAAGATTAAATAGAAAGACCATATTCCAAGTATGCCAAATGTAGGTTTAGCATTTTTTTCTTACTAGATCATGTCAACACAAGACCAGCAAAATTGGAATCACATTTTTCTCACTCCTCTAGCTTAAGTTATGCATTTTACAAGATTGGAACTAATTTAAAAACACTTTACTAGCTTAATTTAATTCTCCCAGAAAAATATTCCAAATAGTAGGTTTCATATTTTTATCAAATAGTACACTTCATGATGAACCAACAAAATTTGGTTCACTCAATTTGGACAATCTTAGCTCTCGATATGAATTTTTGAAGTTTGAATCAATTTTTGAGAAAGAATAAAGAAAACATTTAAAACTGAAATCGCTACGTGTACCCGGCTGACTACACCCGCTGCGACTGATTGCTGGGCCCCGCAGGTCAACGAGCCCCACATGTCATCGGCATAGAAGCAGGGCATCGGCTTGACCGACGGTGAACTCGCCGACGGCGAGGTCACCGGCGGTGAGGTCACCACCGACGTGCTCCCCTCAACACCCCAAGTCGAATAGTACCCATGATTGACTCAAAGGCACACCGGAGGAAGGTGGACGGTGGCCATGGCGCCATGGCGGTGATGCGCGGCGGCGCATCGGCCGACTCTGGCCATGATGGGCTAGGGCGAGCTCGGCTATGGCTTCACGGTGACCTAGCGGACCTAATAGGTGCACATTAGGGTCAGTAGCGGTGTCGAAGGGGCATGGCCATGTGCATGGCGGCATGGTGGCGTGAGCGCGGTGACAGCGAGGTCACCGTTCCGATGAGATGGCGGTCGGTGATGGGTCTCCATCATGGAACAAGCTGCTAGGGTTTACGGCGGCGCTGAAACGCGCACTAGAGGGGGATGACGGGGTCTAATTGGTATCAGCCATAGCGAGCTTGAGCTCATGGCCATGGCGGACACGCACGGCGCAGTCGCGTGTTCCTGCACTGATGCTATAGTAGCGGTTAATCGGCCCTCGGCTCGAGCTAGACCTAACCCTAGGCTTCCCAAAACAAGAGAAAGGAGAAGGCAAGAGGGCTCCGATGAGCACGACCACGCTTGAGCTAAGCCGCTAATGGGTCAAGGATGTAGAGTGGGCCGCGGTGACGTAGTGTGCACGAGCTATTGAGCAATGGCGCAGCGGCGGTGGTGCGCAAGCTTGGCGAAGGCACGACGGCGATGGCGCTGCTTGGCTACAGAAGAGAACGAGCACGAGGTGAGGCAAAGAAGGACTGAGCGCGACTGGGAGTGGAGTAGCAGGGGCGCAACCCTCTTGTCCGCACGCTGGCGCGACCGACCCGGCCGCCACCGGCGTACGGCCACCACTTGGCAGCCGCAGCCTGGCGCGGTCGGCCACTGACGCCGCGTGCGTTCACGGCCATTAGACTCTGATGAACCGACTGACAGCGTGACTTTGTGCACATGTAACTCCTAATCCGTAGTGAGTTAGTGAAAATGGTATTAGTGAAAGTTGTAGAGCTTTGTGATATCTACAACTTTGCTTTAGGGAGTAACATCTAATTCGTTATGGTTAGCAAGTTACAAAGTTCCAAAGTGGTGCACTTGAAACTGAAATCAGCATTTTGGACTTCGCAAAATTTCTAAGTCTAGAAACATCATTTTGTTGATTCTGGTCTTCCCTATTCGACCATGTTAGGCACTGAATTAGGTCATGACCCTTAAATAAAGTTTGTTCCACATAAGATAAGCTACACCTTTTATTAAGGGTGCACTGCCATGCAAACACTCTATGCTATAGTTCAACTTTGGTCAAAATAGTATCATGAAAAATGACATTTTGAGTAAACTAGGACTTAGAAGCAAAATTGGCTCATGTCATGAATATAAACATTGTTCCATTTACCATCATAGACATGTCTAAGGTGTTTTTTGTGACCTCGCAACCATCTCTTGCATTGGTCACACATGATCACAAGCATATCCATGTATATAATCAACATCATATGTGATAATATATAAAGAATAAGATGAAATTCCATATGCTCATGCTCATGAATGCTTGGATGATGCTTGTGCTCATGAAATGCAAGTGCCAAATGCAATACTTAACACTAGGGTGTTACAGTCGGGATCGTGTAGTAGTGGTCCCGTATTCAGGAATTTTATAAAAGCGATGGTGATGGCTATCGCTGTTTTGACTTGTGTATCTCCGTCTCGGTCACGATGGGCTGTTGAAGAGAGTTCACTATGGGTAGATCTGTCCTTCGGTTAAGTCCGAACGGCGGTGGAGGTGTGTGGCAGGTGCACCCACATCGGTCGGCCCCGGCAGAGGGCTCCTGCTCTCTGTATGGGACCGGATCTGAGGGTTGTGAGGTCGGGGGGTTCATGTGGTTGGCAGCATCGTCGTTCAGAGGAGCTAGCGGCCATACTAGAGTTACAGTACAATGGCCGTAACGGAACCCTTGCTTGCACTGTCCTTTTCCCTGAGAGCCACTGCCCTATTCGATTGGCTGATAAGCTATGGCTGAAAGTACTGTTAGCTAATTTGTTGTGAGAGAAAAATATTGTTCGTTGGCTGAAAAAAGTACGGCTTATAAGCCAAGCGAACATGGCGCTCCTCAACGCGCCGCCTGGGACCAATTGGCCGGCCCGAGGACTTTTGATTCCAGAGAGATTGAGGATCAGTAGAGTTGGGGTCTTAAGTCCATGAATTCATACTGCTATGCTTTGTACACTCTGTATCGTGGCCTGCTAATCCTTTTGTACCTAAAGCTCTGTACAGCCTGGACCGGGTATACGAATACTTTTTTTTTTGACGTCCTGTGCTACCTGAACGAATTAGAGTGCAGCCATTTTAAGTCTGTGGACAGGTAGCAATCTAGGCTTTTCAGATCCTGCTCTGTATTGCTGTGCTTTTCAGGCCTGACGGGATCAACGGCTGCTCAGATCCAGAAGGCTTAGCCCTCCTGAGTGAGGCCTAGCCACGGCTATCTTTTGGTTCTAGGCGACGTGTTGGGTCGCTCTGCCTAGACCACACCATTGGCAATATCTCCGGAAAAAGGTGATGAAGACACACCAGCTATGACTGATCGTAGTCATCTTCTTCAAAAGGGTCCGTCTATCTAATGTTTGTATCTTGCTCTACTCTGGCAACAGGAACAGAGCAACGGTTCTCGGTCGTTGCTAGGGTGAGATCGGGTGTGCCTTGTTGAGCCAGCGCGCTTCAGATTGCTATGGAAATTAGAGAGCAACTGAAGCAGTTCCAGGCCAAATTCAGTATAACGTATCTAGCTCCGAACTCTATCATCGATACGTTCTCATCTGCGTTTCAGCTGCAGCTCCTTGCATGCCGAGCATTGGACGAGGAAGATTTCATAGTAGACCTGGTGCCATGGTGCCCTGAATACGAGTCGTGTGATCTACCGTGGATCATCACTCAAGGTGCTGAAGGTAAGATAGAAGACTCTGTGCTAGGATATATCTGCATTCAAGAGATTGGTTGTTCCTTCACCAGCTGACACTGCAGTTTAAAAACGCAGCGGTTACGCTGGGACCAGTCAAACCGTACATGAACAACCTTCTGTGCCAGCCAGAGCCATTGCGCAAATATGTGTTGGGAGTGCTTACCGGACAGATCGCTGGGGATTTCAGACCAGGTATCACCTAAGTCGACTCCATTTCGTTTCTGTTGCTTTCCATAAAACCGGGTCCGTTGCACTTGCACCAGCTAAACTATTGCTTTTCCTGTCCACGTACAACTGCCAACATAGCACCAGCTGCTGCACTTCACGGGAGCAGGATTACATAGACGCGGTGGCCACGCATGGGCCCACTCCAGTGCTAGACTACAGCTATATCAGAAGTACAGAGTGCGTTTGTCCAGTGCAAAATATCATGTCAGCAGATCTGTGATGCTGCTCACCGATTTTGTGTTAAGCTAAATCCAGCTCTTCAGGACATCTGTGCCGGTGCTCAGTCCTTCACGTACGCGTTAACCGGAGAAAGCTTATCACATGTTGCTGCTTTTGGTGATCGAATGAAGCTCGAAGCATCATATCTAGCAAAGGAGATGGTCGCCATTCACAGCCTCATGTGCCCCATGTACCATAAGATCAGCCCACCCATGAGCCTGAGCAGGTTCAAAGACGGTCCGTTGTTGTATCAGGTAACAGCGTATCTTTTTATGTACGTGCATTACATCATGCTATTGAGACAAACAAAATGTAGGTCTGCCCAGACATTTATTTACCATTGCATGTTGTTCTCGAATCAGGTGGGTGCACCGGGCCGTTATATGGAACACCTTAGGGCTATTCTAGATGTGATGACTAGGAGATTATATGAAACAGAGGTGTCCATTAGGACTAGGACAACAACGGATGGAGATTTCTGTACAAAGATTGCAGGAACAAATTTCCGTCGCAGATACAGATCTACCAAGCCAATGACAGTGTTCGAGGCGGAGGCGACTGCCAGGCCTGCAACACATGAGTTGGGTTTTAGCATAGTTGATCAGAACTACCCTACTCTTGCTAGATTGGTGTTCGAGATAAATTCGTATAGTGAGCAGATGGCTGGACTGCATACCTGTGCACACAAGACAGTCAGGATGGTACACTAGGCTCTGGAAAGCATCAAGGACGTGCACGAGCTGCTGACGCTACAGGTGCCTCCTGATGATACAGAGGAGCTGAGTATCTCGGCTAATGGTTTGCTTGCATCCATACAAGGTCATGGTTGAAAAGTCCTAATATAGCTAAAGGTAATATAGTTAGAGGGGGTGAATAGGCTATTTAAAAACTCTACTAAGCACTAAATCAATTGATTAGTACAACAAACGGCGTAATATAATTTTGCTCTAACTCTACAAGAGTTGTAAGCCACCTATCCCAATAATTTTAGTTGCTATGATCACTAGGCACACACAAGAGTTAAGTCACTCACTAAGCTAGTGGGCTCTTAAAGACTAACTAAAGAGCCACACTAACCAAACTAACAAGCTCTCAAAGATTAACTATACTAAAGAGTTTTGCAACTAGTTTGCAAGAAATGTAAAGGAGTGAGTAGGATGATTATACCGCCGTGTAGAAGAATGAATCAATCACAAGATGAATACCAATTCAATCATCGGGAGAAATCCAATCACAAGATGACACACGATTTTTCTCCCGAGGTTCACGTGCTTGCCGACACGCTAGTACCCGTTGTGTCGACCAACACTTGGTGGTTCGGTGGTTAATAGGTATCACACACCTAGCCAACGAATGGGACTGCAAGAACCTACCCACAAGTGAGGTAACTCAATGACACGAGCAATCCACTAGAGTTACCTTTCGGCTCTTCGCTGGGGAAGGCACAAGACCCCTCACAATTACCGGAGCCGGCCACGAACAATCACCAACACATGCCGAAGCTCCTCCGCTGCTCCAAGCCGTCTAGGTGGCAGCAACCACTCAAGCAAATGCACTTGGAATCACTCACAATCTCACTATGATGATGAATCAATGATGGAGATGAGTGTGAGGTGTTTGCTTAGGCTCACAAGGATGACAAGTATGTCAAAGTGCTAAGAGAGAGAGAGAGCCCAAACTGAAGCACTTCCTATTTATAGAGGCCCCAAGACTCACAGAGCCGTTGGAGCCTCGGGGGCTGACCGGACGCACCCCAGCGGTCGATCGCCCTCGGCCGTCCACATGTCAGGGCTTTGAATCTCGTCCACCGATCTCCAACGGTCACTAGATGACTTTGATCGCAGTTGAAGTACGACCGGACACGACGCTCAAGCCACCTGACGCACGAACACGCGGCGTCCAATCGTTTCTAGTAAGCATCCACAGGCGATTTTCATCGACCAGACGCGTCCGCTCAAGGTTGACCTGACGCGCCCGTGCGTCCGGTCAGTACTCCGCTCCTCCGCGCACACTTGCGAGGCTAATGCCAGCGTTCGTCAACGCTGACCTGATGCGACAGCGTCGCGTGAACCCGCCAGCGTCCGATCGTGATCTCGAGCCGCGCCCTCTCTGCTGCGTGTGACCGGACGCAGCCCCAGCGTCAGGTCGCTGCGTCCGATCCCTACACCCCGCCCTCGGCTCGGCTAAGTTGGCTAGCTCGGCTATAAATGACTAGACGCGTCCGGGGTGAGTCCGATCACCCCGCGGCCAGAGTCCGGTCCTCTGCCATCTCCTCTTTTTCTTTTTCCAAGTCTACAACCACTTTGCTCTTACTTCCAACATGCTAACCACAAAGTGTAAAACTTGTGTGCACGTGTGTTAGCATTTTTTCAAAGCATTTTTAAGGGTCAAGATTAGCACACTAGGTTCCTAAGTGCATATACAAGAATTATGTCACCTAGTGGCACTCGATAACCGCTTAGCCAAAGATTTTCTCTTGTTATAGTACGGCTATCGATTCTAAACGTGATCACACTCTCTATAGTGTCTTGATCGTCAAAACAAAAATCTATTTTATACCTTTACCTTGATTTCCTTGATTTTTGTTTTTCTCTTTCTTCTTTTTTCAAGTTGAGCACTTGATCATCGTTACATGTGGCCATCACCTTCACCATGACCATCTTCTAGCTCCACAACTTGGATTGTACTGCCTTATCTAAATCACGCACTTAGATTAAAAGTTAGTCCTATGTTTTATCAATTATCTAAAACTAAACTAATACTTTTAATTGCGCAGATGTGGACCTGTCATTCGAGCGTTTTAAGCAGGACGAGGTATGTACAGCTTTAGTTTAGCTTCTATATAAGCGCATGGGTGTACATGCAAGGCTAATGGTAGTGTATCTGCCTTGTCAGCAAGCGTAAATGTCCGTGAAGCTACAAACAAGATATGCAGGTATATCTGGACTAGACTCGGCAGACAGGTGCGTTCTAAATCTATTCCATGTCACAGTCATAGCTTCCTAGAAAGTCTCCACTGTGTTTGTTTTTTTGCGCGCACCGATAGCGACTGTACTATTTTGTCATCTATGAGTGTATGATAAAACATAAACACGTTGTTCGCTGGTTGGTGCTGGTGCTGGTTTGGGCTGACTGGTGCTGGTTTTTTGTGAGAGGAAAATACTGTTGGCTGGTTGAATAAGCCTGGCTGAAACCAACAAGCGAACAGGGTGAAAATCTTAAGACATGCTTCTGCAAGATGGTGCTTTAGAAGAGCTGCTTCTTAACTCTTGATTTTATTATGCAGCTGATCGGTGATCCCATGCCCCTGTCGTTGAAGAGTACATCTCAGGTATAGCACCGGTTTGAGTGATATATTCCCTATTTCCTAAGACACTAACCTCGTGAGGCTCGGTTGTCAGGGATCTTCGAGTTCAGTAGGAATGGCTGCAAGTGTAGTTGAGATCGAAGGATCTGCTACCAGGGCCCTAGCAAGGACACTTTAGGATGTATGTCTAGAGCAACGCAACATTTTGTGGTGTCTTTTGAGAACTATCGCCCTGCCTTGGTTTGGAAACTAACTTATTGTATGGTCTACGCTGTTGGAATAATGTGTGGTGTTGGTTTGGAAACTAACTTATTGTATGGTCTATGCTGTTGGTATGATTTGTGGTGACTGTTGCTATTTGTACTCGGAGCTATATATTGTCTTGTCCCTGATGTATGAGTGCTTGGTCTATCTATTCTCGTGCAGTCTTCGCTTCATTCAGTTTACATTTAGTTCCTGGCTGACCGTACGTTGTTCTGGGCACGTGAATCTGCAACGCAGAGCCTACGGTTATCCCCATGTGCATGACGCTATTCTATCTATGACATGTATCCGTGAACTTGATTCATGTCTTTGCTTTATGTGTTAGGCATGGCATTACCTGCGGTCCAGCCCGCGCGCAAGGGCGCGCCACCATCACTAGTTAGCAACAAGCAAACAAACTCTTTCTTAGCTTAGATTCACTTCCAGGAACGAAGAATTAGCAACAAGCAAACAAACTTTTTCTGTTCGCTACTAGCTTGTATATACTATATAGCCACAGGTTTTGAGTAGTCCCTAGTTTGACCTTGTTTATACAAGAACATGAGAAATAAATTTATATGGATAAACACTAATTTGACCAGTAAACACTGGTTTCGTTAGTGATCCAGTAACCTAACCTTCGATCTTCAATTAAGCTTCTCTTTTTCTTTGGGCTAAACGCGGTCCTTTCTTGCCATTTTGTTTAATTTTCACGAGCACAGCTGAGCATATCGTCCCTCAAAAAGGGGGGTAGATCACAACTCTCCTAGCATGAATTAGCATGTAACACTAGATATATTATTTGCAAGATACATCTAGACAAGAGTCCATAGGTGCCTGCATGTATTAAGAACAATATATTACTAAAGAATGCACATGTTGATATCTAGTCATACATTGTCAAGCAGCAAACTGTAGCTAGAACATAGGCAAGGGAGGAACTTTTTTTTTCATACAAGAGGCAGGCCAGGAACTCTTTTTCATAAGGGGCACGGGAGGACTTGAGTCTATGATTTAGAAACTGAGCTGCCATTTCCGTTGGTGAGAACTCTGAGATGAACGCTCTATGCAAAGTTTGAGAAGCATCCATTGGAAATCACAGAACAAAGCATTCATTGCGAGTCATTGTATTCCTTAAGAAACATATTAACAAGCACCTCCTGGGATAACACCATTTGACATCACCTATACTCTTTTAGCATGTCAGATTAAACACCTGAACAGAAGAAACAAACCAATCAGCAGATGAAAAGGTCAAAAGTCAGTATGAAAAATTGAGTTACTTAATTTCAAAAAAAAAATCATGGAATAAGGAAAGCAACAACATGTTGTACTAGAGCGGTAGAGCCAAGTTCAAATTTCCAGAATCCAGCAATATTCAACGCTTGTTCCAATTGAAAATAGTTGACCAATCTAAAGATACATTTACCCTAACACTTTTCAACCATTAACCATGTTGATATTATTATAACAGGGGTAGATAAGAACTCTAATATTATTGATTTCCCTGATGGACAACTGGGTTCAAACGGAGATAACATGGCGTTTCAGTGATGTTTTTACTATGATAATTGGCAAGGAAACACTTGGGCACTCAACCAGATCAAATATCAAAATTATTTTATATGCATATACTGTTTCACATCCAGAAAATGATGAGCCAGTGATGATGCATGGCAGCATTTGTTCCAATTGACAGACTATAGCCTATACCTCAGTGCTGCAGTGATCAATATAAAATCCTAACTCTGACACTGAAAGCTTATCAGAATCCCAAACCAGTGACCCATAGTTGTTCCCACTTTATTTCCTCTCCCAGCTGAGTCCCCAATGGTTTTAGCCATGCTAGCTTTGTAGCCTTAAACCCCAAACATTGGGCAGTATTACCAATTGAATGTTGATTGACATGAGTTGCCAATGTGTACAAAGTAGACAGGACTAGGGAAAAGGCTGCAAGCTCTTATTTTCACAAAATGACCTATTTGGATCATATTATCAGAATTTTCAGAAGAGCACTGCAATGCGTACAACCATTTGAGTACAACTTGAGTGTTACTCAAGATCCAACAGTTCAGATCACTTTGATGGAAACCTCATAAGTCATGAGTGCATTGAGTGATTTGGAAGCATGATTGTAATTGAGTTATATTAGACCAGATTGCAGATCACCTTCCAGGTTGGAAGGCTGAGTTATTGAACCGGGCTGGTCGAAAAGCTCTAGTGCAATTTGTTCTCAGCTCCATGGTGGTTTATCTTGCAATGGCAGTCGATCTCCCCCCATGGGCCATCAAAGAAATTAATAAGATTCGCAGAAGATTCCTTTGGAGGGGAAGAAAAGAAATTAATGGTGGTCATTGCCTTCTGGCTTGGGTTTAAGACTTGTCGCCCAATTGAACTTGGGGGCCTTGGCATCTCCAACCTGCAACGAATGGGATGGGCATTGTGAATGCGCTGGCTCTAGTTAAAGAAAACAGAACCTGACCGACCCTGGTCTTTCCCGGTTCAAGTTCATTCCTGTGTCAGCTATTTCTCTATGGCAGTCTGCAATGAGATTGGCAATGGCATCTGTACTCTTTTCTGGACGGATAGATGATTCATGGGCAGAAAATTGAGGACCTTGCTCCACTGCTCTTTGCTTTGGTGCCCAAAAGAAGAGCCAATAAGCGTACAGTATTAGAGACTCTTACTGATAACACTTGGATTGGTAACCTGCAAGGTGCACTTTCTGTTGGGGTTCTTGCGAAATTCTTAAATCTTTGGGCTATTCTTTCTCAAGTCGTTTTACAGCCTCAGTCAGAAGACTCCACTGCCAAATCAGCCTATGAGGGTTTGTTTCAAGGGAGCGTATTTGGAGAACCTGGGCTCCTAACAAATGCCATTTTTTCATGAGGTTGGTCGTGCACAATGAGTGCTGGACTGCAGATTGTCTTGCTCGGAGGGGTCTTCAGCATCACAAGGAATGTTTGTTGTGTGATCAGAAAGAGGAAACCATCAATCACCTACTGGTTTCTTGTGTCTTCTCTAGGCATTTCTGGTTTGAACTCTTCCAGAAATTTGGACTGCAGAACCTTGTTCCCCAGCCGGCTGAGCCTTCCTTTGAAGTTTGGTGGTGCTGATCTAGTGAGATTACCGCTGGTCAGGATAGGCAGGCTCTTAATTCCCTAATTATTCTTGGAGCCTGGTCGCTTTGGACCCATTGGAATCGGTGGTGTGCCTTTGATGGTGCTTCGCCTAATCTGCAAGGTATCCTAGCTTCGGTCTTCGAAGAAGTAAGGTTATGGGGTGTAGTGGGTGCTAGGGGCATCACCAGTGCTTCGCCTAATCGGCAGGGTATCCTAGCTTCAGTCTCAGAAGCAGGTTATGGGGTGTAGTGGGTGCTAGGGGTATCACCTTGTTGCCTGAACAAATACTTGGCGTTGCCTAATTGTTGGCCCCTTGGTCGTCCGTTTAGGTAGTTGAAATGTAGGGTCGCTTACAGGTAAGTTAAGAGAATTAGTTGATACCGCGACTAGGAGGCGTGTAAATATATTATGCGTTCAAGAGACTAAATGAAAGGGTCAGAAGGCGAAGGAGGTGGACAATACAGGTTTTAAGCTTTGGTACACAGGGACAGTCGCGAATAGAAATGGAGTAGGAGTTTTGATTGATAAGAGCCTCAAGAATGGTGTGGTGGGAGTGAGAAGGCAAGGAGATAGGATTATCTTAGTCAAGCTTGTCGTTGATGATATGGTCTTGAACGTAATTAGTGCGTATGCCCCCCAAGTAGGCCTCAACGAGAGTGCAAAGAGACAATTCTGGAAAGACTTAGATGGCCTGATTAGAGTTGTATCTAATAGTGAGAAGCTTTTTATAGGAGATCTTAATGGGCATGTAGGTACTACAAGCGTAGGTTTCGAGACAGTTCATGGAGGTTTTGGGTATGGTAGTAGGAATCAGGAACGGGAGGAAGTTCTGAACTTCGCGGTAACTTTTGACCTGATGATAGCCAATACTTTCTTTAGAAAGAGAGAATCTCATCTAGTGACCTTCAGTAGCGGACAACACTTTAGCCAGATTGACTTTGTCCTCGCAAGAAGAAAGGACAAACGAGCATGCTTGAGTTGCAAGGTGATACTAGGGGAGTGTGTTGTTTCTCAACATAAGCTTGTGGTGGCAGACTTTCGTTTTCAGATGCGTACCCGTAGGGATAAACAAGTTAAGATTGAAAGAACAAAGTGGTGAAAACTGAAAGGGGAGACGTCAGAGGTATTTAGGGAAATGATTATCAAAGAGGGCTCTTGGAAGGAAGAAGAGAAGATAAACAACATGTGGGAGAAGATGGCAACCAACATTCAGAAGGTGGCCTCAGAGGTGTGTGGAGTAACCAAAGGAAGTGGAGGCGAGGCTAAAGATACTTGGTGGTGGAACGAGAAAGTCCAAAGGGCTATTAAGAAGAAGAAAGAATGTTATAGACGCTTGTACCATGACAGGAGTGTGGACAACATAGAGAAGTACAAGGTGGCAAAGAAAACTACAAAGCAAGCTGTAAGTGTGGCAAATGATAGAGTGTACGAGGATCTTTACCAACATTTGAGTATGAAGGAAGGAAAGAAGAACATTTATAGGATGGCTAGGGTTCATGAGAGAAAGACAAGGGACTTCAACCAAGTTAAGTGCATTAAGGATGAAAGAGAGCATCTCTTGGTGAAGGAGGATGAGATCCGACATCGATGGCAAGAGTATTTTGACAAATTGTTCAATGGTGAGAATATGGACACAACCTTTCAGTTGGATGACTCTTTTGATGACACCAATAGGCGCTTTGTGCGGAGAATCCAAGAATCTAAGGTCAGAGAGGCGTTAAAAATGATGAAAGGAGATAAGGCGATGGGACCGGATGGTATCCCAATCGAGGTGTGGAGATGCCTCGGGAACATAACTATAGTATGGCTAACCAAGTTGTTTAACCATATTTTTCGATCGAACAAGATGCCTGATGAGTGGAGAAATATATTGGTACCGATCTATAAGAATAAATGGGATATTCAAAGTTGTACTAATTACCGGGGAATTAAGTTGATGAGCCATACTATGAAGCTATGGGAAAGAGTTATCGAGCATCACTTGAGAGCAATAACGCGGGTCTCTATGAACCAATTTGGTTTCATGCCCGGAAGGTCAACCATGGAAGCCATTTTCTTAATAAGACAAGTTATGGAGCAGTATAGGGAGAAGAAAAATGACCTACACATGGTTTTTATTGACTTGAAGAAGGCTTATGATAAAATACCAAGAAATGTTATGTGGTGGGCTTTGGACAAACATAAAGTCCCAACAAAGTACGTCGGGCTCATTAAGGACATGTACAACAATCTTGTGACTAAAGTTCGAGCAAGTGATGGAGACACGAATGACTTTCCGATTATGATAGGACTACATCAAGGGTTAGCTTTGTGCCCTTATTTGTTTGCCTTAGTGATGGATGAGGTCACAAGGGACATACAAGGGGACATCCCTTGGTGTATGCTTTTCGCGGACGATGTAGTGCTAGTTGATGAAAGCCGGACAAGAGTGAATAAAAAACTGGAGTTATGACGGGAGACTTTGGAGTCCAAAGATTTTAGACTCAGTAGAACTAAAACTGAGTATATGAGATGTGACTTCGGCACTACTACTCAGGAGGAGGAAGATATTAGCTTGGAAGGTCAAGTAGTGCCTAGGAATGATACCTTTCGATATTTAGGATCAATGCTACAGAGAGACGAGGATATTGATGAAGATGTTAGCCATAGAATCAAAGCAGGGTGGATGAAGTAGCAGCAAGCATCTGGTGTCCTATGTGACAAAAGGGTACCACAGAAGCTAAAAGGCAAGTTTTATAGGACGACGATTAGACCTGCTATGTTGTATGGTGCAGAATGTTGACCTACGAAAAGATGACATGTTCAACAGATAAGTGTCGCGGAAATGCGTATGTTGCGTTGAATTTACGGTCATACAAGAAGGGATCGAGTTCGGAACGATGATATACGTGATAGATTAGGGGTAGCACCAATTGAAGAAAAGCTTATCCAACACCGGTTGAGATGGTTTGGACATGTCCAATGGAGACCTCCAGAGACACCGGTAAGTAGTGGAATCCTAAGCCAGGATAGTAACGTGAAGAGAGGCGGAGGAAGACCGAAGTTAACTTGAGTAGAGGCAATAAAAGGAAACTTGAATGGATGGAATATAACCAAAGACTTAGCCTTAGATAGGAGTGCTTGGAAGACAGCTATTCACGTGCCTGAACCTTGATTGCTTCTGCTAGGTTTCAACTCTAGCCTATCCCAACTTGTTTGGGACTTAAGGCTTTGTTGTTGTTGTTGTTGTTGGTCGTCGTCCGTCCCTTATTTGTGAGTGTGGACTTGTTGTGACTGTGTGTGTCTGGGAGTGTTTGTTAGCGAGTGTGTGTGGGCTTGTTGTGGCTATGTGTGTCAGGTTGTGTTATGGTGTTGTCTTTGTTGTTTTGGTGTTTCTCATACACCTTTTTCCTTCTTAATATAAATGATACGGAGCTCTCCTGCATGTTCGAGAAAAAAATTGAGTTATATTCAAATGATTGTACTCAGAGCATTTCCCTTTTCAGGAGGATCACTCAGGGGAAGAACCCTAACTCAGCAAATGGCCAGGAACTACTTTTTCCCTCAAAGTACAGCTTGTCAGAACAATCAGGAGAACCACTCAGGTGAACACCAACAATTGTAATTGTAATTAAAAAATATCAATGAAAATGTCAGTTAAACTTAAGCTTCAGCACATCTATGGTTTGATGAAGATTACTGCGTTCATCATAAAATGAGAAAGAAAGAAGCAACATCTTAAATGCCATAGCAGGAATATCATTATACTGCAGCCAGCAATTAAAAAAGAAGTTGATCCAAACAAGAAAACCAGGTCCTGTATCATGTCACCGCTTCAAACTAAACTACCCCCATACAGATGACGAGGATCAGGAGACAAGTTGTCAGTACTGACTTGATGCCACTGGCAACTTGGCATACATTTGACATTAGCGCCATAGTTTTTAAGGCGTCGCCTAGGCGACGACTAGTCGCCCGAGCGGGTTTTCAAACCTGGCGTCGTTGTCGCCGCGTCCTCCTGGCGTATGGCATCGCCTCGCGGTCGAAGTCGTCGCCTAGTCGTCCTTCTCGCTGAGGCGGGCGCCGCGGGACGAAAAGGCGCGGGAAAAGAGCGGCGCCGCGCGCTCGAGCGGGCGGGAAAAGAGCGGCGCGATGCCCTCACGCGGGAAAAGCAGCGGCACCGCGCCGACACCTCCTGCCAAAGGCTCCCAATCCCCATCGCCTCTGAGAGAGTGAGAGAGGGATAGGGATAGGAAGGAGAGAGGAAGAGAGGAGAGGGCGGCGGCGCACCTCAAATCCGGCGGCAGCGGCGGCGCAGGCGATTGCCCCACGCAAGTCCATCCCAGCCGCGCGAGGCCGCCTGTCCGCGCAGCGACTGCTCCATTCGACCGCGAGACTCCGACAGTCCGCGACTCCGGCGCCGTCCGCGACCAAATCCCGCTTCATCCGCCGCGAGCCGCGACCGACTCCGGTGCCGTCCGCTTCCACGACCGATTCCAGCCCTGCGACTCTGCTCTGCTCCGCGCGACTGGCAGGTATATCCTCCCCTCCTCTTTCCTCTGCTGCTCGCTGCGGCTCTGCTCTTCCTCCCCCTTCTTCCTCTGCTCTTCCTCCCCCTCGTTCTCATGCTCTGCTCCTTCCTGTACCCCTCTGCTGTGCTGCTTTCTCCTATTCATTCTATGTAGAGTTTGATAGTTGGAATGGATAGCTCACAGGTGTCTTCCTTTCTGTCTGATGTGGTTGCCTAATTGCTGTGAATAATTAATATATGCTTGATTGCTTGTCTGTCTGATGTCTGAACTTTGCTGCATAAGAGATTAATTTATTGATCTGTGTCATTGACTCATTGTTATATGTGCCCCTGAGGCTCTGATGGTGAACACCAGTATAATTTGTGCTCAGCTAGCCAATTAATGACACCTTTATTTGTTGTTTTCCCATTCTTCTTTTGTAGATGCATACAAAGAAAAGAAATAGGTTACTGCATAAGCGATTGAATGACATTGTGTTTGTTTCCTACAACCGGAAGATGAAGACCAGGTTTCAGTTAAGGCGTGAGAAAAAAGGGAAAAAATTTGATCCTTTGGTCATTGAGGAGTTTTATTGAGACAATGAGTGGGCTGACTCCTATGTTCATCCTCAAGGTGCCCGTGGGTGTGACAATGGTAATGGCCTTACATGGGAACATGTGGATGAAGTTGTTGGTGCATCAAGCTCGCTGCGAGGCCGCAATCTTCCAAGGAATGCCAGCAGCAAGCGTGCAAGAAATGGAAAGTCAAGGTTGGCTGAATTTGAAGAAGACTTTGGTTTGGACAATGAAGAAGAGGAAGAGGAAGATCCACATGACGATGCTGATGTGAGTGATTGTGAGCAGGATCCCAATGGCTCCAACGGTGGCGGCGAAAACATGGAGGCTCCAAACATTCTTGATGAGTTTGATGACGGATATTGACTGTTGAGAGTTGGCTGCTAGCAGATTTCAGATCTGCACTAAAATTACTTTTGTGCTGTACTTAGCATGCCATGAGAACTTTTGGTGGTTGGGCTATGTTATGTAATTGTGGCTGTGGACAACTAATTATGCCACTAAGACTATCTTACGTAGTTATATTTGTGAACTGCTTGTAATGTGGCTAACTATGTCACTAAGACTCTTATCTATATTTCTGGAATGTTTGTAATGTGGCTAACTATGCCACTAAGACTCTTATCTAAGTTTATGGGCTGATGTAATGATGATATATTGATATTTGCTTGTGTCTTTTGTTGCTAAATTTCCTTGCTGTTGCTAAATTCCTTATTGTATATGCAGCTTGCTGTTTGGGAGAAGAAAAGAGAGTTCAGATCATCAAAAGGTATTTCACTATCCATATTTAATCTGATTACAAAGTATTTCTGTTACATAATTATATTAATGAGTCACACATGTTGAAACTTGTTAGGGGCTGTATGGCACATGGAAGAAGACAACCGGAAACAGGAGGATCACTGCTACATGGGCTCCAGAATTGGCAGCAGAAAGGCATGTATAAGTGTATGTTTGTGCTGTCCTATGGAAGGTTAGAGTATGTGTATGGCGTCGCCTCGCCACACGCCTAACTCGCCTAGGCGTCTGGAAGGGGGTGGAGCGCCGCACCTCGCCTTACCGCCTTAAAAACTGTGATTAGCGCAACAAACTATATAGCACATAAAATGTAAAGAAATTAGCCAAAGTTGAGCATGTCTGAGCAGTGAGCATTTATGTCTCTCTACTTGAACTTTTGCACTCTCTTCTCTATAGGTCCATCAGTGAAATAACCAGGCCAGTAATCTTTTCAGAATGTTCACATTACATTATACTGACACAATATGTCCCACCAGTACACTGTACAGTGTGAGGTCTTGTAATGGCCATCAAAGGTATAGGTAAATGGTAGATCAAGTATTTGGACATGGTTAAGTTGCAAATTTAATGTTGCTAGAAAATTGGTGGAATGTAACCTTATTAAAAATGTAACATGTTCATTGCTTCAGAGTTCATTGTAAGCATATGTTAACTTTCAATTCAATGTAAAATTCTTGCTGAACCAGACTCTTGTGCACAGAAAAATAAGTGGGAGACTAACTAGGTAAGGAAATACATTGGAATGGAGTCTACATGTACAAACAAAGTATCCAAAGGAAACAAAAAGGCATTTAATATGAATGAATCACTTACTTGCACGAAGCCGTGATATTGGAATTTCTTTCAACTCCCGCCGAATGCATAGGTATTCACCCAAGAGAGCCATGATTGCCAAACCAGTGATATTAACAACCCACCATGAAACTGAAGCTGGCCATCCACCATAAACAATGCAAATGAAGAGATGGATTATGTAGAGTGTTGCTGCAAAGTCCAGGCACTTCTTGGCTCTCTCAATCACATAAAGCATGAACCCAGCTCTGCTCAAGCAAAGCATGGAAGCAAGATTAGCAATAAATCATTTCTCACCAAAACAAAGAAGAGTTGCAAATCTTGAAAAACAATAAATAATACCAAACTGTCAATG
The DNA here is from genome assembly GCA_904845875.1 of Miscanthus lutarioriparius. Lineage (NCBI taxonomy): Eukaryota > Viridiplantae > Streptophyta > Magnoliopsida > Poales > Poaceae > Miscanthus > Miscanthus lutarioriparius. The sequence goes on from CAJGYO010000006.1 coordinate 48,068,727, forward strand.
CTAAAAATGGGATCAAAATCATTACATTATCCTTCATATAGTTGCTTCATTTTACAAAATTTATCCAGAAGAAAGGTAGTGTCTAAATAAATGTAAGTAGCTAGACTCTAAAAATACTTATTACAGGAAAAGAGCAATCGGTATTCTGCTGTTTTGATACTTGCTCGAGATGCTTTAATTTGAAATGGATACATTGGACACCAGATATTAAGGAAATTAGTGGATTGCAAAGGATGGTACTGTTAATTGGGGAACGAGTGATCATGCGAGGCAGCAAAAGACGTTTTCCTCTTTACCTTGTCCCTTGTATATACTGCCACTATTGTCAGAAAAGAACGAATGCAGGGGGGCATGTTTTGCATACGGCCTGCTTACCCCCATTCCAGAAAAGTATTTAACAAATGGCAATATGTTGGTGTCATTTATTCTTTTATATATAAGCAAGTAATGGTGTATGGCTCAAGAATAAGCAATTGACAAGAAGACTAAGGTATCTGTTACTCTCGAGCATAATAGAAAAACCTATGAGTATTATTTCATAATACATATGGTAAGCTACTAAACAATGGATGGCAAAATGAATAGGCTCATAACAATAATACCAAAACCTTTATACGCAGTACTTTCTACATATGTCAATACCAATTGCTGCAACGATACCTCTGAGCTCTTGCACTCAACTAGTGCTTAAGGAAATAGCAGTTTATAAAGACGTTGAAATTGAAATTTCCAAGTCAATGTGGCTGCCCTAAACGTACAGATCTGGACACCTGGGAACACACAGCCCGCTTAACTTTCCATTGACAAGAGTAGTTCTCGCACCCGGAAGCGATAAGCCACAGCACACGCGCGCGCGACAGGCATATTTCGCGTTTTGAGTACTTCCAGAAGAATCCATTCCAGTTTCGGACGAACCAAGTGGATGAGAGTGGGGTCAGGGAGCTGCGGCGTACCCTGCGACGGCGGCGAGGAGGAATGATGCGATGGCGCACCAACCCGTGGGGGTGCGCGGGGTGAGCGTGGCGAAGTCGAAGAGGTAGAGGAGGGTGAGTCGCGGGACGCGGGTGCCGACGAGGAGCGCCATGGCGACGCCCAGCGACAGGTAGTAGAGGCACTGCAGGCACACGATCTGCGACACGATCAGCCACGGGTCCCATACCATGGTCCCATAGAACATCTTCGCTCCCCGTCCCCAGCGACCTCCGGAGGGAAGGAGGAATGGAGGCTTCTTCGCTCCCCGTCCCCGGCGACCACCGGAGGGAAGGAGGAAGGGAGTCTTCTTCGCTCCCCGTCCCCGTCGGCCAACGGAGGGGTGGAGGAAGGGAGGGGCCGAAGGAGGCCGCGGCCGAGAAGCGGTGGTTGAGCGCGGGATCTCTCTTCGCGGCTGCTTGGGGACTCGGGGGGAAAAAGGGGATCCATATAGGCTGTCTGTGATTGCCCCTGCTGTCTGCCGGAACAAGAATATTCTTGGGTGTATCCCATAATTTCACTCATTTCACAAAGTTGGGACTATTTTTTAATGAAACATTGGTATTCGTTGGAAAAAAGAATAAAAAGAGTACAACTTGGAGTAGGAGCATCTCAAAAACTTCTTAGAATCATTTTGGTAAACCAATGATTATGTCAATTAAAAAAAATAGAGAACTCTATCTGTATCTTTTCCAAGAGTTTATAAATTCCACTTTCAATCTTAATTTGTTCTGTAAGATTAAAAAAGCTGTTCTCCAACGACTCTTTATCTCAACTCCTAATCTTTTTTAAAAAAATTGATCCCATCACTGAAATATACGCATGCATTCATGGTCAATCGCATGCATTCATGGTCAATCGAAAGTTGGAGGGACGTGGGAAAAATAAGTGGACAAGGTTTCTAATATAAATATACAAGAGAAAAAATATAAAAAATAGTTAGAGTGATTTAAAAATAGTTCAGGATTCTTAATGCAAAATTATCTTCTATATATTATGAGCTAGATTTTGAAAACCGTTGGACCAACAACAAATGTATCCCCAACTATTTTTCAGCCTATCTAATAGTTTTCAATTTAGAGCTGACAGGCCAGAGCAGCACTGCCCCTCTCTGAGCAGCAGGGCCGCTCGGGCAGCACTGCCGCTCGTAGAGCAGCAGTGTCGCGCCTTAAAATCTGACCTGGAGGAAGGGGTATTTCCTTCATCCTTTTCTCTCCCAATGGTCATCTCGACCATTCCCTTCTCCGATGCTCAGACAATAGCTCTCTCCCTCTCTCTAACTCCATTGGAGGCCCTCAAGCTTCTCCTTTGCTTCCCTCGCAAATCCATGAGAGTTTGACCCTCTGAACAGCATTAGAGAGCTCACCAATCTGTTCTTCAACTCCTAGAACACTTGGTTCGCGTTCAAGCCGGTGAATTGTATTTGTTACTCTTGAAGCTTGCTCCTAGCCGGCTAAAGCGTCGCCCGTGCAGCTTGCCAACTTGTGTGGCAGCCCTGGAAGGTTTGTAATCACCCCAATCATCTAGTAGAAACACCCCTCCTCTCAAGAGACTTGCTCTCTTAACTTGAGAACGAGGATAGGGTTGAAAGAGACCCAAAGCCTTTGTGGCTACCTCAACAACGTGAACATAGGCAAGCCTTAGTGGCGAGCTGAATCACGAGATAAATTGGTGTCTCACTTGTGCACTTGTGTTTTGCATTACAATATTTTGGTTTGTGGTGATTCTAGGGTTTGGTCCCGATCTACTTGCTCATGCACTTTCTCCAACATACAGGTGATGGAATATACTCTACACTACCCCAGGAACATCAGTAAATTATTCGATCTATTTTTTGTTGGATAGTTTTTGAACTATACTCTCGGGTGTCAGCCAGAGTAGCACTGTCGCTCAGCGAGCAGCAGTGCCACTCGCAGAGCCGCACTGTCGCTCTGGAATTTAACTTTTGTTTGAGATGAAATTTTACAAGCCTATTACCCCCTCTAGGCGACATCAAGGTCCTTTCAAATTAGTAATAGAATTAGACAGTTAACCATGTCACAAAAGGGACATGTCCTTTGGACGTCAGTTATGGTAAACGGTTGTGTCTATTCACCACACCCCTTTCACATGTATATAAACATACAAGAGATCAAGGAAAGTTAGCGTTCTTCTCAATTACTTGTTCATTCACCTTTCACTTTAACATGTCATCATGACTTTCGCTCTCAAGAACAAGGAGAAAACATAGGCACGAGCCCTATGTACCATCACCGATTCCTACGGGGGTCAATCTGATGGAGGAGGCACGAAATGTTTTGACAATCGTTGGGTGCGATGCTACGATAGTTGGTTCTAGTTGCGCCACTATCGTACTCCGTACGGGTACCCAAATTACAATTGAGAATGCACTATTGTATCACGATTCAAAGCATACCCTATTAAGTTATAGAGATATCAGTCAAAATGGTTTTCATATTGAAACCCGTGATGACAATAATGAGTAAATTCTCCCCGTTACTAAAGATAGCGGATATGGCAATCAAATTGTTGAGAAAGTTCCCGCTTTTCCATCCGGATTGTACTACACATACATTAAACCCGTACCACACGTTGCGTACAAGGTAAATTTTTAGAATGTTAACACATTTTAAACTTGGAGTGAACACCTTGGTGAAAGCTCTAGTTTGGTTTTGGCTAATTGATGAAACCTATTTAGACTAAACATATGCTCTAAGTGTATGTATGAGATAGTTTGATCCAAGTCCGAGAATGGGCGTGATGGCACTCATGGTGATGGAGATGGACACAATATGTTGATCAAGTGCTCCAACTTAGAAAAGAGAAGGTGAAAAGCTAAACCCACCAGGGAGACAAGGCAAAGGTATAAGCTAGGCTTTTCTTTGGCCGGTCAAGATGCATAGAGTGCGTGATCGGGTTTAGAATTGATAGTCATAGTATTAAGAGGGGAAAACTCATGATAATTGCGGTTATCAAGTGTCACCAGGTGATTCACTGTATTTGCATTAGGACCTAGTGAGTGCTAACAAACCCTTAAAAAATACATTGTGAAAATGCTAACTCTCGTGCATGAATGTTTGGAACATATTGGTTGTTAGTTTGCTTGAGAAGGATGAAAATAGACAAGAAGTGGGGCTGTTGTTCTTGCCTGGCCTGGAAATTTCGGCCCTTGGCTTGCATGCAGAGAGGAAGTGTCATATGCGAGAGAGCTGCTGCTACCGTAGTGCCGCTGTTCTCTGCCGTTCCTACCCATGCCTGAAGTAGCAATTAGTAGTAACTAGTCGTAATTTGCTTGCTAGCTTGTTCTCTATATTATATTGGTAGCTTTAGTTGCTAAGTTGTGTACTTGTGTGTAAACCAACCTTAGAGATCATAGCAGCTAGCTTGTGTAGGTGGCTTGCTTGATGTGTTGTAGAGCTAGCAATTTGTTTATACCGCCATCTTATGGTCTAACAAAATTGGCTCTAGTATTTTTGTAGAAATTTTAATTAGGCTATTCACTCTTCTCTAGCCATTTAGATCTTTTCACTTGTCTATCCTAGTATAGGGATGATGCAAAAAATTATTAGTAATTCTAATGGTCATGAGCTAAATACTGCTAAGTTCTCAAAATCTCTAGATTTTATGTGCACGGCATGTGCTAAAGGAAAATTAATTTATGTCCATGTTAAAATCCAAAATGAGCCACTCAAATTCTTTGAACGCATTCAAGGCGATATATGGTGTCATACAATTATTGTCTGAACCGTTCAGGTATTCCATGCTCCTAATAGATGCATCTACTAGATGGTCTCATGTGCGCCTTTTGTCCACACGTAACCATGCATTTGCAAAAAAATATTGCTCAATTTATAAAACTTAGAGCACATAATCCTGAACATCAAATGTGATCAATTCAAATGGACAATGCTGCTGAATTTTCCTCACGGGATTTTAATGATTATTGTATGGCTTTAGGAATTCAAGTTCAGCACCCTGCCCCATATATCCATACACAAAATGGTTTAGCAGAATCTCTTATTAAGAGAAATTAAACTCATTACAAGACCCTTATTACAAAAATTACAACCTACCAACTTCATGTTGGAGGTCATGCGGTCTTACACTCTGTTGACTTAATTCAATTATGACCAATTGTATATCACTCAGTCTCCCCATTGCAATTAGTACTAGGAATATGCCAAATATTTCCTATCTGCGTAAATTGGGTTGCCTTGTATATGTATCGTCTCACTGCCTAAGCATACCTCTATGGGCCCACATAGGGAAATTAGGATCTATGTGGGATATCAATCTCCATCGATGTGATTATCAAATAACTCGATCCCCTCATAGGGGATTTATTCACGGCCTGGTATGCTGACTACATATTCAATGAGGATCATTTCCCGACATTAGGGGGAGACTTCAACTACCAAAGAGAATCCTAGGAAATCAATTGGAATGCCCAAGGCATCTCCTCCTCAGATCCACGTACTCAAGAGACTGAACTTCAAATTCATAAAATCGTAAATTTACAACATATTGCAAATAATCTACCATAAACATTTATTGATTATAAGGTTGTCACAAAATCCTCTTATCCTTCTCATAATACGCCCCAAAGAGTGGAGGTACCAATTAAAACCATTCAACTCCCACTTCCAAATAAAGGGGGAGAAGTATGCTCGCTCTTAAGGACAATGCTCCAAGCCGTCTGAGGTTATACCGAGGACTAGATCCTCCAAACCACAACCCGGATCAACGGTGCACCAAATTCTGATCCTGGGACATCGGAACACCCTTACTTCATAATTTTGGGAAATAACGAGTCACTTAATGAGGTGAAAGAAATTTCCATCAATTACATTGATACTAGAGAATCATATGACCATAAGACTACAATTATCGACATGTACTTCTCCGCAACAATTGCAGAAATCTTCCTAAATGATTCAGATCCCAAGACTGTGGCAGAGTGCAAAAAATGCTCGAATTGGACTCAATGGAAGGAAGCAATCCAAGCTGAGATTGCTTCGCTCACTAAAAGAGGTGTATTCACATTTGTAATACCTACACCTCCAAAAATCTTTCTTGTGGGATTCAAATGGGTTTTCGTCCAGAAACAGAATGAGAACAATGAGGCGGTGAAGATATAATGTAAGATTAGTAGCACAAGGGTTCACACAAAGACACAACATTGATTACAATGAAACCTATTTTCTAGATATGAGTAGAATTACTTTCTGGTACTTAATGTCATTGGCAGCTCAAAATCATCTATCTATGTAGTTGATGAATGTAGTGACAGCATATTTTCATGGGTCACTTGATTCAGACATATACATAAAGGTTCCCGATGGAATCCAAATTCCAAATCCAAATGCAAATCGCAACATATATTGTGTAAAGCTTCAAAAGTCACTACATGGCTTAAAGCAGTCAAGACAAATGTGGTACAACCGACTGAGTGAGTTCCTTCTAACAAAGGGATACACTAATGACAATTATTGTCCATGTGTATTCATCAAGAAATCTGCAACGGGATTTTGTATTATATCTATGTATGTTGAGGATTTCGATATCATTGGTAGCCCAAAGGATATAGATGAAGCACGCAATCACCTAAACCCAGAGTTTGAGATGAAGGATTTGGGTAAGATCAAATATTGCTTAGGTTTACAACTTGAGCCAGAAATTTTAGTGCATGAATTAGCCTATATCTAGAACATATTGGAGAAATTCAATATGGATAAATCATACCCTTCCAAAACCATGATAGTTATTCGTTCTCTAGAAATAGAGAAAGATCCATTTAGACCACGGGAATATTAGAGAAAAGATACTAGGAACCAAGGTTCCATATCTCAATGTCATTGGAGCACTTATGTATCTTGTAAATTGCACCAGGCCAGATATCGCATTTGTAGTGAACTATTACTAGCTAGACATAGTGTTGATCAAATTAACCATCATTAGACAGGAGTGAAGCATATCCTCAGATATTTTAATGGCACAAAGGATCTTGGTTTATTCTTTAAGAAAAATCATGATCCCAATATGATTGGATATACGAAAGCTGGCTACTTATCTGATCCCCATAATGCCAAATCCCAAACAAGCTTTGTATTCTTACATGGAGGTACAACTATTTTATGGAAGTCTTCTGAAGACTTTGACGACGACATCTACTAATTATTCTGAAATTATTGCATTATATGAGGAATCACGTGAATGTGTATGAGCAAAATGATTAACCACATACAACAGTCATGTGGTAGTGGTTTAATTGAATCACCTACACTTATTTATGAAGATAGTTTCGCTTGTGTTACATAGATGCAAGCATGTTACATAAAGAGCAATGTCACTAAACACATTGCTCCTAAGCTATTTTATCCTCATGACTTACAAGAAAAGCGGGGAAATAAACATCTTGCAACTCAAGTCATGTGATAATATCGCTGACCTATTTACTAAATCCTTACTAGCTTCTATGTTTCAAAAATTTGTACATGAAATTGGTATGCAACGACTTTAAAATTTGCAAGAATCAAGGGGAAACATCTCCTAGATGCTAACCTGTACCAACATCATATTACTACCACTAATACAGAGACGGGCTTTACTCCCGGTGGGGAACCCCCTCTAGTCCCGGTTCCCCACCCGGGAGCAAGCATCCGGGACTAAAGGGGGGTCCTTTAGTCCCGGGTCAGGAACCGGGACTAAAGGGGGACCTTTAGTCCCGGTGCGTAACACCAACCGGGACTAAAGGTCCTCCCAGCTTTAAAAAAAAATAATACCTCCCACCGCTACGTCCCGTGAGATTCGAACCCAAGACCTCATGCATTGCCTCGCGCGTAGCTTACCACCCCACCTACACAACACATCTAACAATGGATAGGATGCTTCCCTTTTGAACTAACCCATCGAGAGACCTTTAGTCCCGGTTGATGTTATCAACCAGGACTAAAGGTTGGAGGACTTTTAGTCCCGGTTGGTGGCTCCAACTGGGAGTAAAGGTCCACCTTTAGTCCCGGTTGGTGTCTCCAACCGGGACTAAAGGTCCCCTGCCATTGTGCCGAGCGCAGTAGCCGTTGGGCAGGGACCTTTAGTCCCGATTGGAGACACCAACCGGGACTAAAGGTCTCTCTAGTCCCGGGCGCAAAAAATATCGGGACTAGAGCCCATTTTGGCCTCGGATGAAATGTCTGTTCTCTACTAGTGTACACTATTTTGTTTTATAAGTTTTACTCACAAGGTTTCTTGCTAAAGTATATTAACATAAGCATATGTCATATTTTCTATTTTCCCTATCAGAGTTTTTATGGAAAATATCAAAGACACACATATTGTCCTCACAACTCATTTATGGTTTTTCCTGCAAAGGTTTTCATATGAGTTATCCAAGAGGCAATACCTATAATATGTCGTCATATTTTCTTCTGGTTTTCCTACTGGGTTGTTCAGAAGTTTTAGCGACATATCACTTTATATTGTTCTTCACATTTTATCGTAAGGTTTTTGGGGGGAATTAATATTTTATGTCGTATCTCCAATTTTTTCACATAGGGGTTTTTAAACGGGATACCAATGGCATAGTGTTTTTTCATCACTTTAATATGTCATGATCATTTTCTCCTTATTTTTTGATAAGGTTTAGAGGAGTTATTATGGCATATCTATACATACATATTCCTCATATTTTTCCCGTAGGATTTTTCGAGGAATCACAGCTTACAAATGCATTGATCTTAAGGAAGATTCGATAAGGGAGAGTGTTATGAAACAACACCATTCATAGAAGCTGTTAGTAATAGAATTAGACAATTAACCATGTCAACAATGGGACATTTTGGACATCAGTTATGGTGAACAATTGTATCCAATCACCATGCCCCTTCTAAGAGGTCAATGAATGTTACAGTTCTTGCCAATTACTTGATCATTCACTTTTCACTTCAACAAAATTGAGACATATCTGTAGCTCAAGCATGGTACCGTACTCGGAGTCTCGGATGGGGCTGAGAAATCTTTCCCTTTTTACTCCTATATACACAAAAAAACAACTGACTAATTTTTTTATATGGAAATATTTTCCATTACTTAACCCGAGCCAGACAAATCGATGATGGCAACGAGGGGGATACAAATTCGGGTGCACTTTCTAGCCATAGACTAGTTTCAGTGGCACCTGAAACTGCACCAAAGGCGGCAAGACAGTCCGCAACTAGATTACAGGATCTACGACATTTTGTAATAGTACAACATCTAAAATCGAAAGCCACACTACTTTTGATCTCTCTAAATAACACACCCAACTCAGCCCGGTCGTAATTACAAGAGAATAAAGCCATTGAAGGTTAAGGGAATCGGTTTCAATGAGCACATTGAAGGCTGATATGTACTGTACAAATAGCATAGTTAGATCTGAAAAGAACCTGCGTGTACCAGAGAAAGCAACAACAATTGGCAAATGGGAAAGCTACCTACATACGATGAATCACTGAACATGTACGGAAAACAGCCTCACATGGAATTGAAGCATCACAGACAAATCTAATCACAGGAACTCTTATTGCTGCTCCTATGCGGACAGGGGGGAAAATAGGAAATTGAAGGGCGATGTGGAAGACGAGAAACCATGACCAGAGCCTGTGTACTGCCCATCCTTCATTCTATGATAACAAACACAAAGATGCAGTTCAGAAGAAGACGTAAAGTTTGTTTGTAGGTGGTTCTTATCGTTGCGGACTATAAACTTGCTGTTAAAAAAAAGAGGGCGAACTGTACCGTGAAATCATATGGGTCTATGCTATTGAGCTCAGCGAGGTGTATGTGCTAGAGTGGAGTACATCAGCCTGCATCAGTGTAGCAGGTGCCTGTTCAGACGTCGGAGGACATTCTATGTAAACAAGATTGTCTTTGAACCTGTTTCATGAGAGCCTGATAGCTAAATAAATATGGATCTCATAGTGTGTGGCTGATGGTGTCAAAGTGACTATGTGAATTCAAAGAAATCAGATACTCATACGGTATATACTCGTGTGGTCCCTTGGGGTTGATCGGTGTGGGTTAATCACATGATGTGTATGTGATACTTGGAATAGAATGGGAGCGGGATCGGGCGGTTGAAAACATTTTGGGGTGACATTGCGGCTTGTCCGAGAAGTCTGCTTGCACTCAGACACCTGGCAAAGGTCTCCTGCACCATCAAACTTGCAGCAGCCCGTCACGTTCAACGACAACAGACATAGCCTGTACAGACAGAATGACCTACACAGTTAGCTGAACCTTTCCTATAAATGAGTAGAACGTCAGAGAAAGGGCCTTCGTACATAAAACCAAATTTTCGAAACTAAAATGATCAAATAACTTGTCGGTAAAGCATAACAGCTGCTTAGGTGTGGTATCTTTATGATGATATGGTAAACGATGTGTGAAATTCTTGAAAGATTGATACCTAAACCAAATAAAACTCGTAATTAAAGTGACATATTCGAAATATACTATTTGGTAATAACCACAAATAAAAGAGGAGAACATGTAGAGAAAGATCACCAATCAACCATACTCTAGTATGGTTAGCAAACCTATTTTAAGTAAAGGACAAAATTAAAGGTGATCAGATTGCTAGAATTTTAAACTGCAGAGTACGTTGTGACCCTTGAAAAGAACCAATATCTAATCAGTCTTGTGTAGCATTAAACAGATAGATTTCAGGTAATCGGTTTATTAAGACAAATTCACCGATGATTAAAAAAACAAAGAAGTATTGGTATCTTAAGAATAGTCAACCATATCCAAAAACAGAAAGTAATCAGTGCAAAGTAACATGCTGAAACAAAACACTTGCTATTTTTTTCCTCAATCAAATGTCTGAAAGGTCCTAATGGCTAGATGGGGGGTGAATAGCCTAATAAATTTCAACAACAACACTTAACAAATGGTTAGACAATTATAAGGCGAAGCAAGTGTTGCGCTAGCCTACTCAAAATACAAGCCACCTACCACAATTCTAGTTTAGATAGTATCTATTCACACAATAGCTATGACACTAGCCTATGTTAGTGTGCTCTCAAAGGCTAACTAAAGAGCCACACCAAGCAAGCAAGCAAGCTCTCACAACTAGCTACACTAAAGAGCTTAATAACTAGTTTGCGGTAATGTAAAGAGAGTGATCAAGAAAGTTATACCGCCATGTAGATGAAGGAGTCAATCAATCACAAGAGTGAATAACAATGAAGACCAATCACCTCGGAATCAAAAGATGAACACAATGATTTTTTTACCGAGGTTCACTTGCTTGCCGGCAAGCTAGTCCTCGTTGTGGCGATTCACTCACTTGGAGGTTCACGCGCTAATTGGCATCACACGCCAAACCCTCAATAGGGTGCCGCACAATCAACACAAGATGAGGATCACACAAGTCACGAGCAATCCACTAGAGTACCTTTTGGCGCTCCGCCGAGGAAAGGTCAAGAACCCCTCACAATCACCACGATCGGAGCCAGAGACAATCACCACCCTCCGCTCGATGATCCTCACTGCTCCAAGCCGTCTAGGTGGCGGCAACCACCAAGAGTAACAAGCGAATCCCGCAGCAAAACACGAACACCAAGTGCCTCTAGATGCAAACACTCAAGCAATGCACTTGGATTCTCTCTCAATCTCACAAAGATGATGAATCAATGATGGAGATGAATGGGAGGGCTTTGGCTAAGCTCACAAGGTTGCTATGTTAATGCAAATGGCCAAGAGAGTGAGCTTGAGCCGGCCATGGGGCTTAAATAGAAGCCCCCATGAAATAGAGCCATTGTACCCCTTCACTGGGTACTGATTGGGGTGACCGGACGCTGCTCCTCAGCGTTCGGTCGCCCGATGGCGGCCATGTGTCTCCTGCGTTCAACTGTGATCGTTTGATCTCAACAGTCGAAATGTTGACCGGACGCTCCGACAGAGCTGACCGGATGCTGGACCCTCAATGTCCGGTCGTTTACAGTTAGGGTCCAAAACATGTTTTTGCCGACCGGAAGCGTCCGGTCATGCTTGACCGGACACAGCCAGCGTTCGGTCACACAATGTCTCCTTTGTGTGCCCTACGTCAGCGTACGTCAGCACTGACCGGACGCACCCTCTCAGCGTCCGGTCGTTGAGTGACCCAGCGTCCAGTCGTTTGACTGACGCCAGCGTCTTCGCTGCTTCTACTGACCGGACGCGCCGGTCCAACCGAGGCCAGCGTCCGGTCACTTACAGTGACCTCCATATTTTCTGTCTAGGGCGCCGGTGGAGTTCCTTACCCTTGCTCCCAAACTTCACCACCCTTGATCAAATGTGCCAACCACCAAGTATATCACCTTGTGCACATGTGTTAGCATATTTTCACAAACATTTTCAAGGGTGTTAGCACTCCATTAGATCCTAAATGCATATGCAATGAGTTAGAGCATCTAGTGGCACTTTGATAACCGCATTCTGATACGAGTTTCACCCCTCTTAATAGTACGGCTATCGATCCTAAATGTGATCACACTCTCTAAATGTCTTGATCACCAAAATAAAATAGCTCCTACAATTTATACCTTTGCATTGAGCCTTTTGTTTTTCTCTTTCTTCTTTCCAAGTCCGAGCACTTGATCATCACCATGGCATCACCATCATCATGTTATGATCTTCATTTGCTTCACCACTTGGAGTGTGCTACCTATCTTATGATCACTTGATAAACTAGGTTAGCACTTAGGGTTTCATCAATTCACCAAAACCAAACTAGAGCTTTCAATCTCCCCCTTTTTGATAATTGATGACAACCCTTATACAAAGATATGAATTAAAATTCAAATGAATCCATGTTGCTTGTCCAAGCATTTTTACCATTTGTAAAAGGATATGGACAAGTTTCATGAATCCCAAACGGTAGCAATTGCTCCCCCTACATATATGCTAAGAGTTCTGATTTTAACTTGCACATATGCTTAGATAGGAAATATAGGAGACAATGTCTACCAAGTGATGCTAAGGTATAAAAGATGGACCTTTGAAGCGTGATACCAATCGGAGTGCACCATTATACCATCCTTAGCACCATAGTTAGCATGATACCACTTGGAAACAACACTTTGGAAAATGAAGTCATTAGATGTCCTATGCATGCTAGTTTTTCATTTCATCATTCAAACCTACAACTAACATACACCACACAAGCATGGATATTGAAATTTAAAACTTGTGCCATGTAAGCAAACATATAAAATGCACATTCAAATGCACCATACAAGTTCATGAGCTTGCTCCCCCTACTTGTGTGCTCAAGATTTTAATTGATCCCTTTTCTTTGTCATATCTCTCCCCTATGACAAGTTCTCCCCCTTTGTTGTCTTTTCACCATCTTAGTACACTAATATTACTAATATCTTTTGTTTCTCTCTCATGTATTAATTACTTTGTTATTTCTCCCCCTATCACTTATATCTTTGTTTCTCTCCCCCTTTGTCATTAATGACCACAAAGGTTTAAAAAGTAGATAGGTTAGGATTATCAATGTCAATCAATGGGGTGAGGATTATATTCCCAAATTTGGTTCAAACTAGAATATTTGCCAAAGATATTTAACTCGGTTTGATCCAAGGACAAGCTTCTTCACACCTCCAAATAAGGGTTATCTTGTACCATGTTGAGTTAAACACTTAGAGCTCATTTTCTAGATTAAACACTAGGTTTACAAGCCCACAAACATGTCATATGCTATCACTAGATCAAGTCAAGCATAGAAGCAATAGTGATACCATATAAACATCAAATTCATTTGATTTTCATGAATGAGCCTAATAAAATAGAGAGATGACTAGATGCACTAAACATGTCCTTAGCAAGGATGTATGTCATGCCTATCAACTTTTACCTTGGATTGCTCGAAGGAGAGACATGTCATATAAGTGGGGGGTGCATCAACACATATTTGAGAAATCCAATATGTTCAACTCATTCCTTAGCTTGCAAAACCTTTTCTCATCCAATGGCTTGGTGAATATATCGGCAAGTTGATCTTCGGTGCCTACACTCTCAATGCAAATGTCCCCTTTTTGTTGGTGATCTCTTATGAAATGGTGGCGGACATCAATGTGCTTTGTTCTTGCATGTTGAACTAGATTGTTGATTAACTTGATTGCACTCTCATTGTCACACAGCAATGGCACTTTCTTGAACTTGATTCCAAAGTCACTCAAAGTGGCCTTCATCCAAAGTATTTGTGCACAACAACTACCGGCGGATATGTATTCGGCTTCGGTGGTTGATAATGCAACACTATTTTGCTTCTTTGATGACCATGAAACAAGTGATCTTTCCAACAATTGACATGTGCCCAAGGTGCTCTTCCTTTCAACCTTGCATCCCGCATAATCCGAGTCGGAGTAACCAACTAGCTCAAACTTTGCTCCTTTGGGATACCACAAACCGACATTTGGTGTATGCTTCAGGTACCTCAATATTCTCTTTGTAGCCTTCAAATGACTTTCTCTCGGTGAGGATTGAAATCTTGCACACATGCATACAATAAACATGACATCCAGCCTTGATGCGGTCACATAGAGTAGGCTTCCAATCATAGACCGATATAACTTTTGATCCACCATATTTCCACTTCTATCACTATCCAAGTTGCTATTGGTTCCCATTGGTGTGCTAATGACTTTGCTATCACTCATGCTAAACTTCTTGATCATGTCCTTGATATACTTGCCTTGACTCACAAAAGTAACATTCTTCAATTGCTTGATTTGAAGACCAAGAAAGTAACTTAACTCTCCAATCATGGACATCTCAAACTCATTAGCCATCATCTTTCCAAACTCATCACAAAAGTCTTGATTGGTTGATCCAAATATGAAGTCATCAATATAGATTTGCAATACAAATAATTATTTTCCAATCTTCTTGATGAAAAGAGTGGTGTCAACCTTGCCCATCATGAACCCTTTAGAGAGTAGGAAGTCCCTCAATCTCTCATACCATGCTCTAGGTGCTTGCTTCAAGCCATACAATGCCTTCTTCAACTTGTACACATGGTTGGGCTTCTTGTCATCTTCAAAACCGGGAGGTTGCTTAACATATACTTCTTCATTGATGTAACCATTGAGAAATGCACTCTTAACATCTATTTGATAGAGCTTGATGTTGTGGGCACAAGCATAGGCTAGCAAGATTCTAATTGCTTCCAATCTAGCAACCGGGGCATATGTTTCTCCAAAGTCAAGACCTTCAACTTGTGTGTAGCCTTGTGCTACCAATCTTGCTTTGTTCCTTACTACTATCCCATCTTGATCTTGCTTGTTTCTAAAGACCCATTTGGTTCCAATCACATTGTGTCCCTTTGGTCTCTCTACTAATTCCCATACTTGATTTCTTGTAAAGTTATTCAATTCTTCATGCATAGAATTCACCCAATCAACATCCTTCAAAGCTTCATCTATCTTTTTTGGTTCAATGGATGACACAAATGAGAAGTGTTCACAAAATAATGCCAATCTTGATCTTGTTTGCACACCTCTAGAAATATCACCAATGATAGTGTCCAAAGGATGATCCCTTGCAACATTGGTTGGTTGGAGGATTGGAACTTGATTGCTTGCACTTGCTTGATCATTGGGTTGAGATGATGTACTAGCCACTTGATCTTATTCATTGTCATGAGAGCCACTTGCACTAGCTTGATTTGTATCATCTTGCACATTTGAGTTGGAGAGCACTTGCACTTGATCATCTTCATCATCATTCACTTGCCTAGGCCTCAATTCACCAATATCCATATTCTTCATGGCATTTGAAAGTTGAATGCCTCTAACATCTTCCAAGTTCTCATTCTCTTCTTGTGAACCCTTGGTTTCATTAAATTCAACATCATGAACTTCCTTAAGAGTACCACTATCCAAATTCCAAACTCTATATGCTTTGCTTGTAGTGGAGTATCCAAGTAGGAATCCTACATCACATTTCTTGTCAAACTTGCCCAATCTAGTGCCTTTCTTCAAAATATAGCATTTGCAACCAAAAACCCGAAAATATGCAATATTGGGCTTTCTACCATTCAAGAGCTCAAATGGTGTCTTCTCTTTCAATCGGTGACAATAGAGGCGGTTGCTACAATAGCAAGCCGTGTTGATAGCTTCGGCCCAAAAAGATTGACTCACATTATACTCACTAAGCATAGACCTTGCCATATCAATAAGTGTTTTATTCTTTCTCTCAACAAGGCTATTTGATTGTGGAGTGTACTTGGCCGAGAATTGATGCCTAATTCCAAACTCATCACACAACTCATCAATTCTGGTGTTCTTGAACTCACTACCATTGTCACTTCTAACTCTCTTAATGGTTGTTTCAAACTCATTGTGAATGCCTTTGACAAATGATTTGAATGTTGCAAACACATCACTTTTGTCCACTAGAAAGAATACCGATGTGTATCTAGTGTAATCATCCACTATCACAAAGCCATATTTGTTACCACCAATGCTAGTGTATTGTGTTGGCCCAAACAAATCCATATGCAATAACTCAAATGCTTTACTAGTGCTCATCATGCTTTTCTTAGGATGGGTGTTTCCAACTTGTTTGCCGGCTTGACAAGAGCTACAAAGTTTATCCTTCTCAAATACAACATCTTTCAAGCCTCTAACCAAGTCATGCTTAACTAATCTATTTAATTGTTTCATTCCAACATGACCAAGCCTTCTATGCCATAACTAACCCATGCTAGACTTAGTGAACAAGCATGTAGATAATTTAGCTTCATTAGCATTGAAATCAACCAAGTATAAATTCTTATATCTAAAGCCTTTGAAGATCAAGTTAGAGCCATCTACACTTATGATCTCTACATCATCTACCCCGAATATGCATTTGAATCCAAGATCACACAATTGAGCCACGGATAGCAAATTGAAATTCAAGCTCTCTACTAGCAACACATTGGATATGCTCATGTCATTGGATATTGCAATCTTACCAAGTCCTTTGACCTTGCCTTTGCCATTGTCACCAAATGTGATACTATCATAACCATCATTGACATTGGTGTTGATTGAGTTGAACATTCTTACATCACCGGTCATGTGTTGAGTGCACCCACTATCAAGAACCCAATGCCTTCCTCTGGCTTTATAATAGACCTACAAAAGAAGATCAATTCTTTTTAGATACCCAAACTTGCTTGGGTCCTTGAAGGTTAGTCACTAAGCTCCTTGGTACCCAAATAGCTTTCTTCTTTGAGCCCATCCATGGTTTACCAATGAACTTAGCCTTCACACCATTTATACCCTTAGTAAGCATATAGCATGAATCAAGCTTAAGGGAGGATACATTAGTATTTTTGCTCTTGTTGGCGCATTCATGCTCTACATGACCAACTTGCTTGCAACTAGTGCAAAACCGACCATTGTTCTTCACAAAACTAGTCTTGTGAGGAGCAAAGGTCGCCTTACCTTTCTTGGGGGTATAGCCTAATCCCTCTTTGTAGAGAGAAGCTCTTTGGCTACCTAAGCACATAAGCAAGCGGTCCTCACCACCATAGGCCTTAGCCAAAGTGTGAGTGAGCATGTTGACCTCCTTCTTAAGATTCTCATTCTCAACCATTAGTGAGGCATCACAAGTGAGACCATCACCACTAGATGAGGTGGAAGTGGAAGTGCTACAAGAAGGGTTAGTGGGAGCAACAATGATAGGCATAGATAATGATTCATCAATTATATCACAAGTTAAACCTACATTGCAAGTTTCAACATGCTTCTTTTTATTTTGCTCATCAAGCAAAGAAGAATGAGCTTTTTCAAGCTTCTTGTGAGCCTTGCCAAGCTTCTCAAGGGCTTCCTCTTGCCTCTCATGAGATGCATTGAGCTCATCAAAGGCTTGCTTAAGGGCTTTAATTTCCTTACGCAAGCTTTTGCATTCTCTTCTCTTAATGTCAAAGTGTTCTCTAACATCTTCTAGCATGTCAAATAATTCATCTTTAGTAGGTTCATCATTATCACTATCACTATCATTCTCATTTTCATGTTCATTTTCATCATAATGTTCTTCATCACTTTCATCATCACAAGATTGTACCTTAGTGGCCTTAGCCATGAAGCATGATGAAGATTCGAAGAGAGAAGGCTTCTCATTTATAGCAATGCTTGCAAGTGCCTTCTTCTTGGTGGTCTTGTGATCATCACTATCATCATCATCACTTGAGGAAGCATCACTATCCCAAGTGACCACATATGAACCACCCTTCTTCTTCTTGAAGGTCATCTTGTCCTTCTCTTTCTTTTCCTTCTTGTCCTTCTTCTTGTTCTTCTTCTTGTCATCATCATTGTCGCTATTGTATGGACATTGAGCAACAAGATGATCTTTGCTTCCACACTTGAAGCACCTTCTTGACTCTTCTTTGTTCTTGGATAAAGACTTCTTTCTTCTAGCACGGTAGCCCTTCTTCACCATGAACTTGCCAAATCTCTTGACAAAGAGAGCCATCTTCTCATTATCATTATCATCATCCCATGAATTATCTTCTTCACTAGATGTTTCTTGCTTAGCTTTTCCCTTGGATGATGTGGCTTTGAATGCCACGCTCTTCTTCTTGTCATCCTTCTTCTCATCTTTCTTCTCCCTCTTTTCTTCCTTCTCATCATCATCTCTATAAGCATCATCGATCATGATATCTCCCAAGATTTGATTTGGTGTCATTGTATCCAAACCGGACCTCACTAGAATAGTGACCAATGTACAAAATCTTGAGGGTAAGCATCTCAAGAACTTATTTGAGAATTCCTTGTCCTCTATCTTCTCATCAAGTGCCTTGAGATCATTTACAATCACTTCCATCCGATGGAACATGTCCGGCACACTCTCATCTTCCTTCATCTTGAAACTAGCAAATTTATCCTTGAGAATGTATGCCTTTGCACCCTTGATTGCCTTGGTGCCCTCAAATGATTCTTCTAATTTCGTTCATGCCTCATGAGCTCTCTCAATGTTCTTGATTTGCTCAAATGTTCTCTCATCCAAAGCATCATGGATGGCACTAAGAGCAATGTCATTGTTTTGGAGTAGCAATTCTTCGACGGCGGTGGGAGCCTCTTCATCTTCTATCTCAATTTTTGTTTCTACCACCTTCCAAATCTTCCTATTGATTGACTTGATATATGTTGTCATCTTAGCCTTCCAATAGGGATAATTTGAGCCATCAAATTGAGGTGGCTTCTTTGTGTTGTTGATTTGAGCTATTTTTACACCGAAGGTTGTTAAGCCTCAAATCACGGTGACCTCGGCTCTGATACCACTTGAAAGGTCCTGATGGCTAGAGGGGGGTGAATAGCCTAATAAAATTTCTACAACAACACTTAACAAAATGGTTAGACAATTATGAGGCGAAGCAAGTGTTGCGCTAGCCTACTCAAAATGCAAGCCACCTACCACAATTCTAGTTTAGATAGTATCTATTCACACAATAGCTATGACACTAGCCTATGTTAGTGTGCTCCCAAAGACTAACTAAAGAGCCACACCAAGCAAGCAAGCAAGTTCTCACAACTAACTACACTAAAGAGCTTAACAACTAGTTTGCGGTAATGTAAAGAGAGTGATCAAGAAAGTTATACCGCCGTGTAGATGAAGGAGCCAATCAATCACAAGAGTGAATAACAATGAAGATCAATCACCTCGAAATCAAAAAATGAACACAATAATTTTTTTACCGAGGTTCACTTGCTTGCCGGCAAGCTAGTCCTCGTTGTGGCGATTCACTCACTTGGAGGTTCACGCGCTAATTGGCATCACACGCCAAACCCTCAATAGGGTGTCGCACAACCAACACAAGATGAGGATCACGCAAGCCACGAGCAATCCACTAGAGTACCTTTTGGCGCTCCACCGGGGAAAGGTCAAGAACCCCTCACAATCACCACGATCGGAGCCGGAGACAATCACCACCATCCGCTCGACGATCCTCGCTGCTCTAAGCCGTCTAGGTGGCGGCAACCACCAAGAGTAACAAGCGAATCCCGCAGCGAAACACGAACACCAAGTGCCTCTAGATGCAAACACTCAAGCAATGCACTTGGATTCTCTCTCAATCTCACAAAGATGATGAATCAATGATGGAGATGAATGGGATGGCTTTGGCTAAGCTCACAAGGTTGCTATGTCAATGCAAATGGCTAAGAGAGTGAGCTTGAGCCGGCCATGGGGCTTAAATAGAAGCCTCCACGAAATAGAGCCGTTGTACCCCTTCACTGGTTACTGATTGAGGTGACCGGACGCTCCGGTCCTACTGACCGGACGCTGCTCCTCAGCGTCCGGTCGCCCGATGGTGGCCACGTGTCTCCTGCGTTCAACTGTGATCGTTGGTGGCCTTTGTTCCCGGAACAAATAATTCTTTCATCTGTTGTCTCGGATGACCTCAGTCCCTGTTGATCTGTTTAAACATTGGACCTGACGGGCATGTAGCCTCATTACGTGAGAAACTGTTCCAGTGCTTGAGTTGCAAACTGTAAATTATTGGTTTGGTTGAAACTGTAAAACAACATGATCTAGAAATGCATGGTACTTTGAATTTGAAAGTTTAAAATCAGCATGAGTAACAATTGGTTGACGCCATTTTTTGAACACATGCACATTTGCTGCTGGCTATGACTAGAGGCTGGAATAGGCTGGCTGGGCCGGCTGGCCCAGCCCCAGCCCCAGCCAGCCTGCCGAACAGGCGGCAAGATGATGGAAAACCAACGAACCAAGACGCGCACTAGCTATTGCTGTGTTGCTACAAACGGCAAGTAAATTTCTCATCTGAAAAAAATAAGACGACGAAAATGCTGCTACATGTAGGACGTGAACTACTATGCCACTCGCTGTAAGCAACTCCGATCACTCCCAAGGGAAAAGGCAAATACTAGTGTACTACTGTAAAGAAGGAGACATGCATCCTCACCGTGTGCCCGCGGAGAGACTTGCTTGGGGTGGGTGGTGGTGCAACAAGTCATGTCTGTCAACAACAAACTCTGTCCTTGCCTGCGTATCGCGTAGAAAAAGAAAAAGTAAAATTATTTGGACGCTGTGATTAATGTTGGATTTCAATTGCAAATTATATTATTTGCGCTACTCAGGCAAATACGGTCGGATCAAACAGCGTTAAGGCACATTCCACCATTTGAATTTAAATTTCGCCGCTTTAGTTGGCCATTGGAGTATATTTTCCCAATTTCACGGACTACGACGATCATTTTTTTTAAAATTAAAAAAAACAGCGACACAAGGCAGCCTGCTGCGCTGCTCGGTCCAGTGGGCACAAAGGTACTCCCTCCATCCCGTTTTACCCGGCGTGACAAGGGAATTTCCAGATACCAAGACGGGTGGTAAAACCGCATGCAAGTGTATTAATTGGCTTAATTATCCGCGCCAACAGTGGAGAAATCCGTCGCTCATTTATTTTTTACGCAAAATCCGGCCGGTGTTGCCTTCGTTGATAGGCCCTCGGGCCCCCACGCATGCATGTGACGCTTCGATGCTAGGACCCTCTGCATGCATGTGACGCGCTTTAGTTGCTTTGAGTAATTAATTGACTCAATACCCCGAACCGCCTCCTAAGGGCACGTACAACACACACAGACAGGCTTGTTGTCTGTACGATGACGTCTACTACCTACAGACAGCTAAACAGACGGCGTGTATAGGAGCGTGTATAGTGGGTTGTCTGTTTAGCTGCCTGTTAATTATTTAATGCTTGTATGTAGTCATGATCAAGTCTAAATATGATTCAGGTATATCATTGTGTTGCTTGTTGATAAAATAAGATTAAGCATAAATAAGACAACCATTGCTACAAAAGATCAAGCATAAACAAATTAGAAATATATTAAAAATAGATGAAAAGTAAAGAAAAAACAATGACAAAAAACAAAAGTATATAAAAATATCATATTGCTCTATATCTTCCTATCCTCTACCTCTGCTCACCGGTGACCGTGTGGTTCTTATTTCCGTTTTTTCTCTTCCTATCTCTTCTGTATTCTCTCTAGCGTCTCCTCCATCATGGTGAGACAAAATTCCAGTGCTCGGCCTTGCTTGGGTGATGAGCAGTGCGGCGAGCTCCCCGCACTGGCCTTGAAGCCGGCGATTCCTCGCTCCTCGGCCTGCGTACAAGTACCGCCAACGAGCTCGCGGACACTCACCACCTCCGAATAGTCACTTCGCCATGAATAGCAGTGCGACCAGAAGCTGCAGGTGGCGTCGCTCATCAGAAAGAGCTACACCATCACGCGCCTGGACCTTGCCTCCCTCGACAGCGTGCGGCAGTTCGTGGACAGCTTCCGCCGCGCAGGGATGCCGCTCGACTCGCTCATCTGCAACCCACCATCTACCGCACTCAATCCTGAGAATTTGGCGCTCGGAGTCGACGATTCATACAACGCGCAGCGAAGGCGTCGGTTTGGCGTGGGAGCGCGAGCCGATGCCATCGTTTCACCAGACGACGGCTTGCATCTCTCTCTTCTTTGAATGCAGTTCGCGAGGGAGTATTTTGCAAAAATTACATCATACAGACGGCACTTGGAAGCATGGGCGGATTTAATGGTACTAGTCCATGACGCGCGCCATCGCGCGCGCCGGCAAATCACCTGGTTAAGGCGCATGTAAAAAATATGTTTAATCTTTGCATGAAAACAATCTTAGGAGTTTAATGTAGAGGACTGTTGGTCCAAACTGAAAGGTTGGGCTGATGAACATACCATGATGGACAATTTCTGCTCCAGCGCTGCAAGTACAAACACTAAAAATTAGCCGGAGACAGTTCATGTGCTTTCAATTTGGACTATGTAAACTACCAACCAACATAAATAGTAGAGGAGAAAAATATACTAATTTAGACTGTCTTAGATTATTATATATGGAACCTGCAGTAGCAGACTCTTGGAAGAAGCATATGATGCTAGGCAAATAGGCACAGGAATTACAGAGTGTAGCAAAGGAATGGCATACTAAGCAATAGCTACAATAAACCCCATCAAGTTTGCATTAGTTTAAAAAAAGCAAGCGTGAATGTCAAACCGATAACGAAAGGCAAGATTGAGAATCAATAAAATAACGAAAGATGTACTTCATTAGGTGTGGTGTACAAGACATCTTAGATGTCCAAATTTGTTAAAAAAACTTAAATGATAGATGTGTCGATTAGCTGACCTCTATCTAATGGTATATACATCAACCTAAAAGTTGTATCTGGTGGTTGCTTGTACCAATTAGCTGATCCCCAAAACCAAAAAGCCAAGCTGCTGGGAAAGGTTGACAAATCAAATATACATGAGCACCTTAAGACCCATACCTTTTGTTCTGTCAATTCATCAATTTAACTTATGGTGTGGCTGAAATATGCTTGAAACTGACAATTTTGACCTGAATATACAAGCACAAGATAGCGATCAGGTCATGTAAAAACGATTACCTCACAGATATGATTGTAGTAATGTGATAGTGATATGGTAGCAGTGTAAAAAAAGGTAAATATCATACTTAAGGTTGACTAAGAATGAACGACAAGGACATCTAACATGCACCAAATAAACATGGTCACCCATAGTAATTAGGAAGGGGCGTTCTAACAGATTGAAGGCTGATATGTACTGTACAAATAGCATAGTTAGATCTGAAAAGAACCTGCGTGTACCAGAGAAAGCAACAACAATTGGCAAATGGGAAACCTACCTACATACGATGAATCACTAAACATGTACGGAAAACAGCCTCACATGGAATTGAAGCATCACAGACAAATCTAATCACAGGAACTCTTATTGCTGCTCCTATGCGGACAGGGGGGAAAATAGGAAATTGAAGGGCGATGTGGAAGACGAGAAACCATGACCAGAGCCTGTGTACTGCCCATCCTTCATTCTATGATAACAAACACAAAGATGCAGTTCAGAAGAAGACGTAAAGTTTGTTTGTAGGTGGTTCTTATCGTTGCGGACTATAAACTTGCTGTTAAAAAAAAGAGGGCGAACTGTACCGTGAAATCATATGGGTCTATGCTATTGAGCTCAGCGAAGTGTATGTGCTAGAGTGGAGTACATCAGCCTGCATCAGTGTAGCAGGTGCCTGTTCAGACGTCGGAGGACATTCTATGTAAACAAGATTGTCTTTGAACCTGTTTCATGAGAGCCTGATAGCTAAATAAATATGGATCTCATAGTGTGTGGCTGATGGTGTCAAAGTGACTATGTGAATTCAGCAAACTGTATACTCATACGGTATACTCGTGTGGTCCCTTGGGGTTGATCAGTGTGGGTTAATCACATGATGTGTATGTGATACTTGGAATAGAATGGGAGCGGGGATCGGGCGGCTGAAACATTTTGGGGTGACATTGCGGCTTGTCCGAGAAGCTGCTGCACTCTGTACAGTCTGGCAGTGTCTCCTGCACCATCAAACTTGCAGCAGCCCGTCACGTTCAACGACAACAGACATAGCCTGTACAGACAGAATGACCTACACAGTTAGCTGAACCTTTCCTATAAATGAGTAGAACGTCAGAGAAAGGGCCTTCGTACATAAAACCGAATTTTCGAAACTAAAATGATCAAATAACTTGTCGGTAAAGCATAACAGCTGCTTAGGTGTGGTATCTTTATGATGATATGGTAAACGATGTGTGAAATTCTTGAAAGATTGATACCTAAACCAAATAAAACTCGTAATTAAAGTGACATATTCAAAATATACTATTTGGTAATAACCACAAATAAAAGAGGAGAACATGTAGAGAAAGATCACCAATCAACCATACTCTAGTATGGTTAGCAAACCTATTTTAAGTAAAGGACAAAATTAAAGGTGATCAGATTGCTAGAATTTTAAACTGCAGAGTACGTTGTGACCCTTGAAAAGAACCAATATCTAATCAGTCTTGTGTAGCATTAAACAGATAGATTTCAGGTAATCGGTTTATTAAGACAAATTCACCGATGATTAAAAAAACAAAGAAGTATTGGTATCTTAAGAACAGTCAACCATATCCAAAAACAGAAAGTAATCAGTGCAAAGTAACATGCTGAAACAAAACACTTGCTATTTTTTTCCTCAATCAAACGTCTGAAAGGTCCTAATGGCTAGAGGGGGGGGTGAATAGCCTAATAAAATTTCAACAACAACACTTAACAAAATGGTTAAACAATTATGAGGCGAAGCAAGTGTTGCGCTAGCCTACTCAAAATACAAGCCACCTACCACAATTCTAGTTTAGATAGTATCTATTCACACAATAGCTATGACACTAGCCTATGTTAGTGTGCTCTCAAAGGCTAACTAAAAGCCACACCAAGCAAGCAAGCAAGCTCTCACAACTAGCTACACTAAAGAGCTTAACGACTAGTTTGCGGTAATGTAAAGAGAGTGATCAAGAAAGTTATACCGCCATGTAGATGAAGGAGCCAATCAATCACAAGAGTGAATAACAATGAAGACCAATCACCTCGGAATCAAAAGATGAACACAATGATTTTTTTACCGAGGTTCACTTGCTTGCCGGCAAGCTAGTCCTCGTTGTGGCGATTCACTCACTTGGAGGTTCACGCGCTAATTGGCATCACACGCCAAACCCTCAATAGGGTGCCGCACAACCAACACAAGATGAGGATCACACAAGCCACGAGCAATCCACTAGAGTACCTTTTGGCGCTCCGCCGGGGAAAGGTCAAGAACCCCTCACAATCACCACGATCGGAGCCGGAGACAATCACCACCCTCCGCTCGACGATCCTTGCTGCTCCAAGCCGTCTAGGTAGTGGCAACCACCAAGAGTAACAAGCGAATCCCACAGCGAAACACGAACACCAAGTGCCTCTAGATGCAAACACTCAAGCAATGCACTTGGATTCTCTCTCAATCTCACAAAGATGATGAATCAATGATGGAGATGAATGGGAGGGCTTTGGCTAAGCTCATAAGGTTGCTATGTCAATGCAAATGGCCAAGAGAGTGAGCTTGAGCCGGCCATGGGGCTTAAATAGAAGCCCCCATGAAATAGAGCCGTTGTACCCCTTCACTAGGTACTGATTGGGGTGACCGGACGCTCCGGTCCTACTGACCGGACGCTGCTCCTCAGCGTCCGGTCGCCCGATGGCGGCCACGTGTCTCCTACGTTCAACTGTGATCGTTTGATCTCAACGGTCGAAATGTTGACCGGACGCTTCGACAGAGCTGACCGGACGCTGGACCCTCAATGTCTGGTCGTTTACAGTAAGGGTCCAAAACGTGTTTTTGCCGACCGGACGCGTTCGGTCATGCTTGACCGAACACAACCAGCGTACGGTCACACAGTGTCTCCTCTGTGTGCCCTACGTCAGCGTACGTCCGCACTGACCGGACGCACCCTCTCAGCATCCGGTCGCTGAGCGACCTAGCGTCCGGTCGTTTGACCGACGCCAGCGTCTTCGCTGCTTCTACTGACCGGACGCGCCGGTCCAACCGAGGTCAGCGTCCGGTCACTTACAGTGACCTCCATATTTTCTGTCTAGGGCGTCGGTGGAGTTCCTTACCCTTGCTCCCAAACTTCACCTCCCTTGATCAAATATGCCAACCACCAAGTGTATCACCTTGTGCACATGTGTTAGCGTATTTTCACAAACATTTTCAAGGGTGTTAGCACTCCACTAGATTCTAAATGCATATGCAATGAGTTAGAGCATCTAGTGGCACTTTGATAACCGCATTCCGATACGAGTTTCACCCCTCTTAATAGTACGGCTATCGATCCTAAATGTGATCACACTCTCTAAATGTCTTGATCACCAAAACAAAATAGCTCCTACAATTTATACCTTTGCTTGAGCCTTTTGTTTTTCTCTTTCTTCTTTCCAAGTCCGAGCACTTGATCATCACCATGGCATCACCATCATCATGTTATGATCTTCATTTGCTTCATCACTTGAAGTGTGCTACCTATCTTATGATCACTTGATAAACTAGGTTAGCACTTAAGGTTTCATCAATTCACCCAAAACCAAACTAGAGCTTTCAACGTCACACAAGGTAGACTTTATTATGCTCAGCTGATACATACCAAAATGGATGTCCTCCACAAGATACCACAATGATGTGTTTCATGGTCAGTTTAACCTCATTTAGCAAGAACTGTATGACTCCATGATAGGAGTAGCTGTTGTGATCTGAATATGAAACTACATCCATCTCTTTTTGTTTTTAGGATATATTGGTTCTTAATAGAAACTACCTATGTATCCCTATTTCTGAAAGTTGATCCACACTATTTAAGAAATAAGGAACTCATTGAAAGGAAATAATGGAGGTATGCAGGCTATAATCTCACTCAGATATGGGTATAACTTAGTGTATATAAGTAAAAAATATCTAATTTTGTAGAGTCTAGGTTTTATTAGACTCGCCGGAGTACCTTATTGTAACATGAATCGATCTTTACATGCATATAAAATCGAATAAGACAACCAGTAGGCACTAACTCGAGGGCATAAATGAAGCAAATCGATCTTCGTATGAATCAGATAAAGAACATAGCTAGTACGTACCTGGTTCAAATCACTGGGTGGTTGCTGCACGGCTGCTCTGCTGTGTCACTTGACCTGTGTCCATAGCCTCCATCCTTAACCGTGGGGAAGAGATGAGGACAGGCATCTAGCGTTTCGTGAGCAGTGGAGGAGAAGCGGACTGGCAGGAGCAAGCCGCATTAGGAGGAACCCACTGGTGCGGTCGCTGGTGGTGCCTGCTGGAGCCGCGGCGTGGCTGGGTATGGCCTCTGCCGGGTCTGACACGCGGCCCCGCCACGCACGAAAGCAGCGGCGGCGTCGCCTAGGCAGCGCACCGCGCGATGAGGTAGCGACGCTGGGTTCCGCCAGGCACGCCGCGATGCCGGGAGAGAGGGAGAGGGAGAGGGAGAGAGGAAGGGAAGACAAGGGCATGAGCGGCGGAGGAGAAGGAGGAGAGCGGCCATAGCCGCCGTGCACCGCTCGTGCCAGTTGCCGTCGGCGGTGGTCGGTGCGATGTCGCGAGGTTCGAGCATCGGGTGGGAGTGGGAGGAGGGGCCATTTTTGTGTGTGTGAGAAGCATCGGGAAGGAGAAGCAGGAGCCGGGTTTATATTTGGCTAACCGGATTCGGATGAGAAGCCAGGGAAGTTAGAGAAGAATAGAGGAGAAACCGGTGAAGCTGCACACAAGAAGGAGAAGCTGCTCTAACAAAATCCGGTGAAAACAATCCTGGCCATCTAGAGGGGAGATCGGATGGACGAAATTTTTTGGGTGATGTGGACGCGGTTTCTATCGGCCAAAGCAAACTAGCATAATCATAGTAGATTCCTAGGACAACTTTTTTTGTACAAGTTTTAGTATATATGTGTGTATATTCATATATATATATAAATGTATAATGGTGTATTTCTGTGATATTTTCGCTATTTTGGCCCAACATGGCCTAACAAACAACCTATCCCCTAAACTCCACCTCGCAGCATGAGGCCCATGAGGCCTCTCTGGATCTCCATTCCAATTTCCACCGTGGCACCCCTTCGCCAGTTCACCTGCAGCACGGGAAATCGAAATTCTGAGACCGAGAGCCCCTGCGCTGCCACCTTGTCCGCCTCCCCTGTCCCCTCCTGTTTGAAACAATGAAACCGGCGAACCCTAGGCGAACGAATTGGTGGTGGGTTGGTGGGCAGCGCCGCAGTGGCGAATCGGTGCGGCACACCGGCACCAGGCAGGGGGCGATCCCAGGCTCGCGTGGGCTGTAGACACTGGTGGGCGGCGGCCGGTGGCCGGCCGGCGGGGGGACAGCGGGCGGGGGGCTGGGCTACAAGTGAGGACTGGGGCCCCAAGATCTTCGACTTTGAGCTGTCCAGTCCAGCTACTGAGGACTGAGGTAAACACATATCAAATTTGTTGATTGTTGTTGTTGATGATTGCTAATTTACTATCAGTTGATGATTTACTGATTGTACGCACAATTACAGTGCTATTGGTATTGGTTTGCAAAATGAAGAATAAAAACAAATCAATTGATTTGAGGACTTTGTGGGATAGAGCAGCAAAGACAAGGAAGGTGGAGTTAGGTTCTTCATTAGTGCCTCAACCAGTTACTATGGAGAGTGATGCCTAGCCTCGAAATCCAATTGTTCAAATTGATGTGCCTATAACTAATGACAGTAAAGTTCATAACGAGTCAACAGAACCTGAGACTGAGATAGCCAGCAATGATCCTAACATAGCAAGCACAGAACCTAAGATAGCCAACAATGACCCTAACATACCAAGCACAGAACCTTCTACTTGGTCCCCTATCAGAGATGGTGATGACTCAGAGTATGAAAGTGATGAAGCGGTTTATGACATTGACCTTCTTTCTCATGATCTCGGAAAGAGGATTCCCATTAAGAGATATAGTGTCAATGAACAGAATTCTATGGTCAGGACGTACATTGCATTAGGGCCTTGTCAACCATGGAATCATGATTTTCCTATAAGGAACATTGGAGGTAAGCCTCGGTGCTTCTTGCCTGATTGGTTTGATGAATTTAGATGGCTTGAATATAGTGTGGAAAAAGATGCAGCATTCTGTTTTGTTTGCTATTTGTTCAAGCATAAACTTAATAGTTCTGGTGGAGATGCTTTTGTGAATGGGGGGTTCAGAAATTGGCATATGAAAAAGAGGCTTAGTAGGCATTGTGGTTCTATGACTAGTTTGCACAAAATGGCTCTAGAGAGATATAATTCTTTCATACACCTAAGAGATCAATTACTGATAAGTTTTGTAAGATAAATGAGACGGACAAGATTCACTATATGTCCTATTTATCCTACTCTATTCAATGTGCTAAGTATCTTCTTGTAACACTCTCAGTGTTACACTGTTCTATTTTTGCTAAAACACTGCATGAGCATTAACTTGTGTGTAAATGTGTGTACTATAGGGTATACATCAATATTCGGAACTTAAAACGTTCAATTGAAACAAGAAACAAATGTTACATTTCATGTCTCTTTGTATCGTTTAGGGTTCAAAGTAAATTTTTATCGAACGGAAATGCTACGGAACATATCGTCGGAACATAGTAAGCTGGTAGCTCGAACTTCGTAGGCGATGATGAAATACGTGCGGTCGAGAACGAGTTGCGCTAGCTAGTATATCAAAAAGCTCGGAAATGGAATTCGACGCGAAACCGTTCGAGGTTCAGTCATTTCGCGCAAGTCCGAAAGTGGGTCGACAAAGCCATGTTCGGCGATTTTTGGAGAGCGATCGGGTTAAGAGGTGGCATGATGTTTTGGCCTAATTCGACAGTCCTAGGTACTCTCTTGAGGGTAGGATAATTGGTTTGACCTTTGAATCATCGGGTTTGAGTTTTTGAATGGCTTTAAAATGCGTGCAAGTCACATAGTTTGAAATAGGCCAGCGCTGGCCGCAGTCACCACCTCTGCTCGGCCTAGTACTGCTGTTGGCTGCCCAGCATGCTGCCGCGCCGCCCGCGTCCTCATTGCCGCCCTGGTGCAAGCACGCCCGTGCACATGGCCCTTGCGCTGCTGGCCACGGCCGCCTGCCAGCACGCGCTGGCGCGCAGCTCGCACCGCCACTGCTGGCGTGACGCGTCTGGGACGTCGCCCGCGCCCTGCCACGCACTGGCCGGACTTGTCGCCGGGTCCCGCGCTGTAGCTCAGGCTGTCGTGGCTGCCCGTCACACACGCATGCACGTGCACTGCGCCGATGGTCCTGGCAGCTCTGCCTCACCGTCGCGTCGCACGGTACCCCACTCACGCTGCACGCCGTCCACCACCACGCGCGGCACTGCTTCCGTTGACCCGCCATAGCTGCGCGCACGTGGGACGACTGCCTACTTCGCCAACGCGTCAGGGTCCGCTGCCATGCTACGCCACTGTCCCCCCTACCCTGCCAGCCTCTGCGGCGACAGCGCCGAACCGTGCCTACCTTCCCCTGTTCCTCTATTGCCGGGCCGCATCGAGACAGCACGCAGCGTCGGCCAAGCAGTGAGATTGCATATGCCTTGGGATGGAGTGAGTACGTAGCCACATGTAGAAAGCGTCCACTACTGTTGCCGGCCATTGCCACGCCTTCATTGGACAGTTCCGTCACCGTCGGTCGTTTTAAGACCCACAGCCGCGTCGTGAAATTCCCCATACCCCATCCACCGCTGTCTAATTCCTTGACACTGGACCTTCGCCCTGCTCCACTCTACCATGTGCGCGCCCTAGTTCGCCCTGCTGCGACCTGCCCAGCGCTGCCGTCGCAGTCTCGCCATCACCGCCGTCGCAAGGCCTGCCGGGTACGCGTGGCCAGGTCCATTCGAGCAGCCTCGGGTCAAGACACCACGACCGGTGAGCTCGGGGTGAGTCTCTATTGCCTATCCGTGAGTTGGTCACGCTGTCGATGTTGTGGCTCACGGGAACACATCCGCCATCGCAGGGAGCTCGGGACAGCGTCCCCGTTCGCCGTATCGTCTCCAACCGCTGCGCGTTGACATCAAGGTGATCATCGGCTCTTTAGATAGGAATTGGAGGGTCGGGTGTGGCCGGCGTAGCCGCCCGTTGCCCGCACCGCCACGCCGGTGCGGGCACGGGTGCCGGGGGATGTCGCCGCGACGAAGAAGGGAAACAGGAGGGTAGTAGATGAAAAACCTGTGACTCGGTGTAATAGTGCTCGACTTAGTTTTGCGAATAGGGTAGAGAATGGGGGCTCTTTCATAAAAGAGCCAGCCATGCGCTGGTCCTCCCCACCGCATGCGTCGTCCGGCTGGGCCGCGCCCCCGCGTGGGCCGCACCATGCGCGCGCGCGTTGCGCCTGGTTGGGCCGAGCCGCTCGAGTTGGGACGTTGTATAGGAATCAATTTTCATTTTCCAGTAAATTTGTGAATGTTTATTCAATAATAGTTTGAGCTGAACTTTAATAAATTATGGTAAATTGTGTAGATGCCCAAAAATAGTGAGACCAATTTTGTTAGGTTCGCAAAAATACCATCTACTTGTAAGTACAGTTAGATGACAGTTAGCTGCGACGATGATGGGGTCATAAATTCAAACTAGAGAGCTTAGTATTATGTAGCTTAATAATTGTAGGATTTTTTGTGGTAACTTGGTGATAGATATAGCTATGAAAATTTTATAGTAGGCTCACTAGAGTATTATGTACTTGCTGCAAATTTTGTAGCCCTAGAGTAGGTTAATAAGTAGAGTAGCTATTATCCTTGCTTTATCGTATATAGTGTAAATCAGCATTAGGAGCAAGAATATCTGTAGTTGCTATAATAATGAATGACGTACTTCATACTTGTTACTAGTAGCAATAGATAACTTAGTACCGTGGTCGGTAGCACTAGCTTAGTAGTTAGATAGATGTACTTTTATTTTAAGAGTTGCTGTTGCTATGTTACTAAGTTTTGCATCATCATTTCATGCATGTAGATCACGAGTTGGTAGAGTCCGTGCCCGTCGATGATCAGGAGTACGAGGAGGTTATCGAAGAGTGCGAGGAGGAGATTCTCGTGCAGGAGGGAGCCCCGGAGCCTGTTGGTGCTGACCTGACTGACCCGTCACCTGCTCAAGGCAAGCCCCTATGCATAACCTATATTTTTAATGTTCGCTGAATATATATATGATGTGTATTTAAGTTACATGCATTTTATAGAAACTACATGCATAAAGATATCTACCTGAGTCCTACTAGTATAAGTCGAGTAGCTGCTATGCTCAGGATATCGATAGCGTGAGTAACCTGCCATTACTCATAAAAAGGTGATAAATATGATCACTCATGGTAAAATGATGGAAAGGTAAATGGTGACCGGGCAGGGATATGGTTTGGGTACTGGTGGGTGTAAGGGGTTGTGTCCTGCAGCCAACAGGGCATAGCTCGGTTACATTTTTCCCTGTCTGTGTCGATTAAGGACCGGTCGTTGCATAAGTCTCGAGGCAAGTCATAGATCTATTATCCTGAGTGCATACTTGTGTATGGACGCATGGAAGACTCGTTGCTCTCTTGTCATGGATCTGGCTCTTTCTAGACCGACTGATTGGAGGCAGGGTGGTGGAGGTCCTTGCACCGTACTTAGTTCGGGACTCAGGAGTGGGGGCTTGGAGTCCAAGTTTGGACGGGGACCTAGACACCCAGGACAGGAGGGTGATGGGTTAGTCCTGTTTGTGCCTGGGGTACAAGCGGGGCGTGTGTTTTCGGGGTACCCAGCTAGGGGCATTGATTCGCGAATCGCCGGGCAATTCGGTACGACTTGTTTTTGGGTCTAGCATCGTAGTAAGAACTGAAAGATGGAAGGAGAAGAAATGGAACTGATTGCTCAACTCTTGCTTGAAAGTAGAATAGGTGCTTATATAGACTGGCTAGTTAATAACTTAATATGGCTGATAATAATAGCATAAATAAGGACTTACTATTAGTATTGCTTTCTGCCAAAATAAACCAGCAACCCATAAAGCTTATCATATTCCTTAGAGTCGGAAAACTATTTCCACTAGTCGGATAAGTCTTGCGAGTACATCGTGTACTCAGGGTTTATTTACCCCTGTTGCAGGTCACACTTGAGGAGTACTTTGTGTGAAGGATTCTTCTGGTGGGCTCAGACGGATCCTCGTTCTTATCGCTAGATGTTTATTTTAAATTCCGCTGTTTATCATTCCGCACTCTGATATTTGGTAATGTAATAATGTAATTTCTAAGAAACTCTGATGTATGAAATGGATCTGTATTGTAACTCGTTCGCATTATTGGATCATTGGGAAAATGTGGATCTTTCGGGTTCTCTCTTGAGGTGTGCCCGACGGATACCGCTCGCTGTAGCCGCTTTCGGGGTGCTTAGTGTCTGGTGGAAAACGAGCACCTCCGTAAGCGTGTTATTTCGGACGATTCTGCCACACTTCTACGGCAAGGTTTGGCTTCTCGTGGACATGATGAAAGTGAAAGTTCACTTAACAAAGGAAATTTCTTAGAGTTGTTAAATATGCTAGCTAAAAACTTTGAAGAGGTTGCTAATGTGGTTTTGAAAAATGCTCCAAAGAATTGTTAGTTAACCGCTCCTCAAATTCAAGAAGAGATAGCCAATTGTTGTGCCAAAGAAACAACTAAGCTTCTCAAATTGGTGCTAGTGCTTCCGGTAGCAATTGCAAGTGTTGAAAGAGTATTTTCTGTCATGAATTATGTCAAGAACAAATTGAGAAATAAGATTGGGGATCAATACTTGAATGATTACTTGGTTACATTTATTGAGCTGGAGTTCTTTCTACAAGTTAAGGACAAAAACATCTCGCTTCCAAACCATGAAGAATCGCAAGATTAAAGCAACATTATAGTATTTTGTAAGTTCTCTTTATTACTTATTAATTTGTTTCATGTATATCCGAACAATTTGTTATTTAATTATTTTTGTGACTTCAATTATCGGTAATTGTACTACTCTGAGTTGTATTTTAAACCTATGGATTGGAGAGAGAAAATTATATGAAAGTGGAAATTATCAAGTTTTAAATCCTGGCTCCGCCACTGCTTGGAAGCCCGTTGTACGTGCCCTAATATGGCCAAAATAAAATAAAAAAAAAGGAGCTGGCTCCTGGTAAAACGGGATGGAGGGAGTAAGACTTAGGAACAAGTCCGTTTTTTAATTATTTTTTTAAATCAATCCATTTCTTCTTTTCTAATCTAATAACTAATTATAGAAAATAAAAGGTAAAACCTCACAATAGTCGCCGCCTGCCTATGGCCCGGCTGGCACAGGCCGCCGCGTCCACGATGGCCATGCGCTCGCCTCACGGCGGGAACGGCCCGCCGCCGCTCCTCTCTCGCGCCCTCGTGGCAGAACCCCAGCAGCCGGACCAGGTTCCGGTGGCTCGTCCGCCCACACCTCCCGCTCGCGCGCCCTCCTCCGATCCTCCACCTTTTCCAGCCGCTTCACGGCCACGGCCTTCTCCCCGTCGTGGAGCGTGCCCCGGAACACCGTGCCGAAGGCGCCGCGGCCCAGCGGCTCGCTGAAGCCGCCCGTCGCCTGCTCCAGCTCCTCGTAGCTGTACAACCTCAGGTTCAGCTCAGGGGCGCCTCCTCATCCAGGGCCACCTCCGCTTCCGTGTCCGCCAGCCGGCTCCGGATTGCCCACAGCACCCGCGCCCACGCACGTCAGGAGCCCGAACGCAGACCAGCGCGGTGGTGGCCGCGCGCGCCTGCTGCGGCGGCCGACCGCGGGGTTCGCGGCGTTCTTGACGAACAGCGTGTAGCTGCCACCTGCGTGGCCGTACAGGAACGGGAGCTAGCTGATGCTTGCTGCACTTGCCATCGTCGTCCAGAAACGGCAGAAACACGGCGGCGCAGAAGCAGTCGGCCATGCACGCGGCCTGGCAATCGGCCGCAATCGCGACGGCGCCCATCATGGTCTACGGCATGTACGCCCACGACATGTTCTGTGCATCATCTCAGACATGAACAGACCAGCCGCCGATCGTGCGGCTCCAGGCTCCGTCAGGTTCTTGGTGAAGCTGCTGCTATTGCCGGTGAGGAAGAGCACGCCGGTGGCGGCGAGGCAGGGGAAGCCGATCTGGCTCTGGAACGTGGCGGAGTCCCAGTACGCGGCGGCCACGACGCTGTACACGTCTGCACGGGGTACATGACGAGGTTGCCGTCGTTGAGCTGGTTGGCCAACCGGTACTTCCCAGTGGCCGAGACGCTGGAGAATAGCTGTGCGCAGAACGCGATGTCCAGCCCAGGGACGGGGAGCATGGTGGTGTCCATGGCCGCGAAGATCGAGGACACCACGGTTCCATTGACGCCATAGACCACGAAGCTGCCGCCGTCGCGCATGGCAGAAGAATGACTCGAGACCACGGATGAAAGGTTCGAAGAAGAAGCTCAGTGCAATGATGAAGATAAGGTTCTCTTCGGATCCTGACAGCTTGTTGGAAAAGCTTCGGATTGGTGGAATGAGTACCTCAACACTCACTAGAATTCATCAAAGTGTAAGAGAAAGTATGAAAATGAGAATTCATCAAAGTGTAAGAGAAAGTATGAAAATGTTGCAAGAGCATCAGTTGTATGCCAAATTTGAGGAATGACGAATAAAATTTTCGTTATTTGTCGATAAAAGTTTCTTTCTCCAAAGGTGGAACACATTCACAAATGTACGTTGACCGACATGAAAAGATCAAAGGAATAATCAATGTATGTTCAGAATACAAGCCCCGGGAGAAGCACATTAGCTTATGTATATTCATATGAAGTCCAGTACGACATATCAATGGTAAAAAAAAAAAGAGGGTCAAGCAAACTTTTAGCACCTTGAAGAACAATAACAGTTTAGGCAAGCACATGCCATATACAGAGACATCCAACAACTGCAGTTATCCAACAAGTCACAAGCAGATGCAACCTTTTTGAAGCTTTGCATACAAAGGAAGTGATTGGACGACAACGGCCATCAAGCAGTACAACAGTCAAATAAAATCAGAAACGATTCGGAAACAACTCAACCAAGACATAATGGGTACGATTCATCAACCTCGAGGGGTGACCCTTGTGGCAAGAAGGATCCTTTGTCTACCCCAAAGTGTCACCAATCAAAGGTCACAAAACAGTTCAGAGTCGAAAGGCAAGCATACACCTTGTTATATGGGAAGTTCAAGATGGTATACAAAGAAGATAAAGTTGCTTCGCCCTGTTCGCTTGGCTTATAAGCCGTACTTTTTCAGCCAACGAACAATATTTTTCTCTCACAACAAATCAGCCAACAGTACTTTCAGTCATGACTTATCAGCCAAGCGAATAGGGCTTATCTGGGAAGATAGTACAACGTGTCAATCCGAGGAAAATAACCCGAAACAGATATATATACAGTACAGTGCATGCATCACACGGAAGAAGACTAGAAGAGTGCAACTTGAGATGAAAAAAATGGAAGCCATATTTTACCCCATCCCTTCTCTAAGCTTTCCAAATTCGAGGGCGAGATTCATTCTAAAGGGGTAGAATTTGTAACACCCAAATTTTCGAATTTTGGTGAATTTTAAAAATAGATTTAATAGGGCTATGGCAAAAGTTCAGTGGAGGATAAAATTATTTATAAATCAAATCAAATATGACATAGATTATGTATTTGTTTGTTGCATTCGTGCCTTTGCATGTGTTTTTGTGGTGCAAAAGAATTTCAAAACTCGAATAGGGTCGAGTTCAAATTTAAATTCTTTTTGAAAACTAAATCTGCAAAATAGAAAAAATTCTAGAAAGAGATGAAAGACAGCTGGGCTGAATCTCCTTGCGTCGGCCCATTTCCTCCTATTCCCTCCTCTCTTTTTCTTCTCTTTTCATTTCCTCCACCAGCGGTTCAGATTCTTATCTTGGGCCAAATTCATTTTTCTCAGCAAAAGTTCCCTTTTCTTTCGGAAATCTTCCCGTCACAGCGCTCGGATACTGCATGAGCAAGCATAGGGCCGTAGGTTACCTCTGTTTAGAGAACCTTTTAAAAGCTCTATTCATATATCTTCTGATCGCCAATTCATATTAGATACTAAATCCAGTAGCGATCAATTAAAATTGAGATAATAATCTAAATGATTTTTACTTTACTTTTTTATTCTAAAATATCCTTCAGTAGTTAGTACTCCTGTGAAATAATTGATTAGATACATTGATTTTCAATTCAAAAAAATAGTGAATCCACTTATAAAAAAACTCGCTATAGTCGGCTACGCATTTCGCTTCGGTCTAGGCTTCACCTCTGCCATTTTCTCCTTCCCTCAGCATCCCTTTGATGAGTTTGATGTAGTATGCTTCCTAGTGCTATCTCTCTGCCAAAATAACCAAATCCAACTCAATTACAAGAGGAACACAACAATCCCAGTGCCAAATACTTCAATCATCAAACCCTAACTCACCTGATGGTCTGAGCAACGGTAAAATACTTGCCCTGCACTCCATGGTTGTGTGGAAACGTGCCTCAACACCATTTGACTGCCGCACTCGGTGCACATGATGAGTGGATGCCTATTGGAGCATGGCGTGCTCCCTTGTGGCGCCATGGAGTACATCAAGAGGGCGTCAGTGGCGATAGAGACTTCAGGGGGAGAGACACCGAGAGAAAGGAGAAGGGAAAGTTACATGTGGGCACATCTTTGAGAATAGGACAGCAGGGAGGGCTTTTGTCAAAGTGCACCTTCCCCTGGCGGTCTAATCTCTCGTCTAAACACAGTTTGTGCCATACTGGCGACGCCATGTAGGCCAAAAGTCAGCTTCCGAATCATTATGGACCTATATGACACCTATAGACAAGTTGAAGGGCCTGCTATGTATTTAACTTTTTAAAATTTGAGAGAAGACAAAAAAACTAATTTTATAGTTCTGAAAGAAAAATCAATTTTATATTTCATCAGGAAGAAAAATTTGACGACGGTGATAGTTGAAGTAGAGAAATTGAACTTTTTCCTTAATATCAAATCATGGGCCTCACCGAGCCCAACACCCAAAGCCCACAGCACATCACCCCACTCTTCCCCCAAAGGACAGGCCGAGCCACCCAGCCACTTCCCAGCAGGCCAGCAGCACCTCGCCCAAAGCCCTACGCCGCTCAACCATGCTCCTCCGGCGACCGCTCCAAACCCTCACTCTCCCCCTCCTCCGCCGCCACTTCGCCGCCGCCGCCGCCGCTGAGGCGCTCGTGTCCCCCCACCAAGCCGTCGACCCGCTCTCCCCTCCGTACGACTACCTCCCGGGCCACCCGCGGCCAGACGCCAAGCACGATGAGGTGATCCTCGCCGTGCCGCGCGCCTCTTCGGGGCGCCACGTGGCCGCCAAGGAGCGCAAGGCCGGGCGGGTCCCCGCCATCGTCTTCGAGCAGGAGAACGGACAGGAGGGCGGCAACAAGCGCCTTGTCTCCGTTCAGTCCAAGCAGATCCGCAAGCTCGTCGACCACCTCGGCCGGTCCTTCTTCCTCTCCAGGCTGTTCAGGCTGCAAGTCTGGTCAGAACACGTCGGGCAGGGTGAACTCATCGAGAGCGTCCGCGTCCTACCCCGAAAGGTGTGCGGCTCTTCTGTCGGATTTGTATTATAATTGCTAATGTTGATTTGTCTGCGACGATGACTTAGGGGTTACTGCATTTTTTAAAGCTTGCACAACTCAACTGAGGGACTCACCGGCATTTTTGTGCAAGGGTGTCGTTAGGAAACAGGGATGTGTGTTTTGGATTGGAAAAAAATATTTCTGTTACGGTTCTATAATTGCTCTTGCTCCATTTCTTGGTGAAAGTTTAAGTTTGTCTATGAAGATGGTGTTGACTTGTTGATTGAGGAATGTGGAAAGCAAGATTGAGTGGTGGCTTTACAACGGTACACAAATACAATTTGAATGGCAGCGTGACCTAGGTAGTTTGTTGATCGTCAGTTGTTAGCTGGTGCAGAGGTATCTGAGCAAAAGATCTCTGTAGATTAGTTTATTGAACAAGATGATGACAACCCTTGGTTGAATGTTGTTCCTGTGGTTATGCTTTTCCATTGAACTTTGATCTAGTTGTAGAAAACATGAAATTGACCAATAAACTAAGACACTTGCTTTAAGTGAGCGAACTGTTTGCATTGCGATCGTTCTGGAACTGTCTGATCTGTGGCATTTATATTCAATTGGCAATTCTCACGTTCAGCAATGCCTTATGCAAGTGGATCCATTTAATATCAGTTCTTTGTTCTTTGGGTAATCATTATTTGCTGAGTATGATTTCGAATTGTTTGAGGATGTTTGGATGCACGCCACAGCTGGCCTGCCACAACTGACGGTGGCCACAGAAATTGTTTGCTCTGTTTGGTTCGTAACTAACTCGTGGCAGCCACAGCTTTTACAGTTCATTTTTTCGCCCAACCTTAGGCGTCCATTTTCTACGCCGCAGCTTAGGCAGTGCCGCAACAGCGGCTTGGCGGATGTTGGCTGGGAGCCAAACAGCCTCTTTGTTTGCCTACTGTCTTTCTTGGCCTTCTACTAGGTGATGGCTGATCTGGTGTGTGTTGCACTATATAACTTTTTTCAATGGTTGCTCAAAAAATAACATGAATATGTTTTTTCATTACCTTCTATACACACTACCAGAACTGCGGTGTTGACTAATGTGGGATCTGTTGGGACATTCAGGTGCACCTGCATGCAGGCACTGATGAACCGCTGAATATCACATTTATGAGAGCACCTTCTTCTACGCTTCTCAAAATAGACGTTCCTCTGATGTTCATTGGAGAGGATGCCTCGCCTGGTCTGAGGAAAGGTATGTAGCATGTTATGATGATCCATCAATTTGCACAAATTAAAGATCAAACAGGAGGCCTTTGATTTTAGAAGCTCATACTTTCTCTCTATGTTTTTTTTTATCTTATAAATGGAACAGAATCATTAAAAGAATACCTGGGTTACTTGTAAACATTTCTCTTGAACCCTGCCAAAGAAAAGTAAAGAGCTCATTTCTATTGAAAAATGTTTAGCTATTCTTTATTGTCTTGTGGTTTGTTGCTATATGCTATGTTCATTCACTTTTGTCTGAATCACTGATCCAGTATGCACTGAACATCCCATTTCAAAAAAAATTGGCCACAATGCTCAAGCTTTATCTGCATTATGGCTGAAACTTTCATATGTGCTTCCTTTGCTGTGTTAACATCTGGACTAATGTGTATAATTGAAACTCCAGGAGCTTACTTCAACACCATAAAACGAACAGTCAAGTATCTGTGCCCTGCTGACATAGTACCACCGTACATTGAAGTGGATCTAAGTGAGTTGGATGTAGGACAGAAATTGTTGATGCGCGATCTGAAAGTTCATCCTGCGTTGAAGCTGCTTCAGTCGCCAGATCAGCCCATCTGTAACATTATCGGATCAAGGGCTCCAGAACAGAAGAAGGGAAAATAACTTGCTTCTTTGTATGAGCCGTTTTGAGTACAATAAGGTTCTTTTTTCGTTTGTTTTTCATACCTGAGTGATTCAGGATGAATCGTAGCCAGAGACGCCTATTTTACCACAGGAAGGAATGTTTTGAGCAGGCAGATGCTATAGCTAGACGCACTTGCAAAGGTTCCCAAATATGTTCTTGTAGTGTTAACACAAACTTATGGTGCGGCGAGCATTGTTGAAAATTAAGTCACCATTGTTTGCAATCTAATTTAGCATTACGTATTTACAATATGATTTAGATAGCATAAGTTAGTAAGGATGGTCAAGTGAAAAAAATGTTCTTTATCTTTTGCCATTGTGATGGCTTAAGCTCAATATATCCTCAGCTGCCCATCTTGGATACTGGGCTGGTCTTGTCACAAAAATTGTTGACTATGCTATATCCTCTTTGTTACTGATCTTAACAAGGGCAATTCATTCATGCTGTTATGTAACTTCGAGACTTTTTTTTCATGAACATGCCACTGCATGTATTTCATTAAGAGGTAGAATTACACAACGGCCAGTCGCACAAATGGGCGAGCTGCCGTTCTTGCGCACAGCGGACACCACTAGAACGCACGCACACAAGCTACTGAAGGCTAGTTGCAGTTCCTATTGCCAGCTGAATCGTGCGACACCGAAGCGCTTCCTTGGATGGCCTGGATCAGCCTGGAGCCCGGCCAAGGATCGCCGACGCTGCTGTGAATCCAGCGCCCACCCAGCAGTTCCCTTCTTCAATGATCTTCTCTGCGAGTTGACTCGGTGTGCTCCGGACTGCCTCGAACACTCTTCGGCAGCGCACCGGTGAGGTCCGGTGTCAGTAAAGAACGGCCGCTGTTAGTGCACCGGTGATGTCCAAGACCCATCTACTCTGATGCAGAGCGTTCTTGACCGAACGTGTACGTGCACGCCGCGCCACAGCACCGAACAGGTCCGGCGCGATGACAGAGATGGCCAGGCAACCAACAGTCAGTCCTTACAATAAGCTTGGGAAGTTAAATGAGCTAAAGAGCGTATGTAATTGTAGTGTGAAGTTTTATACTTCTAAATGGTTTAGGTGTGTTGGTAGGGTGACAAAAAAAACAGATGGTATTCTCGTAACGATTTCTACGTTCAAAAATCCTGATCAAAGCGCTTAAACATATAGCCATGGACTGAAAGAGCAGCTGACAGTACTGACTACCCCGTATTTTATCAATCTATGGCGCAGAGAGAAATCCAACCCAGATCCCCAGCTCAGTCTCCGCACGCCAAAAAAGACATCAAAACTGAATGCGAACTTAATAAGCCCTCCTGTCACCTACGACTACCAACCAGTCAACTGAACTGGTGGACACTGTTCTGTGAATGGGCAAACGACGGCTCTGTTCGCTTGCTCGTGGATTATAAGCTGAAATAATATTTTTCTCTCACACTAAACCAGCCAGTAGTAAATAATCCACGATCGTTTACGGACCACCGAACAGGCTGGTACTTGTGATACTTGCAATTACATACTTGCATAGGAGTGCGAACCCCCTGCCAACAAATCATATACTCCTTGGCGTGACAAAACAAGTAATATAAGACTTTATTGTTTACCATTTCATTTCAGAAAATATCAAAACATAGGTTCACATACATGATATTAATAAGAGGCGTCCACATATGACAGCCACTGAAAATGCGGTCCAAGCAAACAAACTCAAGTTGAGACACGGGCGCACACACCCATCTCCGATCAAGATAATATTATGACCGGAGGTAGTCATTTTCTGGACTCCTCCAAAAATTCGAGGATCCAAGTACACAAAACAAAGAAATCAATAAGTGAGGTAAATTCATCAGTGCCGCAACAAACAAAATCTCCAGGCAACAACTCTGCAAACATGATCACATCCATGGCTGCAACTTATTAACCTCAGACAGCACTTCAGATATGACCATATCAAGTTGTTACTGATGCTGACTCAACGGATCAGTTGGAAAATCGGACCACCATCAGAAGGTGGGCTTCTAGGAGATGCAGGATGAAATATGATGGGTTCACCTTCTTCCATCTCATCCACCATGAAATTTTCCCTGCACTCCATGCTGCAAAAGGATTTGTCACCCCTACAATCAATACACAGGATACCAAACATCAAACAGCCATCAATAGAACCGCAGGCCTATTCAAGAATGAAAAAACACCCATAGCTGTGATTCATCTACTAAATTGGATCACTTACTGATAGATGTAGATGTCTTTCCCTTCTTTGAGCTTCTCACTGCAAAAGCAACAGAATCTCATTGCACCCTCTTTCACATGAAGAGACATACTCTGATCGCCCTTACTCTCAACAGGCATCAGCTGCTCAGCTTGAAACTCAAAAACACGATCTCCAAAAATGTGGGTAGTCCTAGGATTAGGGCCACGGGAGACAACACAAGTGTAATCCTCTGAATTGACGATGTCATCAAGGGACATGACACTACCCATCAGTCCATCAGACATATTATCATCCTTCTGTTCAACTTCCCCAGCCTGAACAGGAGCAGTGGAGCTGTTCTTGCGAGACAGGTTATCAGTAATCCTCATCTCAGATCCAAGAAGAACCTTTCTACCACCCAGGGGTGTGGGGTTCTCATCAGTGAGGGCGTCCACAAGTCCAAGCCCAACCCTGTCACCAAGCAAGATCTTCTGGTTCTGGCTGGCATCAACGGAGGATGATCTGGGTGATTTGTTGCCAAGGCCAGTGAAAAACTTGAGGTCTAGGGGTGATGTTGGGCTGCGGACCACATCCAGTTCACCCAAACATTTGGCGCTCAGTTTGACAAGGTGGTCAGGGACTCTGAAGAAGACCATCTTCTGCGCAATCGACTCAGAGGAAGCCTGCAGAGCTGAGGAATCAGTTGCCATCTGGTCGCCTCGCTTTCTTCACACTGTATCAATTTGGAATTAATAACTTAGATATGTGGCATCACCTTTTAAAGTCTACCAACTTGATAAAGTTTGACTTATTTACCACTACTAGTTTGAACAACCACAGTTCTGGAGACAAGTTAACTCATACTACGAGTTTCAGAACAAGATCTTCACCGGGTCAAAGTAGAATTAGATGAATCATTTTTGCCTCATGGAAAATCATTTCACAAGCAACAGAAATTAATACTACGCAATCAACAGACGAACTGAAAAGGTTTAATGAACTCGCGTGTATACAGTACAGCATCTTCTCTCTGTTTTTTTTTTTTTTTTTATAATAGATTCCTTCGCTTGTAAGTAATATACATATTAACTCAGTGAACAAAGCATCAGGAGAGGAGTAAGAGTCAATCCACATGGGCATCATCAGTCAGAGAATCCAACAATCCAAGCAAAACAAAAGGGCAAACCAGGCCTTAGTGATTAATCAATCATCATCTCATTCTCACCTTTCTCTCACCAGCCAGCTGTTGTTGCCTCGCAGAGTTGTTTCCTCACGGTCACGGCGCCCTCCTCATGAAGCACTGAAAAAAAAAGCAGAAACAAAAATAAAAATGAACACGATCAGTATAAATCCCCTAGTGGAGAAAAAACACCAACCGAGATTAAAACCCTCACAGAAAATTCCACAAACAAAAAAAAAAATCCAAGGAAAAAAACACACGCCCCCACGCCGAAGAATCGATTGAGAGACTCACGAGCCGATGAACCAAACCGAGGAACCAGAAGCAG
Source organism: Miscanthus lutarioriparius (assembly GCA_904845875.1). Taxonomy (NCBI): domain Eukaryota; kingdom Viridiplantae; phylum Streptophyta; class Magnoliopsida; order Poales; family Poaceae; genus Miscanthus; species Miscanthus lutarioriparius. The sequence continues at coordinate 48,113,307 of CAJGYO010000006.1, forward strand.
ATTAAAAACCCCAGGACGGACCTCACGAACGCGCCCGAACCAGTCCTCCCCGGAGGGGAATGCAGTTATGTAGGTCGGAGAACCCCGAATGAGGACAGGCGAAACCGCGAGGAATCGAACGAGAGCGGGAGGGGACTCACCACCGTCCGCCCGTCGTTGGTCTGTCTCCCCCGCCTGCAGAGCGTGGCACCGGGTCCGGGTGGGTGGGGAGGAGGGAGGACGAGGAAGAAATAGAGCGTTAGGGCAGAGGAGAGAGAGAGAGAGGTTTATGTGATATGAGAACTTTAGGCTCTACTAGCAGTTGTTGGACCCTACACCCTACTCCCACAGCACTCTCTGCCAGCTTGGCCCCACATTTCCCACTTCCTCTTTTTTCTAGGGGCGGGGCGGGGCCTGGCCTGACCTGCTCCCTCTGTACTTAGCCCTTGTTTAGTTCGCGAAAAGTTTTCCAAAAAATGCTATAGTACCCGTCACATCGGATCTTATGGTACGTGTATAGAGCATTAAATGTAGACGAAAATAAAAACTAATTGCATAGTTTGGTTGGAAATTGCGAGACGAACGTTTTGAGCCTAATTAGTCCATGATTGAACACTGTTTGTCAAATAAAAACGAAAATGCTACAGTAGCGAGTTTCGCACTTTTCGCGAACTAAACACGCCACTCCGGGCTTTTCTAGAGTGTATGGAGAGTTCTCTCTCTTCTCCTGGAGAGAGAGGGGAAAAGTGAATAAAATAATTCAGATTGGGAATGATGGAAATGGCATGTAGCTGCAGCCTGCTGGCAGGCCAAGTGGTGGCCGTGGCTTGTTGGGATGCTCCCAATGCCTCTTCTTCTATAATGCTGTATTATTTTTTATTTTTTTATGAACAGCCTGGTCGTTTGGTTGGGCTTGTTCGTTGCTGGTTCGTAAAGAAGTACTGCTGGCTGGTTTGATGTGAGAGAAAAATACTGTTCTGACTGGAAATTTACGATCGTTTACGACAAGCACAGGCCAACCGAACAGGCTGGAAAGAGATGAAGAAAAGGTGTAGATAAATCAAATAGTGAAGTGGGATTAAAGGTAGTGGGATTATGACTCCAAATAGTGAAGTGGGATTAAAGGTATGTCGATGTTTCACCACCGATAGCCTGTCACGGGGGTACTCAGGGCAGTATGTTCGGGCTTCGGCGTATGCTGAACTCGATGGTAAACGCAAGAGACAGTCGATTTATCCTGGTTCAGGCCCTTAATCGTAGATCGAGTAACGACCCTACGTCCAGTCGGTGTTTGCCTTCTGCGTTGGATTGATTATGAAGTGTTATGTTATACCATTGCCGTCTTCTCTTTCAGGAGCCCTGCCCTCCTTTATATTATCAGGAGGCCAGAGTCCTAGTCGGTTTACAATGAGATTTTCTAGTAGGATTACTTAATAGTTCTTCTATTTAAGATTACATGGGAAGAATCCTAGTTGAACTAGATCTTTTATCTCTCTTGCGGGGTATCCTGTAGGTCCCACATCGACAAGCCCCCGAGCACTTCATGGTTGAGCTCTGAAAGTCTCGCTTTGCTCCTTCAGGTCTTGTTAGGTAGGAACAATATGTTATCCGAGTGTTTTCTGGAGTGAAACCTTGTAGCGCTTCTTGGGACCTTCGAGTGGTGAGTGTTTTGTGAAGAAAAAGTACATCCATCTGGTTGTAGCCCCCGATCCTCTTGCTATTTGGAACAAGGAGCTGGAGGATCTTTTCTTGAAGTTGCTCTGATTGTTCGCTGAAGTTTTGTCAAAAAGAACTCGAATATGGCTCGTTCCGGGTTCTTTTTGTCATAATGTCTTGAAGTAGTCTGCGTTGAGGAAGTCTTTTGGTGACGTGCGCTTTTTCGGAGAAAAAGTGCACTCACTAAGTGTAGCCCCCGAGCCTCTTGCTATTTGGAACAAAAAGTTAGAGGGTCTTGATCCTTTATGTTTGTTTGAAAATCTGTGCTCTGAAGTAGTCCCCGAGACTTGAATTTTGTCATCATCCGAGTAGTTTTTGTGGTATCTTTCCAAAGCGGTCCTTTAGTCTTGGATTAAACCATCATCCGAGTAGTTTCTGTGGTATCTTTCCGAAGCGGTCCTTTAGTCTTAGATTAAACCATCATCCGAGTAGTTTCACGGCGTGCAGCCTCCGAGCCTATGTCCGGGTTCTTTTTTGGTGGGTGCAATTTTTCATAAAAATTGCACTCACTGAGTGTAGCCCCCGAGCCTCTTGCTTTTGCTTGCAAAAGTTGGAGGGTCCAGATTCCTGTCTTCAAAAAATTCTGGGGCTATGTATCCCGCAGCCTCGTGCTTTCTCTGAGTTCTTTTCTTTTGGAAAAGAAGTCGGTTGAAGAGTCTTGATGCGTCGTCATCGTTGTAGTCTTGAGTTTCTTGTACTTTTTGTCTTTTGTCTTTGGTTCTGAGCCCCCGGGAGTAGTTGAAATGAGGGCCGAATTCCCTAGCTTAGTGTTGATTAAGCTATGATGCTGGCCGAGCCCCCGAGCGTATATCCGTGTTGTTTTGTTCAGGAAGAACTCGGATGCGAGGTCTTGGCGTATTCTTTGATAGTCTGCTGCTGTCAGATGTAGTTGTATGGTGGTGGTTGAGTGTAAATGCTTTTTGTTCACGAGTTGTACTGTGATGGTATATTCTTCCGAATATGCCCGTCTTCGAGTACTGTTTTCCTCTCGCCTGAGTCGTCCATTATTGAGTCCTGTCCTTTCACTGTGGTCTTTGTCAGGCTTATTTCGTCGGTACTCCTGGTCCATGTGCGCCACTCCTTTGGTCTATAAATACTGTCCCGGAGTGCTTGTTTTCATCTATTGGGTATTCCGTTGAAACCTTCGTGGACATGAGCATGGTAGTTTGTGAAGTAGAGCAGCCCCCGGGCATATTTTGTAGTTCCTGTGTGTCTTGTCGTAGCTGGAGGAAGTCTTGTGATAGGGATTAGAGGTAGGCTAATCCCGCGATAGCATTGTGCTAGGATGTATGTGGTGGTAGTTGGAGGAAGTCTTGTGATGTGGGCTTCGTTTCTTCATCTGGCCATTCTGGGTTGATCCTCGTCACTGCCTTCTTGAGATCGTCTCAGCAGATCAACACCATATGCAGTATCACATCGGTCTTGGGTAGACAGATGTCTGCCGGCCTTCTCTGCTCCATGTTGTCCTGCCGTGCTGCCGATTTCCGCCTTGAGTGCACTGTGTCCTTCCTTTGAAGAAAACAGTGTAGCTGATGGTGGTTTGTCCTTCCGAGTAGCAATTTGGGGCGCGTAGTCGTTCCAGAGCCTAGCTTGTCCGCGTTCCTCTTTGCTACCTTGCTTTTCGTGGTGCCGAGTTCGTTGGGTCTTGTAAGATTTGTAATCTTCTATTTTTGAAGTCGCTTGTAATGTAACGAATCTTGTCTTTAAGATTTGTAATCTTCTGCTTGTAATGTAACGAATCTTGTCTTCTGAGTTGTCTTTTACTTTTACGCTATGATCCCCGTTGTCCATGAGATTACCGGGTTCTTTCTCAAATAACCGGGTTCTTTTGTTCCTTGTGAGGTAGCCTTTTCTTTTTTCTTTCTTTCTTCTTGTTTTGACGAGTTGTTCTTGTAGCGATCTGATAACCCCTGCTGGTCTTTGGACGGATAAGTCTGAAATCTGCCCGTTGGTTTGTACTGTTGTGTGGATTTGTGCCCTCCATCATTTTAGCTGCGTCGGTAAATGGACCGTCGCGTTCCCACATTGTGTTTTATCGGGCCTTGTGGGCCGTTTGTATCATTGAGAAACCTATTTAAAGACCCTTTGCTGCCCAACTCTTGCCTTTAAACCCTAGCTTTCAGAATTCATTGCCGTCACCGTCATTTTGAACCCGAGCACCATCATCCTACATCTTCTTTAGCGCCTCTTTTGCTTCCGCCAGTTCATGGGAAAGAAGAAAACCGCAAGCAAGTCTCAGCGACCTTCGTGAGCGAGGAGTCATCCCTTTCTTTGATCGAAAACCAGGAGTTCATGGCTATGAGGGTCGCTTTCGGAAGGTTTGGCCGCTCCAACAACAAACGAAGACCGATTCTGCTGAGCTTCGTTAGCGATAAGCTTGATCCAAAGCAAAGTCATCGCTGAATGGAGGGTTCCGGCGAGCATCGGGTTCCAGCTCCGGTCCCGGTGAGATTGTCCTTTTGTTTCTTTTGTCCGCTACGGACTTTACCTTCTACTTCCGCTTTCCTTCATCGGTTTCTTGGTTATTTCGGGATTAGTCCGAACCACCTAACCCCCAATGCCATTCTCCATCTTTTCTGTTTTTCGTTCATCTTTGCGAAGCTTTCCTTGGAATCCTCCTTCTCTGTCTCTTTTTCGCTTTTTCTTTCATCCAAACCTCAACCCCGTCATGAAGAAACCAGCGTTCTTGGCGGTTGCGGGATTCGGTTTCGTCGAGGTCTCAAAATTAAGTTTTTGACTATGACCTGGTCGATTCTCAGTAAAAGATTGGCGTCTTAGTGGTTTTACGCCGCCAATTTAATCCTTTCCTTGCCATTCATCCCGGATCCGGTCCTGTGGTGAATGACCGATGGGACAAGAAACTTGAATCGCTTCTTTGAGATTCAAGTGATCCAACCACTCCTTGATAGGATTAGCATGTTTGAAGCGGCGAGGTTTGACCGGCTTTGGTATTGTTTCGAGCTTCCTTCGTCAGCGGGTTCACCCTTTGAAAGAGCGGGGCATCTTGGCTTTGAGTATTCGGGGCCGAGGATCCTTCACGCATGGTCCCAGCTCTTGAGTCGACCGATGAGGAGGTACTCGAGCATCTTCGAAAGATCTTTGAAAGGGGTGAGCATCATTCCCCTAACGTCACCGAGTTCTCAGCCAACAACCCGCCCCCAGCTGTGAGTTGTCTATCTTTTTGTTTGAGTACTTTATGCACTCTAGCTGCATTCGTTCTTGCTTAGCTTTTCTTTGTCTCGGTGTTTTATCCTTTTTCATAGGAGTTTGGGCGGAACTTTGTCGACCTTGCTCTCTCGACGCTTTCCAGCCGTGGCGGAGATCGAGATAGACTTGCTTGGAACTTCGCAATTAGTAAGTCCCAAACCTCTACCGCCCTTCCTGGGGTTTCTTCCGGATTTGTTGATGTATATGAAGAATATGTTCCTCGTCTAGTCCCTCGCGGTCCTCGCAGTGTCCCGAAGAGGGGGCGAACGGATGGGTCTTCATCTGGCCTGCCTATCTCCAAGAAGCCTCGCAAACCAAGTACTCTCTCAGGTACTCCAGTTGTTGCTAGCATGCTCTTAGGTGAGCACATTTAATGCTCTTTGTTCTTTTATTTTCTTGTCTCTCTTATGATCCGATTACTTTTTATCCTTTTTTCAGCAGGTGCTCTGGTTTCCTTGGCTGAGGATGAAGAAGATGATGAAGTACCCCTCATCATGCGGCGGTGAGTTGCTTTTCATATTCCTGTTGCATTGAATTTCTCTTCTTTGTCTTGACCTTTAGTCTTGATCTTTTTGAAGTAATCGGAGGCCGGGTGTGAGTTCTTCCGAGGCTCCCGTGTCGACTTCTTCTGGAACTCCAGTGTCGAGTTCTTTGGAAGCCTCGGTACCGAGTTCTACCGCTCCTTCAGTACGGAGTTCTTCCGCGTCTCCAGCCCCAACTCCTTCCGCGGCTCCGTTGTCGGCTATTCCGCTCTCGTCGCCGGGTGGCGGGGACGTTTTCACCGTCGTGGTTCCTCCTGCGAGGCCTTCTCTTGGCTTCGCGAAGAAGAGAGTGGTTGGGTGAGTAGATTCTAGCTTTATCTTTTTGGCTTCTATTTTCCTTCCTCTGGTTCTTATCGGTGCTTCCTTTTATCACTTTTTAGTTTTTCGTCTTCTCTCATTCCTTCATTGACTTCTTCTCTGCCTCCCGCCGTGCCAACGAGTTCCAAGCCTCAGGACTCACAGCATTCTGTTGATGAAGTTGCTGTGGGGGATTCAGAGCTACCTGGCGAAGTTGCGGTCTTGGCCGCACCGGAGGTGACTGTGGCCGTCGCGCCGGGTCCTTCTGAGGGTTTGACTCCGGCTTCCCTGGAGGTTTCTTTGGTCGTTCCTTCTTCGCCCCATCCGGCCTCTCCTTCCCCTTCTCTTGCATCCGGCGGTCCTTCTTTTTCCGATGACGTGGTGCAACAGTTCGATGCCACCCATCGATTGTCGGAGCTGACCGCGGCCTGGGGGAGCTTGTCGACCCTCGCTACTTCTTTTGGTGAAAAGCTCCAGGTAGGTTTTACTGCCGTTCCCCTTTTGCATGCTCGTTTTTTCTTACGTCCTTCGCCTTGTTTTTCTTTGCCTCTTTTGGCTCGGTCTTTCTCTCATGATCATTCTCGCTTCTTTTTCTCATCCGAAAATGAGAGAAAGTTGTCTTCTGAGGTGGACGCCTGAAAGCCGATCTCGACCTTCTCCGGGCTGAGTTGGAGACAGGCGCCAAATGCACCAAAAGGAGGAGAAGACCCTTCGTGCCTCGGTAGTGGAGACGGAGACCATGGGGAGTCTGCGAAGAATGAATGCAAAGGTGTCGCGGGTTCTCGCTGCTGTTTTTCTTGTATTTTGACTTCTCTTTTCACGACTTGTTCTTGGGTGTCTTGTCTAGTCCTCCGAGCCGAGAAGCGAAGCTCTCTCGAGAGTATCGATGAAATGAAGGCTCTTGTCCGCTCTAGTCATAATAAGGCCGAGGAGGTAATTACTCATCTTTGAAGAACTCGCCCTTGCTAAGCGATTAGGCACGGAGTCGACAGAGATCTTGTGCAGAGCCCAAAAACTATTGAAGGCTTGTGCAGGAAATCTGGCGGCACTCATCGAAAATTGGAATGTTTTGTGGAAATCTTTTCGTTCAATGAGTCGATGTTCTCCTGACTCAAATGATGACGGGCAATCTTGGGCGCAGTTCATTCCCCGGATTCCGACTCGTTTCCAAGAGTTCACGAAGAAGTGTGCCCAAGTATGTACCAAGAATGTGCTAGCCTAGGTCCGGGTCCTTGCTCCAGAGGCGCCTCTGTCCAAGATAGCAGAGGAAGCTGAAAGCCAAGAATACCTTGATGCCGTTGAGAGGATGGAGCCTGAGGTCGAAGGTTTAGCCAGTAGGGTTGTAGATAGTCTAAATATTGACATTTCCCTTCCTGATGACAATGCCTGATCTGATTGACCAGCTTCTTGTAATATTACACTCCTCTTTAAATGAAGATTCTTTGTTTTCGTTGATGTGTTCTTTGCCTAAGTGTGGTTGAAGTTACTTGACTTGCTGAGTATTTTGTCCCATTTTCGTTTCTGCTCCACCAAACAACTCTGTGTGTTATCCTGACGAGACCTCTCGATTTGTTGAGTACTTTTCTTTTCTTCCTCTTTTGTGATTCGTCGAGTTCTTTGTCCACGCTGTGACTTGCTAGATGTAAATCTTTGTGTTGACACCGCGCTATGAAAAAATGACTCGGCATAGAATGTTGCCTTTTGAGTGGCGCTTGTACTTTTCTGAGGAAAAAGTATTCCTATCTGGATGTAGCCCCCGAGCCTCTTGCTTTTCGGAACGAGGAGCTGGAGGGTCTTTTGAAGTTCAATTTTAGTTGACTAGTTTTGGGTGTTAGCTTTTAGCTACCCTCATCGGCAGGCTCAAGCGTCTTTTCAGCTATTTTGCTCTCGGCCGAGATGCTCAGGCATGTTTTCAGCCATTTTGCTTTTTATTTCGGGTGTTAGCTTTTAGCTACCCTCATCGGCGGGCTCAAGCGTGTTTTTAGCTATTTTGCTCTCGGCCGGGATGCTCAGGCATGTTTTCAGCCATTTTGCTTTTCGTTTCGGGTGTTAGCTTTTAGCTACCCCTCATCGGCGGGCTCAAGCATGTTTTCAGCTATTTTGCTCTCGGCCGGGATGCTCAGGCATGTTTTCAGCCATTTTGCTTTTCGTTTCGGGAAAACAACTCGTTGGAAGTTATGACAAGACATGCCGTGGATGTATATCATCTTTATTGATCATGAATATGAACTAATACATATGTTGTCGAAGAATATCGTCTTTCGTCGATTGTGAATGTTGGTCCCTTGTGGCTTGCATATCTGTTTTATCTTGAGTTGTTTTCACGCCAGAGAATCTTCTTAGTCGGGTGATGTGCCATGTATTGTCAACTTCTTTTCCATCTTCGGTTATTAACTTGTATGTGCTCGGTCCGGTGACTTTTGTGACAATGAACGGACCTTCCCATGGACCGAGAAGCTTATGTCGTCTGTCCGCAGTCTTTTATATCCTTCTTAGCACTAAGTCTCCAATTTGTAGTGATCGAGGATGGGTACTCTTGTTGTAGTGCCGCCTTAAACCTTGTAGGTATCTGGCTGATTGGAGGGTAGCGTTTACTCGACTTCTTCCGAGTATCGAGTTCTAATCTTCTTGTGTGTTCTCGCTTCTCCTTCATCGTATTGTTCTATCTTTGGTGATGTCCAGATCAAGTCGGCAGAGCGATGACGGCTTCCGACCCATAAACTAGGAAGAAGGGTGAATGGCTGTTGCTCGCTTATTTGAGTTCGTAGCCCCCATACTACTTTTGGTAATTCTTCAATCCATTTGGACCCATAGTCCACTAGTTCTTCGTATAACCTTGGTTTTAATCCAGCTAGTATGAGTCCATTGGCCCTTTCTACTTGTCCGTTGGCTTCTCGGATGTGCAATGACGCATAGTCTATAATTTGAAACCACAGTCTTGTGCCCACTTTCCGAATTCAGAGAGGCTGTGAAGGGGAGCCTAGATCTGTGATGATTCGATTGGGCATGCCAAAGCGGTGCGTAATTTCTTGGATGAATTCGACTGCTTTGGTTGCGCTGTATTTCATGAGTGGTTTGTATTCAATCCACTTGGTGAACTTGTCGATTGCTACAAAGATGTACTCGTCGCCTTTTGCTTTCTTCTGGGGTCCCACTTGATCCAAATTTCACGAGGAAAAAGGCCAAGCGGGTGGGATACAGATAAGATTGTGAGCTGGCACATGGGCTTGTCTTGCAAACATTTGGCAACCTTTGCATTTTCTGACAAGTTCTTCTGCGTCTTTCAAAGCGGTTGGCCAGTAGAATCCGGTGTGAAATGCTTTTCCAACCAGTGTCCTTGAAGCGGCATGATTTCCGCAGCAACCTGAGTGTATCTCATCTAGGATCTCTTTGCCTTCTTCAAATGAAACATATTTCAGGAGTATTCCTGATGATGCTGCTCTTCTGTAAAGTCTATCTCCTACTAAAACGTAGTTTTTGCTTCTGCGAACAACTTGGGTGGCTTCTGCTTTATCTGCTGGTAATTTATTTTCTTTGATATAGTCGATGAAAACTTGGCTCCATGAGGTGTTGATTACCAAGATCTGAACGCCTTTAGCCTGAATTTCGTGGGATGTCTCACTGGGTTGTTTGACAGAGGGAACTGATAGCTCTTCTATAAATACGCCGGGTGGAACCTTTGCTCTGTCTGATCCGAGCTTGGCAAGGATATCTGCTGCAATGTTGGAATCGCGCAGTACGTGTAAAATTTCTAATCCTTGGAAATATTTTTCAAGTTTCCGTATTTTAGCACAGTAAGCACCCATGTTTTCTTTTGTGCAATCCCAATCTTTATTTACTTGGTTGATGACTACTGCTGAATCACCATATACGAGTAATCTCTTTATTCCGAGGGTAATTGCCACTCGTAGCCCGTGGATGAGGGCTTCATATTCTGCTTCGTTATTTGTAGCTTGCCATAATATCTCGAAGGACGTACTTGAGTTGTTTTCCTTCCGGAGAAATGAGGAGAACGCTTTGCATCGGCTCCGCCTAGTTTGAGCGACCCATCAAAGTACATCTTCCAAATGGTCAAGGATTGTATCCGATAAAGGTCAAATCTCTCATCCCACTCGGCCACAAAATCGGCAAGGGCTTGAGATTTGATTGCTTTCCGTGGGGTGAAGTCGATGTTAAGAGCTCCAAGTTCAACCGCCCACTTTGATATGCGCGTCCCGTCGCATCTCTCGTTGTGTAAAATGTCTCCGAGCGGGAAGTCTGTCACCACGGTAATTTTGTGGCTTTCAAATAGTGACGAAGCTTATGTGAGGTGATAAGTAAGGCGTGAGAGTAGTTTTTGTACATGCGGTACCGGATTTTTGATTCAGATAATACTTATTGATGTAGTACACGGTCGTTGTACTTTATACACACGTCCTTCTTCTTCTCTTTCTCGACTATTGTCGTCTTCGACTCTGATAGTAGTCGCCGCAATGTATAGCATCATGTCTTCGTCTTTCCTTGGGGTGTGAGAATTGGTGAGGATGTGAGATATGCCTTAAGTTTCTTGAAAGCTTCATCGACCTCCTTTGTCCATTCAAACTTGTCTGCCTTCTTTAGTAGTTTAAAGAAGGGTAACCCTTTTCACGAGTCTTGATATGAAACGATTGAGGGCCGCCATGCATCCTGTTAGTTTCTCGAACATCTTTGATACTTCTAGGTTGCCCCATTTCTGTTTATAGCTCGAATTTGCTTGGTGTCGGCTTCAATCCTTGTTGACCACCAAAAATCCGAGTAGTTGCCACTGAAGGAACTCCGAATACACATTTATTTGGGTTCAATTTCCATCTCCATCTCTTCAAGTTTTTAAATGTTTGCTTTAAATCTTCAATCATAGTGTCTGGGTTCTTTGTTTTCACCACTACATCATCCACGTATGCCTCCACATTTTCACCGATTTGATATCCAAGGCAAGTTTGGATAGCTCTTTGGTATGTGGCACCGGCGTTTTTAGTCCAAACGACATGGTCTTGTAACGATAAGCACCGAACGGAGTAATAAAAGAAGTCTTGCTCGGGTCTTGTTCTTTTAATGCGATCTGGTGATACCCTGAATAGCAATCGAGAAAGGATAATAGTGCAGACCTCGCTGTTGAGTCAACTATCTGGTCAATGCGTGGTAGCCCGAATGGATCTTTTGGGCAATGTTTGTTGAGATCCGTAGTGAGTCGGCCTTTATCGCCCACTCGTCTGTGTTCTTCTTTTGCACAAGGACCGGGTTTGCTAGCCAGTCCGGATGAAGGATTTCTCTGATGAATCCGGCTGCCATCAGTTTTGTGATTTCTTTTTTAATCGCTGCCTTTTTGTCGGGTGAGAATCGTCGTAGCCGTTGCTTTATAGGCTTGGAGTTTTCATTAACATCAATTCTGTGCTCAGCCAACTCTCTTGGGACACCTGGCATGTCGGTAAACTCCAAGCGAAGATATCTTTGTTGTCCCGAAGAAAGTTGGTGAGCGCGAGTTCCTATTTTGCCGAGAGGTGAGCACTGATGGTTGCTGTCTTGGAGGTATCGCCAGTGCCCAAATCGATTTGCTTGACGTCGGCTTCTTTTGGTGGTGTGATGATGCTGGGCTTTTTAGCCGGTATTTCTAATTCTTCTTGGCTTATCTCCGCAGCAATTGTGGCTATTTCTTTTCTTCCATTGTCGACTTGTGCTTTTGCCGCAATTTGGATTGCCTGAACGCCGCAGTCAAAAGCACGCTTCAAATCGCTTCGAAGAGAAAGGATACCGTTGGGTCCTGGCATCTTAAGCAATAAGTACGGATAATGTGGTATTGCCATGAATTTTGCCAGTGCTGGGCGTCCGAGGATCGCATGATATGACGAGTCGAAGTCTGCGACCTCAAATTTGATAAACTCTGTTCGATAGTTTGCAGGAGTTCCAAAAGTGACGGGTAAAGTAACTTGTCCGAGTGGCATGGCTGCTTTGCCAGGTACTATTCCGTAAAAAGGAGTGCTTGTTGGTGTAATCATCCCAGCGAGTTGTAGTCCCATCTTCCTTAGTGTTTCTGAAAAGATGATGTTGAGTCCAGCTCCCCCGTCGATTAGTACTTTGGTGACAGTCATACCGGCAATAGTTGGGCTAAGACTAGTGGGTAATGGCCTGTGTTCCCTACGCTAGTCCATTGGTCTTCTCTTGAAAATTGGATTGGATATTGTGACCAATTGAGATATCTTGGTGTAGCCGGTTCTGCCGTCATGATAGTCCATAGTGCTAGTTTTTCTTGACGTTTGCTTGTGCAATCTGGGGCCCCTGAGAAGATCACTGCTACCATTCCTCTGGGTTTTTGAAATCCTTTGTCCTCGTGGTTGTCTTCATCTTTCTTGTGATTGTCCTCTTTGGTGTTCTCCTTACTATCTTTTCTTGTGTATCGATCATTGAAAGTGTAGCAGTTTCCGATGGTGTGTCTCCCGTTAGGGTGTAATGGGCAATGTATGTTTTCAATGTCATCATATCTTCTGGGTTTGGAAAACTTCTTTGATTTGTCGGCCATTGCCACAGTATTGTCTGGTCTACGCTTTCTTTCTTGATGTCTGCTATTTCGATGATTTTGCCTATCCGGGTTGTCTTGGTTGCTTCTATCCGGGAACCTTTCTCGTGTTTTTTCTTCTGCAGTAATCATTTTTTCTACTGTTCGTCTGAATTCTTCATTGTTTCTCGAATTTTCTTTGCAGAAGTCTTGAAATTGCCACCTAGCCATGATTCCGTGAGAGAAAGCTTCAATTACTTCTCGTTCGGTGATGTCATGTACTTGAGCCCGCAGTTCACCGAATCGTCGATAGTAATTTCTGAGGCTTTCGCCCCCCTTTTGCTTGAGTCCTTTCAGTTCAGCATGAGTGATCGGGTGCGTGATGATACCTGCGAAATTTTCACAGAAAGCTCTTTGCAAGTCTTCCCAAGTTCTGATCGATCCTGGGTTCAATTTATCGAACCATTGGAGGGGCATCGCTTCCAGTGCCATGGGAAAGAACAAGGTTTTGATATCATCGTCTCCTCCGGCTAGTTTAATTGATTGTGAATATATTCTGAGCCATTGTCTTGGTTCGGTTTTGCCATCATACTTGGAGTGGTTAGACGGTTTGAATTTGTGAGGTAATCGTACTGATGCCAACCTGTTTGCAAAACAGGGGAATCTGTCATGCGTTCCGGCTTCTTTGAATTCGGATTCGGCTCCTTCTTCTGGCCAAGTGTTGTTTTGATGGGAATAATTCTGCGAGGCTGTCTGGGTAGGCCCTCTACTCCTGGTCTTCCTTGGTTGTTCAAATTGGTGGGCCCGACTATGTTCCCTCCTACTTTCTCCGTTATGGCTTCCGCCTGGTCCAAGTCTTTCAAAAGCGGACTTCCTTTGATTTTGATCTTCTTGCCTGCGGGTTGTTGATCTGGCGGGTAGTCTTGATCGGGTTCTCTCTTCATGCGTTCTTGGGATCGTTGACTGGAGCAAGTCCTAGAGCTGTTCGTACTTCTCTCTGTGATGTGAAGTTGCCCTGAGTTCTTCTAATGCTTCTCGAATCTTATCGTAAGGCGTACTCACTGTGCGTCTCTCTTCAGCCTCTTGTTGTGATTTTCTTTTGTCGTATTCAGCCAATTCTGACTCGTATCTGGTCCAGGCTTCTCTACGCTGTCGAGCGCGGTGTTGGCGCCCTTGTTTCAACTTGTTTTTCCTTTCTCTAGCTTTGCTCGACTCTCGGTTTCTCCATCGTAGCCACAGGCAAAGGGTGATATGTTGGATTCTGATTCATCGATGACCTCGACATCGGGTGCTTCTGGGGGGTTTAATGGTGACCGAGGACGTCGAACCATGAGCACTTCCCGTGTGTGAGCCGTTCCGTTATTAGTGTTAGTTTTCATACTGTCGGAGTTGCTGATGACTTCAGTAGGCGCCTCGACGTCGTAGATTGAGTCTCCTTCTTGGTAAGGTAGAATAACTGTTGTTGTTGTGCCGACTAGTTGGGTTCCGCTATCCTCAGGAACGGATCCTGGCCGATGGATGATCTGATCTTGCGATGTTATCGTTAGTACGAGACCCTCCCGAGCTCCCGCGCTGGTATCCCAAGTGTTGGTTTGAAAGACCTTTCAAACTGTCCCTGATAGGATTTTGTCGTGTTGTCGAGCCCAAATGGAAAAGAACTCGGCCTTTTGAAAGAATTCTGAGGATAATCCGAGTTGTTTTGGGTTGTGCTCTGGAATCTTGCCAAAAAAGAACTCGATTTCTTGAAAGCACTCGAATAAGACTTCATCTCGGATCACGGAGCTTGAATTCGAGTCGGATGCGTGTAGCCGTGGAATCTTATTCGAATCGGGTATTATGGGTCGCGCGAATCTTCCGGTGGGCTGATCCGTCGTAGTTGTCGAAATAGAGGATTCTTCATGATGATCCGGATCTTTGAGGAGATGGCTTTGAAGCTTGCCGCAGTTGTCCGCCTCGCAGATCCATGAGCCGAAGATGAAAATCGATTCCGTCGGGAAGATCATGTTATTGAGGTCCATCGAGGTCTCGGATGCAAAGTCGCCGAAGGCCCCTACCTGGCGCGCCAGCTGTCGATGTTTCACCACCGATAGCCTGCCACGGGGGTACCCAGGGCAGTATGTTCGGGCTTCGGCGTATGCTGAACTCGATGGTAAACGCAAGAGACAGTCGATTTATCCTGGTTCAGGCCCTCGATCGTAGATCGAGTAACGACCCTACGTCCAGTTGGTGTTTGCCTTCTGCGTTGGATTGATTATGAAGTGTTATGTTGTACCATTGTCGTCTTCTCTTTCAGGAGCCCTGCCCTCCTTTATATTATCAGGAGGCCAGAGTCCTAGTCGGTTTACAATGAGATTTCCTAGTAGGATTACTTAATAGTTCTTCTATTTAAGATTACATGGGAAGAATCCTAGTTGAACTAGATCTTTTATCTCTCTTGCGGGGTATCCTGTAGGTCCCACATCTGGATTGATTATGAAGTATTATGTTGTACAATTGTCGTCTTCTCTTTCAGGAGCCCTGCCCTCCTTTATATTATCAGGAGGCCAAGTCGGTTTACAATGAGATTTCCTAGTAGGATTACTTAATAGTTCTTCTATTTAAGATTACATGGGAAGAATCCTAGTTGAACTAGATCTTTTATCTCTCTTGCGAGGTATCCTGTAGGTCCCACATCGACAAGGTAGTGGGATTATGACGTCATGTGTGTGTCCTGATGTGGATATTTGATTTGTCATGTTGTTGGTCAGCAGAGAGAGGACAGAGGAGAGAGAGAGAGAGAGTCATTAGGGAAAAGGTCTAGTAGAGGAGAGAGAAAAAGGATGCTATGCTTGCCTGCGCCCTGCTAGGCTGCTAGCATTTGTGACTTTTTTGCGTGTGTGTCCGGGCGCTCTGAGACCTGAGAGTGAGAGAGGGACCAGAATTTTTTTCATCTGTGAGGTGGTTTTTTTTTATATTTTTACCTAGAGTAATAATGTTCTTTGTTGGAGGGATGCAGGCGGTGGTGGTGGAGTTGCCAAAGAAGTATGCTGTCAAAATCTGCTTTTTTGACTTGGGGGTCTTTGTCACGGATTGTGCTTGCCAGTCCACTTGCCACACAATGACACAAAAATCCCGTCCACTCCCCGTTTGAAAGTCGAAACAGCTTGCCTAGGATAATTTTGTTACAAACACACAGATATTTTGTCTCAAAAGAAAGGGCAGAAGATTGTGTTAGTGGAGAGTGGAGACTGATGACCTAGTACTATTTTGGTCGATATAGCAATATTATTTGATGAAATACAGCTAATAGCTCGTGGATTACCTTTTTTTAAAAATCATAGAACAAACAAAAAACATCGTCTTTATATTTGACCCACTCTTCTGTTTGAAAATATAGAGGCGATGTTTTTCTGACATATAGATGACCGGCCATGTGATTGTGCGAGTTAAATAAATTGATGAATGAATATAAATGTTGATGGTAGTTGTGAGTACGTTGATTGATTTATGAATGTCAACTAATAGACATAGAAACATGCTCTCTTAAAAATCTGTACATGTATTTGAGTGTGTTCATAATTTTTCTTAGTTAAACGTTTCCATCTATAAGTATTAAGATTTTCATGGGTTTTTTTTATAAAACTACTAAATAAACTAGTTTCTACTATATTCCGCTATAGTGTTTATAGTTTTTGTAGGAGGCCACCTCGAAATATCTTATCCCTATATTTAAAACATTGGCATTAGGTATATAGAGATATAGATATAGTTTATATATATTAAGGATATAGAGATAGAGATATAGATATACTCTATAGATATATATTAAGTATATAAAGAGTGCATGTATATTATCTAGCTACAAGGTCTAATTAAATGCCCATGTTTTTATTGGAATCCTTAGGATTAACTGATTTATTTATTTATTTATTTATTTGCGAAGACTCTCCAAAGTTGTTTTAGTGGTACCTTTAATTGGCGACTTAAAATGGCTTAATCATCAGTCGCAATTTAAGGCTTTCCGCGTGGAGTACTGGCATTATTTATTTGTTTTAAAAAAGCCCTTTTGAATTACTGCTGGTTGCTCAAGGCCCAAGCAACACACAGTCATACTACTAGTACTACGTTGGAAGGCCGATGAAATAGCTAGCTGAGACTGGTAAAAGTAAAAGTAAAACGTATCCTATGTTCAAAGTTGTTCAAAGATGAGACTGCTACACATAAATAGTACTCCATCTGTTCTAATGTCGTGGGACGGAGGACGTACTATTTATTGTATAGCAAGAATGAAATAAAAATGACATTGAGACCGAGGGGTATATCCTGAGTCATTTTACTTTATTCTTTTTGTTGCTTAAGAATAAAGTAAAATGACTTAGGAGCCTTGAAAGGATTGTTGACTGATTTGTTGTGAGAGAAAAATAATGTTCGTTGATTGAAAAAATACGACTTATAAGCCAAACAAACATGGCAGATTACCAGTAGATACATCAACTTTTTCACCAAGCATAGTACAGTGCTTTACTAGGGTGCAGGACATTCTTTTTAAGACTAAACAAGGCTTAACGCTCAAACGACACTAATAATGGGGACAGAGGGAGTACCACTAGTAGTACTCCGTGCAGTGGACGCAGCAGGAGTGTACTATGATGGCCTATTCGTTGGCTCGTATACGATCGTAGATTATAAGTTGGAACAGTATTTTTTTCTCATACCAAATCAGTCAGCAGTAAATAATTAATGATCGTTTATGGCCTGCCGAACAGGCTGTGGATCAGTGGCAGTGTGTGTGTGATAGTGGCAGTGGATTGATGCGGCATAAAAATCTATCCCTCCACTCCATAATAAGGGCAAGGCCTGTGTATAGTAGCTGATTCTAATTGTCAAAGTTGATTCTACGATAGAAGTGATTTAGTGGTTGAAGGTGATTTTTATTGATTATTTAGCATAAATTTTTAAAATCACGATGGAGAATCACTTCATAGAACTAGAAGAAGTTACTTTTTTTTAAGTTCTCAGCCTCTTAGTTCATTTTAGAGCAATCACTTCATAAAATCCGTAGAGAATCACTTCTCTCTGAAAAACTATTTGACAGACCTCCTGCTAGATTCAACAGAGAATCAGCTCCAGGAGCTTTGCCGGGCCTAATTATACTTATAGCATTCAGAACTTATCCTAAAATAAATACATATCTAGCTATAGAACCACCTAATTTAGTAGTTTTTTCTGTCTTTTCTATTCTTAAATGTAGTTATTACATGCTGGAACAACTTTTAGTTAGGAAATATATGTAACTTTTCTAGTATCATTGATCTCCTCGACAAATCTTGGAAGTATACTTATTTTAGGATGGATTGAAGTATAAATGTATAATGATGCAGTGAGATTGTCAAAATACTTATTTGAGTTATTTATACCCCCTTTCGAAAACAATTAACATCACACTTTTTTAGAAGCCAATTAATCTCAAATTTAAGTAAATATATATAAAAAGTACTTATAAATTTATTCGGAGATGTAAAAGTTGATAGTATACTAATTATAATAAGTCTAATCAAACTTCAAATTGGTTGATCTCTCGACAAGTGGAGAAATAATATGCTGCTCTTTTTGACAAGGGAGTAGTTGGTTGTGGGCTAGAGGATGCTTCCTCCTCCTTCACGTACTCACGCGCTGCTTGTGTGTTTATTGGAGGCAGCTCGGCATTTACTCTGGAGTCACGAGGTTTGATAAATCCTCCAACTTACTGCTCCATAGTAGTACGTATTACGTTGTCGGACGAATAGGCTACTACTAAATTTAATAAAGAAGATAACTACTCAATGAAATCGGGTTACGTATTACGTCCATGCTCGATCGGGTGGTATTTTTGGTATAGATATACTAGTGTCTGACGAAAAGCGGTGTGCCGGCGTCGCTCCTTGTATACCAATTACCATGTTTCATTTCCAGCCGACGAATGATCGATCGTGCCAGCCAAATCTCATCTGATATCATCACAGGGAATGTAATAATGTGTACTAGTAGTGTATGTACACCGAACGAAACAACGCAACAACAAGAGCCCTGTTCGTTTGGGCTGGTTTGACTTATAAGAGAAAAATACTATTCGTTGGTTGATAAGTCATGGCTTATAAGCTAAATACGACCAAACGAACAATCTAAAGGCCGTCGTTAATCAATCGACCAATCAATCAGCTTTTTTTTTCTTTAAGATGGATGGATTATTATATTAATGGCCCAATTCGCTTCGCTGAAAAAACAAGCCGAAACACTGTTCCAGCTGAAAAAACAAACTAAAAAAGACGAATTACAAGAGAAACGAACAGGACATTATTCTTTGGTGCAACGGATCGGATACATGCATGCACCCCACGATGGGGTGGATGGACGCACTCTGAATGGGACATGAGGATCTTTGTGCGTATGGCTGTGGACAAGCAAATGACAACAAACTTGTAATTACGCTTATTATATATGATATACTCCCTCCCTTTCCAAACTACGACGAGATATTTTGACATTACTAGATACATATATAGTTTTTGTTATATACTTAGATACACACTATGTCTAGATAGCCACTGGCGAAACTAGAGGTCAGTACGCGCCGTGCCCCCCCTATGCACAGTGATTTTTAAAATACCTATAGAAAATTCAATTGCATAACTAAAAATATTATTATTTCACTCTATTTTGATGGTAACTATTGTGCTTTTTCGTTACGAGTACTAAATATATGTGTAAAAACGTTGAAAAGCTATTGAGACATACATTTATTGTCCATATTTACTATGTTTACGAGGTGTCATCGTATTGTCTGACCCCTCTTATTAAAAAGTTCTGGTTCCGTCTTGGTAGATAGCAAAAACAATGTATCTAAAAAAGTCAAACTGTCTTGTAATTTAAAAAACAGAGGGAGTATATAAGGGTCTGTTTGAATCCCATGTACTAATAACTAGTAGGCTAAAGTTTAGTTCATAAAAATCAAAATAGGTAAACTAGTGGGTGGACTAACAACTAATCCAAGTCCCAACTAGTTATTAGTTCACTAGTCCATCAAACCCAGCTATCAGAAAACTACAAGTGGCCGTACACGGGAAGTTCACCAGCCAAAACAACGTCAGGGTATAAATGACTGTGTTGAGACCGTAGTACTTATTAGCCCGGGATCTAAATAGGACTGAACTTATCATTAGTCAGCTAATTACTAGTTAACTAATCACTAGTCCTAACTAATCAGTGGTCCTAGTTCGTCCAAACCGTCCCTAAGAAAGAGAGAATAATCAGCCTATTCGTTTCGTCGTAAACGATCATGAATTATTTACTGTTGGCTGATTTAGTGTGAAAAAAATACTATTTCAACTTATAATCTATAATCGTATGCAAGCGAACATGCTGATTACTATGAAGCTGGATGGCACGGTAGTTGGTAGGAAATAATTAATTTTTTTTGTCTTGTGAACATGTAGGAAAGAATTAATTAAAAGCAAACAAAGCAGCTGTACTCCACCCGCTGTTGCGATGCGACGGAGAAAGAAAGGAAGAGGAGGTGTGGTGATTTGACGCGGCGCGACGGCGACCCGGCGGCCGGTTTGCCGTTTCCGCGTCCGCTGCCGCTAGCGCTTCCGCTCCACTCGCCCACTCGCGAAAGCAACGGCACTGGCCAGCGCCGGTGCTCTTGCTTGCCGCGTTGCGAGCTCGAGACCTCGAGTCCTTTTCGGCCCCTGCGGCTGCGTCGCTCGGCGCCGCACCCGACCAACCAACGGCACCGCACCGCGCCCCCCACCCCGAACGCAGGCAGCAGCAGCCGCCCACGCGTCCGTCGCCTGCCACCGTCGGTGGTCTGCGACGCTTTTCCGCTGTGATGCGGTGCGGGGCGGCTCCCTTTCTTTAGTTCGGCAAGCCGTATCTTTTCAATCAGGTCAACGAATAATATTTTTGTCTCACGTTATCTTTTCGGTCAACGAATAATATTTTTATCTCACGTTACTTTTTCGACCAACGAATAATATTTTTGTCTCACGTTACCTTTTCGACCAACGAATAATATTTTTGTCTCACGTTAAGTCCGTCAATCGGTCTCACTCGTGGTCGACTCGTTTAAACTAAACTTGGAGTGGTTGCTTCGATCGGCTTCTAATCTAGGAAGAATCGCGTACCGGTAGCCAGCCGGTAGTTGGCGTGTCTGCGTCTGTCGGCGTGCAGTGTAACTGTTACGGTGGCGATATTAGGCCAGTTTAGTTCCCTCTCAAAATATCAAATTTTTCAAGATTTCCAGTCACATCGAATCTTTGACGTATGTATGAAGTATTAAATATAAATAAAAAAAACTAATTACACAGTTTAAATGAAATCCACGAGACGAATCTTTTAAACCTAATTAAACTATGATTAGACACTAATTATTAAATAACAACGAAAACTACTACGGCGTCATTTTGCCAAAATTTTCAGAATCTAAACATGCCCTTATTACTGCATTCGAGCCAGCGTTTCTCCAGGAGCACTTCACGGGGGCGCGGCGCCGGTAGGTGTACACATACGCATCGTACTCCACACCAACAGCGGGAATCCATCGATCCGCTGGTGGGTGCCGTAGAAGCGATATAAACAAACGCAAATGGATGACAACCACCGTGACGCCGCGGTGTGGTAAGCACGGAGACGAGACGACGGATGGCATGCAGTTTGGCAGTGTACGCAGTACGCTGCAGACAAACACCGGGATATAACTCCTCTACATACGGCTGTCCATACATTGTACCTGTATGAACAAGACGAACGAGCATACGAAGACTACTCTGTCTGCTCGAGACAAAGCCAGGTGGGCGGTACTGGCTGGACGCGACGACGCCTACCCCGCCCGGGCAGTGTCAAAACTTTAGTACAGCGCCGAATATGACCCACCACACTCTGGAAGCTTCGTCCCTTTTTCTTTACAGAAAAAATCCCGTGCTTGCTTGCTCTTTCTTTTTCGAGGCACCGCACCGGACGGTCAGAGAGCTAATTAGCTAGGCGAGGAAAAGTGACTTTGCGATTCACCACGGCTGGCCGAGCGCCATGATTCATTTCAGGCCACCACCACCACCAGTCCACCACCTCCGCGATTCGCTAGTGCCGCACTAGACACGTCTCAACTCACTACCACGGCAAATCCGCACCACCCGACAACACCACCAGAATCGCGCGCCTTTCGTCCCGCACGCAACTGTGCTCGCTCGCGGAACTAATAACTACCGTGCACAATGCAACTGTGGATTCCTATCTCCTCCTCTTTACAGCGTGTTTGGACTTTGGAGTTTGGTTTGCCGCCCATGGCCCACGGGATCCAAATGCTGTGTGGTTCACGTCACCAAGCCATTCATTCGCTGTGCAACGGCACGACAAATCTGTTCACGATAAAAAACAAATGTCACTCGACTCAATTAGTCGGATTGGTCAGCCGATTATGTGCATAAATTTACTTGTCTTAATTTAGTTGCCCGAGTATCTAGGTTTTTACTCAGTCAACTTAGTTAGCTCAGTTTCACTCAGGGCCGGCCATCAACATCAGGCGAAAAATTACGATGCATACTGACCGATCCGTAGGGTGCTCAGGCAGTCGGGTCATCTAGTATCGTCAGGAGCAGAGACTTTTGTCGTGGAGTCGTGTCAAACATCAATCAATCTAAAAAAACGACTCAGTTTAAAGGAGACAGGGCCGTTTTTACTGACGAGTCACGACCATGAAAACGTGTTTTTTCTGGTTTGTCGTAAATTTGACATAAATTATTATAAAACTGCTAGTGGAATCGATTTTGCCAAATGTTTTTTTAAAACATTCAACTACACTAGAGAAGTCGAGCTCTGTCAAACTAGCTTTAAGGTTATCATATGAAAAATATTTATGATGTCAAAATAGGTGGAACAGTGGAACTAGAAGATACTTTTTCAGCAGCAATTGTTTTGTGCAGTATAATTTTGTAGCACCTTCAACTTCATTTTTAACTTTCAGCTTTTTACCTTTTCAAATAGGTGAAAATAAAGAGATGTGTCGGTGCGAAAAGTGACCAATAAGTAAATATTTGTAGTTTTGCCGCGCGTTGTAATCGGATGTGCCCTAGCACTCAATGACACAGGATTTATACTGGTTCAGTTAACATGCCCTACATCCAGTTGAGGTCGATCGGTGACTTTATTCCTGAGCCAGGTGCTCAAAGTTTGCTGTGGGTTACAAACGAGTAAGTAATGAGAAGGGGGTGTTAGAGGCCCGATCGAACTCTGAACCGAGTGGAAGAGAGTGACGGATGCTCAAACGTGCGCTAAGTACTGGAACGTATGCTCTGTGTGTCCGAGCTTATCAGCTGTTGAGAGCATGTAGACTGTGTAGCTGTCGAGTCCTAGAGCTATTGAGATGTCAAGTCGACCAGTCTTCGAGGGAGGGGGGGCTTTTAGAAGAGAGCTCACCCATTTTATAGATGAAGAGGTGGCCTTATAAGTCAGAGAAAAAGAGAGAGTGTATACGTGTGCTATCTAGTCTTGTTGCCCACATCATCAGGTACGTGATGGCCGTCGGTGCCCACAATACTGTTTATGATCAGACACATCTGACAGGCTCTACCATGTTCGTCTGGTATGGCAAACGACGGCGCCCACAATACTGTTTATACTCTGACGTTCTGGCAGGCTCTACCGTGTTCGCCTGACATGTCCTGATGGCACCGTCCTGCAGGTGCGCAGGGCATTGCAGGGTACAGTCCTCGGTATTACGGTTGACTTGAGCGTCTTACCTTATCTGCTCCGCCTGCTCTCCGGGCCCACACAGAGTGGGCGTCCCCGGTCAGTCGTTCCTAGTCGGTCCCACCCGTATCGGTCGGGAAAGAGCAACAAGCATAGGTCTGGCGTATCCTCGGTCGGAGAAGGGGGTCGGAGTCGGACTGCGGTCCCACCTTTGCTAGGCCTTCTGATTGGGGACCGGATTGTTGTCTCAGTCTATCATTATGTATCTAGGACGGCCCAGGCGCGTGCTGTCGCTGCGCCGCCTGCTGAGCTGGGTTTTGCAGGGAAGAGGGTCTATTGGGGACCCTAGGTTTATGAACCCGACAGGAGCCCCCGAGCCCCTTTGGGACTTCTGTGAAGCCATGAAGGGGCTGTTCACACACGTTTCGCGTGATATTTGTAAAAGCCAGGGGCTTGTGTTTTTAGCTTAATGAAAGCTTGAATTTGCTTTGTAATTTCTGTACCTATCGTGCCGTGGAGGTGGGCTGTTATTAGAACTTCGGTGTTTTCCCCTCGGTTTGTTGTATATCGTAGGGTAACCGAGTAGGATTTAGGCGCCCAACCTCCATGTGGAGGACTGGCAAAAGCCACAGAGGCGCGCAGAGTGGATACGGGTTCCCAGCCTCCGTGGGGAGGACTGGAGAAGGCCGCGGAGGCACGTCGGAGGGATATTGGCGCCCAGCCCTTGAGGAGAAGACTCGTTGGTAATCCATTTTTCGTAGGGTGTGTGCGAGCGCACCCGGTGGGTGTAAGGTAGTGGGTCGCCGTCGGATGAGACGGAACCCGTGTCCTTGGGGTCGAGCGAGATGGAGCCCGCACCCGAGGAGTTGGGCGAGACGGAGCACGAACCTGAGGGGTCAGGCGAGATAGAGCCCACGACCTTAGGGTCGGGCGAGACGGAGCATGAACCCGAGGGGTCAGGAGAGATGGAGCCCGTGGCCTTGGGGTCGGGCGAGACGGAGCGCAAACCCAAGGGTCGGGCGAGACGGAGCCCATGGTCTTGGGGTGGGGTGAGACAGAGCACGCACCCAAGGGTCGGGGAGACGGAGCCCGCGGACTTGGGGTCGGGCGAGACGGAGCACACACCCAAGGGTCAGGCAAGATGGTGGGTGTAGCCCCCGAGCCTGCGGTCGACTGGGGAGTCGGTCAGAGGCTGAGCACCTTGGTACTCTTTTCTGGGGCTGCAGACTCTTGTGTTTCTTCCGGTCGGGGTGTTCGCCCGTGTCTGTTTGGACCGCAACCTGTGCGGTCAGTCGGGTTCCTAAGTAGGGACCTAGCAGCTCGAGCCTCTAAGCCACTAGGGGTCGGTCGTGTAACAGAACCGCCCAATTTATACAAGATCAAGTACGGCTGTCCCCGCTAACACGTTGACACACACATACTTTCACTTATATAAACCCGGTAGTCCGCCGAGTATCCCGAAAGACCTCGGTAAATCAACATCACAACCAAGATCGCGTGATTAAGCAAATACACATCACATACACAGGGTTGCAGCGGAAATAATATTACATATGGGTTCATTAATAAAAGTACAAGTTTGGGTTTCAAAACCGCTTAGTGAAAACAACATAGCTTTCAAATGATTACATTAATATAAGTTCCAAATATATTGCTAGCATAAGTGACATCATCCGACAAAAGCATATAGATGAGAAGTAACTATAGAATCACCGAGCCCATCGGTGGTTAGCCACCATCTTCAACAGTAGAGAACTTCACCGCAACATGGTGGGATAAACCCCGAGTACTCGAATGTACTCAAATGCACTTACCCGTCGAAAACCAAAACAAATGACACCAAGGATCATGCATAGCTTAATTTAGTGGATCTGGCCGGACAACCTTTTGCATAAAAGCTTGAGTAACCATTAGCATTATTCACCAGCATTAGCAAAGTGACTTTTAGCCATTACCTACCATCTATATTAGCACCTATACTAATCAATCACTTGATTAAGTTGCAAACAATAATAACCATATCGTATTTCATGGCTCATTGTCATTATCATCATCATCATCATTTAACCATATCTTTAAATTTAGTGAATCTACGCTGTCACCGCTCACCAAGTTCTCACTATCCGGAGAGACGGCGATTCAATCGATTCCTATCCAAATGGAGGGGTATTCCTAAACACAAACCCCTTCTCCCCGTCGAGGTCGCAAACGAGTCACCTTTGGTGCGATTCAGAGTCACGAGTCCGAACAGATCGACATTCTCGAGAGAACCACTCGCCAAGGTTGTTCGGGACTCTAACCCGCCTTGGACTTATGCCAATGGCTCTCCGCACATCCTTACTACCTCCGTAATGCCGCCATCGCTCGCGTCCCCCGCCCGAGTCGAGCTACTAGGCTTCATGGTCGAACGACTTATCCGCCAGCTAAGTGTTAGGCTGCGTTCAACATGACATGAGGACGTCAAACAGATCGGTCCTTAAACGACACGACGAGGGATAGATTCACACCCAAGACCTCCATGCCTTGTTTTCTGCACTACCATCATCCCGTCCGGTCTCCTTTCATTGTTAACACATGGTTCTTTTTCATGATAGCAAATATAGCCAACCGTGACCAGAGCTCATCCTACATCTCGCAGGTGACAGGAAATCACCCGACTTCTACCGGTCTATGCATAGCTAAGCATCATTCGATCCTACACTTAATTAGGATTCACAGGATTTTATCTGGACAAGGTAGGGATATAATGCAACAATTGGTTCCAACCAATTCCTATACTTAATGCATCATCAACAATAAGAGATACTCAATATATTTGTAAAAACATGGGAGACTTAGAATGCTCCGGGGCTTGCCTGGGATCCGACACAAGTCAGTTCAGTTAGCTTGCACCGTCTTGGTGACATCTCAGGTCCTAGCACTTGTCCAGTCCTTCCACCTTCGGGATAGGTCCATCAAACGCCGTGTCCAGGTTTGGCTCCAACATCTCATCCTTCACGTGGTGCATCTAGCGTACCTAAATGAGATGCAAGATGCATGTGTATGAATGTGATGAATGGTAACACAAGATGCATCACACATAAGCATTTAAGACAAACACAAGATTATGCAAGACATAGACACCAATAGCTATTTAACTAACATCACACAACCTATCATGCTAAGATGGCAAAGAAGACGACAACACCAAGCATGACACAAGTTTTCCAAGATCTCAGGTGCTCTAACTCAATCATCATTCAAGGCATAAGTCACACTTAACAATATACAAGCAAACACTATAATTGGAATCTGCCAATTTCTGGACATGCAAACAGCAGCTACAAGATTTAGCTATAACTGAGTTACACAAATCCAAATGACTTGCAAGAAGACATTTTGAAAGCTTATGAAATTATCTACATTTCATCTATAACCAGCATAGCATGATTCACAAGTTAAGTAGGTCGAAATTGTACATTTACAGAAACTGATCCACGATTGACAGAGAGCAGCCACTTCTAAAACCTAACTTTAAACAGGCATAACTCACAAACTACAAGGCCAAATGCCACCAAATTTTAACAGCAGTTAGATACATGAATTATCTACAACTTTTGTATAAACAAGTTTCACAACAAAGCACATTAGCATGAAGAACTTTGCTAGGTTCCCAGATCTGTCCATAAACCACATTTGCAAGAAAATAAATATTAACTTATGTTGCAAACACATAATTAGGCAAAACCAACTTTACCAACATGTCACACATGACTAAACAACACCAGAAAACCTAGTGTCCATGGCCAAATAAATTCTTTTAATGCATTTCTTAATTTATTTTAGATAACAAGGTGACTTAATGAACATATACCAAAAGTATACAATAAATTCTACAAAAATTACAGTGGCTCACATATCCTCTCATTAGTCTACTGTACAAATTTCACTCCATTTGAATATGTATAGCAATCTCTATGGAAAATACAAAATGCTAAAGCAAGAAATCATGTGAGAGCAAGATAAACCAATAACTCACTCATACTTCATCCAATACTCATGAAATTTTTACCACAGATCAACTATCATATGAGTAGCATGCCACAAAATTTCACTTCATTTGGAACCCTAGATCTGCAGTTATGGAAAATAAGAAATTCAACTAGCATTACAACCTTACTGCACAAATCTATTTTTACCGCAAAATATTTAAACTAAAACATGCCATATTATAGATCTAGTGCATAGAGAATTTCACAATGATTCCAAAAGTCCTCATTTGCTATTTTACGAATTTCCTATGAATTACTATGAATTTCCAAAGATTCAGCAAATTACTTACAAACCAGTCCTTACGGCACTATTCACATGAGTCATGGATTTGCACTTAGACCCTTTGCTTTTCTTGAATTGTTGCATAACGTCCCTCGTCTTCTTCAAACCGAACACACGAGAGACAAGAAGTCTGTGACCGTCGTTACGGCCACAATGTCTGCATCGGCCCATTGCGTGGCGATATAGGGCGGGACAAGGTCGTCCGGCTCTGCCGTGGCTGGCATTGTGACCTTAGCCCGGCCGGTTGAGCTAGCAATGCAATGGCGTGGTCAAGGGCGAAGATGGCCCAAGGCGATCAGAGCGGCGCACCGGTGACCGTAGCTAGGCGAGGACGAAAGCCGAGGCTTGGCCGGCGGTTGAGAAGGAGGGCCGTGGTCGCACTGGGGTTCTCGCTCGGCCAATGAATGGGCAAGAACAGACGGTCGCATGACCAACCATAAGCGGCAAAGACACACGGCAATGCCGCAAGCAAGGCAATGGCGGCCTGAGAGAGAGCAGAGAGGAAGGGAAAGGGAGAGTGAGAGAGTGGAGAAGGCAGAGTGCCGGTCCTTTACATGTGTGCACGGCAAGGTGGTAGAGCCACGCATGGCAGCGAGCAGTCTGCATGGTCTGCATGGTCCGGTCGGACATTGCTGTTTCATCAATTTCAAATCCCAATTCTACCTCAAAAACGCGACTGAACATCCATCTTTGTCCTTTCATATCTCCTAATACGTTTAGTTTAGGCACAAACGGTAGTAACAATTGTTGTAGAGCTATATGAGGGCTACAACTTTGCTTAAAGGTTTTTGGTCTAACTCGGATTATATTGGAAGATAGAGAGCTGCAAAGTAGGGCTCATGAAACTGAAAATTCAGTCTTGATTACTCGGACTTAGCAAAATTTTCGGACTCTGAATACAACAATGAGATTCCAAGTTTGAGCTTCGGTTTGACTTAGTTCCAAGTTGATCTGGCTCTTGGTCCAAAAACAAAGTTTGTTATACTCCACTCAAACTTCAACTTTTATTTAAGGTGCAACTCCATGCAAGCACTATAAGTGATTGGTCAACACCGTCAAAGTAGCATCACGGTAAAAAAGCTTAAATCCGAGTTTTAGACCGATTGAGGTATTTTCTTGTCCTCCGCCTAACACGAACCCTTCATGACTTTTGTTGTAGAGTTCAATTAGAGTCATTTGGGCAAGGTTGCAAGGTTTGGTTGACGGCCTATAATTCCCTTCACTTACTAGCGCAATTCAAGCAAGAATGTAGCTCATCATTTCATCGACTTCTCTTGATTCCGAACTTCATGAAACTTTTCCACGGGTCTAGATGGATGCATGTGGATGTAATGTACATGGAATAAGCATGTTTAACATTACTCTTGCATAATCTTAACAAGGGTCCATATGTAAGCAAATGTGCGTGGCCCAAGTTTAAGTTGGAGCTCCATCATGTAGATTTGATCTTGACACCTTCATTACCACTCGACATGTCATGTTTGAGCTCAAACCCATTGCTTAACTGGTGACAAACACCTGGGGTGTTACAGCCCTCCCCCCTTAAAGGAATCGCGTCCCGAGATTCGGTGCGAAAGACTTTTAAGGGAAGAGAAACATGTCATCCAGTTTCCAAAATCAGTGATAGCATTAGGCTACTTAACTTCGAAGTATCAGAGAGGCTAATTTGGTCATGACACTTTCTGATACTTGCTCTTCGTCGTAAGCTGTTGTCTGAAGAATTTTCTTCGTTGGCGTCCATAAAGCATTGTTACATTAGGAGGAATCCAAGATAGCACTGTCCTGTGTACTTCATCCTCGATGGACGAAGAGCGATTCAAGCGTAGACTAAATACTTGCAACATCTACTTCCCTAGTGGATATAGCATAGACCTATGGACTTTGCACTAGACCACAGTCTGTTGACGGATATTCCTTACAACGGTGCTATATTTGTTCCCAAGGTTTGAAAAGCAGTTTTCTACTAATGTGGCTTGAGCACAACTTCTCGTAACGGATGTGATCATAGATGGGGTAAACATCCTTTGAGGGTATGAGAAGCTAGTTAACCAATATCCAAACTGGTGGTAGCGGTGCAATCACTCATATG
Source organism: Miscanthus lutarioriparius (assembly GCA_904845875.1). Classification (NCBI taxonomy): domain Eukaryota; kingdom Viridiplantae; phylum Streptophyta; class Magnoliopsida; order Poales; family Poaceae; genus Miscanthus; species Miscanthus lutarioriparius. The sequence continues at coordinate 48,142,660 of CAJGYO010000006.1, forward strand.
TCAACTGATGGAAAGCTACATAATGTTCCATGTGTGTAGTGCTCTTTCCCTGATAACAACACTGTATTATCTGAGTCTGTTGAGTGAGTGGTAAACGTAATAGCTGACTCAGTCGGCTCAACGTTCCCGATGATCATTCCTTAGGGAACCTTTGGATCTAAGTTGCAACAGTGATCTGGGTTGAATCTGATGCAACCTATTGGGTAAAACACATATAAGGTACCAAAGGCATGTCAGCATTTGGAGAACCGTTGATGCAGAAGGATGTTAGCGAGGCTTGGAGGGCAACACAAGTTGCAAGTAATCACAAAACTAGGGACTAGTTCACTACCAAGCAGGTTAAGTACAATTTGCCTTCGTGGTGCAGTTGCACAGCAAGTTGGTTGACTTTCATCGTAGCAAAACCAGCTTTCTTAAACTATATTTGACGTCGAGGCTTCCATTCTTAGGCCAATCAATATCTCAAAAACCATAATCCAAAAATCTATGGTTTGACACCTTTCCAATTACTTTCGAATTGCAAGGGCACAGTTTGACTTCTAGAACACCTTGACTGCTCACACATTGCTGATCTAAGAGGGCAAAAGCAAGGCACATAGGGGTGCAATTAATCTTCTCAAGGGTATGGAGGGTTGTCAAACAGCAATACACCTACAAGTTGTAATTTCTTGGTATGAATTACAAACACAACCGTCTAATGCAAAGGATGATCGCAGTCACAGCGAAATTGCAGATTCTGTACCCTTTTGTTTTCTATTCATATTTCACAAACTACTGCTCCAATATGCACAAATTTTGGTGGGCATGTAGATCCATGGGTCTTCTAACAACTCACCAAAATTCAACTCAACCAGACATCGTTTGACCATCCAAACAATTTATCTACCAAAACTGCTCTGTTCTGAAATAGCAGCAAACAAAGCCGACAAGATATCTCTTAAATCCGATGTTTTACTCAACCAATACTTAAACCAACTTAAGACATTGAAGGGTCCTAAGCAATGAATGAGATCAGCAAGTTTGGGGTCAATCCAACTTCGTTTGAGTCACTAATCGCCGGCTTGAAGATAACCGGTTTAGTGCCACAAAATCTGGACAGATTTCGTGTTCTTTCTTTTCTTTGCTTCACACATTGAGGTGTGTGTTTTGCACTCTATAATCTTTCTCATAGCAGCAATAGCTTTTCTCTAGCTGAAGATGGAGTCTATAGTCTTCCTGACATGTTTCTTAGGTAACAATTTCCACCGTTGATCTAGACACCAACTTGACGATGCACAAGTATTGGACTTATGGGCTATTTTCACAGGGCACAAAGCATTACTCCACATGGAGAGCATCCCTATAAAGATAAGGAACCATTTCTGAATATTCTCTGGCACTACGTCCAATAGAGCCTTGAACAAACCCGTTTGTGGTACCTAGGGCACAATGATGCTGATCGAAACTAGGGATGTGTTTTTGCTAACTCCTACATAGCCGATACAACGTCTTGTACTATCTGTGTGATTGTCCAAGATGGAATTGACTTGATAGCACAGGTTTTGGAAAACAAAGCAGTAGCTGCATTGCTAAATGGCTTGCTATTACATTGCTTATCATTGCTCTGCGAGACATAACCTTCGTAATTAGCAAAAAGTTGTCACCTTGCTGGAGGTTAAGCTTCCGACTAGTAACTAATCAGTTGTCTCTCAACACTAAAAGTTCTAAATCTGCACTCTTGCTAACAATAGTTGTGATTGCCGCATAACAGATGGTTGCCATCGAAGTCAGCAGACAAGGGGTCACACTAGAGATGGTTGATCTCGACTGTGCGGTCCGCACGAACATAATGATCAAGACTTGGATAGCCATGTCATCATCATAATGTGACGTTCGATTCTTATCCGACTAACAACTTGTCCAACATTAAGTGTTGTGTGCATTTTTGATTCAATGGGGATGACATAGGTTGCTCAGTAGATGACGGACGTTAATACTGGGACAACCAAGTGGAGTCACTTGTCTACCACCTCTTGTAGTCTATTAATGTTTATGTCGGTGACCTGTTCTTCAAAGGTTATCCTTTTTGTGACTTTAAAAGGAAGCTCTACTACTTTCGGTCTGATATAGGGATCTTTGATAAGATATGGAGAGATAACCAAGGAAGAGCTCACTTGAAAATAACACATCGGTGCAGTTCTATAATGGATCATGACTAGAAACCCCGATACCAAATAGCGTCTTTGAGCAAAGACAAACCTTGTGTGTGCACCCACAGAGGCTCTTGGTTTCATCTACTACGGCACCGTAGATCGCTAATCGTGGCACCATTATCGAACATACAACCCAAAAGAATTTTCACGTGGCAAAATTTTGGTTGCACAGAGCAAAGCACCATGAAAAGGAGGGATAGCAAACAATGGTAGTCACAAGGTTAGGAGTCAACAAGGAGGTGATCCAAAGATCAAAATATAGCGCAAGAGAACATAGCTTAATTGTCGAAGACAATTCAAATAGGACTCTCGCCAAATTTTCATATATGCCTCGTGTCCACCAAAGTGATTACCAGATAAAGATTAACATGAGATTTGGTCTTGTCGAGCAACAACATGAGATCAAGACCCGATAAATATCTAGAGACTTGAAAGGGTTGGAGACAAAATACACGAGATTCGAGGGACGAGCCATTGCACTAACTAGGGATTCAGCTTGATAAAGCAATGACATGATTTGTGAGGAAAAGGTTCCAAAGCCAGGGCAGATAGCGATTAGCGTTGCACTAGCTCATCAGTAGGAGAAAGAGCAATGAGGTTCGACAAGGATTTTTGAGTAGGGTCCTCCCACACAGGAGTGGAACAACCACGACACATGTAAGCATTCAAGGGAACTAAGCTTAGGCCTAAGGTCAAGCAAAGGCATAGATAAAGTCTTCGTAGCGCAACGTTCAAGGCTAGCAACCACATGTACAGGCTCAGGTTTCTAAGAGAGAATCTAATTGGAGGCGACAACCGTGCGATTACGTAACTTGAGTGTTGTTCTAAGATAAAGCTATTTGACACTCATATGCTTACCGAGGACCAAACGAGGTGATAACTATGGCACTAATTAGATAACAAGCATACATACCACATCATAGTTTCAAGCAAGCATTTGAGAGATTCAATCAAACTAGCTTAAGCACAATTACTAAGCACAAGGCTCATACACATAACAAGCATTTACCATACAAGATTTAACTACAAGCTTGGCCCAAAAACCAAAGTAAGCTAAAGAATCCACTTAGTATATGCACGTAAAAACCTGAACAACAATCACAAGAGGCACAGGTTTCAAGCATAACTGAAGTTGTAGGCATCAAACAAAGGTGATCCTAGACTTTAGGTAAAGCTTATTAAGTTGTCTATAACTTTCTTATTATCATATGAAGATGATCCTATAGCTAACAAGACCAAACAAGACAAAGAAGACATCTCTGCCCAGATTTGGACAGATTCTGTCATTCCATTTTGCAAGCTCATAACTGGAGATTTAGATCACCAAAAGCAGTGCTATTAGACATTTTGGAAAGCTTAGAAAAAGTACTATACTTCTTCTACTATTTCCAAGAAATAATTCTATATGCACACAGGTAAAACAAACCAAATATTAAGATCTGTTCAGAACATAAGCAAAACCTGACAACAAACTTCTAAAATTCATAACTCTTAACCCATAAGGCCTGGGGTCATGAAATTTTGGACAAGCAAGATACGAAAGTTAGCTACGACTTTTGGTATTCTCCATAACTATAGAAAACACCGTTATGACCACGAAAACATCACTACTACAGAAATTGTTCTAGCAGCCAACGTCCCACAAGCAAAACAAAACTTGCCTTTGTTCTACTTAACAAGAGAGCACACAAACATGTTATTCTAGCAGCTCTAAACATTGTTACCTTAGACCAACAATAAATTAATTTTAGTCATAAGAATCCCAAGTATTTAAGTGAGGCCTAAAGCATTTGCAAAAGCTTGTAAGAACAACATACCCACCACTTGGCTAAACTAGAGGACATTTATAGGTTTAAACATGTAACCACAATTATATCTAGCAAGGCTAAGCACACACTTTTCTCAAGAACTTCCTATTCAAGCAACATGGAACAAGGCATTTTGTCTAGCTTCACACAGGGAAGATAGCAACATCACATTGATCACCAGTTACTTAGTATTAGAACAAGGTGAGGGAAGCATATTTATGCACAAGCACAATCATGATGCATGCTCGTCCTATTCGTCCTCACCAAATTGCTAGCCTAAGGTGGCAATCACGTTCTATGTCGGTGGCATAACACGTACTCTCTCGATATATAGCTAGTCGTCAGCTACATTCAATCTACGCATTCGTGGTTAGCGTACCTGCAGGCAAATTCATTGCAGCCCATCTCACAAGATATAAATAAGCACACAATGAAAGCAGTAAACTAAGATACTCTCCATATGTACATCCCCATATGTATATACTTCGATATCCATAGCTACCCGATAAATATACCCACAATTAAGTACCTTCATATATACATGGGTGTACCATGTAAATATTCCAGTAACCACAGCTAACTCTCCCCTAGACCGATAGTTGGACGGTCATGCTCTCACAACTCACACTTACCTGAGCGTAGAGACAATTGATCCATACATTACCATTCAAGCGAATGTCATCCAGACAATAACACGCCAGTATGGACGACGAAAAGTAAAAACCCCATGTTAGTACTTAGATAGCCACCTAATAGTCCTTAATCGGGCATAAAGGAGGATGTCGCTAGCATAGTTTTGCAAATTAGTTTTGACAAATTTTCCTGTAGCTAATGTTTTAGTTAAAATAGGCTTTTTAAAACCAAAACTTTGTTTTTAAAACAATGTACATGACAGTATTATGCTTAATCTTGCTCTGATGCCAGCTGTAATAGAACCGCCCAATTTATACAAGATCAAGTACGGCTGTCCCCGCTAACACGTTGACACACACATACTTTCACTTATATAAACCCGGTAGTCCATGAGTATCCCGAAGACCTCGGTAAATCAACATCACAACCAAGATCGCGTGATTAAGCAAATACACATCATATACATGTGGTTGCAAAAGAAATAATATTACATATGGGTTCATTAATAAAAGTACAAGTTTGGGTTTCAAAACCGCTTAGTGAAAACAACATAGCTTTCAAATGATTACATTAATATAAGTTCCAAATATATTGCTAGCATAAGTGACATCATCCGACAAAAGCATATAGATGAGAAGTAACTATAGAATCACCGAGCCCATCGGTGGTTAGCCACCATCTTCAACAGTAGAGAACTTCACCGCAACATGGTGGGATAAACCCCGAGTACTCGAATGTACTCGGCCAGACTTACCCGTCGAAAACCAAAACAAATGACACCAAGGATCATGCATAGCTTAATTTAGTGGATCTGGCCGACAACCTTTTTGCATAAAAGCTTGAGTAACCATTAGCATTATTCACCTGTACTAGCAAAGACTTTTAGCCATTACCTACCATCTATATTAGCACATGTACTAATCAATCACTTGATTAAGTTGCAAACAATAATAACCATATCGTATTTCATGGCTCATTGTCATTATCATCATCATCATCATTTAACCATATCTTTAAATTTAGTGAATCTACGTTGTCACCGCTCGGTCAAGTTCTCACTATCCGGAGAGACGGCGATTCAATCGATTCCTATCCAAATGGAGGGTATTCCTAAACACAAACCCCTTCCCCCGTCGTGGTCGCAAACGAGTCACCTTTTGGTACGATTCAGAGTCACGAGTCCGAACAGATCGACATTCTCGAGAGAACCACTCGCCAAGGTTGTTCGGGACTCTAACCCGCTTTGGACTTATGCCAATGGCTCTCCGCACATCCTTACTACCTCCGAATGCCGCCATCGCCGCGTCCCCGCCCGAGTCGAGCTACTAGGCTTCATGGGTCGGAACGACTTATCCGCCAGCTAAGTGTTAGGCTGCGTTCAACATGACATGAGGACGTCTGCATAGATCGGTCCTTAAACGACACAGACGGGGATAGATTCACACCCAAGACCTCCATGCCTTGTTGTCGCACTACCATCATCCCGTCCGGTCTCCTTTCATTGTTAACACATGGTTCTTTTTCATGATAGCAAATATAGCCAACCGTGACCAGAGCTCATCCTACATCTCGCAGTGACGAAATCACCCGACTTCTACCGGTCTATGCATAGCTAAGCATCATTCGATCCTACACTTAATTAGGATTCACGAGATTTTATCTGGACAAGGTAGGGATATAATGCAACAATTGGTTCCAACCAATTCCTATACTTAATGCATCATCAACAATAAGAGATACTCAATATATTTGTAAAAACATGGGAGACTTAGAATGCTCCGGGGCTTGCCTGGGATCCGACACAAGTCGATTCTTCAGTTAGCTTGCACCGTCTTGGTGACATCTCAGGTCCTAGCACTTGTCCAGTCCTTCCACCTTCGGGATAGGTCCATCAAACGCCGTGTCCAGGTTTGGCTCCAACATCTCATCCTTCACGTGGTGCATCTAGCGTACCTAAATGAGATGCAAGATGCATGTGTATGAATGTGATGAATGGTAACACAAGATGCATCACACATAAGCATTTAAGACAAACACAAGATTATGCAAGACATAGACACCAATAGCTATTTAACTAACATCACACAACCTATCATGCTAAGATGGCAAAGAAGACGACAACACCAAGCATGACACAAGTTTTCCAAGATCTCAGGTGCTCTAACTCAATCATCATTCAAGGCATAAGTCACACTTAACAATATACAAGCAAACACTATAATTGGAATCTGCCAATTTCTGGACATGCAAACAGCAGCTACAAGATTTAGCTATAACTGGAGTTACACAAATCCAAATGACTTGCAAGAAGACATTTTGGAAAGCTTATGAAATTATCTACATTTCATCTATAACCAGCATAGCATGATTCACAAGTTAAGTAGGTCGAAATTGTACATTTACAGAAACTGATCCACGATTGACAGAGAGCAGCCACTTCTAAAACCTAACTTTAAACAGGCATAACTCACAAACTACAAGGCCAAATGCCACCAAATTTTAACAGCAGTTAGATACATGAATTATCTACAACTTTTGTATAAACAAGTTTCACAACAAAGCACATTAGCATGAAGAACTTTGCTAGGTTCCCAGATCTGTTCATAAACCACATTTGCAAGAAAATAAATATTAACTTATGTTGCAAACACATAATTAGGCAAAACCAACTTTACCAACATGTCACACATGACTAAACAACACCAGAAAACCTAGTGTCCATGGCCAAATAAATTCTTTTAATGCATTTCTTAATTTATTTTAGATAACAAGGTGACTTAATGAACATATACCAAAAGTATACAATAAATTCTACAAAAATTACAGTGGCTCACATATCCTCTCATTAGTCTACTGTACAAATTTCACTCCATTTGAATATGTATAGCAATCTCTATGGAAAATACAAAATGCTAAAGCAAGAAATCATGTGAGAGCAAGATAAACCAATAACTCACTCATACTTCATCCAATACTCATGAAATTTTTACCACAGATCAACTATCATATGAGTAGCATGCCACAAAAATTTCACTTCATTTGGAACCCTAGATCTGCAGTTATGGAAAATAAGAAATTCAACTAGCATTACAACCTTACTGCACAAATCTATTTTTACCGCAAAATATTTAAACTAAAACATGCCATATTATAGATCTAGTGCATAGAGAATTTCACAATGATTCCAAAAAGTCCTCATTTGCTATTTTACGAATTTCCTATGAATTACTATGAATTTCCAAAGATTCAGCAAATTACTTACAAACCAGTCCTTATGGCACTATTCACATGAGTCATGGATTTGCACTTAGACCCTTTGCTTTTCTTGAATTGTTTGCGCAACGTCCTCGCCTTCTTCAAACCGAACACACGAGAGACAAGGGGAAGCTATGACCCGTCGTTATCGGGCCACGGTCATCGGCGGCCGTGGCGGTGTATTGAAGGGGACAAGGGTCGTCCGGCTCGCTCTGTGGCTGGCCGGTATGACCTTAGCCCGGCCGGCCGGAGCTAGCAATGCAATGGTACATGGCGGCAAGATGGGCTCAAGGCGATCAGAGAGCGCGGCCGCACCGGTGACCGTAGCTAGGCGAGGACGAAGCGCTACTGAGGCTTGGCCGGCCGGTTGAGAAGGAGGGCCGGTCAACGCACCACAGGCTCGGCTCGCCAAAGAATGGCAAGCAACAGACGGTCGCAGCCTAAATATAAGCGGCAAAACACACGCAATGAGCGCGCAAGGCAATGGCGGCTGGAGAGAGCAGGAGAGGGAAGGGAAAGGGAGAGTGAGAGAGTGGAGAAGGCAGAGTGCCGGTCCTTTACATGTGCACGGCAAGGTGGTAGAGCCACACGCGGCGAAAGCAATCTGCATGGTCTGCATGGTCTGGTCGGACATTGCTTTGTTCATCAATTTCAAATCCCAATTCTACCTCAAAAACGCGATCAACATCCATCTTTGTCCTTTCATATCTCCTAATACGTTTAGTTTAGGCACAAACGGTAGTAACAACAATTGTTGTAGAGCTATATGAGGGCTACAACTTTGCTTAAAGGTTTTTGGTCTAACTCGGATTATATTGGAAGATAGAGAGCTGCAAAGTAGGGCTCATGAAACTGAAAATTCAGTCTTCGATTACTCGGACTTAGCAAAATTTTCGGACTCACGAATACAACATAGATTCCAAGTTTGAGCTTCGGTTTGACTTAGTTCCAAGTTGATCTGGCTCTTGGTCCAAAAACAAAGTTTGTTATACTCCACTCAAACTTCAACTTTTATTTAAGGTGCAACTCCATGCAAGCACTATAAGTGATTGGTCAACACCGGTCAAAGTAGCATCACCAGTAAAGCTTAAATCCGAGTTTTAGACCGATTGAGGTATTTTCTTGTCCTCCGCCCAACACGAACCCTTCATGACTTTTGTTGTAGAGTTCAATTAGAGTCATTTGGGCAAGGTTGCAAGGTTTGGTTGACGGCCTATAATTCCCTTCACTTACTAGCGCAATTCAAGCAAGAATGTAGCTCATCATTTCATGCGACTTCTTGATTCCGAACTTCATGAAACTTTTCCATGGGTCTAGATGGATGCATGTGGATGTAATGTACATGGAATAAGCATGTTTAACATTACTCTTGCATAATCTTAACAAGGGTCCATATGTAAGCAAATGTGCGTGGCCCAAGTTTAAGTTGGAGCTCCATCATGTAGATTTGATCTTGACACCTTCATTACCACTCGACATGTCATGTTTGAGCTCAAACCCATTGCTTAACTGGTGACAAACACCTGGGGTGTTACAGGTCGAGGTCGGTCGCATGATTTACTGCGTCACCCCGTCTGTGGTTTCCGCAACCAGAGGGGTTGAGCTGACGCCACTTGCCTCGATGGCTCGAGTGGCGAGCTTCAGTGAGCTTGTTAATGGGTATGTCCGAGCGGAATCCAGATCCGTCGTTCATGACGGGGTCGGCATAGCCCTCGTGTGGCACTCCACTTCTCCTTAACCCACCTCCCGGCAGATGCCCGAGCCATTTCGGAGACCGACTCAGGTGGCCCGCTGGCCTCCCCTCGATAGAGATTCTGTGGGTATGGCTCGAGGTCAGGATTGAACGAGAAGGTCGAGATGACCCTGTCCGCTTGTGAGCGGATCAGGCTAGGTCGCTGGGGCTCATTTGTGTTTTCTCCCATGGCTCTGTTTGACGCGAGGTGGTCTCGAGCCCTTTGTGGGCCGGCCTTTGAACCCCGGTCGGTCGTCGCTCATAACGAGTGAGACGACTAACGCTTCATGATGCGACGCGAAGCGTTGTGATGCAACAATTGCATATGCAATGCTTAGATGTATGGGATGAATGTATGGATCAATATATGACTGAATGTATGAATGCATATATGAGAATGGATGAACGAATGCTCATGCACTAGGAAAGTAGAACGGGGGTTGGTAAAGTTACCTCGATGGGTCGAGTGATGGGTCCGGGGAGCTCCTATCAGATATGTCCGAGTGGGATCCATGTCTGTCGTTCATGATGGGGTCGGCATAACCCGCATGGGACATCCCACTGCTCCTTACCTGTCTCTCGGCAGCCGCCCGAGCCATCCGATCGACTCAGGTGACCCGTTGGCCTCTCCTCGATGGAGATTCCATCGGTAGGCCCCTCCAAACCCTGCCTGGGAAGGCGGAGGGTCGTTTTCGTGCGGTGGCGACCCACTACCCTGATCTGGACTTCGGTGGCAACCCGCTACCCCGATCTGGACTTCACGAAAATCTGCAGAGGATACGCCGATGGGTGGAGCGCAGACGAAATCCATGCGCTATTTGAGAGTTTGGTGCCGTATGCACAGATGGTCGCTGAGAAGGTCACCGCACAGTGGGTGATGGAGGCTCGTCGTTCGACCATGGCCGCATACATGTGTCGGGAAGATGTCGTCCAGCCTGTGGAGACAGCAGAGGCTGGGTCAGAGGTGAGCGTCGTCCCGCCCCCAACCGAGTCGAACGTCGTCCTGACCTCAGCCGAGCTGAGCGCCGTCGTCCCGACCACAACCGAGCTGCCTTCATCCTCGTCAATCGTACCGTCAGCCGATGCTGCCGGGGGGTCATAATAGAGTTAGAGTAGAAATTGTCAGTTTATATAAATGATGAATTTGTGGGGGAGCCCCTGTGTGAACAATTTTACATTCGTGAATATTTTAAGTTCGTTTTTGTGATGAAGTCACTTGTGAAAGGAAGCTTGTCCAGTCCGCCCTTGTTTTTATCCTTGCGTAGCTTTGTTTTTGTCCTTTCTTTTTCGCACCTGCCCGTTGACCCATAGGCTGCAACCTTAAGAACCCGGGTGTGGCCCGCGAGGCTCAGCTGCTCGTAACCGAAGGTCGTGGCGGGGTGTGATCGGTTGGGAGGCTAAAAGCGCAAGTTACGTAGGGTAATCAGAGGGATAGAATGCCCTTTTGTTTGGACGACGCCCTTTTATTTGGGCAAAAAGTGTTACTATATGATAGTAAAAATGGGGTGGTAACGCACCTCCATGGAGCCCCCGAGAGACCCAGGCCGAGAGTGCTCGGGCTGGGGCGCTGTAGGAGCAAGCATTGAATGGAAATAAACGGTAAGACCAAGCTTTAGGGAAAGAAACGATGTAACTGTTTGATGTTCCATGTGTTGGTGAGAACATTGCTGTTGTCATCCTTCAGTCGGTAGGTGCCTGGTCGGATCACCTCAGTCACTGTGTAGGGTCCTTCCCATGGTGGAGAGAGCTTATGTTTCTCCTTAGTTGACTGGGTCCTCCGGAGTATGAGATTACCGACCTCTAGGATCCTTCCCCTGATTTTTCTTTCATGTTACATGTGGAGAGTTTGCTGGTAATAAGCGGAGCGGATGACAGTCGTCTCATGAGCCTCCTCGAGCAGGTCAACCGCGTCCTGCTAAGCCTCCGTAGCTCAGTCTTGGTCGAAGGCCTTTACTTTTGTGGCGCTGTGATCGAGGTCAGAAGGCAACACTACTTCGGCTCCGTATGCGAGGAAGAAAGGGGTGAACCCTGTGGACCGGTTTGGGGTCATTCTTAGGCTCCAGAGGATTGCTGGGACCTCTACAACCCATCGCCTAGCATACTTTTTGAGTCGGTCGAAGATGCGGGGCTTGAGTCCTTAGAGGACTATGCCATTGGCCCGCTCGACCTGACCGTTAGTACGCAAGTGTCCGACCGAGGCCCAATCGATCCTGATGCCGTATCCATCATAGAAGTCCAGGAACTTCTTCCTGGTGAAGTTTGTTCCATGGTCGATGATGTAGTTAGGGACACCAAACCGATAGATGATGTCGAGGAAGAACTTGACCGCCTCTTCCGAGCGGATATTGGTGATGGGCTTCGCCTCTATCCACTTGGTGAACTTGTCCACCGCCACGAGTAGGTGAGTGAAGCCACTCGAGGCCATTTTGAGGGGTTTGACCATGTCGAGGCCCCAAACCACGAATGGCCAGGTGATGGGGATGGTCTGAAGTTCCTGCGCTGGTAGATGAGTCTACCGAGCATAGAACTGGCATCCTTCACACCTGTGGACCACCTCCTCTGCATCTCACAGCGCAGTGGGCCAGTGAAAACCTTAATGGAAGGCTTTCCCAACCAGCGACCTTGGGGCCACGTGATGTCCACAGATTCCAGCATGGACTTCGAGGAGAAGCTATTTCCCTTGGTTGGTTGGGATGCACTTCATGAGCACTCTTGACGAACTTCGCTTGTAAAGTTCATTACTAATGGTGACGAACGTCTTGGCGTGTCGAGCGATTCATCGTGCTTCAGTCCTTTCTGGTGGGAGAACCTCCTCGAGGATATAGATGAGCAGTGGTGCTCTCCAGTCGACCGGATCGAGTGCCATCACGGTGATGTCGCTGGGCGATGTTGCCATGGAGGTGCCAAGGTTGGAGCCCCCGAGTGCTAGATTGGTGTTGGAGCACATTTAGGTCGGATCCTCTCGGATGCGGGCAGATGGCTCATGGAGGTCATTTACAAAGACCCCATCGGCGGGCGGTTCCCATCTGACCACCAATTTTGTGAGAAAGTCGGCAGCGTCGTTGTCCTTTCAAGGGACATGATGCAGTTCGATCTCTTCAAACTTGTCCTCGAGCTTACGCACCTCCTAGCAATACGCTGCCATAAGAGGGCTCTTGTAGGAGGACTCCTTCATTGGTCGACGACCAACTCTTTGTCGCCACGGACATACAGCCATGTGGCACCGAGCTCGACGGCGATGCGTAGTCCATTGATGAGGGCCTCATACTCCACGACATTGTTCGAGGCTAAAAAATGGAGACAGATCGCTTAGCAGAACCTGCTCCCATTCGGGGAGATCAGAACCACTCTAGCCCCCGAGCCGGGTGCCATGACCGACCCATCGAAGTATATCGTCCAATACTCGTGGGTGACGTCTGGTGTTGGGAGCTAGACTTCTGTCCATTCGGCGATGAAGTCGGCAAGAGCGTGAGACTTAATAGCGGTGCGGGGGACATACCTGATGTCGTGGCCCATGAGCTTGAGAGCCCACTTGGAGATTCGGCCGGCGGCATCGTAGTTACGGATGACATCCCCGAGTGGGTATGAAGTGATGACCATGACCTTGTGGTCGGTGAAGTAGTGCAGGAGCTTCTGGGTCGCCATCAGCACGGTGTACAGAAGCTTCTGAACCTAGGGGTAGCGAACTTTAGCGTCGGTGAGTACCTCACCAACAAAGTACACCGGTCGTTGGACCTTTAGGGGGTGTCCCGACTCGTCCCTCTCCATGATGAGGGCGGCGCTCACAATGTGATTGCTTGCCACGACGTAGAGGAGGAGGGATTCTCCCCATTCGGGAGCGACGAGGATTGGTGCCGACGTCAGCGATGCTTTGAGGCTTTCCAAAGCCTGCTGTGCCTCCTTTGTCTAGACGATTGCATCCATCTTTGTAGGATCTTTGGTATGCCTAGGGGGGTGAATAGGCCTATAAAAATTTAACTCAAACCAAAGTCAAATTCACCCACGGCACTGCCGCTCTGTGAGCGCGGCACTGCCATACATGTAGGAGAGATTAGTTCACAGTTCAAAATCTTTCCAATGAAATTTAGATCGGGTATATTTCTTAGCTTCCTGCAGGGTAGTAGATCATAGATCGATAGCTGAAAGTAGTGGGAACACCACACACAAGTAGATCAGCCTCAAACTCTAGAAATCACCTCAATCAACAATATGTCATGCAAGTAATGTAAATCAAGCACAAGTGACACAATGATTCATCCCGTGGTTCGGCTCACCACCAAGACTTGCCTACCTCCATGTTATTGAGCTTAGCCACTAAGGCTTAGAGCTTTTGTAACACCCGGTTTTAAAGACAAACCAGATACACACTATATGTGAGCCCTAGGAAGTCAAATCTTACATATAGCTACAAATAAGGGTAATATCAAAAGACAATACTTATTACATAATGTATTAGTATAAGGAATATAACCTCAGAGTATAGACAGCGGAAAGATAACTCCGATCTTCAGGCGAAGACTCCAAATCCACAGGGATGACTGACTGGTTGAGCACAAGCCTAACTCCTCTAGATTAGAAATTTGGTACCCATCCGGGATTTTTATCCAAGTATAGAAAAGTAAAGCAAGCATAAGTACATATCGTACTCAGCAATATAACATGGGGTTCATGAGGCTCAAAAGGTTAACACTGGTTTACTGCGATTAGCTTTTAATAGGTCATCCTTTTAAGCAATTGAGTAGCAACGAATTTATCATAAGCCCATAAACACATGATCCGGTAAACATGAATAATGAATAGCATAAACTATTAATCATTAGTGATCATCTTTATTCCATAAGGGTTCCAAGGCCGCTCGTGTCTATGATCACGACTGTTATAACAGTTTTACACTCTGCAGAGGTTGTACACTTTCGCTATGAGTCATGATTTACCCTTTCACCCAAGGTGATCAGTCTCTTGACCCAATACCAAGGAAGGTCGACAGGGTTCACTATGAAGCCTTTCAAAGGTTCGTCTAACAAGTTAGGGCCGCTAAGGTTTCCCCATCAATAAGCATAAACCCCCTCCAAGGAGTGACTAACAAAGTGCACCCTCTTGGTAGGCCAAGATCATACCTGTCGGAGCCCCTCTTGCGCCATAAAGGTAACCACTAACAAGCTAGAAAAGGTCCTCATACTGCGCTAAAGCCAGAGCCATATAGCCCTCATAGTTGTACTGTAAGTCCCGGATGATCACTTACAGATAAGTCCTTAGGGAGAGGAATCTAGAACATTTAGAAAGTAGCTAAACACTCCAGCCCCCTGTTTCCATGTTGCTAAAAAGTCATGTTTTAATGTTTATTGCATATACCATTAGTCAAGTTACAAGATCATGGTTTTGGTTGTGCACTAGCAAAAACTACCTAATGCAATAACCCAAAGGTATCAAGGAATCTAGGATATCAATTAGCTAGGAAAATTACTACAGTTGCCAAGGTAGACACATGCAACATGAATTAAATGGTTAAAGGTGAATAGGTATCAAGGATGGTCCCATGCTATACTTGCCTTAAACTCAGATTAGATCTTCTTTTGGTCCAATCTTCCAAGAGCTGCTTCTGGACTCACCATGTATAGCTCACCGACTGGACTTGATCATAGAACACCACACAAGCATCCAAACAGACACGCATAACATACATACATAGCAATATTAGAACATTACACCAACTAGTGGAAAAAGGATTTGAAACAGATCTACGTATTGCTACGAACACACAGACGCGGGAAGCATGCTAATCGGAGCTACAGTTGAAAAGATACATCTACCAGAAGATTTTGCTTATAAAATGGAAAACCATAAGCTTTATTTATTTTATTATATAAAAGCATATATATGATATTTCAGATAAAATACTTAAGTTGAATTAAGTCAAACTTATATTTGGTTTTTAAAAATCGAAGTGGAATTTATTATATTTTATTTATAAATCTAGTGACATAACTATTATTGTCGCACCCAATTTTGCAAAGCAAAACCAAGTACTCATATATGTGTGCCCAGGATGTCCAAACCCACACATATATCACAAATTGCAAAAATATCAAAGTAAAGTACTTATTACATCGCATATCTCATCATAAAAGTTAATACAAAGTTTGCTCAATGGCAATATTATTACAAACACAGCGGAAATAACTAGCCCAACTGCCACAGGGACTCCAACTGGTGAACGTCTTCCTAGTAGTCCTGGACATCCTCCGGAAACTCGTCATATCCATTATCTGTTACCCATCCGGGATTTTCATTGATGTAAAGCAAGTGTAAGCTCACCATGCTTAGCAAGTATAACAAAGGGATCTATGAGGCTCAAATAGGCTTGACATCGTTTGATCATGTTCGCAATTTTAGTTGATTAATTTTTAGCAACCTCAATTACTACTTTAATGAATAGTCCCAATTCCCAAGTGGTATTTAAGTATCATCAAGTTTTATCTCAATTCCCAACCATCCATCATCCACAATAAACACTAATCTCGAAGGATCCAGGACATCGCCAGATCCGTGAGCACTACTATTATAACAGGTTAATTATTTCTGCAGAAATTGTACATCTTTACCCACCGAGCCGTGATTCCCAATGCCGGGGTTCGCGAGACCCACTACACCTCTTCCAAGGAAGTGTGGCAGAGTTTCACTATGAAACCCTTAGCTAGTTGCACTAACAGATCGTAGCTACAAAGGAATGGCACACGTGGGCATCGCAGCACGGTGCACACCCTAACAGAAAAAGGAAAGATACCCTCTTACCCCTTACTGGAGCTACAGATTTGCTAGTACAAACTAGATAATAGGTTAAAGTCGAGCCATTTGACACTTTCGGGGTTGTACGGTCCCTCCCGGGTTGCCGCCAGATTAAGTCCTTATGGAGAGGCACTAGAGTACTCAACCCCGTACTCCAGCCCCCTTATCTGTTGCTAAAAAGTTCCATTTTATCACATTGCATATAGTCTTTAAGTATGTTTAACAATTACTTCATGTTAGCTACTGCGAAGATCTATCCAAAATGCCTACCCAATAAACCTGTATCAAGGATATGTGGTACAATGAATCATCTAGGTAAAGTCCTTAAAGGCAATTCAAATTAAACACATGCATGAATGTAAGTGGTAGTAGTTCATAGGTAACAAGGGGCCTTTGGTACACTTGCCTTCCTCAAAGTCGCCCCGGAGTATCTGCTGATCCTGCTTGGGGTCCTCAACACACCTCGAATGGCTCACCCTCTAATCGTGATCCAATCATCAATCAAGCATCATTCCAATCATTACATGCATACAAGATAGAACTCTATTAGAACAGTACACCAAACAGTGAAAACATATGTTGAAAAACTTATAGATCTGTTCTACGCATTTCTCTGAACACATGAGCGAAAGAATCACTCAAATCGGACTTAAAACGTGAAAGTTATGCATGAAATAAGATGTAATGGCAATTACGTAAATAAACTAACCTATTTTCAATTAAAATAATTAAAAATCTGAATTTAAATGAAATCTGGACCGGCTTACTATTTCTAGAAACTCGAGGACTTGAATGAATAAAAACAGGACTAAATAAAAATTAGTTTGAACTGGATCGGACCGGGTTGATTCTTTGGAAAACGCGGGGCTTTTTCTCGCAAGATGCGCATGGCTTTGATCTGCGTTTGACTCATTCTTGACTCGGCCGCCACATGTCGCGCGGTGGATCGGCGCGGTGCACCACACGGCGGTGGACCAGCGCTGACCCATTGCTTGTGGACGAGTGCATGGTCCAACCGGTGGACCGGTTATAATCCCCGAAGAATACGCAATCTGGACCGATCGTTCCCGATCGTGACGGCGCAGACGAGTCAGGGGGCAGCGGTCGCCGGGAAGAGACTTCATGACGGCGGCGCCATGGCTGGTGGTTCGAGCTCACGGCTCTGGCATCCTAGCGCATAAATTGACGAATCGAGCGCAGAGGGAGGGACGAGGGGCTCACCGCGATGCGTCTGGAGGGGAGCGCAGCGTCTGGAGAGCTCCGGGCGAGTCGTCGACGGCGGCCGCGATCTGGAGAGAGAGGAGGCGCGGTGAAGGCGAAATCGACCAAAACGTGACCAAAAAACCAGAGGTGGAGGTACCTATGGGCGGCTGGGGAGTCTGGCGGTGCCGGGTGGCTTCAAGGACGAGGATAGTGCTCGGGAGGGGAGTTCGCCGCCGGCGGCAGCAGTGAGCTTCGAGCGGCGGTCGTCCAAAGGGAGGAGGGAGGCGCTTCGGTTGGGGCTTTATAGGCCGGCTGCAGGCGCAGAGAAAAGGAAGGAGAGCGGGGCGGGATTGGTCACCCCGCCATGTGCGGGTGATTTATGGCCTTCCATCCGAAAGCAAATTACTGACGTGTGGAGGAGAAAGGAAAGAACCGGGAGGAAAAAGGAAGCTCGGGGAAGAAGAAAGGAAAGAAGAAAGGGCGCCGACCGGTGGGGCGGAGTCGTGAGAGAGAAAGGGAGAGGCGAAGGCGTGGGTGGCTACCATGGGGCAGCAGGCGAGCTGGCTCTTATTGGTGGGCCGGTTGCAAACCGGGCAGCGGGCAACCACTGAAAGTGGGTCAAGCCAGCAGAGGGGCAGGTAAGAAAGGGGAGGAGAAGAAGGCCGGGCTAGCTTGGGCGGAAGGTGACTTTCTCCTTTTTTTTTTTTCAAATCAAATGTTTATCAAATTCTATTTTCTCCATTTTCATTTTTAAGCCAAATTCAAATAAGTTTTGAATACAAATTTCAAATCTTCTAGCCCTACACTCAATCAAAACCCAAATGATTCAAAGATGAATGCAACAAACAAGTTTCTAAACTTATAGTTTATTTTATTTATTCAATATTTATTTATTTGGCCTAAGTTAAGAATACCTAGAAAATGTAATAAATGCTAAGAATTAATTGCTAATTTGTGGTAAAAATTTTGGGTGTTACAAACCTACCCCCTTAGAATGAATCTCGTCCTCGAGATTCGGATGGTTCAAAGAGATTGGGATAGTCGGTTCTCGATCTTCCTCTCTTTCCCAAGTTGCCTCATCCACGAGTGTCTGCTCCAATCGAACCTTGCACATTCTTATTATTTTGCTCCTTGTGATTCTCCATTCATTGCTTCCGTGGATTTTCACTGGATACTCTTTGTATGATAGATCCCCTCGGATATCCAATTCCTCCAAAGGTAGTTGTTCCTCGTGTCTCACAAACATTTCTTAAGTTGCGACACATGGAAGACATCATGAACACCGAGAGCTGCTCTGGTAATTCTAGCCGGTAGGCAACTTCTCCTCTCCTGTTAATGATCTTGAATGGTCCCACATACCTAGGTGATAACTTTCCCTTGGTATGAAATCTCTTTACTCCTTTCATGGGTGAAACTTTCAGATAGACAAAGTCACCAATTTCAAATGCCAAATCTCTTCTTCTCGTGTCCGCATAGCTTTTACTCGTTGGGATCGTGCAACCTTTAGGTTTTGCCTTATCGTTTGCACTTGTTTTTCTCGCCATTGCAAAACATCTGGTCCAAAACTTGGCTTTCCCCGTTTGATTCCAAAACAATGGTGTTCTCGCACTTCCGCCATACAATGCCTCAAACGGTGCCATTTTAAGACTCTTTTGGTAGCTATTATTGTAGGAGAATTCGGCATAAGGTAAACTCTTATCCCAACTTGTCCCATACTTGCAGAGCACAAGCTCTTAGCATATCCTCTAAGATCTGATTTGTCCTTCGATCTCATTCCATCTGCTTTGAGGATGGTAAGTCGAGTAAGTTCAACTTCGTATCCATTGACTCATGCAATTTCTCGCCAAAATGTGATGTGAACTGTGTACCCCTATCCGAAACAATCTTCTTTGGTACACCATGAAAACATACAATCCTTTCCATATATAACTCGCTAACTTTGCACTCGAATAAGTTACCTTGACCGAATGAAATGGGCCACTTTTGTCAATCGGTCAACAATCACCCAGATAGAGTCAAATCCTTTACGTATGTAATGGGTAACCCAACTATAAAGTCCATTCCAACTTCTTCCCATTTCCACTCGGGTATCTTCATAGGTCAGAGTAAACCTCTTTGGCCTCGATGTTCTGCTTTCACTCTTTGGCACGTGTCACATATAGCCACATGTTCTCGCTTTCGCTCTCTTTAGTCCATACCACCAAGACCTCTCTTTAAGATCAAGATACATTTTAGTACTTCACAGGTGTATGGAATAGGCTTTGATCATGGGCTTCCCTCAAGATAGACTCCTAATAGATTTTACTTCGCACACAAATCCTTTTACCGAACCATACCGTCCCTTGATCATCCATATGGAATCTCGGGGCTTTACCAATCACTATACGCTCTGCAATATCCTTGATCCTCTCATCACCCATCCTGCCTTTACTTAATCTCTTGTTCCAGAGTGGATTCTACCTCTAACTCCATGGTGTTGGCCACAATACCCAAATTCAAGTATTTGAACTCCTCACACAACTCTTTCGTAGTAGTTGAGTTGTATAGGCCATGTTCACATAACTCCTTCTACTCGGGGCATCCGCTACAACATTAGCCTTTCCCGGGTGATAGTGTATATCCAAATCATAATCCTTGATTAACTCTAGCCATCTACGCCTCCTCAGATTCAGATCCGATCAAGTGAATATGTACTTCAAACTCTTGTGGTCCGTATAAATCTCACACTTATGACCAATCAAGTAGTGCCTCCAAATCTTAAGAGCATGTACCACAAATACCTAACTCCGGATCATGAGTCGGATAATTTAACTCATGTTTTCTCAAATTGTCTGGATGCATAGGCAACAACTCTACCTTCTTGCATAAGAACACCACCTAGACCTTGCCGTGAGGCATCACAATAGATAGAGAAACTTTTGGTGAGATCAGTAAGATGAGCACTTTGGCGTAAGTCAGTCTCTTCTTCAACTCCTCAAAACTATCCTGGCATTGTTTAGTCCATACAAATTTGGCATTCTTTTCTAACAACGTAGTCATGGGCTTGGCTAACTTAGAGAATCCCTCGATGAATCTCCTATAATACCCAGCCATACCCAGGAAACTCCGAATCTCACTAACATCCTTAGGTGGCTTCCAACTCAACACATCTCTAACCTTCTTGGGATCTACTGCTACTCCTCCATTAGAGATTATGTGACCAAGGAAAGATACTTCTTTTAACCAGAACTCACATTTGCTGAACTTGGCATAAAGTTGATGTTCTCTAAGCTTTTGCAACACCAATCTCAAATGCCCTTCATGTTCTTCTTCATTCTTAGAATACACTAGTATGTCATCAATAAACACGACGACAAACTTATCAAGGTACTCCATGAATACTTTGTTCATCAAATACATGAAGTAGGCAGGTGCATTAGTCAGACCAAAAGACATAACTGTGAACTCATACAGTCCATAGCGAGTCACAAAGGCGGTCTTGGGGATGTCAGTACGCCTTATCCTCAACTGATGGTATCCAGATCGAAGATCAATCTTGGAAAACACACAAGCCCCTTTCAATTGGTCAAATAGGTCATCAATTCTAGGCAATGGGTACTTGTTCTTAATTGTGACCTCATTAAGTGACCTGTAGTCTATGCACATCCTTTGTGTGCCATCCTTCTTTTCTACAAACAGTACTGGTGCACCCCATGGTGATGAACTAGGTTGAACATAACCCTTATCTAGCAATTCCCTTAGTTGTTTCTTAAGTTCTGCTAATTCATTCACTCCCATTCTATAGGGTCTCTTAGCTATGGGTGCGCCTCGTGTAAAGTTCAATTATAAACTCGATGTCTCGGTCAGGTGGCATACCTGGCAATTCCTCGGGAAAGACATCCGGATACTCATTTGCTATCCTTATATCTTCTAAAGTTGTGCCCTCCAACTGATTAACCCGACAGATTTCTGTAGCAGACTGAGTTGCCACAAACACCACTTCTTTCCCAGTTGAAGTGATAAGATTTACCGAGCTATTACCACAATTAATAACTGCTTTCTGCAACCTTAGCCAATCCATACCCAAGATGACATCGATACCGGTGGAGTTTATGACTACAAGATTTGCTTGAAATTCTACCCCCCTTATGCTGAGGCTAGCAGCTAAGCATATCCACTCTGCTTTCATTACCCCACCAGGTGAGCTTACTAACATGTGTTTCTTCATAACACTTACTGGAATACCATGCTTCTTTATGAATGTATATGTTATGAAGGAATGCGAAGCACCAGAATCAAAAAGTACTGTAGCTGAGTTTGAGTTGACCGGAAACGTACCGATCACCACATCCGGTGCCTCTTGAGCTGTTTCAAGAAGATAACATGGTTCACCTTTCCCGAGCGTGAAGTTCTGCGCCGTGAGTTAATCTTCTTGGGGCATCTATTAGAGTAATGTCCCGGCTCTCCACAATTGAAGCACTTGTTGTCATTAATCGCATTTTAGGCGCTTTTGGTGCGCCATTCCTCTCATGAGCATTGGGGGCATTGTTCCTTCATCGGTACATTGTTGGGCTTTCACTGCTTGGTGCTGAAATGTGCTTTGAACTACTGCTTCTTCTTTGTTGTAGCTGTACTGAGGTTCTTGCCGGTTGCGGTTGAGACCGGTCTGACCTTGATAGCGCTGCTGAGGTTGAGCTTGTTGAGGGTTGGTACGGAAGCGAGAGTTGCTCCCAGATTGTTGTCCTTGAAATTTCCTCTTTTTGTCCTCCATCTGGCGGCGCTTGTTCTCAATCACTAAAGCCTTGTCCACCAGCTTCTGGAAGTTAGCAAAGGTATGAGACAACAGCTGGTACTGGAGACCATCATTCAAGCCCTCCATAAATAGCTCCTGCCTCTTTCCATCCTCATCTACCTCAGTAGGTGCATACCGTGACAATTGTATAAACTTGTCACGATATTCAGCAACAGTCATGCCCCCCTGCTTGAGAGCCAAGAACTCCTTCTTCTTCAGCTTCATCAGTCCTGCAGGCACGTGATGAGTGCGAAAGGCACTGCGGAACTCAGCCCAAGTGATGGGATTAGCTTCGGTGCGGCCGAAGCGGAATGAGTCCCACCAATCTGCAAGCGCAGCTCCACCGCAACTGTCCCGTAAGCATATAAAACTTTCTCCTATCATCACATTGGGCAATCTCCAGTTGCCTCTCAATGGCACGTAGCCCGATCGTCGACTGAAGTGGGTCGGCAGAGTGCTTGAATACAGGTGGTGTCCTTTCGAAACTCTCCCTCTTATCCCCGACATGAGGGGTGCATTTCCATTCCCTTGCCCCATGTTCTGCATGTTCTGGGCCATCTGCTGAAGCAACTGGGTCTGCATCATCATCAGCTGCTCCATGGAGACTGGGGGTGGTGGTGGCGGTTCCTCGCCTCCCTGGTTGTTTCTCCTGGTGTTCACCATCTGTAGAAGCATCACATAAGTCTCACATGTCCAAGCATATAACTCTTACAAGATACTGGTGTAGATATATGTAGGGTATACATCAAGATATTTGTTCTGATTTTTCCGGCGAGTTGGATAACAGCAGTGTGGTAAAACGAGCATATCTCACTCTCTGTTTATCATATGATTACGTATTTTACCTTTCTGGACAGCTTATGAAATTCTCTACAACTTTGATTTAGAACACTTTTCCAGATTCTGACGTTTACTTTGTCAAATACAGACGACAAGCAGTACTGTTCCAGAATTCTGACAGCACATAAACCTCATCTTAAAACAGCTGTATTTCACAATTTATAATAGGTATTGAGGTGATTCCAGAGCAAAAAGAATGATGTTGAAGTCTACTTATCTCCATATAAATTTCATGACCATTGGACAATTATATTATGAGATATGAACTGATAAAGACAGACTGCTCAGATTGATAAAGAATGGACAGCATGATAAAATGAAACCCAACTATTTATTCATAATATTCCTAAACCTTAACCTTAACTAAATGACCGTGGACATGCCCACAAGTCATCACAATCATATCAAAGATCCAAATCAAACATTATTCATATTGATAAACATCCAACCATGCAACTAACACTTGTCCAACCATTAAAAGAAAGAAACTAAATACTCTCTCGCGTAGCTACGCGTGCTTATTACATATTTTTAAGACTCTCCTATGGGTACGGGTCGACGGTGGTGCTGGTGCTGGGGTCTCCAGACTCTCCTCTGGTCCTCGGGGGCGACTGAGCAGGTACTCCTGGCGCTTCTACATCTGGACCACCTAGTTGCTGCTTCAGTGTAGCGTTCTCACGCATAGTCTGTGGGTAGGCCTCCCCATGACGCCGAGCTCGTCCCCGGTCCGATCCAAGTCGGTGTTGATCTCAGCCAAGCACAACAAGGTAGGCCTCACCTCGGGTTCGCCTCTCCGAGTGGTGCAGCGATGTTGCATGTAGACTGTCCGCCCGACGGCGGGGAAGATATCGGTCGTCCTCCCAGCGATGTCGTCCGAAGTGGCGGTCGCGGTTGACCACCAATGCTCGCCGAGCTGCATCCCCGATGACGGCCTCGCGTGTGAGCCGTGCAAATGATGGCGCTTGGTGGATGTAAGCGCACCCGAGTCCCTCTCGGATGTACACCTCTGTCTCCCGAAGCCGAGGTAGTCGGGGGGTCCAATGTCTCCGTCTGTCTTGAGCAAAGGCCTCTCCGGTGTGGTAGCGTTGCACAAGTGCGAGTAGCCCAGGGTGATAGTAGGCATCACCCTCCATGTCGTAATGGATCTCCACACCCATCCACGAGCCAACAATTGCATTGTGATCATCATCACTTTGTCATCACCCCCATTTCCACCGTCTCCACCATCACCACCATCTCCACCATCATCACCCCCATCAAGATCGTAATCATCGTAGTCATCTCCATCGTCGGGGTCACCAGCTCCTCCGAGCCCATCCTGTTCCTGCTCCTCCATAGGATCCTCCTCAGACTCTTCTATCTCAATGGGCTCCTCGAACATAGGCCCCTCTTCTGTTTCTTCGTCCATCGGGTCTTCAAGCACGTCCTCCAGAGGTTCCCCCATGGGCACCTCCACAGTGGTTCCTCTTCCGAGTTCCTCGTGGCTTCCACCAGATGTCTTTAAGACACGCTTGCCCAAAGTGAACTCCGGTCCTCCTGGTGGGCATCGGAAGGGTCCTCTTCATGCCAAGGTCGACTTGGTACAGGGCCATCTATAAGAATGAAAAGGTTGAGCATTAGAACAAAATAATTTTTTGGCAATAGATAAAGAACAGAATATAAGCAAAAATTTTATAGCAAATTAAAGTAGTAAAATAAAGATAATGTGATCCTAGAAACGTCCATTTCTAACTAGGTTGTTCGTCCTCTGATCAAGAGATAGCTCGATACCAATTTGTCGCACCCAATTTTGCAAAGCAAAACCAAGTACTCATATATGTGTGCCCAGGATGTCCAAACCCACACATATATCACAAATTGCAAAAATATCAAAGTAAAGTACTTATTACATCGCATATCTCATCATAAAAGTTAATACAAAGTTTGCTCAATGGCAATATTATTACAAACACAGCGGAAATAACTAGCCCAACTGCCACAGGGACTCCAACTGGTGAACGTCTTCCTAGTAGTCCTGGACATCCTCCTGAAACTCGTCATATCCATTATCTGTTACCCATCCGGGATTTTCATTGATGTAAAGCAAGTGTAAGCTCACCATGCTTAGCAAGTATAACAAAGGGATCTATGAGGCTCAAATAGGCTTGACACTGTTTGACTGCGGTTCGCAATTTTAGTTGATTAATTTTTAGCAACCTGAATTACTACTTTAATGAATAGTCCCAATTCCCAAGTGGTATTTAAGTATCATCAAGTTTTATCTCAATTCCCAACCATCCATCATCCACAAGAACCACTAATCTCGAAGGATCCAGACATCTTTCGTATCCGTGAGCACTACAAGTTATAATAACGAGTTAATTATTTCTGCAGAATTGTACATCTTTACCCACCGAGCCGTGATTCCCAATGCCGGGTTCGCGAGACCCACTACACCTCTTCCAAGGAAGTGTGGCGAGAAGTTTCACTATGAAACCCTTAGCTAGTTGCACTAACGGATCGTAGCTACAAAGGAATGGCACACGTGGGCATCGCAACACGGTGCACACCCTAACGTAAAAAGGAAAGATACCCTCTTACCTTCTTCGGAGCTACAGACGAGCTAGTACAAACTAGATAATAGGTTAAAGTCGAGCCATTTGACACTTTCGGGGTTGTACGGTCCCTCCCAGGTTGCCGCTTGAGATTAAGTCCTTATGGAGAGGCACTAGAGTACTCAACCCCGTACTCCAGCCCCCTTATCTGTTGCTAAAAAGTTCCATTTTATCACATTGCATATAGTCTTTAAGTATGTTTAACAATTACTTCATGTTAAGCGCTGCAGCATCTATCCAAAATGCCTACCCAATAAACCCAGGTATCAAGGATATGTGGTACAATGAATCATCTAGGTAAAGTCCTTAAAGGCAATTCAAATTAAACACATGCATGAATGTAAGTGGTAGTAGTTCATAGGTAACAAGGGGCCTTTGGTACACTTGCCTTCCTCAAAGTCGTCCTGGGAGTACTGCTGATCCTGCTGGGGGTCCTCAGTCACCTCGAATGGCTCACCCTCTAATCGTGATCCAATCATCAATCAAGCATCATTCCAATCATTACATGCATACAAGATAGAACTCTATTAGAACAGTACACCAAACAGTGAAAACATATGTTGAAAAACTTATAGATCTGTTCTACGCATTTCTACGAACACATGAGCGAAAGAATCACTCAAATCGGACTTAAAACGTGAAAGTTATGCATGAAATAAGATGTAATGGCAATTAGAAATAAACTAACCTATTTTCAATTAAAATAATTAAAAATCTGAATTTAAATGAAATCTGGACCGGGCTTACTATTTCTAGAAACTCCAGGACTTGAATGAATAAAAACAGGACTAAATAAAAATTAGTTTGAACTGGATCGACCGCGGGTTGATTCTTTGGAAAACGCGGGGGGCTTTTCTCGCAAGATGCGCATGGCTTTGATCACGTTTGACTCACCTTGACTTCGCCGCCATGTGTCGCGTGGATCAAGCGCGATGCACCACACAGCGGTGGACCAAATGGCCGACCGCCAGGGGACCGAGTGCATGGTCCAACCGGTGGACCGGTTATAATCCCCGAAGGGGCATAATCTGGACCGATCGTTCCCGATCGTGGACGGCGCGCAGCGTAGTGCAAAGGGGCAGCGGGTCGCCGGGAAGAGACTTCATGACGGCGGCGCCATGGCTGGTGGTTCGAGCTCACGGCTACGGCATCCTAGCGCACAAATTGATGAATCGAGCGCAGAGGAGGGACGAGGGGCTCACCGCGATGCGTCTGGAGGGGAGCGCAGCGGCGTCTGAGAGCTCCGGCGAGTCGTCGACGGCGGCCGCGATCTGGAGAGAGAGAGGCGCGGGTGAAGGCGAAATCGACCAAAACGTGACCAAAAACCGAGGTGGAGGTACCTATGGGCGCGGGGAGTCTGGCGGTGCCGGGTGGCTTCAAGACGAGGATAGTGCTTTCGGGGGGGGAGTTCGCGGCGGCAGTGAGCTTCGAGCGCGGTCGTCCAAAGGGAGGAGGGAGGCGCTTCGGTTGGGGCTTTATAGGCCGGCTGTCATCAGAGAAAAAGGAAGGAGAGCGGGCGGGATTGGTCACCCGCCATGTCGGGTGGTGGCGGCGGTGGCCTTCCATCCAGCAGCAAGCACTGACGGCAAGGGCCGGAGAAAGGAAAGAACCGGGGAGG
This sequence comes from Miscanthus lutarioriparius, assembly GCA_904845875.1. Taxonomy (NCBI): domain Eukaryota; kingdom Viridiplantae; phylum Streptophyta; class Magnoliopsida; order Poales; family Poaceae; genus Miscanthus; species Miscanthus lutarioriparius. Next base: position 48,170,092 of record CAJGYO010000006.1, read on the forward strand.
AAAAAGGAAGCTCGGGGAAGAAGAAAGGAAAGAAAGAAAGGCGTGACCACGGTGGGGCGGAGGCAGAGAGAGAGAAAGGGAGAGGGCGAAAGACGTGGGTGGCCAATTGGGCAGCGTCTGGCGAGCTGGTCATGACTGGTGGGCCGAAGCCAGCAGTGCAAGCAGCCACCAAAGTGGGCAACCCAGCAGCCAGTGCAGCAGGAAAAGGGGGGGAGGAGAAGAAGGCCAAGCTAGGGGCAGGAAGGTGACTTTCTCCTTTTTTTTTTCAAATCAAATGTTTATCAAATTCTATTTTCTCCATTTTCATTTTAAGCCAAATTCAAATAAGTTTTGAATACAAATTTCAAATCTTCTAGCCCTACACTCAATCAAAACCCAAATGATTCAAATGAATGCAACAAACAAGTTTCTAAACTTATAGTTTATTTTATTTATTCAATATTTATTTATTTGGCCTAAGTTAAGAATACCTAGAAAATGTAATAAATGCTAAGAATTAATTGCTAATTTGTGGTAAAAATTTTTGGGTGTTACAATTATTTAAGTTGGGATTTAAACTATGAAATTCTAGAGATTTTGACATAGAAAACATTTATACTAATGCATAGGTCACGTCGTTATGAATCCAACGCAACTTGAACGGACTATTTCAGAGTTAAAATGAATAAGTTATGATTTAAACAAGTTTTCCTTTAGTTAAATAATAGATTAAATCTACCCATAAATTTTAAATATTGAAAACATGCCTAACAGTAGTATAAGCACGTAGAAAATGTAAATACAGTCCTAACGCAATTCGAACGGGTCAAATCGGACTTAAAACATAAAAGTTATGCATGAAATAAGGTGCAATGGCATTTCTGCAAATAAACTGAACTTATTTTTGAATTAAAACAATAAAAATATGAATTTACTCGATTGCTGGACTGCGTGTACTATTTCTGGAAAATACAGGGTCCTAAACGAATAAAAACAGGACTAAATTGTATTTATTTTGAACTGGACTGGACTGCGGGTTAATTCCGTGGAAACCGAGGAGCTTTTCTGCAAAATGTGCGTGGCTGACCCGATGTTGACCACAGCCACTGACTGGGCAACCACGTGGCGCGCGCGGACTAGCGCGGTGCACCACACGTGCGGTGGACTTGCTGACATCAGCGCGGTGTACTGTGTCCACGGTCCACGGCGGACTGATTACGCATCGAAGGGGTACGGGCTTATCGTGGCCGTCCACGTGAATCCGACGGCGCAGGCATGTACGGGACGAACTCCGGTGATTGCACAGCGGCTCCGGCGAGCCCGCCGTGGGCGGCGGCGAGCCGTGCGCTACAGCACACGCCGATACGACGTTCCAGACCATCCTGATCGAAACTAAATACACAGGAAGGGAGTACATGCGCTTGCAGACTCAATGGGGCGCAAACCGACAGCGGGGAACGCACCGAGGTGCCGATCCTATAGCAGCGCCATGGCCGGCGGGGCGGGATCTTGCTGGTACGGCGCTCTAGGGCATTATTTGAGGAATGGAGAGCACGGGAAGATGGAGAATCTCACTGCGAGGTCGAAGGAAGGGAGCACGGCGTCTGGGAAGGCCCCGAAGGGGCGGGTCATCGACGACGGCGTCTGGAGAGAGAGAAAGGGGTGCGGGTGGGGATGAATCCGGGCAATTCGTGACCAAAACCGAGAAATGTTGGTACCTACGGCTGAGTCGGGTCACGGCGGAGCTCACGGGCGCGTTGGCGTTGAGGTAAGGGCTCGAGAACGGTGGATTTGCCGGCGGCGATGGCGAGAGCGTGAGCACGGATGGGGAAAAGGAGAGAGAGGCGCTCGGTTTGGGTTTTGTAGGCGGACAGGTGCTGCGTAGATGGAAGGGGAGCGTGGCGCGGCGATTTTGGGCGCCTGCCATACGGGCACGGGCGCGGCTGCTTGCCGAGCATGGCAACGCCATCATCGGCGGCGAGAAAGGAAAGGGGAAGCATATGGAAGAAAGGAAAGGGAGAGGACGGCGGCTGACGGATGGGGCCAGCAGCGTAGTGAGATGGAGAAGGGAGAGAGTGGCCGTGCGGGCGCCAAGGTGAAGCCGAGGCGGGCCGGGCGCCGAGTTGGGCCGCCGAGCAGGCCAGGCCGGGAAAGGGAAGGGGAGAAAGAAAAGGCCAGGCCAGAAAGGAGGAAAGGAGCGGGCCGTGGGGGCGAGGAAGAGTGGGACTTCGGGCCAAAATGAGAGAGAGGGGTTTTTCTTCTTCTTTTTATTTCTCCAAATCCTTTTTGCTTTTCTTAATTCAAAACAAATTCAAATATGAACCGAATCGAGTATAAATATGATTTAAAATACACTTTTTAATTCAAACTTAAAGGAACAAATTTTGGGTAAGTTTTCTGAGAATAACTTTTTAAATTCTTTCATTTTCTAATTTTTCTTTTCTTTTATTTCAAAGCCATTTTAAATTTCATTTGCAAAAGCAATTTTAACCATTTTGAATTTTCAATCAAAACCACTCAACCAATTAAATCAAATGCAATGGCATGTATGCTCAAACCTATTGCTACCTTATGATGAATTTTAATTTAATGGCAAATTTTCATTTTCCTATATTTCATGTGCACAAAAATTCCAAATTAAATCTTTTTAGGTCCATTTCCACATATTCAAATTTCAGGGTGTTACAGCTTTCTAGCCCTTCCTTGTTCTCAAGTCAAGAGACTTAACTCTTGAGATGAGGGGTGAGTTTACTAGCTTTAAGAGATGGTTACGAACCTCCCGGGGCTACCACACAAGTTGGCAAGCTCCATGGGCGACGCTTTAGCCAGCTAGGAGCCAAGCTCCAAGAGTAACAAACATAACCGCCAGCCTAAATATGAACCAAGTGCTCTTTAGAGTTTGGGAATCAATGGAGCTGCTCTCTCATCGAGTTTGGGACCCTTTTTCCTTAAGGATTGATGGGGAAATCAATGGATTTGCTTGAGGGCTTGAGGTCAACAATGGAGTGAGAGAGAGAGAGAGCTCCTACTCTATTTTGGGCATGCTGAAGTGTGGAAGAAGAGAGCTGGCTCGTTACCATTGGGAAGGAAGGAGAAAGCTATATATACCCTCGGCCCCCAACGGTCACTAAAATCACAGATAGCCATTGGGAAGCAAAGGGAAAAGTATATATTCCACCAACCCTCAACAGACACTGCACACAAGAGGTCGGGCGAGACGAGGACATGACCAAAGGATCGGGCGTGCTGGAGCCCGTGACCTTGGGGTCAGGCGCGACTAAGCCTGCGACCAAAGGGTCGGGCAATATGGAGCCCACAACTTTGGGGTCGGGTGAGACGGAGCCCGCGACCAAAGGGTCGGGTGAGCGGAGCCCACGACCAAGGGGTCAGGCGAGCCGGAGCCCGCGATCGTGGGGTTAGGTGAACCGAAGCCCAGGACCGAGGGGTTGGGCGAGCCGGAGCCCGCGATCAAGGGGTCAGGTGAACTAGAGCCCACGACCGAGGGGTCGGGTGAGTCGGAGCCCGTGACCAAGGGGTCAGGCGAGCCTCTCTTCAAGTGCGGCAGTGCCACACCACTCAAGACAATAAGGGTAATAGTGAAGTGTAGACTATCTTGGCTATAAATCGGAGGATGCTTGTGGTAGTTTGAGCACTTGGTAGCACATATTAGCTTAAGCATTGTGCCCCTTTATAGTACGGCTTTTCCTATACTCAAATTCAATATATAAAAGAATTTAAACCTCCTTTGAGTTTGAAGCCATCTACATTTGTAATTGGGGACTCCTCCGTTCCATGTAGCATCCTCGAATATAAGTTCCCTGCTTGTTATCTCGATAAATCTCATTAGTTCTCTAATTGCGTTGTCATTATCACCAAAACCCACAATTAAGGCTTGATTGCACTTTCAATCTCCCCTTTTTTGGTGATTGATTACAACCCAATTAGAGCTTACAAAAGATATGAAATAAATACTGAGACTTTCGAGCCATGGGTGTAGAGCCTCCCCCTAAGTATGTGAATAGAGAATTGAATTCTCAAATTGGCATAAGAAGCCAAGATTCACATTTTAGTGAAAGTGATGGGGCTCCCCCTACATCCATGCTCCTGTTTGGTGCTGCATACTGTGTAAAATGTGATGCAAATGACAGTTTATGCATAACATGGTTTGCTGTTGCAGCTGGGTGTGGCTTTGCCGCACTTGCTGTAACAGCACCAATCAGAACAGACACCACATAGCATGTGATACATATAACGATATACATTCTAGCATAATTGTATCACAAGCAATAGCATAGATTAATATATGTCCATATCCCACAAAAGAGTCAAATAGTAGCATTATTTCACAATTTAGAGTTTTGAACGACTCTCAAACTTTCACCGAACAAAGACTACGCTAAATGGATACAAACATGACTCTAGCTGTAGCAACCTCCATGGCGTCAAAAAAGTTGTTGACCCCTCTAATTTTCTCCTCCTTTGACATAAAGCACCAAAAAGAGAAGAAAAGAAGAAAGATTAACACCTACTCATCATCTCCCTGGATGTCCGTCCAATCAATATCATCACCTCCTGCAGCCCTAGCACCTCCTGCAGCAGTCCTGGCACCACCATCACCATCATCGTCATCGGAGTCAATACGTTCACGGCCCTGACTGTGAGTAGTGGCGGTGTAGCGAGTGGAACGCCTCAGCTCCTGTCTTTAATGGTATCCATCCAGGGTCTTATCCCAATCTACTGCTTGTCCCTGCTCCTCCTCCTCCTCATCATCATCATCTAAATCTATGTTGGAGAGACTCGGAAGGTCATACTGTGGAGGAGGTGGAATAGGAGGAAGTGGTGGAAGGTCCTGTCCACACTGCTGACGCTGCTCAAGCTATGTCTCATACGCTATGTCAGCTGCATAGGTGCACTTGCCGAAGATTGCCTTCAACCACTTGCCAAACTTCTTCATCTTTCCTCCTTTACGAGACCTAGAGCGGGAACACTCAGGGATATCTACATGAGCATGAGAGCTCCCCGCTCCCTGAGCAGCTGTAGCTAGCTAGGTCTTCTCAATTTTGTAGATGGTGTGCATCCCATCCTTCAGAAAATAAAATCCAGTGACCCTCTCAATCATGAACATGAGGTAAGGGGCATAGGGCAGATCCTTCTCCCATCCTCCACTGCAAATCTCAACTCAGTCCACTTGAATTTAGGGACATTGAACCTATCCCCACATGGAGCAAATCTAGCCAATACATTTCTCACATAGCCATTAATATCTGAGGCTACTCTAGGGGCAATAGCAGCCATCAGCGACGTTGAGAGAGGGCTGGCAGCTACCGCGGCACTGCCAGAGATTGGCAACGCATGGCCAAGCGTCGACGACGGTGTGGGCGCAATCGGAGAGAGAGGCATGGGCATCGGCGTCGGGGTAAGAGAGAGAGAGAGAGAGAGAGAAAGGAGTTACTATGGAACTAAGGATAAGAGGAAGAATAAAAGGGCCCAATAGTAAAACCATTTGGACCGAATCTCAATTGAAGTTTCAAAGTGCAGCACTGCTGCACGGTAGGTGCAACACTGTCGCACTCCCCAAAATAGTGGGAGTGAGCTATAATCTTTATGACTCTCTTTGTATAAGATATGGACACATATCACCTATATACCATGACTAGAAATAAATAATCAATACATACCATGATCATGATACATAAGTTGCCTTTTAGAGATCATTTTCAAGCACAATATGAAAATTTTCAACTCTTTTGCCTAGATACTAGTTTATCAAACATAGGCATGCTAAAATTCAAACCACATTACAAGAATCAAATATATTTATCTCACTCATAAGCACAAAACCTTGACTCGTCGAGGGGCTTTGTGAAGATATTGGATAGTTGCATTTCGGTGCTCACATGGCGAATTTCGATATCTCCTTTGGTTTTATGGTCTCTCAAGAAATGATGATGGATGTCTATGTGCTTGGTTCTAGAGTGGCTTACGGGATTGTTTGCAAGCTTAATGCCACTCTCATTGTCACATAATAAAGGGATTTTGGTAAAAACACATCCGAAATCACGAAGAGTTTACCTCATCCAAAGTAGTTGGGCACAACATGCACCGCCGCAACATACTTGGCCTCGGCAGTGGAAAGGGCTACACAATTTTGCTTTTTAGAACTCTAAGACACTAGGGATCGTTCAAGGAATTAACATGTCCCCGAAGTGCTTTTTCGATCTACTTTGCAACCGGCATAATCGGAATCTAAATACCCAAGTAGATCAAACTTAGAACCCTTAGGATACCACAAACCAAGGTTAGGAGTGTGTACTAAATATTTTAAGATTCTCTTAACGGCCACCAAGTGACACTCTTTTGGGTTAGCTTGAAATCTAGCACACATGCACACACTAAGCATAATATCGGCCCTAGATGCGCACAAATAAAGTAGAGAGCCGATCATGGAATGATATACCTTGGTATCCATGGCTTTCCCTTCAATGTTGAGATCAAGATGTCCATTGGTTGGCATGGGAGTTTTGATAGGCTTGGCATTCACCATGTCAAACTTCTTGAGCATATCATGGGTGTACTTTGTTTGACTAATAAAAGTTCCATCCTTCACTTGCTTGAATTGAAATCCGAGGAAGAACTTTAATCCACCCATCATGGACATCTCAAATCTCTTTGTCATGATTCTACTAAATTCCTCACAAAAAGTATGATTAGTACTACCAAATATTATGTCATCGACATATATTTGGCACACAAATATATCTTTACCAACTTTGTGAGTGAAAAGGGTAGGGTCGGCTTTGCCTATTTCAAAGCCTTATTTAAGCAAGAATTCCTTAAGGCATTCATATTATGCTCTTGGTGATTGCTTAAGCCCATAGAGCGCCTTTTGGAGTTTGTAGATGTGGTTGGGGAACTTGGGATCTTCAAAACCTGGTGGTTGCTCAACATAGACTAGTTCTTGAATGGGCCCGTTGAGGAATGCACTCTTCACATCCTTTTGATATAGCTTGAAATTGTGATGAGCAGCATAGGCTAGAAGCATTTGGATTGCTTCAAGTCTTGCCACCGGTGCATATGTTTTCTCAAAGTCCAAGCCCTCTACTTGAGTGAAACCTTGAGCAACCAATCTTGCCTTGTTTCTTGTCACCATGCCATTCTCATCTTGCTTGTTGTAGAAGACCCACTTGGTGCTAATGATATTGGTGTTGGGTCTCTCCACCAAGGTCCACACTTGATGTCTTTTGAAATTGTTGAGCTCATCTTGCATGGCCATCACCCAATCTGGATAACCAAGTGCTTGCTCAACCTTAAAAGGTTCCAAAGAGGAAACAAACGAGTAATATTGGCAAAAGTTTGCTAAATGTGAATGAGTTGTTACCCTCTTTCGAAGGCTCCCAAGGATGTTGTCAACGGGATGATTCCGTTGTATTGTTTGCCTTAGCCTTGGATGATCAATGGTCTCTTGTCCATCTTCTGGATCTTTATTATCTTCTTGCTCGAATATAGGTTGCAGGTTCTGTCCTTGAATCAGAGTTGGACTTGCTGCTGCTGTTAGAGGGAGTGCGGCACTACCGCTCTTATGTGCGGCACTGTCGCTCTACTAATTTTCAGCAGGGGTCGGCTCCCCCTCAGCATCAGGTACGTCAGCGGAACTTTGTTTATCAGCAACTTAAGGAACCTCCACTTTAGTGACTTCATCTTCTTATGGTCTTATATCACGAATAGCCAATTGCTTGATTGCTTTACATGGTGGATCCTCCTTTCCTACAACACTTGAATCAACTTGCTCCACTTGAGAGCCATTAGATTCATCAAATGTCACGTCTACTGCTATTTCAACTCTCCTGGAGGTTTTGTTGAAAATGCGATAGGCATGCTCATTTGATCCATAACCAAGAAGAAAACCTTCATCAACTTTAGGTGCAAACTTAGAGATTTTGGGTTTCTTGTTAAGTATGAAACACTTGCACCCAAACTCTCTAAATTAAGACACCTTAGGCTTGTTACCAGTTAGAAGCTCATATGGAGTTTTCTTCAACTTTTTGTGTAGGTAGAGGTGGTTGATGGTGAAAGGATCAAGATGCCCAAGATGGGGGGGGGGTGAATTGGGCTAATGCTAAATTCTTTGCAATTATTAAGCTCTACACTTAACCCACTTCACCCCTTGTGCCTAGAATGTGTTTCTATTGTTCTACCGCACAAAAGTTTTGCACCCTAGGTTCTAATCCTACTCTTGCATGGCAATTCTAGGAATGTAAAAACATGAAATGAATTGCTCAAATGAAAATTCTCAAAGTAAAGATAGGGAAAGGAACACGGCAATGTTTTCCCGAGGTATCGGAGAGTCGCCACTCCCCACTAGTCCTCGTTGGAGCACCTACACAAGGGTGTAGCCCCCCCTTGATCCGGGCAAGGATCAAGTGCTCTCTACGGGCTGATTCTTCGACACTCCGTCACGGTGAATCGCCCACAACTGCTCACAACTTGAGTTGGGTCATCCACAAGCTCCGTCGGATGATCGCCAAGCTCCCAATCACCACCGAGCCATCTAGGTGATGGTGATCACCAAGAGTAACAAGCACAAACTCTCACTTGACCATGACAAGCATAATGAGAAAGGTGGATGCACACTTGCTACTCTCTATGCACTAATGAGGTCCTTAATATTGGATTCGTAAATCTTAATCACCTTACTAGGGCTCTTGCTCTCCCTTGCACTCCAAAGGTGTTTCTTAGCTGAACAAATGGGCAAGAGACCTCCCTTGGATGAGTGGAGTAAGTATTTATACCCCCTCATTCAAAACATAATGTTTGGAGGCTGAGTTAGCATTCTGCAGGGTGACCGGATGCTCTAGTCAGTGTGACTAGACGCTCCAGTCAGTTATACTCGCCACTGTGTGAGAAAGATCCATTAAGTTCTGACTAGGCTCTGACCAGCATCCGGTCAGCACTTACCGAACGCGTCCGTTCAAGAAAAATGCTCTCTAGAACCTTACTGATGTTGACCGAATGCTGGCACCCAGAGTCCGGTCACTTCACTGTTCAACGTCTGGTCAGTTACTGGATCCTGACCAGCGTCCGATCAGCACCAACCGGACGCGTCCGGTCAGGAAATAGTCTCTCTAGAACCTCTCTGGAGTTGACCAAACATAGGTACCCAGCGTCCGATCACTTTAGTGTTCATCGTCTGGTCAGTACCAGACGACTGTAGTTGATCAAATGAACTGACCGGACTCAACCTCCAGCGTCCGATCAAAACCAGACCAGCATCTAGTCAATCATTTGACCGTCCATTCACTTCTAACTCAAAATCCTATGTGAATGAAGTTTACTCCAATTGATCTTAGGGCTATTCCTGAGCTACCTAGTGCTAGGTTTGACAAGTGTGCACCACACCTAACCCACTAGACTCACCTAGCTCAAGCTACTAGTCCATACCCCCCTTAATAGTACGGCCAAAGGAAAAACAATGTCCTAAACTACTCTAAGTGTCTCTCCAACACCAAACGACACTTATAACTAGTCCGTCCTTAACCTTGTCGTCCATCCTTTGAAAACAAAAATGATTTCCATCGTCAGGGGCATGACAACCATTATTGCCCAATCAATTTGTCGGCTTGAAATTTTCGTCCCGTGCTAGGGCACACGAGCAAGCCGGAAGGGTCCACTCGATGGAGCTGGAGATCCACCTAGCTTCAACACAAGGATTATCGATCCTACGTACTCCTCCCAAGACGTGCCAGTCAATTTGACCCTGCAATTGATAAGGAGAGAAAGCTAATCAGTAATTTAAGGCGGAACATGCCGGTGTTGCCAGACAGTCCCGAATGTGCGGCTTTGAGAGCCAATGTGTGGCTTTGAGATCTTCGTCCTCTTCTAGGGCCAACGAGCCCTCTCATGCTACATCTTTTGCGCGGTCTCGTTGTCAGATTCTTCCGACTCCTACAACGGCGACGACGCCGCAGCGTTTTCTCCGAGAGTGGAGGGCGGCTTAGAGCCGCTATTCTGAGGCAACTCAGGAAAATGGCCAGCTCAAGATCCGCCTTGGTGGTCTCTCAAGCTGCTCTTCATGCGATCGAGGAGGAGGCCAGCGCCATTCAAGCGTGGCTGGCCGAGTTTGACGCCGTGGTGGAGGGTAAGACGAACTTTTGGAACACCTCAATTCTGATTTCCACTGCCTTTATCTTGATAGTTCTTCTGTTTTTTGTGATCGTCAGCCCTGATAGTGCAGTCCCTCCAACTAGCGGCGAACGTGGCCGTAGATGCCGTTAACGCTAGGGGCTCCCTCATCAATGCTTGCCTCCATGACATTCTGGCCCGCGTTCAAGAGATCGCCCTCCATGGCGTTCGTCATGGTGCGTCGATGGCGCTGACCGCGGTGCAAGTCTAGATCGGGTATGAGCTCCACACCATGGAGACTGGTTTCCCAATGGGCGACGGCCCCGAGGAGCATGAGGATCTGCTCGAAGAGTTTGTCGTCATGGCTGAGGCGATTGCGGACATCACATCTGCTCGGGATGTGGTGAACAAGGTCTTTGATTAGTTTGTACTTAGGGCAAATTAATGAACAAAGTCTCTTGCTCTTCTATGAACGTGTCTTAGTGCAATGCCCTCATGTATGTCATGACTGTCTTTTTTTTGTTTTTGTTTTTGTTTTTGTTTTTGCTCTATAGGCGATACATATTGCATCGGCCTTTTTCACATCTTCAGGCTTATTTTTTGAACTAGAGGTGATACCCCTCTGGTACCGGCTATTAGAGCCGATGACTAAACGAATCGGCTATCAAGTGTTGATCAAATGTTAGGATAATGTCCCTTCAAATATTTCTCATCGATCGCTATTGATAGGTTGCATCAGCACTCTTTAGACCAAAGGTTAAATGATCGAATAGTCTAGGCCAAGCATCTCATTAAGCGAAACAAAACTTCCTTTAATTGATTTATCAACTTTGGATTGCACTTATGATTCGACTTAGCGTTCACAAATGTTGGCCTAAGCCTATCTCCAGGACCAATGCTTACTCCCCTTAATCCAACGGCTGACGCGAAGCCATGAGTATTTATCAAAACAAACTCTTAGAGCCGATTGCTTAGATCGGCCGTTGGCCTTCATTACTGATCTTAAAGAAGCCTCCTTCTCATAACTTGCTAGAAAAGCATTCGAAATCTACTAGTTCCCAAAAGACTGGATCGGCTGTTGCGATACTTTTAGACTCATCAGCGCGAACCAGTTTGACATCATCTCCATGCCATTGAATCAAACGTTGATGCATGGTTGATGGCACACAATAGTTTGCATGAATCCAGTCACGACCAAAGAGTAAACTGTATGATCCTTTTCCATTGACGACGAAGAATGTGGTGAGCTAAGTCTTACTCCCTATTGTCAATTCGACGTTCGTTGCCCCCCGGGTCTTAGACGCATTACCCCCAAAGTCCATAAGCATCATGTCCGTCTCAATCGGATCTCCTGGTCCCTTGCCAAATTTACAAGAAGTGGTGTAAGGCATGAGATTGATAGAAGCACCTCTGTCCTCTAATATTTTGTTCATCGGCTTCCCATCAACAAAATCTTTCACATATAAAGCCTTTAAGTGCCGATGCTTGACTGGTTTATCAAATATAGCCTGCTGTATAACTGTCAGCTTGGCAACTAACTCCTCATACTCCGATCCATTTGAATATTAGCCAAGGGTTGCCTTCTATCGGCTGTTTGCTTAGCGCGCCATACTTGTGGTTACCAGATGCTTGAGCCTGTTCTAACTCTTTGTTCCTTAGGCGTTGTACCCTTCTCTTCTGGCTTCTTGTCAAACCCCCTGGACACCATTGGCCTTCCTGCCAAACATATTCTTCTTCATTACTTTCTTCTTCATAATCAGCCTAGTTTTGATCAACAACTCTTTTTCCAAGCCGATTATGAACACTTGCATTTTTAAGTGCTGATCCATATTATTATGATGATATGCATCTTGAGCATGGATAGACCGGCGGTTGGCTTGAGATTGCCTAAACTCCCAATATTGATCGCTGCACTCTGGACAATTATTCCTGGTAGGCAACTTCAAACCTTCGTTCTAGCAATGTCTGAAGAAAGGACAATTCCAATGTGATTCAGCTTGCTTTCCCTCATACCTCTCTTCTTCCTGTTGACACTAGTATTCTTGCTCTTCTAACCAACCCTGATAATCCTTTTCCTTCTCCCACTGTCATTTATTCAACAGAATTTGAGATGTAACCCGTGGCTTTGTCGCCCCATCTTTTAACGTTTCTCTCCGCTCATATCAGCTCTTTTGATTGTTTGCCACTTGAAGTCTCTGATTGTAGACATGATGATCTATATCTCTACGGATCCTTTGAATTGATGGTGCTATTTTTTGTGCCGACGACGGTATGTGGCCTGATGTGCAAAAATTAATCATCTAGTTCTAACCTTGCCCTGCCGGCTGTTGCACATGTTGCACTGACGATCTAGGATTATACTATATCTGATTCATAGTAGTACCTTGAGCTTGCTCAGACAAGCTCTAAACTACCTGGACATCATCAATAACAACTGGTGCTGCTTCTTGATGGCTGGTACCTACTTGATTAGTCCCCTAGGTCGACGGATGTGGAATGTTGTAATAAGCCGGTCCAACCTGATCAACTGGAAACCCATGAAACAGCTCCTTCATAGTGTTGTGGAATGTGTTCAAGAAAAATCCATTATGGTTTGATATGGCATCATGAACAGATTTGTTTATAGCTTATGTGAAGAAATGCCTGTCTTTAGTCTCATCTGCATCTGTTTGCCCATGCAACAGAACTCTTGGTAGTAGATATTTCTGAACAATTGTATTGTCACGTGTTTTGGTGTAGGACAACAAACACTTGTTTTGAAATTTTTCTATAGCTTTGCCGATGACATCTTTATCTCTATTAGGTAGGTCTTCATAAGGTATCATAAGGATGTCATTATTATTGTAAGCCACCATGATGATTGTGGGGTCCCACCGGGCGTGCCAGAACGTGTGTCGGCACGAAATTTTCATCCCGTGTCGGGGCACACGAGCAAGCCAGAAGCGTCCACTCGATGGAGCTAGAGATCCGCCTAGCTTCAACGCAGGGATTATCGATCCTGTGCACTCCTCCCGAGACATGCCAGTCAATTTGAGGCGGAACATGCCGGTGTTGCCAGACAGTCCTGAATGTGCGGCTTTAAGAGCCAATGTGGAAGGAGATCGACTAAATAGCTGATTCCAGCATATTCATAAGAATAAATCAGTTAAAGCTCATGGAATTATAGAAGAAAAAATCGGTTATCATTAAAGATGAACATCGTTATTTAGACAAATATTAGTCAATGGCAATAGGATGTCAACACTAATCAGTTTATGCTGAGCCAATGACTACAAGTAACCAAATCCCTTTTTTGTATGAAAATTCAGCCCATCATCATTTAACCATTTAATAAAGATAAATCTATGAACATATTAAATCTCGTCTATCGCTATGACTAGTGGGGCATGAGGCAGAATCATGCAGACCGTAAAACAACAATAAATTCGATGACCCTAACTTATTACTAATATCAGTGGGGCATGAGGTAGAATCATGTAGGCCGTAATACAATAATAAGATCATGGGGCTAACACATCTTTCAACCTATCTTTACTTCAACGGTCTCGTGACGTGAACTGCATATGTGAAAACACTCGATATCGGCTAAAACAGTCGATTCAGGCATAGCGCACAATTAAAGTCATGACTTATTAGGAACAGATCTACCAGATAACGATCCCCACTCCATGGTGCTAACAGTGGGGTGTGGCGGAATCACATAGGCTGTGATAACGGGCCATGGAACAGTTTTTGTTAGCCGATAGATCTATTCAAGACTAGACATGCCTTAACCGCACACTATGCACGATCAAGATTGACATAAAACAGTCGATAAAACATAACTCATTATTTTAAGGTGTATATTAGATCAGTTTAGATTAATAAATGATGGGCTAAACAGGATATAAGGCCGATCTAGATCAATCCCAATCGGGCGAAGTGATATTGCTGTAGTTAAATAAATAATGAAAGCAATAAGCAATATCGGTAACTTAATGAATCTATCCGAAGGACGCCACCCTTAGATAGAGCCGATAACTTGACCTTAATCTAGTTCGAGCAGTGGAGGTCGACCGGATCGATGCAGCCATACTTGAACTAGACAAGATTCGATAACTAGCTTATACTAGAGTCATAGTGGAGGTCAGCCGAATCGATGCAGCCGTACGAACAGAAGTATAAGCCATGACGGAACTTACAGACATGCCAGAGGTCGGCCAGACTGATTCAGCCCTGCTCACTGAAGAACTCATCGAGATCTACTCTACTCCTACTCCTAAAGGGTGGCCAGAGCCAAAAAAAGTAAGTAACTTGTATTGGATTGATTGTGTGTTGTTACAATAGCCGGGGTCCAATATTTATACCCAGAGCCTAAACATGAATCCTATTGGAGCACGACTCATTATAATCTTCGGCATAGAAGAAAACATTCCTAATTTAAGATAACTTGGACCCTAATCTTTTCCTTTTTGTAGAGTCCGATATGTAATTTCCTAGAACCAACCGTAGCTCATGATCGCTATCTGCTGACGTCATCCAAAGAGATCCGATTCCAGAGTCGTATCTGAATCAGCTGATACTGATCCTTAATTCCTTATGCAATCGATTCCTTGATCGACACAATTTTGGAAGCTTCGGGTTCTCGCGTTTGTCTCCAAATTTTGGTGTAAACACAATTTCCATTACCTTGACCTAACTCAAATTGCATCTGCAAAACACATGTTAGTCATAGTAATCTCATGTCGTCATTAATCATCGAAACCCAACTAGGGTCCTAGATGCTTTCAATATCCCCTTTTTGGTGATTGATGACAACACAACCTCGAGTATATAAAAGAGATGAGTGAGGTTTTCAACATGCTTGGTTCATATAAGCTTTTGACAAACAAGAACAAAAGGGTTAGACATGCTTATATGATCCAAGCCAACATGGTGTACTCAAAAGATATGAAATAAGCATGAGTACATGAAGTAAGGCTCATTTGAATTGGAGTAAAACGCGGAAGCAAAGCAAATGAGCATAACCAAGTGACATGACATATATATATAAATGTAGAGAGCACACATGTCACATAAGTCTAACTAACACATGTATATAATATAATGCATGAAAGTAAACATGAATGCATGAAGTATCACACAAAAAAGACCAAAAGAATAATATCAAGACTATCTCACACGCTCCCCCTAGATCTAACACTCCCCCTAGATCTAACATACTCACTCCCTCTCCCCCTTTGGCATCAAGCACAAAAACCTAAGGGTCAGACGGTAGGACAGGAGCAGTCGAGTCGGGCGCTGAGGTGCGGTGAGAGATCTAAAACTGAGCTGCATCATCCTCTAACCCTGAACTCTGAGTGGTATGACCCTCTGTAGCTGGAAGTGAAGGTGAAGCAATCGGGGTCTATTCAGTAACTAGCGCGGCCTGTGACTCTGGAGGTGTCATTGTAGGAAGTGGAGCCACATCTACCGCTGTCGCTATGACTGTCTGAGGTGGCTCGGACGATGCAACAGATGACGGAATCATCTCTGTAGTACCGGTAACTAGAGCAACTATGGTAGGGATAGGGACTCATAACTCTAGAGGTGTAGGCTGCCCTATAAGCTCACTGAAGGTAGCACTGAGACTCCTAGAGACAGAGGTGTTTATCACTAACACTGAAGAACTCTGAGTCAGAGTGAAGCCTGTAATAATAGGAGTAAAGTGAGGACCCTGAGCTGTCACTGGTGAAGCAAACCACTGGGACACCTGCTCTGTAGGTGAAGCAAACTGAGTAGCTGGTGGTCCCTGACTCTGAAGCCCACTAGGCTATACAGCTGGATTCACTAGAGTGGTAGTAGCAGGCTGGCCTATCTGAGGTGTAGACTGCTGAGGAGCAACTCCAATAGCAATGAATACATGATGCATAAAGCCAAGTAGCTGCTGCTAAATCATAAGCTGCTGCTGCTTGGCCTGCTGCTGCCTTTGAAACTCATCTTGTCGAGCCTGAACCCAAACAAGTGCAGCGGCGGTGTCGGATATCTATACCTGGGTATCCGAGCCAAAGGATTAAAGAGCATCACATCACCTCATCCGATGGTTAAAGACGCAAATATGGCCTTGTCAGACCCCTAGGGTCCAGGCCCCGCCTCGTCCGATGCTGAGGATGAGGTTTCCACCTCGCTCGACCCCTAGGGGCCGAGCCACGCCTCGTCCAACGCTAAGGATGAGGTTTTCGCATCGTCCGACCTCTAGGGGCTAGAACACGCCTCGTCTGGTCCCACGGGGAGGGCCCCGCCTCGTCCGACCCTTGGGGGTCAGATTCCGTCTTGCCTGGCTCCTAGGGAGAGATTTTTGCCTCGCTCGATCCATGGTGATCAGTTTTCCTACCGGACCTAGGTAATGGTCCCAGGGTAGGGCTCGAATCGCTTCAACCACTATGGCATGGAAGCGCACGCCCGGGAGCACATCTCGGACGTGTCCTGATGCGACTGGCGGTCGCATCGGGCCATGCTGGGAAACTCACGTCGCCCATCGCATCAATAGGCTAGCACTGTGCTGCCAACTCCCTGCCTGACCACCATCCAATGTCAGTCAACCGGCGTTAGTTGATTGGCACTGTACCGCTAGCCCCCCACATAACTTCTGTTAGGGGACCCTCTGACCATTCCGTCCGCTCGGATGGGACGGAGGACAAGGATGGTGTACGACGCCTGCATGTAAGCTGCAGCGGCCAACAGGACCCTAGTACGATGCCACTGCCACCACGCTCTACAGAGTCGGTGAGACCCACGCAAAGAGGAGGACGGCACACCTCTGGGAGCCTAATTTTCTCTTTCCTTTTTTTCTCTTCCCTTCGGTTGCCGCTCTGAATCTAATCTGTTACCATCAACAATGAGGTTCGACCGGATTGATGGCAGCTATGATGATAATAACAAACTAAAATTGAAGAATTTGTAAAACCATCTATACTTTGACAAGCTTTCCGAAAGACATGCTATACGTGAAGGCTCAAATGAATCAGCTGAAATAGCCGATTCAGGTGAAAAGGGACTACATCATGTGAACAATCGACTATTTCATATGGACCAACCTATGGACTCATCAGACTTATCCTACTATCTCTAACAGTGGGGTTCGACCAGATCGATGCAGCCATGATAAAGACAACAAATCAAACCCTTAAAGTACACAGATCTATTCACGCTTAATAGAATCATGGACGCACACTGTAGGCGTTAAAGCATAGGCGATCGGCTATTTAGCCGATGTAGGCATAGCAAAGAGTTAAAGTCACGCCTAATCAAGAACAGATCTACTAACTAGCGTCCTCCAATCTAAAGTGCTATCAGTAGGGATCGACTGGATCGTTACAACCATAATAGCGAACCGTAAACCAGATTTAACTAGCCAGCAAACCTCTTCAAGATCATACATGCCTTAACAGCGTACGATGCATGATCAAGATCAAAATAAAAAAGCTGATAAAACATAACCCATCGCTCAAAGTAAGAAACATTGTGTTGTAACAAAGCAAAGGACGGACTAAAAGGATATGAGGCCGATCTAAATCGATCTCGACAGAGCAGATTGATGTTGCTGCAAACTAATGACAATAAGAACATCAGCAAGGTCGGTAAGTTAATGAATCTACCCGAAGGACGCCACCCCTAGGTAGAGCCGATAACTTGACCTTAATCTAATTTGAGCAGTGGAGGTCGATCGGATCGATTCAGCCGTACTCGAACTAGACAAGAGTCGATAACTAGCTTATACTAGAGTTCATAGTGGAGGTCAACCGGATCGATGCAGCCGTACAAACAAAGTATAAGCCATGACGGTACTTACAGACAAGCCGGAGGTCGGCCGGACCGATGCAGCCCTGCTCGCTGAAGAACTCGCTGAGATCTACTCTACTCCTACTCCTAAGGGTTGGTCGGAGCCAAAAAAGGTAAATTGTATTTGATTGATTGGATGTTCTTTAAAATAGCCGGGGTCCAATATTTATACCAGGATCCCAAGCATGAATCCTACTTAAGTACGACTCATTACAATCTTTAGTATAGAATAAAACATTCCTAATTTAAGATAACTTGGACCCTAATCTTTCCCTTTTGTAGAGTCCAACATGTTTTCCCCAACGCCAACCGTAGCTCATTGTCGTTATCTACTGACATCATCTGAAGAGAGCCGATTCAAGTGCTGTATTTGAATCAGCTGATACCGACCTTTATGCAATTGATTCCTTGATGACACGATCTTGGGAGCTTCGAGTTCTCACATTCCTCTTCCCAAATTTTTGCGTAAACACATGCCCCCCAATTTTGGGATAAAAATAATTTTGTTCCAAAATTTCCATGCATGTACCTCTGATAGGTCGTAGTCACGGGTAGAGAATCTTGATGTGGGGTCTACTATCTGTCATCGTCTTTGCTAGCTTATGAGGTCATGCTTCAAAACTTTACGAGAGCATCTTTGCTTCATGGGCACTTGGATTCATCTTTCTAGGATGACAATAAAATGTCTGTCCGACTCTGGCAAGAGCAACTCAACAACTCAGTTATATTTCTCTTCTGCTTGCTTCCTCGAGTGCCCCTAGCTCCACCGGACCCTCCATGGTCTAATTCTTCACTATGAGGATCTTAAGTGGTTAGAAGAATTCTTGTGCATAGGGTGATTGTGTTGCTCATTTTAGCGCCTTGTCGAGCAAGAGGATCAGCTACTGCGGTTAGAAGAATTCTTGTGACATCACCTGAGTTTTCTCACCATGATTGTAGAGCTGTTCTAGTGTTTGTAAGGGCTAAAATGTGTGGACCCTTCCCCTTGTTTGCTTCATCAAATGCCCATTGGGAAAACCACAGACTTCTTTCCCACGGTATCCCAGCCGCCAAGAAATGAGCATTCTTTAGTAGGCGGCTTTCTTTCCCATTGTTTCCCAGTCACCGAGAAATTGGTTGGGTATATGAGCATCTTTTAAGCAGGCAGGCTTTCCCCTTCCCCTGATGCAATTTTATCAATGGGCCGATGTGACTTGGTCCATGATGACCTTCGGCCTTGAGGGGATCCAGACTCCCTTCAATCCAAAGAAGTCTTGGTGGGCTGATCGCCAGTCAATGCAAACCTTTCGTATCAATCCCACGATATTTTGTAATTATGGGAAGCAATAAGTCCGAATCTATTGTCTCTTCGTGATCCGTCCCCTGAATTTTTGGAATGTCGACCCGTTTCCATATCTGACTTTAATTCCCTTACCCCAGCGAAGCCTATCTTCTCACCTCCCGGGTTATATATACGGGCCATGACTGTGGATCGAAAAACAACCTGCGTCGCCCCAAACCTTCTGTATCTTTGGTGTGATTCTACCTTCCCATAGGTTTGATGGCACGGAGAATAGCAAGAGGTTTGCTAAGGAGGCCTTCAACGGGTCTGTGCCATCACGCCGGTGTCTCCATCATCAGGAGGGTGCAACCAGGGATGCTCCCACCGCCCTGGAGCATAGGGCCGACTCCGCTGAACTTTCGGGGTCATCTTTGTCAACAACCCGCCGCCAGCTCCCTTGCTACCCAAGGAGGTGGATCAACAATGATGATCTGATTGCCTCCATCGATCGGGCTAGCTAGAAGCTCACCGACTGCCTCTCCATCGCAGAATCGGCTCTGGCCATGGCTCGATGTCGATCACCCTCCAAGGCCGACTTGGTGGAGGATAGGTTGGCCAAGGCCAAGGCTAGAATCATGGGTGAGATGCCTAACACATCTTTCTGTCTCTTCTTGATTTTATCTTCAAGATCTTGATCATCCTTCCTTTGAATCTTTTTAGATCTATCGGCTCAGCTAGAAAGCCTCCGTTCAGCTGCGGAGTACGCGGCAGGATTCATCAATGCTAGGGGTGCCGTTCTGGTGGTTCACTTGCATGACATTCCGAACCATGTCAGAGAGGTCGCTCTACATGGCATTCGTCACGGCGCTGCCATGGTGTTGGTGGCTGCGCAAGCCCGCTCTGGCCATGAGCTTAGGCTTCTTCCCCATGGTTTTCTAGCCACCGAACACCCTGGGGATCATGAGCGCCTGGTTGAGGATTTCTTTGATGCCGCCAACTCCATAGCCCTCGCTACATAGGCCGAGGACATAGTGAATAAAGTGTTCCCTGGCCTTTAGCTTGTAATAGGAGAAGCTGACAAATAATTTCTTTTAATTGATTTCTCTTTTTGTCTCGTACTTCATGTTCCATGCATCAATTTATCCGTGTTTATTTTGCTCTTATAGGCGATACATATCGTACCGGCTTTTCCTCCTTTGAGTTTATTTTGAACTAGAGGTGACACCCTTCTGGTATCGGCTATTAGAGCCGATGATCGAACAAAATTGGCTGTCAAGTATTAATCTAAACGCTAGGATAATATTTCTTTATATATGTTCCATTGATTGCTCTGTCAAACTCTTCTTTTCCTCCTAGTCTTTCCAAAATATAAGCATTGCCATGCGCACAACATTTAATCCGATAAGGTCCTTCCCAATTAGGCGACCATTTGCCGAACTTGCTGTCATTTGACCCGATCGACATTTTCACCTTCCAGACTAAGTCTCCATCAGAAAATTGTTTGCCCCTGACCTTTTTATTGTAATACTTTGCAATCCTCAGCTTATTGGCTTCGATATTCTCAAGAGCATGCAGCCGGTGGCAACTCATGTCCTCTAAGTCATCTATCATAAGATTCTCATAGACTTCGGCTGACAAATCATTTTGCAATGTGACACGCCTCGATCCAGTTTGAATTTCCCAAGGAAGGACTGCATTATGACCATACACAAGTTCATAAGGCAATGTTTTAATCAATCCATGACAAGCCATCCTATATGCCCATAATGCCTCATTAAGTATCAAATGCCACTTCCTTGGCTGTTCCTCAATCTTTTTCTTGATCAGCTTAATCATAATCTGATTGGATGCCTCTGCCTGGCCATTAGCCTGAGCATAGTAAGGAGAGGAATTTAGCAGCTTAATTCCCATACTGGCAGCAAAATCTCCAAACTCTTTTGATGTGAACATTGTCCCTTGATCGGTGGTGATAGTTTGAGGAATCCCAAAATGATACACAATATGCTCCTTGACAGGTTGCACCAGAACTCTCTAGACCAAAGATTAAATAGTCAATCGATCCAGACCAAGCATCTCACTAAGCAGAACAACCTTTAAATTCCTTTTAATAAATTTGTCAACTCTGGCTTGTACTCAGGATTCGATTTAGCGCTTATATACGTCAGTTTAGGCTATCTCTAGGACCAATGTCTATCTCCCATAATCCACCGGCCAACGCGAAGCCATGATTATCCATTAAAACAAACTCTCAGAACCAATTGCTTGGATCGGCTGTTGGCTTTCATTACTGATCTTAATGAAGCCTCCTTCTCATAACTTGCCAGAAAAGCACTCAAAGTCTTCTAGCTCCCAAAATATTGGATCGGCTATCGCGATACTCACAGATTCATCAGCGCGAACCAGCTCGACATCATCTCCATGCCATTGAATCAAACATTGATGCATGGATGATGGCACACAATAATTTGCATGAATCCAGTCACGACCGAGGAGTAAACTATATGAATCTTTTCCATCGATGACGAAGAATGTGGTGAGCAGAGTCTTACTCCCGATTGTCAGTTCGACGTTCATTGCCCCCTGGGTCTTAGATGCATTAGCCCCAAAATCTTTAAGCATCATGTCGGTCTCAATCAAATCTCCTGGTCCCGGACAGTTATTTCTTGTAGGCAACTTCAAACATTCGTTCCAGCAAGGTCTGAAGAAAGGACAATTCCAATGGGATTCAGCTTGCTTTCTTTCATACCTCTCTTTTTCCTATTGATGCTGGTATTCTTGCTCTTCTAACCAACGCTGATAATCCTTTTCCTTCTACCGCTGCCATTTATTCAACAAAATTTGAGATGTAACACGCGGCCTTGTTGCCCCATCCTTCGACGTCTCTCCCTGCTAATATCGGCTCTTTTGTTGGTCACGACGTCTTCTAATTTCTCTATATTCATCAGCCGATATTTGCATCTCAGGATCGACTGTTCCAGTTTCTTTTGATCTAATTGATGTTAGCACTTTAGCCTTTGCTTTGAGCATCCTAGCATCAATCATGTTATGATCTCTAAGGAAAGGATTATCATCAAGTTTCATTTTTCGAGGCGCATCAAATTTGAGCCTTCCTTGCTGAATAGCCCTCTGTATATGTTGCCGAAAAACTCTACACTCATTAGTAGAATGAGAAGTGGCATTGTGAAATTTCCAGAACTTCTTATTCTTCAACTGATCGGGAGGCAATATAACATGATTATCGAGCAACTTGATCTGTCGCTTCTTGAGCAAGAAATCAAAGAGCTTGTCTGATTTTGTGACGTCAAAGTCATAGCTCTCTTTGACTCCTCTTCCCCAAGGATTTGGCACCATTACTGTCTTCTTATCCCAATTCCATTTGGCCACAGCAACCTCTTCTTCTTTGTCGTCCTCATAGTCGTCATCGACTGAATATAGATTATAGGCTTTGACCATTGTGGTACTTTTCTAGAATCGGGTATCTCTACACATATTCTAAAATTGGCTATTGAGTGCTACCACTCATTGAGCCAACTGACCTAAATTGTCAAACTCTTGTCTCAGCAGCTTCTCTCTCCACATTGGCAACATTCCTTGAACGGTCAAAGCAGCAAGTTGATCATCGGTCAAGTTCAATGAGAAGCATAAATTTCTTGTCTCTCAGAACCTCTGAAGAAACTCTATGCCTGATTCATTAGTTCTCTGCCTTATAGTCGTTAGATCGGTAATTTTCTTTTCTCCAGTCCTAGTATAAAAATATGTATGAAACTTCTTCTCTAGGTCAGCCCAATTGGCAATGGAGTTAACTGACAGTGATGAAAACCAAGTGAAGGCTATCCCCGATAGAGACAAAGAGAAGAAACAAACTCGATGGGCCTCTTCAATGGATGCTTCACCCAATTGTGTAACATACCGACTGACATGTTCTATTGTGCTTGTGCTATCTTGGCCAGTGAACTTAGCAAACTCTGGGAGCATGTAATTCGCTAGAAGAGTGACCAAATCATACCATTCTGGATATGGGCATTTGTACGAGAAGGTCTGCCCTTTTGGCTTCAAACCGAACTGATTCTTCATCATCTCGGTCACTCTAAGCAACAACTCATCAGCATTTGAATTTGAATCTCTCTATAATTGCTGACCCATCTGTGGATTAAAATTTCGAGTACCTTGGTACCCCGGATTTGGAACCATGTGAAGGGTGTTGTAATCTATTCCATAATGATACCCTTGTGGAATTTCTATCTACTGGGTCCTTTGCTAGTTTGCTGCTTGAAGTCTCTAGTTGTAGATGTTACGATCTATATCTCTATGAATCCTTTGAGCTGATGGCGCTATTTTTTGAGCCGACGATGGTATCTGGCCTGATGTGCCAAAATTGACCATTTGATTCCAAACTTGCCCCGTCGGCTGTTGCACATGCTATTCTGACGATCTAGGATTATACTATATCTGATTAGTAGTAGCACCCTAAACTTGCTCAGCTGAGCTCTGAACCACCTAGACATCATCATTACTAGCTGATGCTATTTCTTGATGGCTAGTACTGGCTTGATTAGTCCCCTGAGTCAACGGATGTGGAATGTTGTAATAAGCTAGCCCAACCTGATCAACTGGAAACCCATAAAACACCTCTTTCATGGTGTTGTAAAATATGTTCAAGAAAACTTCATTGTGATTTGACATGGCATCATGAATAGACTTGTTTAAAGCCTCTATGAAGAAACACATGTCTTTAGCTTCGTCTTCATCTGTCTGCCCATGCAACAGAACTCTTGGTAGTGGATATTTCTAAACAATTGTATTGTCACGTGTCTTGGTATAGGACAACAAACACTTGTTTTGAAATTCTTCTATAGCTTTGCAGATGACATCTTTATCTCCATTAGGTAGGTCTTCATAGGGCACCATAAGGATGTCATTGTTATTGTAAGCCGCCATGACGATTGTGGGGTCCCACTGGGCGTGCCAAAACGTGTGTCGGCACGGAAATGCATCGACACACGGCAAGGCGGAAGGATATGCTTGATGGAGCTGGAGATCCACTTGGCTTCAACGTAGGGATAACCGATCCTACGTATTCCTCCTGAGATGTGCCAGTCAATTTGACCCTGCAATTGACAGGGAGAGAAAGTTTATTAGTAATTTAAGGTAGAATATGCCGGTCTATGCTCAGACAGTTCCATGTGTGCCGCTTCAAGAGCAGCCAGACAGGAAAAACGACTAAACAACCGATACGCAGAGAAATTGGCTGTTATGGTCTGTAACGCTCATGGGTAGCGATTAATTTTATGTTGACAAGTGTAGTACATGTAGATGTAAATGAGATCATCAGCTAGGTAGATATTACCAGTGTGAATCATTGAACCAATGAATCTAATCAAGAAAGGATATAATATGTAAACAAATCGACTATCTAATACAAATAGACCTACAAACGCTCTGAATCTAATATGTTACCATCAACAGTGAGGTTTGACCGGATCGATGGCAGCTATGATGATAACAACAAACTAAAACTGAAGAATTCATAAAACCATCTATACTTCGACAGGCTTTTCAAAAGACATGCTATACGTGAAGGCTCAAATGAATCGACTGAAGTAGCCGATTTAGGTAAAAAGGGACTACAACGTGTGAACAATCGACTGTTTCACATGGACAAACCTATGGACTCATCAGACTTATCCTACTATCTCTAACAGTGGGGTTTGATTGGATCGATGCAGCCATGATAAAGACAACAAATAAAACCCTTAAAGTACACAGATCTATTCACGCTTAATAGAATCATGGACGCACACTATAGGCGTTAAAGCATAGGCGATCGGCTATTTAGCCGATGTAGGCATAGCAAACAGTTAAAGTCATGCCTAATCAAGAACAGATCTACTAACTAGCATCCTCCAATCTAAAGTGCTATCAGTGTGGATTGACTGGATCGTTACAGCCATAATAGCGAACCGTAAACTAGATTTAACTAGCCAGCAAACCTCTTCAAGATCATACATGCCTTAACCGCGTACTATGCACGATCAAGATTGAAATAAAAATAGTCGATAAAACATAACCCGTCGCTCAAAGTAAGAAACATTGTGTTGTAACAAAGCAAACGATGGACTAAAAGGATCAATGCAGCCGTACTCAAACTAGACAAGAGTCAATAACTAGGTTATACTAGAGTTCGTAGTGGAGGTCGACCGGATCGATGCAGCCATACAAACCAAAGTATAAGCCATGACGGTACTTACAGACAAGCTAGAGGTCGGCCGGACTGATGCCGCCCTACTCGCTGAAGAACTCGTCGAGATCTACTCTACACCTACTCCTAAGGGTTGGCCAGAGCCGAACAAAGGTAAATTGTATTTGATTGATTGGTTGTTCTTTACAATAGCCGGGGTCCAATATTTATACTCAGATCCCAAGCTTGAATCCTACTTAAGTACGACTCATTACAATCCTTGGTATAGAATAAAACATTCCTAATTTAAGATAACTTGGACCCTAATCTTTCCCTTTCGTAGAGTCCGACATGTTTTCCCTGACGCCAACCGTAGCTCATTGTCGTTATCTGCTGACGTCTTCTGAAGAGAGCCGACTCTAGTGCTGTATTTGAATCAACTGATACCGACCTTTGTGCAATCGATTCCTTGGTGACATGATCTTGGGAGCTTCGAGTTCCTACATTCCTCTTCCCAAATTTTGTTGTAAACAGCATGATTCCATCCCCCACGAGCAACGAGTTCGTGGGGGTGATCGAACACGTCACGTAATCTTTCCATGACCTCCTCGCAGAGGAACCAGAGTCGCTCTTTGGCTCTGACTCTAGTAGGGGGAGCCATCACCCCTCTCGGGAATGCTCCATGATAGGTACCCCCGAGGGACATGTCGAGAGGATCCACGAGGAGGAGGCTACCCCGACCAACAACCTCGATGACAAGGTTGAGGGAGGTGCAGGAGCCCCACCTGTGAGTGGAGTAGCTAAAGGCCCGACACCTGGAGCTTGAGGAAGCGCAACTCCTGCTCGAGCAGGAACGTGCGGAACTTGATCACGAGATCGAGCGCCATGGAGATGGAGGACACGCCCGCACCATGGCTCGTGACATGAATCAGAGGATCATCAAGGACGATCAGGCACTCCCGCACTTCACACAGGCAAGCCAAAACATTGCTGCGGCAGCAGCCCTGCTTTGGGGGCTTTCGAAGCCTACGACACCCGAGGATCAATGGGCCCACCGCGAGGTTCAAATGCTGCTCAACGCCAGCCAGTGCTCGCCCTTCGTGTGGCCTGATAGGGACGCATCAGTCCACCAAGCGCTGCACGGCGGCAGGCCACGCATCACGGTTCTAGTGCAGGAGTGCCTCGGCCACAACCGTGACGCACGCGACACCCTCGATGCCCACCGGCGTACCCACAATGATGCGGGGGAGAGAGCTAGTCGCGGTTACCACCCTCGATAGGGTAGATGATTTGACCACGAGGAGGACTGGTGTCATAGCCCCGAACCGACGGGGCCCCAGGCTTTCGGTTGGCATATCCTCAAGGCGGCACCCCCGCCCCGATACCGTCCGCCGACTAACATCTTGAAATACTCTGGGGAAACAAACCCTAGCCTATGGCTCGAGGATTACCGGCTCGCCTACCGGGCCGGTGGTGCGGTCAGTGATGACTTCATCATCCGCAATCTCCCCCTGTTCCTAGCCGACTTGGTGTGAACATGGCTAGAGCACCTTCCAGCCAACTACGTTTAGAGTTGGGTGACCTAAAACAAATCTTCATAGGGAACTTCTAGGGCACCTACGTGCGCCCTAGAAAACCCTAGGACTTGAAGAACTACCAACAGAAATTGGGTGAGACTCTCCGCGAGTACATCCGACGCTTCTCCCGGCAGTGCAACGAGCTTCCCAACATCGCTGATGCCGACATCATCGGAGCCTTCCTATTAGGGACCACCTGCGAGTTCTTGGTCCACAAGTTGGGACGTAAGGGCCCACGGACTACCAAGGAACTCCTTGACATTACAACCAGCCACGCTTCCGGTGAGAAGGCGGTTGGAGCAATTGTTGATCGCTCTAGAGGCAAGGCGAAGTGGGACAAGGACGCCGATGAAGGCCCCTCTGACTGCTCTAATAAGAAGAACCAGAAAGGGTGTAGAGGCTCGCTCATGGTCGCCGCTGAGCGAAAAGCCGGTCGAGCGATGGTTGAGGGCACCCCCGATCACTTTGACAAGCTGCTCAAGGGGCCATGCCCGAACCACGCCTTCCCCGTCAAGGACATGTACAAGGACTGCTCCCTCATGAAGCGCTTCTTCACCAGTGGCTCCAAGAAATGGGAGTAGAAGAAGAAGAAGCTCGAGGCGGAAGCCGATGACACCGGAGAGAAGGACGGTAGCTTTCCATCGCCGGATGGCTGCCTCATGATCTTCGGTGGGCCAGAGGCATATGACTAGAAGCATCGATAGAAGCTCGCACGCCGAGAGGTCTACGAAGCTGAGCTCGCCACACCCGTTTTCCTCAAATGGTCAGGGTCTCCCATAACCTTCGACCGATCCGACCACCCAGATAGCGTCACACACCCAGGTCGGTACCCGCTCGTAGTCAACCCTATCGTCGGCACGAAGAGGCTCACCAAGGTACTGATGGATGGAGGTAGCGGCCTCAACATCATGTATGCTGAGACTATTGATGCCATGGGCATCGACCGATCGCGCATCCGGCCGACAATGGCGCCTTTCCACAGCATCGTGCTAGGAAAGCAGGCCATACCAATTGGGTAGATCGACCTACCCGTCACCTTCGATGATTCGTCCAACTATAGGACAGGACCCTCACCTTCGAGGTAGTCGGGTTCCCCCCGGTCTACCATGCCATTTTGGGGTGACCATGTTACCCGAAGTTCATGTCCGTCCCTCAACTACACCTACCTCAAGCTCAAGATGCTGGGCCC
The DNA here is from genome assembly GCA_904845875.1 of Miscanthus lutarioriparius. Lineage (NCBI taxonomy): Eukaryota > Viridiplantae > Streptophyta > Magnoliopsida > Poales > Poaceae > Miscanthus > Miscanthus lutarioriparius. The sequence continues at coordinate 48,198,195 of CAJGYO010000006.1, forward strand.
ACGTGGGGTCATCACCGTCGGCACTTCTTTCTAGAGGGCCTATGAGTGCGAGGTCGAGAGCTACGAGCTGGCTTCGGCGACCTTGGCTTCTGAGGAGCTCGTAGCCATCAGAAAGGACATCACCGAAGGAGCGCCCGACGCAAAGTGGGTGGCCGAATCCTTTCAGCCTACGAAGAATGTCAAGGAGGTCCTCGTCGACCCCGACAACTCCGCCGACAAGACGGTGCGCATCGGCACTGCCCTCTCCCCCAAGTAGGAAGGCACGCTCGTTGACTTCCTCCACGCCAATCGAGACATCTTTGTGTGGAAACCCTTGGATATGCCGGGAATTCGAGGGAAGTCATCGAGCATGCCTTGAAGATCCGGTCGGGCTCCAGGCCGGTCAAACAATGCCTTCGCCGCATCAACGAGGAGAGGCTGAGGCTCATCGGCGAAGAAATCGCTAAGCTCTTGGCGGCCGGTTTTATCAAGCAAGTATACCACCCAGAGTGGTTATCCAATCCCGTTCTTGTAAAAAAGAAAAGTGGGAAATGGAGAATGTGTGTTAACTACACGAGCCTCAATAAGGCATGCCCGAAGGATTCATTTCCTTTGCCATGCATAGACCAGGTAGTTGACTCAATCTCAGGGTGCGAAACCCTATGCTTCATTGATGCGTACTCCGGGTATCATCAGATTGCGATGAAAGAGTCTGACCAGCTCGCGACCTCTTTCATCACCCCGTTCGGGTCGTTCTGCTACGTTACGATGCCGTTTGGACTCAAGAACGCCGGGGCTACATACCAACGCTACATGACCAAATGCTTTGGAGACCTCATCGGGTGGATCATTGAGGCTTACGTGGACAACATCGTAGTCAAGTCTAAGCATACTGACCAGCTCATGTCCGACCTAGAGTAGACCTTCAGGAAGCTCTGAGAGAACGACATCAAGCTCAACCCCAAGAAATGCGTCTTTGGGGTCCCAAGGGGCATGCTGCTCGGATTCATCATCTCCGAGCATGGCATCGAAGCCAACCCGGTAAAAATCTCAGCCATCATGAAGATGGGCCTGATTCCAAACCTAAAGGGAGTTCAGAAGATTATCGGGTGCCTCGTAGCGCTTAGTCGCATCATTTCATGCCTCGGCGAGCGGGGGCTCCCCCTTTACCGGCTCCTAAAGAAAACTAGCCGATTCGCATGGACGCCTAAGGCTCAGGAGGCGCTTGACAAACTCAAAGTGCTCTTGACAAAGGCCCCAATTCTAGTCCCACCGGCTAACGGAGAGCCGCTCCTACTCTACGTCACAGCTATGACTCAGGTGGTCAGTGCCGCCTTGGTTGTAGAACGGGGAGAAGAGGGACACGCCCTCAAGGTACAACACCCCATGTACTTCATTAGCGAAGTCTTGTCCAACTCCAAGACACGCTACCCCCAGATCCAGAAGCTCCTTTACGCCATCTTGATGACCAAGAGGAAGCCGCGCCACTACTGTGACTCACACTAGGTGACCATCGTGTCATCCTTCCCCCTCGGTAAGGTTATCCAGAATCGGGAGGCTGCGGGAAGAATCATGAAATGGGTGCTCGAGCTGATGGATTAGGGCATCATGTACGCCCCACGAACGACCATCAAGTCTCTAGTACTATCTAACTTTGTAGCCAAATGGACCGAGACCCAGACGCCATCGGCGGTCGTCGATTAGGAGTACTGGACAATGTACTTTGATGGATCACTAATGAAGAAGGGCGCCGACGTTGGGCTGGATTTTATTTCCACCTCGGGGTGCGCGTGAGGTACGCAATTCACATCCACTTCCCGGTTTCAAATAATGTGGCTGAGTATGAGGCACTCATCAATGGCTTGCACATCGCCATTGAGTTGGGCATCCGATGGCTTGATGTCCGCGGCGACTCGCAACTGGTCATCGACCAAGTCATGAAGGAGTCAAGCTACCACAATGCCAAAATGGTTGCGTATTGTCATGAAGTCCGGTAGTTGGAGGACAAGTTCAACGGCCTTGAACTCAACCATATCCCGAGGCGGTTCAACGAAGCAGCCGACACGTTAGCGAAGTTTGCATTGAGCCAAGAGCCGGTCCCCACCGGCATCTTTGCTAGCGACCTGTATAAGCCCTCGGTCCGATACGAGGAACTAGAATAGATCGGCAATGAGCCACTAGTTCTGGGCTCGAGGGCTGACCGACCCTCAGTCCCAACCCAGAGGTCATGGAACTCGTTGAAGACCTAGTGGCGAAGCCCGACCCTTCCGACCGACTAGAGAATGCCTTATCTCGATTGCCTCCTCCATGAGGTGCTCTCTGCTGACAAGACGGAGGCCCGATGGCTCACGCATCGTGCCAAGTCCTTCATCGTCATCAAAGGGGAGCTCTACAAGCATAGCCTCACCGGAATCCTACAGCGCTGCATCCCCGCAAAGTAGGGGAAGGACCTACTGGAAGACATCCATGGAGGAGTCTACGGACATCATGCCGCACCTAGAACCTTGGTCGAAAATGCATTCCGACAATGTTTCTACTGGCCAACCGTGGTGGCTGACGCTGAGTAGGTTGTACGCACCTGTAAAGGATGCTAGTACTATGCTCGGTAAACTTATCTGTTGGCTCAAGCACTCCAGATGATCCCCATCACGTGGCCATTCGTGGTCTAGGGGCTCGACCTGGTAGGGCCCCTCAAAAGGGCACCCGAGGGCTTCACGTACTTACTTGTCACCATGGACAAGTTCACGAAGTGGATAGAGGCTCAGCCGATCACCATGATCAAATCCGAGTAGGCCGTGTTGTTCTTGACGAATATCATCCACCGATTCGGAGTCCCAAACTCCATCATAACTGACAATGGCACACAGTTCATGGGGAAGAAATTCCTTTGGTTCTGTGGTGACCATCCCGTCCGCGTTGATTGGGCTATCATGGCGCACCCCTGCACGAACGGGCAGGTCGAGCGCACAAATGGCATGGTCCTAGAAGGCCTCAAGCCTAGGATCTTCAACCGGTTGAACAAGTTTGGCGGATGGTGGGTCGTCGAGCTTCCCACGGTACTCTAGAGCCTAAGGACGTCCAGCAACCGAGCAATCGGTTACACGCTATTTTTCATGGTCTATGGCTCTGAAGCCATCCTTACAACCGATCTCGACTACGGAGCGCCGAGGGTCAAGGCCTACAACGAGCAGCCAAATGAAGCATCTTTGGAAGACGCCATGGACCTACTTGATGAAGCGCGCGATGTTGCCCTGCTTTGTTTGGCCAAATACCAGTAGGCGCTACGACGGTACCATAGCCGATGCGTGCGGGGTTGCGCCTTTGGCGTAGGTGATTTTTCCTTCGCCACATCCAGAGCAACAAAAATTGCCACAAGCTTTTGGCGCCGTGGGAAGGACCGTACATCATCATAGAAGTACTCCGACCCGGCACCTACAAGCTCAAGACTGAGGACGACAAAGCTATTGCCAATGGCTGGAACATCAAACAACTACGCTTTTTTACCCTTAGTCTTCTAGTTCCAAAGCTTTCATTATGCTTATCAAACTAAGTGATGTTTCTGCAAAAATTGAAAAATGTTACCTGCTATCGGGTTCACTTCTGATCTGACCGGACTTCAGTAATACCCAACCCCAGCAACTACCTGGGGTTGGGTTTTACTCGGGGGCTGATAGGAGTACATATACTCAGAAACATTTTCCCATCCGATGCTTATTTGTTATGACGAGACCTAGAAATAAGAGTTGCGAAAACTAACGATGAGTAAAACTGGTCAGAATGCAAAAAGCCTATGCCCCGACGGCTATGGCATCCCTTGCTCACCAGCTGTGATCATTACTTAGTCGCTCGCAATTTAAGTTTCTAATGCCTTAACATAAAACAAGGGTCGGATCGCAACGAACTTTATATATATAGAGAGAGAGGGGCCAAACAGTGTTTTCCGGCTACAATAAAAGTCTTTATAGAAAGACCGACACCAGACTCGGCTATCTAATTAACATTCTTGGGCAAGATCTCCTCTTCAAACTTCTCCACCAGGTCCCACGTCGGGGCTCCGCTTCCTTCTTAATTTCGTCCAGCTTGACGTTAGTGTAGCTAGGCGCAAAGCCCTGATTGATCACTGGTAGGTCGATGTCGATGTAGTGGGAGTGGGCGATAGAGAACACGTGATGGACACCGGTGTGCAGGGCCTTCCTTGCGAGCGTGCGCGCTCGATCCGGGATCTGAGTAACCCTGACTGCGAGCGAGCTTGTCTCCACTGCCGGGGCAACCCTGAGGTCATCAAAGACTAGCCCGACGGCAGCGTGCAAGGCGTCATGATCGTCGCTCTCTAACTAGAGTTGACCCCACACCTCGGAGAGTTGCCTCTGAAGAGCTGCCCAAGCCAAACACCAAAGAGTGTCAAAAAATCAACTTTGAACGACGACCAAAAAGGTAACCAGAGCCTCACCATTCACTTGCTCCTTGAGGACCATCTTCCCCTCTGGAGCGCGCCAACATCCCCTAGCCAAGGCGGTGGCTAGGCCCTCGGCTTCTTCCCTCGACTTCTTCTCATTTTTGAGTGTGTGCTAAGTAGAGTCAAGGGCCGAGCGAAGTCGTCCAAGCTTCACGGCATCTTCCCCGGCCTTGGCGACTGTAGCCTTGAGCTTGTCCTCGGCCTCATCGACATGTTGATGGGTTTCCTGTTCCTTGGTCTAGAGGCTCACCACTTCCTCCTGCAGCCACGGCACTTCGACAACAAGCCCCTAGACCTCCCTCTCGCGACGGAGGAATAGGGACTTCTCCCGGCACGCGCCGCAAGGGACTGTGAAAAAGTCAGGTTAGAATCATATAAACAAGGCTTGAAAGTAGAAAACATGAAGACACAACGCAAACTTGGCCGGCTTGTGTGATATCATCCTTTAGCACCCCAACGCGTCGGTCAGGGAGCGACTACGGACTCAAGTCCTAAGTGCACGCTCGTCCAGTCCTTCTCCTCCACCGGGTCATTGAGGGTGAACACCAAGTCACTTGGGTCTACCCACCTAGCCCATCGGATCCAGCCTCCTCCCCACGCGAGCGGATCATCGCCCAGCCGGACAAGGGACCGGGAGGACCTAGCCCCAACCGGGTCAGCCGTGGCAACCTTCGGCGTTGGCCCGACAGGGGCCGATGACACCCCCTCCGTCACCTGCGCTCCCTTGGGAGTCGACCCTCCGATGGTTGAGGAGGCTGGCAGCTCTAGCTCAAAGTCTGAGCTGTTGCTGCATCTATAGGGGTGCCTCGCCACGCCTCCTCCTATCCACCCCACCTCGGGCGTATCGACCAGTGCGGGCGCTGATTCCACAAGCGCCTCCCCCAGTGCAATCGGCGCCTCCTCCTTCCCCGCTTCCTCAGGTCACACCGAGCCCGCCTCGGCGCCATCATGGCACACCCCTAGCACCACGCTAGTCAACTCCCAGGAGGTTGGCCGACACGCTAGGATCTTCTGCGGCACCAACGTCAGGGGTCTGTGGAGGCCGGTCCTGCGAAAAGCACCAACGTCACACAACGAAATCCGAGAACACAACAAAAGGACGAAGAAGTTTTTAACTCACCTCGACGCCATTACCCGAGGTCATTTCAGGGGCTGGCCACTCGACTCCGCCTCCGCCACATCGTTGATTGGCCGCTTCGATCCTGGTAGGGTCGGTCAAAACGGGGCGGACTTGCTCCGCCAACCTCAGGGGTGCGCCCTCCCCTGCCGATCTTGGAGGCGCATTGGGGTCGGTTGGAATGGGGCGGACTTGCTCTGCCAACCTCAGGGGCGCGCCCTCCCCTGCCGATCTTTGAGGCGCATTCGGGATGGTCGGAGCAGGGCGGACTTGCTCCACCAACCTCAGGGGCGTGTCCTCCCCCACCGATCTTGGAGGCGCGTCCTCCTCGGTTCATGCCATGGCGTGCTACGGAATCAGGGTCAAGTTGACCCGCCCCATGTTGCCCTGCTCGTCCTCGAGCACTAGCACGCCCCACACAATGTTGGGGTCCTCCTCCTCTTCCTCCTCCTTGTCGTCGCTGCTCTCCTCCAAGCCTTGCCGACACCTTCCACGCTGGAGCTTCTTTCGCTTCTTCTTCGCCTTCTTTCTATCCTTCTTTGCCTTCGCTGCCTCAGCCGCAGCGTAGTTCGCCGCCCTCCACGCTACATCCTCTGGTAGTGGCAGGTCACAGTCACGGGTGATGAGGCCGGGCTACAAATCCCGGCGGTTAGAATTTGAGAACAGTGGAGAGTCGGCCAAGAAAAGAAACTCGAAGATGGCATACCAGCTCGACGAAACCCATGCCCGGCCGCATCATAGGATGCCTAGGACTGGGTACACTAGGGCGAGATCCACCGATGGATCCGTCGGGAACTCTATCACCTCCTTGAGGTGCTGTGCCATTTCGCTGACGCTGAGAGCCTCGCCAGCGACCATCACCGTCCCTTCGGGCGCGGAGTCCGGCATCATCTTATACATTAGAAGGGCGCGCGCCATCAGTGGCGCCAACCTCCTAATGTGGTATGCTCTGATGATGTCAGTCCCACGAAGGCCACGATGCTTCAGAGTCGCGAGGGCCTTGAGCAGGTCACCAAGCCTCTTCTGCTCCTTCTCGATGGGCCCAGTATCTCCACGCCCCTGGTACCTCCTCGATCAGGCAGCCGATGAAGATCGGCAGGGGGGTGGCGGCATCGTTCTTCAGGTAGAACCAGAGCTTATGCCACCCGTTGTTGGACTTCGACAAGGGGATGGACATATACTCCGATGCTCGGCTACCCCATAAATGAATGCTCACGCACCCCATCGGCACTGCCAGGTCTAGCTTATTCTTCTCCTTCTTCTTCTGCTCGACGGCGAAAAAGTACTTCCATAGCTTGAAGTGGGGCTCGATCCCTAGATACCCCTCGCACAGTGCGACGAAGGCTAAGATGTGCTAAATCCTGTTGGGATTCAGATGCTATAGCTCCAGCCCATAGTAGTGTAGCAACCCTCAGAAGAATTGGTGGGGAGGAGTCGAACTCCCACTGGTGGAAGGGGATGAAGGGACGACGTAACCATCGGGCGGTGGTGGCACATCCTCACCACCAGGTACGATCCACTCATTCACCATGGTCCTTGGATAGAGAAGGCCCTTCTTGACCAGACCCTCCATGCGCATGTGGAGAACATTGGAGCGAGGCCACGGCTCCATCGAGGAACGAGGATGGCAATGTAGAGGATCCGACGGCGGCGTAAGGCTGGAGAGCAAGAACTTCACCGATGGTGGAGTGGAAACAGGGAAACAAAGGCTAGGACTTGAGGGCAAAAGGCAGAAAGATTGGAAGGGCAAAGGATGTGGCTACGCGTACGGAGGCTGGGGAGAAACCGCTTCATTTATAAGGTAAGGGCGAAAAGGGAAAGGGGCAAACCATCTGCCTAAATTAATGCGCCGCACGCCCCGACCTAGATCCATTTCCTTTGGGGCTCTAGGCCTCATTATTTCTCATAGCATCAGTCACCTCGCCACCTCAAGAGACGAGCGCATGCCTATCCCAATCTTCCCCGCGAAGGATCCGCCGAGCGACGGTTTGACTTCAAAGACCACGGGCCACCGCAGGTAAGAGGGATACGGAGCTAAAAATGCTTCTATGACCCATTAACGCCTAGGAGTTCAAAGGATGGCCCACTAGTGTGTTCACGGCTACTCTAGGGCACCTCATTTTGAGTCTTGGATGATGCAAGGTCCATGGTTTTTCCCTGAAAGAAAGGCATCGAGCCCTCGGACCAGTCGAACGGATCTAGAAACTATATGAACTAGCCGCTAAGAATATGGAGTTAGTCACCAGCTAACCTCGAACTAGGCCCCCATGAAGGGGATGTCGGGGCTCCACTCGAACAAGCCTATTAACAACTCACCGAGCACCATGCTCTGTCCAGCGAAGAAAAGCATGGCCTGGCTCAGCCCCTTTGTTCTAGCAAATGAACGCTTGAGGGATGACGATCATAGGATGAACCGACCCCGGCTGGACCCCAGCTACGCACGGGGGCTCAGGGGCTCGGCATCACAAGGAGACCGAACACGCGGTCGCAGACAAACGATGAGTGTCATACGCAACTTGCCATCCTACAAAACGACAATAACAAATAGTACTCCCGTGTGCCCTTAAACAATGGACCACAAAAAGCCTTTGTAGAAGTGTCTCACTCCTCCAAAGGCTCGGGGGCTACACCAACCAGGTGCGCTCGCACGTACCCGGTGGAAAATTAATTACCGGTGCGTGTCCTCCCCAGGGGCTGGGCGCCCCACGTCCGCATTCACTAATCTCCCACATAGAGGCTTGGTATCTAAAACCTACTCGGTTACCCTACACAAATTAAAAGACCAGGGAAAAACACCAAAGTTCCAAAAATGACCCACCTCCATGGCATAACGGCCATAGGGGCAACAAATCACAAAAAAGCCTTTGGAAGAGTGTCTCACTCCTCCGAAGGCTCGGGGGCTACTGCCGGATATCAATACCTCGATATTCGAGCCAAAAGATTAAAGGGTGTCATGTCACCTTATCCGATGGTTAAAGACGTAACTACGGCCTCGTCCGACTCTGAGGATGAGGTTTTCGCCTCGTCTAACCCCCAAGGGGCCGGGCCTCGCCTCATCCGACACCAAGGACAAGGTTTCCGCCTCTCCCGACCCCTAGGTGCTGGGCCACACCTCGTCCGACGCCAAGGATGAGGTTTCCAGATCGTCCGACCTCTAGGGGCCAGAACACGCCTCGTCCGATCCCATGGAACAGCCCGCCTCGTCCGACCCCTGGGGGTTGGATTCTGTCTCACTCGACACCAAGGGAGAGATTTCTACCTTGCTCGATCCTTAGGGATTGGATCTAGTACCGAACCTAGGCAGTGCTCCTAGGGTAGGGCTCAAACCGCTTCAACCACTATGGCATGGAAGCGCACGCCTGGGAGCACATCTCGGATGTCCTGATGCAACTGGCGGTCGCATCGGGACATGCTAGGAAACTCACATCGCCCATCGCGTCAACAGGCCAGCACTATGCTGCTAACTCCTTGCCTGACCACTGTCCAACGTTAGTCAATCGGCGTCAGTTGACTGGCACTATACCGCTAGCCCCCCGCATGGCTTCTGTTAGGGGACCCTATGACCGTTCTGTCCGCTCGGATGGGATGGAGGACAAGGATGGCGCGTGATGCCCGCATGTAAGCTGCAGTGGCCAATAGGACCCCGGTATGACGCCGCTGCCACCACGATCTATAGAGTCAGTGGGACCCACGCAAAGAGGAGGACGGCCCACCTCCGAGAGCCTGATTTTTTCTTTCCTTTTTTTCTCTTCCCTTCGGTTGTAACCCTTGCTTTCCCTTGACCTATAAAAGGGAAAGCAGGGCATCCCACTAGGGGATCGACTCATCACACATTATTTCATCAGACAAGCATACCACATCACACCAGAGACTTGGGAGCTACCTCCCTCTCTCACCAGTTTGTAACCCCCTACTACAAACTCAGTGCTAGTAACACGAGCAGCTCAAAATTGGACGTAGGGACATTCGGCCCAAACCAGTATAATCCTTGTGCCCTCTTAGCACACCATCCGGGTCAGACATGCAATATACAAATTTACTAGCCGATGCTTACTTAAAACACCGATAGGCGGTCTCCTGTGCCTGGAGTGCCTGGTCCTACCTCATCCGCTCAAGTACAGCTAGGAGTGCTAGGGTCAGTCTACGGTGGCTGTGGTGGAGCTGAGCTGGAGCCACTGGCCTCTCTATCGTGTGGTCAAGGAGCCATCTATGGAATAGGCTGATAGTCATCATCAGAGCTATCTCTCGGTCGCTCTCGACCACATCCTCCTGCAGTGCATCAAGCTCCTCCTCCTCTATAGCTGCAATGCCTCTAATGATCTCATCTTGCTGAGATGCTATCTCTGGTACCTCTGGGCGATAGCTCGGCTGGTGTGGTGTCCTCGCACGACTGTGACATAGCATCTAGGTCATGTCATATGGCAAAAACTCAGTAGTAGCACATGTGTACTCTGCCATTGTCTCAGGAGACTTCTGTGTAATGGCCTTTCGAATTAGGAAAGTGATCCAATGAGCATAAGGCAGCTGACGGTGACCTCTAAAGCCCTCTGCTAGTGTGTCCTCCATCTCTGAAAGTATCACATCCCAAATATCAAAGATAGACTGGGATACAAAGTGATACACTAGTCACAGCTAGAATACGTGTCAGGCCCTCATGGTAGCCCATCCTTGGGAGCAGAGTCCTCCTCATAATAGCATCAAGAAGTCAAGTTGTAGGTGTAAGATCACATGGTGCCCTACTCGACCCCTCGCCAAATGGCTCTGTGAAGCAAGGTCTGACAATATCTGTAGGTGGCACAAGTCCGCCGTGAGGGCGTCTCGGAGGCTTTGTCTGTCCATAGCATACCTCATGAAGGCGAATAGGCAACTCTGGAATCCTCAGTATCTCTCTGACTCTTGAGCTCTAGAGCCTATAGTCACGACCTCTGAATGCAAAGTGAATAAATCTGTGCCTCTGGTCAATCCAAAGAGAGGAGTAGAACTCATGAACCCATGATGGAACATAGTGACCTATCCGTCCAAGAAGATCTATCAACCCTATCAAATAAGAGAGGTGAGGATGTATCTGCTTGCCTGCAGCTACAACTAAAGACTCTATGGAGCAGACCCACTGAGATCTGAAGGCTATACCACTGTTGAGATAAGCATTATAGAAATCCCCCTGCAACATGGTGTAGAAGTGCTCTAAAGCACACTCATCCCACCTCGACGGAAACCAATCCTCAAACTATACAAACCGTAGCTGCTGCACCTGTCTGGCTATGGCTGCCCTTAGGTCAAGGTGAACCACCGGAGGTGGACCTTGTGGTCTGGGAGGTGGACGAGAGCCCCGCCTCTGTGTATGAGGCCTCGATGACACCTGAGTACATGTACGACTAGAGCGTCAAAGCTGTGGTTGTGCTGCCTGCTCTGCCTCAACATCATCTAACTTCCGCTTCTTCTTTGTAATCGTTTTTGCCTTTCCTTTTTGCTGAGCAGTCAGGCGAGGTGGAGGCCTTGGATCCTCATCACTGGGACCACCTCTGACATTCTTGCAATGTGCCATCTCTGAAGTTGATGAGAGTCACTGCCACTGACAGGAAACAACTGCCGACTGACACTCATGAGGCTTGGCCTCAATCCGTACTCGCAGGCTTGGTCCCAAGTTTACTGATAACTGACAAATCAACCACAATATCACCGACTCGTTGCACGATAGAATAGATAGGAAATATAAATAATCACAATATAGAATTGAAGTCGATGGCTTGCTACCTGATGAAATCCAATGATCTGGCAACCAACCAGCAAAGGAAAGGATCACGGGGCACCACCAGGATCGGTGAGGCTACGCCTAGGGTTAGGGTTGGGCGACATGAAATCGTACGGTGGCTAGAAAACATAGCGACGCAATGTTGGCGTGGGCGCAGGCGCGTTGAGGCAGGTAATGGCGCTGGTGCGCGGCATGGAGCACAACAACACTATGGAAGCGTAGGCGTGGCGCAGCAGTGAAGGCACAGGCATGGCACGGCATACGCGGGCACGGGCGTGGCGACATGAGACAGGCGCAGAGCAGGCATAGCTAGGGCAAGGCGTGGGCGCAGTCACGGCGAGGAGGCACAGGCGCGGCGAGGCTGTGTGGGAGCGGGCGTGGTGGCGTGACAGCAGGGCCGGGCGCGGTGGCACGGTGAGATAGACAGCGTGGGTGTGGTGGCATGAGGTAGGTGCGGCGGTGGAGGCACGGATGACCTCGGTATGCATGAAGAAAAACGATTTAAGGTGGCCCCACGCGTGATAGACAAGGAAAGAAATTAGATCCACTCAGATTCAACTGACCGGACGCACCGGTAGCAACGATCGGACGCTGCCACCCAAAGTTCGGTCAACAACAGAAAGGTCCAAAACCCCTCAAGTCACGACCAGACACGTCCGATTACGCTTGACCGGACGCAAGACAGAGTCCGATCGATCCTGACAGCTTCTTCTTTGTTTGACTGGACGCAGGGCCATCTTCACACCAGAAGCTGGAAGAACACTGTGCAACGTCCGGTCACACCTGTGCTGCAGCAGTTCACCTCCTGTGAACTGACCAAACGCTGAAGGCAGAGTCGGGTGCAGCGTCCGGTCACCATTTTTCAGCAAATCTTCAAAGTTCCTTCGCGCTGCCTTTTCCTAGTCAAGTCCCAACTTCAATAAGACACAAATAAACACCAATTGGGACTGATGTGAGAGACCTCTCTCAAGCCCTCAAAATTTTTAAAGTATTTTGCCTTAGGCTATAATTCTTTTTAAGAAAATAGGCAATAAAAGGGCAAGGAGCAACATGTGGTCACACAATAGGGTTTTATGACCAATAGGAGCTTCAAAGTCTCTCCCTATTTGTGGATAAACACAGCGGAGTGCTCAAAAGACAACCGAAAAGAAACGACAAAGCAACACACATGCACATGCCATGCAATACTTGAAAGTAAGTCTAGTTGCTTGTCAAGTTTGATCCAAGGTTAAGCTTCTTCACATGCTTTTCAGCGGTTATCTTAACCATGTTAGACAAGTCCTAAGTGCATTACTAAAAATTAAACATGTTTTATATTATAATGCAATGCAAGGGACAACACAAGCTCATTTTTAGTGAAGTTACTAGAATCAAGCACATTAAGCTCATTCCTCAACCGACAAAATGTAGCCTCATCTAGCGGTTTAGTGAAGATATCCACCAATTGATCCTCGGTCCTTACACCTTCTAGTGATATATCATTTTTAGCAACATGGTCTCTAAGAAAGTGATGGTGGATATCTATGTGTTTGGTGCGAGAGTGTTGAACCGGATTATTAGCAAGCTTTACCGCGCTTTCATTGTCACACAAAAGATGTACTTTTTCTAGAACTACACCATAGTCTAGCAAAGTTTGCCTCATGTAAAGAATTTCTGCACAAGCACCCGCGGCTATGTATTCCGCCTCAGTGGTGGACAATGCCACACTATTTTGCTTCTTGGAGGACCAAGACACTAGTGATCTACCAAGCAAATGGCACCCTCCTGGATGTGCTTTTTCTATCAATTTGGCAACCGGCATAATCCGAATCGGAATAGCCAACTATTTGGAATCTAGCTCCTTCGAGATACCAAAGACCAATGCTTGGTGTGTGCTTCATGTACCTAAGGATTCTTTTGACGGCAAATAAATGAGCTTCCTTAGGATTAGCTTGAAATCTAGCACACATACACACACTAAACATGATGTCGGGCCTAGATGCGGTCAAATATAACAAGCTACCAATCCAAGAGCGGTAGAGAGTTTGATCAACCGTTTTACCTCCCTCATCTAGGTCGAGATGTCCATTTGATGGCATAGGTGTCTTGATTGGCTTACATTCATCCATTTTGAACCTCTTGAGAAGGTCCTTGGTATACTTTTCTTGAAAGATGAAAATCCCTTCTCTCATTTGCTTGATTTGAAAACCAAGAAAGAATGTAAGCTCTCCAATCATTGACATCTCAAATTCTTTGCAATAATCTTTATTTGACGAGCCAAATATGATATCATCAACATATACTTGACAAATGAAGATTTCTCCATCAAGATTCTTGGTGAATAGTGTGGTGTAGACCTTCCCAATGGTGAAGCCCTTCTCAATGAGGAAATCCCAAAGGCATTCATACCAAGCTCTTGGGGCTTGCTTAAGCCCATATAGCGCCTTGGACAACCTATAAACTTGATTAGGATATCTAGGGTCTTCAAACCCGGGAGGTTGATCAACATAGACTAGTTCATTTATGAGGCCATTTAAAAATGCACTTTTAACATCCATTTGATATAATTTTATTTCATGATGCGATGCATATGCAAGGAGGATATGAATGTCTTTAAGTCTTGCAACCGGTGCAAAGGTCTCTCCAAAATCCAACCCTTCAACTTGAGAGAACCCCTTTGGAACTAGTCTTGCCTTGTTCCTCACAATAATGCCTTGATCATCTTGCTTATTGCGGAACACCCACTTTGTTCCAATGACTCTTGCACCTTGTGGTCATTCTTCAAGTATCCAAACTTTATTACGGTGATGTTGTTCAACTCTTCATGCATGGCATTTGTCCAATCCGGATCTTGAAGAGCTTCTTCTACATTTGTAGGCTCAATGCAAGAAACGAACGAGTGATGTTCAATAAATGAAGCAAGTTTTTGAGAGCGAGTCATTACACCCTTTGGAGGACCCCCTATGATGAGATCTTGTGGATGTGATTGTAGTAGGGGTGAATTTCTTCTATCAACCACTTGAGGGGGAGGTTGTGGAGCATCAACATCTTGAGCTTGTGCCACCATTTGATCATGGGAGACATGAGTATCTTCATTTTCTATTCTCTCATCTTTATCATCATCTTGTGGCACATATGATGAAGAGGGTGGATCAATAACTTGTACATCATCTCCATTATCTTTGGGCTTGATGTCTCCAACTGAAATGTTCTTCATGGCCTCCCTCAATGGTTCATCACCTACATCATCAAGATTCTCATGTGCTCCTTGGGAGCCGTTAGATTCATTAAATTCCACATCATATGTTTCTTCAACCAAGCCGGTGGCATGATTAAATACTTGATATGCTTTAGACTTTGATGAGTAACCAACAAGAAAACCAATATCACGACGTCTTTGGAACTTCCCTAGGTGTTGTCGCTTCTTGTAGATGTAGCATTTGTAACCAAACACCCAGAAGAATGAGACGTCTGGGTTCTTCCCATTGAGCAACTCATAAGGGGTCTTGCCAAGAAACTTTTGAAGAAATAGGCGGTTGGATGCATAACATGCGGTGTTGATAGCTTCTGCCCATAGAGCTTTGGGTGTATTATACTCATCAAGCATTGTTCTTGCAAGGGTGATAAGTGTTCGGTTCTTTCTCTCTACTACACCATTTTGGTGAGGAGTGTAAGTTGCGGAGACCTCATGCTTGATCCCAACTTCATTGCAATATACTTCAATGTTTGTGTTGTCAAATTCTTTTCCATTGTCACTTCTTATCTTCTTGAGCTTCACTTCAAATTCATTTTGTGCTCCCTTGGCAAACTTCTTGAAACATGATGCCACTTTGGTCTTGTCATGAAGGAAGAACACCTAAGTATATCTAGAGTAGTCATCAACTATCACAAGACAATAGAGATTCCATCCCAAGCTATGACAGAACCGCCCAATTTATACAAGATCAAATACGGCTGTCCCCGCTAACACGTTGACATGTGCATACTTTCACTTATATAAACCCCATAGTCCGCCGAGTGTCATGAAGGACCTCGGTAAATCAACATCATAACCAAGATCGCGTGCTTAAGCAAATACACATCACATACACAGAGTTGCAGCGGAAATAATATTACAAATGGGTTCACAAATAATAGTACAAGTTTGGGTTTCAAAACCGATTAGTGAAAATGACATAGATTTCAAATGATTACATTAATATAAGTTCCAAATACATTGCTAGCATAAGTGACATCCTCTGACAAAAGCATATCGTCGAGCCCACCGACGGTTAGCCACCATCTTCAGCAGGCCAAGCACTTCACCTGCAACATGGTGGGATAAACCCTGAGTACTCGAATGTACTCAGCTAGACTTACCCGTCATAAACTAGAAATAAAGTGACACCAAAGAGTATGCAGGGCTTTATAGGTGGAGCTAGCTTGACAAAATTTTGCATAAAAGCCAATAGTTGAGCTATACATTTTACAATTCGGTAACCAAGTTAATTATAGCTATTCATCTTTAGATTAGCAACTAACCTGTGCCAAACATGTGGAATATCATTTAGTAACAGGCAATAGTAACCATATTTGGTATAATGTTGTAACATCATCATCATCATTATAACCATCGAGTTCAGTTAAGTTATTTTACGTTGCCACTGCTCAGTCAAGTTCTCACTATCTGGGAGAGACGGCGATTCGAATCGATTCCTACCCAGTTGGGGAATTTTTCTAACACACACCCAATCAACCTAATCAGTGGTTGCCTCGGGTCACCTTTGGTATAGCTCAGGAACAAATTCGTGGGTCCGAGCAGCGCCGCACTCTCAGGGAATCCACTCTACCAGGAGGTCAATCTCTCCTTTGGACTTACTCCAATGGCTCTCCGCACATCCTTACTACCGCCAGAGTGCGCACTTTCACTTCCTAGCTTTCAGCTTGAGTTGAGCTACTCGCCTTCTTGGTCGAAACGAGTTATCCGGCCAACAAAGTGATAGGCATGCATTCAACATGACATGAGGACGTACAATGCATCGGTCCTTAAACAACATAGACGGGGATAGATCCACACCCAAGACCTCCATGCCTTGTTGCTTCTCTATCGACATCCTGCCCAGTCTCCATTCATTATTAACACATAGTTATTTCCATGATAGCAAATATAGCCAACCGTGCTTTAGTATCCACCTATATCTCGCAGGTGATAGGAAATCACCCGACTTCTACCGGTCTAAGCATTGCTAAGCATACAGTCGATCCTAGACCTACATAGGGTTCAAGGTATATTTTTGGACAAGGTAGTTCTATACATCAAGTGGTTCCAATCAACTCTTATAACCTAATACATCAAACATAAAGAATTCAACTAATATTTATAAAAACATAGGAGGCTTAGAATGCTCTGGGGCTTTGTCGACAAAAGATGCTCGGCAGTCCTCCGAGGGGTATCCCACGAAGGTAGATTGATCGGTGGAGGTGCACATAATCAGGAACCGGATGGTGACACAAGGCACAGAGACATCGATTTAGACACGTTCGGGCCGCCTGATCGACGTAATACCCTATGTCCTGTGTCTTTGGTGTATTGTATTGAATATGTGATGTATGTAGATGTCGACTAGGGGACCCCTGCCTCTCCTTATATACTCTGGAGGGGTAGGGTTACAAGGAAAGTATCCTATTTGGTACTATACGATATCTTGCGGTGCACGTCGACCAGTGCCATGCACGCCTTTATCTTGTGGGCTAGGGCACCTCTGATGGTGCGGCCCATGTCTTGTCTTGTGGATACCAAAGGGTCATATCCCCCATAGGTTTGCCTGGGATCCAACACTAGATTAGTGTTTGTTAGACAACACTCGCCTGGCGAGTATCTCCCATCCTAGCACTTGTCTAGTCCTTCCATCTTCGGGATAGGTCCACCATACACCATCTTTGGGTTTGGCTCCAACATCATGTCCTTCACGTGGTTCATCTAGCATACCTAGATGAGATGCAAGATGCAAGTGCATGAATATGAAGAATGGTAATATGAGATGCATTACATAATAGCATTCAAGGCAAACATAAGATCATGCAAGACATAGGCACCTAGAGTTATTTAACTAAACATCACACAACCTATTATAGAGGGATAGCAAGCATATTAGGCATGGCACACAAGTGAACTTAAGTTCAGATATTGCACACATGCACCGATCAAGAACTAACCAACATGTTTAGCCAAAACAAGAGCAGCTAAAGCAATCACCAAGCAAATGTATAGAAATCTAGACAGCAGCACAACAGTCACTTGTTTTATCCATAACTAGAGACCCAAACATTCAAAGAAGGTGATCCTAGACTTTCTGGAAAGATAATGAAATTGCCTATAACATTGTTATTATCACCAAAAGCTTATTCCAAATATAACCAGGTCAAACATGCTAATGTTTCAAATCTGCACAGAACTAGGATAGAAAAGTTGTAGTAGTTTCAAAAAGGCATAACTGGAGTTACAGATATCAAACAAGCATGAGCCATAACTTTATAGAAATATTATTAAATTATCTAAAACATGTTTATTATCATCACAAGATGATTCCACAATTAACAAGGTCAATCAAGCATAATTGAGCACCTTTGTCCAGACTTGGACAGATTCTGTCATGCAACTTCACAAGCTTATAACTAGAGCTCTACAACACCAAAAGGGGTGATCTAGGATAATTTGAAAATCTTACGGAAAGAACTACAACTATTATATTATCACTAAGACATGATTTCATACTTAACTAGGTCAAACAATGAAATCCTTCAAATCTGCACAGAGCATAGACCAAACATGATAGATCATTTGTCAAATTCATAAATCCTAAACTATCAGGCCTATGGTTATGAAAATTTAACACAAGCAAGATATGATAATTATATACAACTTTTGTATTCACCAAAACCACATCAAATAGAATTTACACTATGAAAATAATTGCACAAGAAAAACTGTACATGCAGCACAAACAGCAGTGGTACAGAAAACTGATAGGAACTTTAGAGAAGCATAACTGGAGTTCTAGACCTCCAACAAACATGAATCATAACTTTTTGAAAATATTATGAAGTTAACTACAACTTTATTATTCTCATCTTAAGATGATTCTATAGTTAAAAAGGTCAATTAATCCAATGAATGCATCTCAGTCCAAAACATGGACAGATCTGATATGCAACTTTAAACAACTATAACTAGAGGTCCACATGTCCAATAAATTTGGTTCTAGACTTTTTAGAAAGCCTAGAAAATTCTAAACAACTTTGTTATAAACACCTAGAGCTAATTATGATATTAACAAGGCCACACATTACCAACAAGGCAACCCTTTCTAGGTTTGGGCAGAAACAGCCACAGAAATGTAAGCAACTATAACTAAAAATCTACTTAACCAAAAATTATGCTCTTTAGCTTTTTGGAAAGCTTAAGAAAAGTAATACAACTCCTATATGGTCATCAAGGCATGATTCATAACTTAACTGAGCCAATTAATTCAAACATGTAGGCCTATTCAGAATATGAGCAAAGCAACACAGGGAATTTGTTATTTTTATAGCTCTTAAACTATCAAGCCTAAACTCCTGAAATTTATACCAGACAACAACCATCACCTGAATAGCACTTCATAAAAATTTCACATTTATTTGAGCAAAATAACTGCAGTTATGAAAAAGACAAGACACAACTAGTATTAAAAACCTAACTACATAAATTGATTTTTACAGCAAAAACTTTAAACTAAATCATGCCATATTATAGCTCTACTGCATAGAGAATTTCACAAGGATTCCAAAAAGTCCTCATTTTCTATTTTTGGATTTTCTATAGTTTGCTACAATTTTCCAAAGTTCAGCTGATTATATGCATATAATGAAAAAGAAAACGAAAAATGCTTTTGCATTGGGGTCCCTGCGGAAAACATAAATTAAATGTCAGCGAACTGGCCCTTCTTGGTACTATTCCTATGAGTAATGGCTTCACACTTAGGCCCTCCCACTTCATCGAATTTATGCCCGTGGTCCTTCGCTCTTCTCTTCAATACAGCAATGGAGCAATGACGCATGGGCTTGGCCGGCTTGGCACGAGAGCCGGCGAAGGCGGGAGGGGCCAGCCAGCTTGGCTATGGCCACCACCAGCCACACTAGACCCTGGCTCATCCGGCAATGGGCAATGGCAGGGAGGCCAAAGGCCGAGCAACGATGGCGACAGCAGACAGTAGCGCACGGTGGGTCTCGGCTCCGCCTAGGGTTTGGGGCGGCGGTCATGGAGCTGGAGGCATACTCGGTGGCGCCGCTAAAGGGGCTGCTGCAATGGGATGCAACAGATGCAGAGCTGAGCTTGGGGGCGGTCATGGCTGTGCGCGCTCTATGCGCTCGGTAGAGGCAAGGGTGGGCGAGCGAGAGGCGAGAGCGAGCGCCTGGGAGTAGGGAGTGAGGGCGAGTGAGGAGAGAGAGATTGGGCATCCTCCCCATCGGCACTGGTGCACGGGGCACGCGGCAGCAATGGTGGGGCCACGGCCGGTGCATGGTCGCCACGAAGGCAAGTCATCGGACACCTGGTGTGCGCAAACCGACCTACTTTGGATCCTATTTTTGGCATATTCCACTTGGATTCTGACCTGGGTGCCTGTACCAAAGTTGTTGCTCTCTAAGTCCTCTCCAACTTTTGTTAAGGGTAACTGGCCATTAGGGATGTAGGTTAGTGGCTAATTAAGCCCCAAAGTGACAGTGTGTTGACAGCGGTTAAGTAAACCCAAGATTGAGGACCAAAACGGAGTCAAACTTAGTCCAACTTTTTATATGCTCTTCTCCACCATGTATACTCCAACTTTTATTTTGGTACCAAATCAAGTTGCTTAACAAAATTTGGAGAACGCGGAATGCCAACATGTCAATGTCAGTTAAGTGACAAAGTAACTTTTTTTGTTTTGGAAACTATTTTTGAAGATGCAAATAAACTCCAAATTTGATGAGACTTGATTTATTGTTTCCACCATGAAAGGTACTTCAACTCATCTTAAGGAATCCAGTTGAGCTACCACATGAATTTGGAAGATAAAAATTCACAAACATGTCAACTTGCTGTTGTCAATCGGGGACTTAGAATATTCTTCTGGGAGCCTAAGACAGCAGCTGATTCAATCTTCAAGCCTCTGTTTGACTTAGTTCCAAGTTGATCTAGCTCTTGGTCCAAAAACAAAGTTTCTTCTACTCAACTCAAACTTAAACTTTTATTTAAGGTGCAACTCCTTGCAAGCACTGTAAGCGATTGGTCAACACAGATCAAAATAGCATCACGGTAAAGCTTAAATTAAGGTTTTAGACCGATTGAGGCATTTTCTTGACTTCTGCTCAACACGAACCCTTCATGACTTTTGTTGTAGAGTTCAATTAGAGTCATTTGGGCAAGGTATCAAGGTTTAGTCGACATCTCATATTCCCATTTACTTAATAAAGCAATCCAAGAAAGATTATAACTTATCATTTCATGTGACTTCTTGATTCCAAACTTCATGACACTTTTCCACTGGTCAAGATGGATGCATGTTGATGTAATGTATGTGAAATAAGCATGTTTAACATTACTCTTGCATAATCTTAACAAGGGTCCATATGTAAGTAAGGGTGTGTTGTCCAAGTTTAAGTTGGAGTTCACTCTTGTAGACTTGATCTTTCACCTTCATCACCACTTAACATGTCATGTTGGAGCTCAAACCCATTGCTTAACCGATGACAAATACCTGGGGTGTTACACAAACTCTTGTAAGTTGTTGGGCCAAATAGATCAATGTGGAGAAGCTCTAGCACTCTTGTTGTTGACATGTAAGCTTTTGTTGGATGGGTGTTTGCAACTTGCTTGCCGGCTTGACATGCACTACAAAGCTTGTCCTTCTCAAATTTTACATCCTTCAAACCTCTCATCAATTCATTCTTCATTAGCTTCTTGAGTGACCTCATCCCAACATGTGCAAGTCTTCTATGCCATAGCCACCCAAGTGATATTTTGGTGAATAGGCATGTCTTCAAGTTGACATCTTCGGAGGTGAAATCCACTAGATATAGGTTGTTGTATCTAAAACCCTTGAATATGACTTGATCATCATCTTTCTTTGATACAACCACTTCCTTCTCGGTGAACAAACATTGAAAGCCAATATCACACATTTGATATTGAATGATCATTTGATATTGTAACTTTGCCCAATCCTTGAATTTTGCCCTTTGAATTATCACCAAATGTAATCCTTTCTTGACCATCTACTTCTTCATCTAGTAAGGTGAACATACAAGGATCACCGGTCATATATTAAGTGCAACCACTATCAATAACCCAATGACTTCCACCGGTCTTGTAGTTCACCTACACACAAGAGATCAAGCTTGTTGTTTAGGGACCCAAACTTGATGGGGGCCCTTTACTTTCTCAACTAGAGACTTTGCCACCCAAATTTTCTTAGGCCTATTCTTGTTGGGAGGACCTAAGAACATGACTTTCATTTTTCCACTAGAATTCTTTCTAAGCATGTAATGAGCATTGAAGGCAAAAGGTCTAGCATGCTTGGGCAAGGGTTGTGGTGGTGGAGTTTGACACTCATGGGCAAAGTGACCTTCTTGTCCACACTCAAAACATCTCTTTGGCTTAGGCTTTAACTTGTGTTGTTGTTGATGTTGAGCTTGAGCTTTCTTCTCTTAATTTGCCAAGTACCCAATACCACTTCTATCCATCTTCATCACGGTGTTCATGAGTAGCTCACTTTGGAGATATTGGCCTCTTGTGAACTTGCTCAAACCGGTCTTGAGATGTTCTTTTTCCAACTTGAGCTTCTTGTTTTCTTCTCTAAGTTCATCATGATTTTTCTCCATCTTAAGTCTCTTGTTCTCTTCTTTGAGCATCTCATTCTCAAGAGCTATATCACAATCATTGTCAAGATTCTCTATCACAATTGTGTTGGTGGTTGATAGCTTTTCAAGATCTTTCTTGAGCTTTTCATTTTCATTCTTGAGCTTAACATACTCATCATAGTTGTCGAACTCAACCACTTTCTTGCCATTGCTACTAGAACCTTGCTCAATGCTCTCAACAATCAAGTCATCACATGATGTAGCTATATCAATCTTAACAACATTGTTAGTAGCATCATGTGGCTCATTGGATAATAACTCATGAGAAACAACAAGATTACCATCATTAACCATGAGATTGGTGTACTCATCTTTTAGCAAATTGTAGCTAGTGGTGAGCTCATTATGTATCCCCTCAAGTTTATCATGTTTTTCTTTAAGCTCCTTTTTAGAGGATTTGAGCTCCTTGAGTTTGGATGACATAGTTTTATTTTCTTCTCTAAGCTCAACACTAGCTTTTTGGCTATATCATATTTTGCTAAGAGTGAGTCATTCTCAAGTTCTAGCTTTTTATTTTTTGCCCTTGTCTTTCTAATGATTTTAGTGTATTGGTTTAGCAACTTGACAAGATCATCATAAGAAGGTGATTCAAATTCTTCATCACTATCACTATCATCATTGCTACCATTATCATCACCACTACTATCATCATCATTTTGTACCTTTCGTTCACCCTTGGCCATAAGGTATAGGTGTGTAGAGGATGACGGCGGCGGTGTCGGTGAAGATAGTGAAGTGTCAATTACAATAGCAACCACCTTCACGTTCTCATTCTCACTTTCATCATCGGATGAGCCACTTGATGAATCAATATCCGTGAGCCAATCACCAACAATGTATGCCTTGCCATTCTTCTTCTTGTTGTGGAATTCCTTCTTCTTGCCATCCTTCTTCTTGTATGGCTTGCTCTTTTTTTGCTCATTATCATCTTCATCACTTGAGTCATCTTTCTTGGGTTTGGGGCATTGATGAGCTAGATGACCAAGTTCTCCACAATTATAGCAATCCATTTCGGAGATGGGCTTCCTTCTATTGCTAGTGAAGAATTTCTTCTTCTTGCCATCAAGCTTGACACCGTTCTTGTTCAGCTTCTTAAGCATCTTGACGGTTCTTCTCACCATGAGAGCAAGACTTGCATCATCAATTTCATCATCACTTGAGCTATCATGATCAACTCTTGCTTTGCCCTTCTTCTCTTGGCTAGCCTTGAATGCCAAATCTTTCTTTTGGTGGAACAAGAGCCATCTTGTGGTGTGATGTGCATGTACATCTCAGAACATTGATCTTCCCCAATATTTGAGTTGGTGTAGTGGTGGAAAGATCACCTTGATGAAGCACCGTCACAATATGCCCATATTTATCAATGGGGAGGACACTCAAGATCTTCCTTACAACATTGGAGGGTTGCATTTGTGTGAGTCCAAGCCCATTGACTTCTTCTACAAGAACAATCAAGCGTGAATACATCTCATTAGCACTTTCTCTAGGAAGCATCTCAAATGAATTTAGCTTTTTCATCACAAGGTGGTAGCATTCCTTACGCTCACTCTTGGTTCCCTCATGGAGCGCACAAATGTCCAACCATAGTGCATGGACGTCTTTGTGGTTCTGCACATGATTAAAAACATCCTTGCAAAGGCCTCTAAAGAGGGTGTTTCTAGCCTTTGCATTCCATTTCTCATAATTAACTTCAGCGCCTTGAAGGTTTGTGGGATCCTTAGGTTTTGGGAAGCCTTGTGAGGTGGCTCTAAGAACTCCAACATATAAGGCTTCTAGATAAGCCTCCATACGAATTTTCCAATAAGGAAAATCATCTCCCTCAAAGATAGGAGGGGGTCCATCCCCATGGGACATCTTGCTCTAGGTGGTTAAGCCTAATTTAGCGAGCACGAGGCTCCGATACCAATTGAAAGGATCAAGATGCCCAAGAGGGGGGGTGAATTGGGCTAATTCTAAATTCTTTGTAATAATTAAGCCCTATACTTAGCCCACTTCACCCCTTGTGCCTAGAATGTGTTTCTATTGTTCTACTGCACAAAATTTTTGCACCCTAGGTTCAAATCCTACTCTAGCATGGCAATTCTAGGAATGTAAAGACATGAAATGAATTGCTCAAATATAAATGCTCAAAGTAAAGAGAGGGAAAGGAACGTGGCGATGTTTTCCTAAGGTATCGGAGAGTCACCACTCTGAAAGGTCCTTGTTGGTTTTGGTAATTGAGTGACAACCTAGGTGGACTAATTGTGTTTATGTGAGATACACAGGTGATTAGTCCACAGGTACATGTGTATGAGCAACATATGCCATGGAGGTGAAAATGGCTTGGAGATGTTGCAAAGCTCACACATGTGATGATGAATGAGCTTATTGCACATGAGACATGACATTGAGTCATGTGATCAAGGTGGAGAAGATCAAGACAAGACTTGGCTTGATGGACCGGTTGCAAGCGTGAAGGGCAAGTCAAAGGCTTTGGAGTGATGGATCGTGTGGCGGTGAAGCTTGAGCAAGACTTGGCGCCGATGGACGATAGCAACGGTGAAGAGCAAGTAGAGTCAAGATCGATGAACCAATATGATCATGTGATGATATGAAGTGGATCATATCATTGTTGATCGTGTTGGTGCATGTGTTGCATCGACATTGAAGGAGATGGAATGGAATGCGCAAGGCAAAGGTATAACCTAGGGCATTTCATTTCACCGGTCATAGCTGTATAGAGAAGTTTATGACCGGGTTTAGGATAGATGGCCGTACTATCAAGAGGGGCAAACTTGTTTGCATATCGGTCATCTAGTGCCACTCGAGTGATCTAACTTTGCATTGTCGCTAGGATCGAGTGGCGTGGCAAGTTGAGTGGCTAACATCCTTTGGGAAATGATTGTGAAAATGCTAACACACATACACATGGTGGTGTACACTTGGTGGTGTTGGCACATTTACAAAGGAGGTGGTGTTTGTAGGGGTGAGATGGGCCGGATGCAAGTTCTTGTGGTTAGCACATTGGAGCAAGGGTGATGAAGTTAGAAGTGAAAATGAGTTAGTCGCGAAGATGCTGGCGTCGGTCAACTGACCGGACGCTGGATCTGAATGCACCGGACGCTGGCAGGCTGCGTCCGGTTAGGCTGACGTACGATGACGCAGAAGCTGGAGTGTGACCAGACGCTGGCTGCGTCCGATCAAGTGTGACCGGACGCGTCCAGTCGAGGTCGGTACCTTACTGGAAACGACCAGACGCTGGGGGTTCAGCGTCCGGTCAGTTGAAAGCTGCTGCGTCCGGTCAAGTCAAGTGACCGTTGGAACTGGGACACGTGGCCGTCTATGGACGACTGGACGCTGAGGTCCAGCGTCCGGTCAACACGACCGGAGCGTCCGGTCGGCCCGACCGTTGCCCAGTGAAGGGGTAACGGCTAGTTTAGCCCTTAGGGCTATAAATAGAAGTGGCCCTCAGCCATGGCTGGTGCTGAGCACCTCAAGGGACTTAGTGTCCATGCTTGTGAGTGCTTGGGAGCCCTCCATCACACACATACTTGATAGCGATCATCCGATTGTGTGAGTGAGCGATTCTAGTGCAATTGCATCGTGAGGTTGCATCGAGTGGCACTAGGTGATCGAGTTGTGAGCCGGTGGTGCTTGTTACTCTTGGAGGTTGCCACCTCCTAGACGGCTTGGTGGTGGTCTCCGTCGAAGCGCGCAAGAAGCTTGTGCGGCGCTTCGGAGAAGTGCTTGTGAGGGGCATTGTGCTCGCCCCGTGGGAGTCGCGAAGAGCAACTTTAGTAAAGCGTGTCATTGAGCTACCCTCACTCAAGGGGTAGGTTCTTGCGGTGCCCGACGTGCGGGCTTAGCGGGTGATGCTAATTAGCCGCCGAACCACCAAGTGAGCGGTCGACACAATGGGTACTAGCGTGTTGGCAAACACGTGAACCTCGGGAGAAAAATCATCGTGTCAACCTTGTTCTTCCCATTGGTTTGCATCCCCATTACACAAGCTTGCAATTACTTTTATATATCTTAAGCTTGTGTAGTTGCTCTTGTAATTAGTTAGCTTATGTAGCTTACTAGTTACCTTCTTGCTTGTGTAGCATAGAAGTATCTCCCTTGCATGGCTAATTTGGTTTTAGTAACCTTGTTAGTCACATTGCTTAGTTTGCGTAGCTAAGTATTTGCACTCTCTAATTAGGCATTGGTTGCCTTGTTATTGAGCTTTGCTAGTGAGCTTAGTTGGCTTTGTGCTTTTGCTTACTAGCATGTGTAGGTGCTCCCTTGTTGCTTAAAGTACTAGTGGCATAAGTTTGTGTGACCTTGCTCCTAGAATTGTTTAGGAGAGCTCTAGCTAGCCCGGCACCTTAGTTGCATAATTAGTATCTTGGCAAGGTGTTAGTGAGCATATATAGAGGGGTGTAGTCTTGGCTAGACCGATTGTTTTAATTCCGCATTTATATCGGTTAGCCGACGCGATTAATTTTAGAAAAGACTATTCACCCCCCCCCTCTAGTCCGCCATCTCGACCCTTTCACACTCCCCACTAGTCCTCGTTGGAGCACCCACGCAAGTGTGTAGCTCCCCCTTTATCCGCGCAAGGATCAAGTGCTCTCTATGGGCTGATTCTTCAACACTCTGTCATGGTGAATCACCCACAACCGCTCATAACTTAACTTGGGTCATCCACAAGCTCCGCCGGATGATCACCAAGCTCCCAATCACCATCGAGCCATCTAGGTGATGGCGATCACCAAGAGTAACAAGCACAAACTCTCACTTGACCACGACAAGCCTAATGAGAAAGGTGGATGCATACTTGCTACTCTCTATGCACTAATGAGGTCCTTAATCTTGGATTCACAAATCTCAATCACCTCACTAGGCTCTTGCTCTCCCTTGCACTCTAAAGGTGTTTCTTAGCTGAACAAATGGGCAAGAGACCTTCCTTGGATGAGTGGAGTAAGTATTTATACCCCCTCATTTAAAACATAACATTTGGAGGCTGAGACAATGTTCTACGGGGTGATCGGACGCTCCGGTCAGTGTGACCGGACGCTCCAGTTAGTTATACCTGCCACTGTGTCAGAAAGAGCCATTAAGTTCTGACCGTACTCTGACCAACGTCCGGTCAGCACTGACCAGACATGTCTGGTCAAGAAAAACGCTCTCTGGAACCTTATTGATGTTGATCGGATGCTGGCACCCAGAGTCCGGTCACTTCACTATTCAGCGTCCGGTCAGTTACCGGATTCGGACCAGCGTCCGGTCAGCACCAACTGGACGCGTTCGGTCAGAAAATAGTCTCTCTGGAACCTCTCTAGAGTTAATCGGATGCAGGTACCCAGCATCCGGTCACTTTACTATTCAGCGTCCGATCAGTACCAGATGACTGCAGTTGATCAAATGAACTGACCAGACTCACCCTCCAGCGTTCGGTCAAAACCAGACCAGCGTCCGGTCAATCATTTGACCCTCCATTCACTTCCAACTCGAAATCCTATATGAATGAAGTTTACTCCAATTGATCTTAGGGCTATTCCTGAGCTACCTAGTGCTAGGTTTGACAAGTGTGCACCACACCTAACCCACTAGACTCACCTAGGTCAAGCTACTAGTCTATACCCCCCTTAATAGTATGGCCAAAGGAAAAACAAAATCCTAAACTACTCTAAGTGTCTCTCCAACACCAAACGGCACTTAGAACTAGTCCGTCCTTAACCTTGTCATCCATCCTTTGAAAAACAAAATGATTTCCATCGTTAGGGGCATAACAACCATGATTGCCCAATCAATTTCCATTACCATGACCTAACTCAAATTGCCTCTACAAAACACACGCTAGTCATAGTAATCTCGTGTCATCATCATTAATCACTGAAACCCAACTAGGGGCCTAGATGCTTTCAGATGGCATGGCAAGCGGTGTTGACGACTTCGCACCAAAAGAGGTCCAGCGTCTTGTACTCATCTAGCATTGTCCTTGCCATGTCAATTAGTGCACAATTCTTCCTCTCTACTATACCATTTTGTTGAGGGATGTATGGAGCTGAGAACTCATGCTTAATGCCTTCTTCATTAAGAAACTCCTCAACTTGGGTGTTCTTGAATTCGGTCCCATTGTCGCTTCTCATTTTCTTGATGGGGAGACCAAACTCCTTTTGAGATCTTCTAACAAAAGTCTTCACTAACGAGACCCAAGTGAAACGAGAATAATCATCAACAATAATGAGACCATATTTATTACCCCCGATACTTGGGTAGGCGACCGGTCCAAAGAGATCCACGTGTATGAGCTCCAATGGTTGCGTCGTGATCATGATACTCTTTGGTGGGTGAGGTATGCCAACTTGCTTTTCGGCTTGACAAGCGCTACATATCCTATCTTTCTCAAAGTGAACATTTGTTAGCCTAAGGATGTGTTCGGCCTTTTGAAGTTTGGCCAAGTTCCTCATCCCAACATAGGGCTAGTCGGCGATGCCAAAGCCACCCCATGCTAGATTTTGCCACTAAACAAGTCTCAAGATTGGCTTTACTTTTGTTGAAATCAACTAGGTAAAGCTTGTTCTTTAAATGACCCGTAAAGACAATAGAGGAATCCTTCCTTCTAAAGACTTCCACACCCTTATCCGTAAAGAGGCAATTAAAGCCCATCTCGCATAATTAAGACGGACAACAAATTGTAACCTAACGAATCAACATGTAAAACATTTGTAATTGAATGCTTAAGGGTTATAGCAACTTTACCAAGACCAATCACATCCCCCTTAGAGTTGTCTCCAAAGATAATATTTTTATTTGTGTCCATCTTCGGGGTATATGATGAGAACATACTCCTTTCTCCGATCATATGATTTATACATCCACTATCAAGCACCCAACTTGACCTACCGGAGGAGTATGCCTGCAAAACAGATTTAGTTGCTTGATTTAGGTCCCCAATTTGACTTGGGGCCTTGCATGTTAGTTACAAGAAATTTAGGAACCCAAATAGAAGTATTCCTATATGTGTTGGCTTCCTTTCCAACATATTTGGCAACCACTTTTCCACTTCTGTTGTTCCTTAAAACAAAACACCAAGTCAAGCTTTGTCGAGGTGGTTGAAACTTTGGTTGGTAGGCATACTTGTTCATAGTGCCCCGCACTAATTCCTTTGGCTTCTGCTAAACCTGTTTCTATTGGGGCTTAGCTTGATCAGGAGCAGAATTGGTAGCCTTCCTATTTTTACGGGGAGTAGCACAACTGGCCTTCACTATGGCACTGCGGCACTGCCGCTGTCTGTGCAGGCTGATCTGTACCAACTCTTTCCTTCCTCTCAAACAAGACACATCATAGCCATTTATGATCTTTCTTTCATTTGTCTTGGCTCCTGCAGTGTGCCCAAGCCCATGCTTGATTGAGGGGTGTCTCCCTTGCTTGAATTTAGGCACTTTTGAATCATTTGCCTTCTTGTCACTTACTTGAGCCTTACCACTCAAGCAGCCCTTGCTAATGATCTCATTGAGTCTAGAAATTTCTTTTCTCATTGCCTCCATGTTTGCAAGGTTAGTGGAATAAGCATTTAAATCAATATTATAACATTTTCCACAACCTTGACTAGTGGAGGTAGTAGAGGCATCCTTTGCCTTAGAGGGATGTGAGTTGCTATCCCAAAGAATGTTATATTGCAGCTCAAGTTCTTTATGCTTTTCATCTAAGTCACAATACTTTTTCTTGAGAGCAATATTTTCTTTCTTTGTGATAGCATGGTCCCCTTATTCTTTGGCCAAGGCCTTGCGCAAGGATTCCACCTCATTTCTCTCTAATGCAAGAGCTTCCTTGCTAGCAATGTAGAGATCCTCTTGTTGGATAAGAGTTTCCTCTCTAGATTCTAGCTCGGCTTGGACACTCTCTAAGTCCTCCATTACTTTAGTGATGAATAGTTTGGTCTTTCCATCTAAGTTCTTAGTTAGTTTATCAATTTCTTCATCACTAGATTCATCATCACTAGAGCTATCACTAATATCACTACTAGAGATATCACTAGGAGGTGGAGGTGGAGGAGCTTTGGCCTTGGATTTAGATTTTACCTTCTCACCCTTTGCCATAAGACAAATGTGAGGGGAGTAGTAGTCATCATCGGACATGTTGGTGAAGAGTCTTGGTGAAGAAGATGGCTCATGGATAGCAATGGTTGCAACTTTCTCATCTTCTTCACTTGAGCTTTCAATAGATGAATCCCATTCATGCCCAATGTGAGCTTCTCCCATGTTTTTCTTGCTCTTTCTCCGGTCGGCCTTGTCCTCCTTCTTCTCTTTCTTATACATGTTCTCCTTGATCTCATGTGGGCACTTGGCAATAAAATGATCAGTGCTTCCACAATTGTAGCATGTCCTCTTCTTCTTGTTTGGAAACTTCCTCTTTGCTACCTTGTACCCTTGCTTCTTTAACCCTTTGTGAAACCTTCTCATAAAGAGAGCAACATCATCCACTTTCTCATATTGTTCATCATCATGTTCACTCTCACTAGAGGATGAGGTGGTCTCTACTCTTTCTTAAACTTGCTTGACTGCTTTGGGCTTGCTAATTGAAGCTTGCTTGTTGGTCTTGGACTTGCTTGAAGAGCCTTGCTTGCTTGATTTGTTGGCCTTAAGAGCTACATCCTTGCTGATCTTGATGCCTTCTAGCTTTGCTTGCAATTCTCCAAGCTTCTTCCTCTCATTTGCTTCTTCTCTTTGTATGTCAAAGGTCAAGATCCTCCCAAGTACATCATTTGGTGTGAAGTACTCAAACTTCTTCTTGTCTCTAATTAGAGTTACTATGGTCTCATTTCTTGGTGAATAAGCTTCCAACATAATCTTGACCACTTTGTGATCATCTAGCTCATCACAACCATAGCCTCTAATCTTGCCCACCATGGTCATCAACCAATCAAATATCTCTTGTGGCCCTTCTCCATCCAAGATAACAAATCCGTTGAGCTTGGACATCAATAAATCAATTCTTGCTTTTCTCACTTTGTCAACCCTTTCATGTGCAAGGTGCAAAGTATCCCAAATTTGCTTGGCAACATCCACACCAATCACTCTATTGTACTCATCACCATCTAAGGCACTAAGTAGCACACTAGTAGCTTGACCATTGAGGTGAATGATTCTCATTTCTTCCATGGTTAGATTCTTGGGATCAACCGGTGGCTCAAATCCATTGCAAACAGCCTCCAAAATGACAGGATGAAAACCTATAAGATAGGCTCTCATCAAGTGCTTCCACTTGGCAAAGTTAGTCCCATCGAAATGAGGTAACTTGCCCACAGGCACATTGATGAAAGACTTACGATCATGGTTAGTCATAACAGAAGAATAGTTAAAGGATACGGCGGCATATTTGTTATCGTCATTCTTCTTGCCCTTTCCTTTCTTGTCCTTCTTGCTATGCACTTGGTAGGACTCATCATCATCACCATCTTCGAAGCTGCTAGATGGCTCATTTGAAGATGAATTGGAGGCTTTTGCTTCTTGTTCCTTCTTCTTTCTTGATTCTCTTCTTTTTCTTCTAGCTTCTCTCTTAAGTCTTCTTTCTTCTTTTCTTGTTTTCTTATCTTCTAACCGATGTTGCTCCTTCTTCTTCTCTCTTGCTTCTCTTTTCTCTTTTCTAGCTGCCTTTCTTCTTCTTCTTTCTTCTTCATTTTGAGCTTTTTCGACATCGGTTGCCTCTAGCTGCGGGAGCGTGGAGTTGCTCGCTGTAGAGGTGCTAAGCTCACTGCTGTCGGTGTCATACATCCCAACATCCTCCGGATCGATGTTGATGGGCTTCACAACACCGGATCCTCCCCCGAGCTCCATACCTCACATGGTGAAGCGCACACAAGGTAACCTGCTCCGATAAAATCTTCCCAATAAAATTTAGATCGGTTATATTTCTTAGCTTCCTACAGGGTAGTAGATCACAGATCAACAGCTGAAAGTAGTGGGAACATCACACACAAGTATATCAGCCTCAAACTCTAGAAATCACCTCAATCAATAATATATCATGCAAGTAATGTAAATCAAGTATAAGTGACACAATGATTTATCCCATGGTTTGGCTTGCCACCAAGGCTTGCCTACCTCCACATTGATGAGGTTAGCCACTAAGGCTTAGAGCTTTCTAGCCCTTCCTCGTTCTCAAGTCAAGAGACTTAACACTTGAGATGAGGGGTAAGTTTACTAGCTTCAAGAGATGGTTACAAACCTTCCGGGGCTGCCACACAAGTTGGCAAGCTCCACGGGCGATGCTTTAGCCGGCTAGGAGCCAAGCTCCAAGAGTAACAAACACAACCGCCGGCCAAAATGTGAACCAAGTGCTCTTTAGAGTTTGGGAATCAATGGAGCTGCTCTCTCATCGAGTTTGGGATCCTTTTTCCTAAAGAATTAATGGGGAAATCAATGGATTTGCTTGAGGGCTTAAGGTCAACAATGGAGTGAGAGAGAGAGAGCTCCTACTCTGTTTTGGGCATGCTAAAGTGAGGAAGAAGAGAGCTGGTTCGTTACCATTGGGAAGGAAGGGGAAAGGTATATATACCCCTGGCCCCCAACGGTCACTAAAATCACAGATAGTTGTTGGGAAGGAAAGGGAAAAGTATATATTCCCCCAGCCCTCAATGGACACTGCACCCAAGAGGTCGGGCGAGACAAGGATGCGACCAAAGGGTCGGGCGAGCCGGAGCCCACGACCTTGGGGTCGGGCGAGATGAGCCCGTGACCAAAGGGTCGTGCGAACCGGAGCCCATGACCAAAGGGTCGGGCGAACCGGAGCCCGCGACCGAGGGGTCGGGCGAACCGGAGCCCACGACCAAGGGGTCGAGTGAACTAGAGCCCGCAACCGAGGGGTCGAGCGAACCAGAGCCCTTGACCAAAGGGTCGGGCGAGCCAGAGCCCGCGACCAAGGGGTCGGGCGAGCCTCTCTTCAAGTGCAGCAGTGCCGCACCACGCAAGACAGCAAGGGTAATAGTGAAGTGTAGACTGTCTTGGCTATGAATCTAAGGATGCTTGTGGTTGTTTGAGCACTTGGTAGCATATATTAGCTTAAACATTGTGCCCCCCTTTATAGTATAGCTTTTCCTATACTCAAATTCAATATATAAAAGAATTTAAACCTCCTTTGAGTTTGAAGCCATCTACATTTGTAATTGGGGAATCCTCCATTCCATGTAGCATCCTCGAATACAAGTTCCCTGCTTGTCATCTCGATAAATCTCATTAGTTCTCTAATTGTGTTGTCATTATCACCAAAACCCATAATTAAGGCTTGATTGCACTTTCAGTCTTCTTGAGAAGTTTGTAGAGAGGCATCCCTCGTTCGTGGCTCAGGGCGGCCAAACAGCCGGTGAGCCTCTATACGCCCTTGACATTGCGTATCGGGCCCATGTTGGAGATGGCCATGATTTTTTCGGGGTTGGCTTCGATGCCGCGCTCAAACACGATGTATCCGAACAGCTTCCCCTTCGGAACCCCAAAAACACATTTTTTGGGATTCAATTTGATGCTGAACCTTCGGAGGTTCACGAATGTTGCAGCCAAGTTTGCGATCAAGTCGCTAGCTTGAGCCGTTTTCACCACTACGTCATTTACATAGACAGCGATTGTTGGTTTCGGCCGCTCGACTTGGTCAGGTTGGTCGGGCGGGTCGATTTGGTCGGCGAAGCATCGCTGCATGCACCATTGATAGGTGGCGCCAGCGTTCTTTAGACCAAAAGGCATGATTACGTAACAGTACGAACCATACGGTGTGATGAATGAAGTAGTGACCTGGTCAGACTCTTTCATCGTGATCTAGTGGTAGACTAAGTAGGCATCCAGGAAGGAGAGGATTTCACACCCTGAGGTGGAGTCGACTATCTAATCTATGCGTGGTAAAGGGAAGTGATCCTTTGGGCACGCCTTGTTGAGGCCAGTATAGTCAACACACATTCTCCACTTCCCATTCTTCTTTTTCACAAGAACAAGATTAGCTAGCCAGTCATAGTGGTATACCTCTTTGACGAATCTGGCTGCCAGAAGTTTGACAATCTCCTCGCCTATGGCCCTACGCCTTTCATCATCAAAGCGACGCAGGCATTGCTTGGCAAGCTTTGAGCCCAGAACGACGCGTAGTGCGTGCTCGGCGACCTCCCTCGGTATGTCCAGCATGTCAGAAGGCTTCCACGTGAAGACATCATGATTTGTGTGTAGGAAGTCGGTGAGCTTGCTTTCCTATTTGGCCAGGAGCTTGGTCCCGATCCACACCGTCATTGGTCGGGTCGGTGGGGTCGATCTCCACCGCCTTGGTTTCCTTAGTCGGATGGAAGGCATTCGAGGAGGTCAGCCCGTTGCAGTCGGGGACTGCTAGAGTCGCCGAATTCTTGAGCTCCGAGAACTCGGTGGAGTTGATGACGGCAGTGGCAAGCTCGTAATGTTCGCGGTCGCACGTGTAGGCATGCGAGAAGGTACTACCTATGGTGATGACACCGTTTGGCCCTAGCATCTTCAGCTTGAGGTAGGTGTAGTTGGGGATCGCCATAAACTTGGTGTAGCATGGCCACCCCAAGATGGCGTGGTAGGACCC
This sequence comes from Miscanthus lutarioriparius, assembly GCA_904845875.1. Lineage (NCBI taxonomy): Eukaryota > Viridiplantae > Streptophyta > Magnoliopsida > Poales > Poaceae > Miscanthus > Miscanthus lutarioriparius. The sequence goes on from CAJGYO010000006.1 coordinate 48,232,941, forward strand.
CGGAAAGTCCACTACCTCAAAGGCTAGGACCTCCAAGCGGAACTTGGTGCGGTCGCCAAACGTGACGGGCAGGTCGATCTGCCCGAGTGGATATGCCTGCACCCCTGGGATCACAATGTGGAAGGGAGAGCTCACTGAGAGGAGCTTCGACCGGGGGATGCGCATGGCGTCGAGGGTGTCGACGTAGAGAATGTTGAGGCTACTGCCTCCATCCATCATCACCTTGGTGAGGTGCTTCTTGCGGATGATTGGGTCGACAATGAGCGGGTAGCGACCCGGTCAGGTGACGTGGGAAGGATGGTCTCTCTGATCAAAAGTGATTGGGGAGTTCGACTAGCTAAGGAAAGAGGGGATGGCCGACTCGGTGGCGCATGCCTCTCTGTAGTGTACCTTATGCTGGCACTTGGAGTTGATAGCGTTGGATCCCCCAAAGATCATGAGGCATTCCTCAGGGTCAGGGAAGTCGTCTTCATCCTTGCCCACTGCGCTCCTCTCTTGTCCTCCTCCTCTTTGCCTTTCCCTTCCTTTGGCTTGGCGGCTTGCTATAGGAAGCGCTTGAGGAGCTCGTAGTCCTTGTAGAGGTGTTTGACGGATTAGGCGTGGTTGGTGCATGGACTCTCTATGAGCTTGTCGAAGTGGTCTGGCTGGCCCTGCTAGGGTTGCTTGCCCACTCGGTCGGCCACAGTGACCAAAGTTGGGTTGGCCGATCGACGCCAATCCTTCTTGTTCTTCTTGCCCTTTTGTGTGGAGGGGCACTCACATTGGTCCTCGTGCTTGGCCTTGCCCCTGTCCTTGACCGGCCGCTGAAGACCTCCCCAATCACCTCCTCATCGGAGGCGTGGTTCGTGGCGATGTCGAGTAGGTCGCAGGTGGTATGGGGCTTCACACAGCCGAGCTTGTGGATCAAGGACTCACAAGTTGTCCTAGAGAGGAACGCACTGATGATGTCCGTCGACGACATCAAGAATGGAGTTGCACTGCTTTGAGAACCTATGGATGTAATCCCGCAGGGACTTGTTGGGCTCCTACTGGCAGCTCTTGAGGTCCTAGGAATTCCTAGGACGGACATACGTCCCCTAGAAATTTCCAACGAAGACCCTCTTGAGATCCGCCCAGTCACGGATGTTGTCGGGTGGAAGGAATTCGAGCCATGCTTGAACATGCTCCCCCACGCAGATGGGGAGGTACTAGATGATGAAGTAGTCATCATCTACTCCTGGCTCGGCAGGCGATGTACTTGGCGATGTTGGTGGGCGGTCGGAAGCGATGTGGGAATGATGCTTTCTGGATGCGACGACCGAAGGCCCGTGGCCCCGGGCCATCTGGGCTAGGGCTCTGGTCGTTTGGTCGGCCACCATGCTTGGGGTGTGTGTTCTCGCACTCCTTGATGGTCAGGCCGGGACCTGTGTCGCCTGCTCTCATCGCCATTCGATGGGCGTTATCATCATGTCGGGCGTGGCATCGATTGTTAATGACGTTGCGAGCATGGTTCGGCCCAAGCCATTCACGCACAGGTGGTCGGTGTGGAGCGGGCGCCGGGTTGGGCTGTAGTGCAGCCACCGCTTCCTGCTCCACGCTCGGCAACTGCTGCGGTGAGTGGATGGAGTGATTTGATTGGTGCGGCCCCAGTCCCCCGATTGGGCAAGAGACCGTGAGCCGGTGTAGCGATGCAGAGCTCTCCGCCTGCTGAACGATGGCGGTCTCCACCAGCGCCCGGAGGTTCCGGTGGATTGCCTGTTCCTAGGGGTCAGCAGGCTCAAGAAGGCCGCGCAGAAGCATCGCCGCAGCAGCGATGTTTTGGCCAGCCCGAGCAAACTAAAGGGGGTCATCCCCTCCATCCAGTATGTTACGCTGGACCTGATGGGCATGACCCTGAGCGCCGCTCGTCGGGTTATGCGCATGTGGTGTAGTGTGATGCGCCGGGCGCTCCGGCGTAGGCGGCGGCTGGCTCTGCCGCCTTTGCCGTAACTCCTCGACGTGCTGCTATTCACGCGCTAGGGCCTGCACACGGGGGTCCGAAGGGGTGTGAGTCTGCAGAGACTCCACTACCACCGGTGGCTATCCCGGGGCATCCGCCATAGCACACTCTCGGGATAGAGGGTGGCCAGGTGCCATGACATCGCCGACACTAGAGCCATCGCTTTCGACCTCGTCATTGACAAGGTTGTGAAAAGAGGCGGGAGCATAGCCCGCCATCCCCATGAACTCAGATGTGAGAGGGGGCGGCATCAGCATCCTTCGGAGTCCCCATGCGCACACGTCCACGGGGGACGCAAAGCCGTAGGAGAACCGGTCGCACAGCGGTCACGGTGGGGACAACGGGGTCCCTCCGGAGAGTCGGTAGAAGATGTTAAATAGTGAGTAAAGAACAATATGTACATCACTCACCGTGGGGTTTGAGCCCAGCAAGGGCTCGAGGCAAAGCGTGGGTGTCTCGATGTTGAGGTCATCGAGTGGCCTGTTGCAGTCAGTGGAGTGTGCTCCTCCTCCAATGGGCGCTGGGACAAGCGCCTCTTCGTGGAGGCGAAGTACGCCAAGCTGGTCGGCGACAAAGTCCAAACTTCCAAAGAGGAAGGTCTAGGTGGCACGAAGACGAGAGGAGCCCACATCCCAGCAAGTGGGAGCGTGGGAAACTCCAGTGAGCCAAAGCGAATCGTATCGCTCGAGCCCGCCATGCCAAAGATGGTGGAAAGGTGTGTCATCCGATGACCAAAGGCGTGAATGCACGATGTCCTCCCCACGGACGGCGCTAACTGTCGGTGCGAAAAGTGACCAACAAGTAAATATTTGTAGTTTTACCGTGCATTGTGATCGGATGTGGCCTAACACTCAATGACATAGGATTTATACTAGTTTAGGCAACAGGCCCTATGTCCAGTTAAGGTCGGTCGGTGACTTTATTCCTGAGCTCAGGTGCTCAAAGTTTGCTGTGGGGTTACAAAAGAGTAAGGAATGAGAAGGGGGTGTTAGAGGCCCGGTCGGACTCTGAACTGAGTGGAAGAGAGAGTGTGTATACGTGTGCTGCCTAGTCTTGTTGCCCACATCATCGGGTACGGAATGGCCGTCGGCGCCCACAATACTGTTTATGTTTAGACACATATGGCAGGCTCTATCATGTTCGCCTGGTACGGCAAACGATGGCGCCCACAATACTATTTATACTCTGACGTGTCTGGCAGGCTCTACCGTGTTCGCCTGACATGCCCCGATAGCACTGTCCTGTAGGTGCGCATGGCATGGCAGGGTACAATCCTTGGTATTACGGCTGACTTGAGCGCCTTACCTTATCTGCTCCGCCTGCTCCCCGGGCCCACACTGAGCGGGCATCCCCGGTCAATCGTTCCCAGTCGGTCCCGACCGTATCAGTCGAGAAAGAGCAACGAGTAGAGGTCCGGCGTATCCTCAGTCGGAGAAGGGGTTCAGAGTCGGACTGCGGTCCCACCTTGGCCAGGCCTTCCGGTCGGGGACCGGATCGTTGTCTCGGCCCGTCATTATGTATCTGGGCCGGCCCAGGCGTGTGCTGTCGCTACGCTGCCTGCTGGGCCGGGTTTTGCACGGAAGCGGGTCCATTGGGGACCCCGGGTTTATGAACCCGACAAGATGTTTCAAAGTTGTTTTAAAGGAGATAGAGATAGGGGATAGGATTCATAGCAGTTTCAACCAAAAAAACTTACAACTTTTCTACTGCATATACCTCACAAAAAGTTTTTCCACTGCGCAGTTGAACCAAACAAACCCTAAGGCGGTTGTATCAATTGGCAAGGTCAATTGGCGACAATCAATGATGCACTTGGAGCCGGTCGCCAGAGGAGTTAGGATATTTGCCATCACCGGGGATGGACTCAAGTGGTCAAGGCAAACACGGTAAGGAGAAATCCAGTTGAAGGCCAATAGCATATATAGGTATAAAATCGCATGCCAATGGTTGTCAATGTACTAGCACAGTGTCACCCAGTTGGTGATGCCTCATATCTTTTTTTAAGCATCTAAGCATCTCCAAGAGTACTCAAAACAGTCTTCCAATTCGGGAATTTTGAAATTGAAACAAAAAACCCGTCTCCGACAACTCTCAAACCCACCTCCCAATCTTTTGGCACCCGCAAAAAACCACCCCCACGCGCATAAAGTTACGCTCGTGTATCACCGCGCCAATATGGAGGTGGAAGGACATGGGGAAGAAAACAAAGTAGGATAGGGTTCCTGATGCAAGTGTAAAGAGAGAAATAAAGTATAAAAGCGGTCAGTGTGATTTAGAAATAGTTTAGGAATCCTGATGTAAAATCCAGTCTCTCTTTTAGGCGTGAGATTTTGAAAATCGTTGGATTTGTAGTTTTTTTATGTCTCCCAATATATTTTGTAAAGGTTGGAAACCCTATTTTTGGGAGTATTTTTTCGATACGTTGGAGATGTGGGTTTTGTTGGCCCTGTTTGTTTCACTGAAATTTTGGCTTACGCTAAATTATGTGAGGAAAATATTGTTCGTTCGCTGCAGGAATCGTGCAGGAACCGTAGAAATAGTGCTGCAGAACAGAATATGGTGTTTTTTTACAATCCAACCGTTACAATATTACTAATTGTTTTGCTTATAATTAATGACGTTTTAGTTTCCGTGCTATTTAAGTTAACCGTAAAATATTTTTAGCATTGCTAATTACAAGTATTCATTTTTTTTACTCTGCAGATGACTATAATCTATTCCTCCCCATTATTTTCTTTACTTAATAAATGATATAGTGAACCAACAAATAATTATTGAATTATTGATTGTGGTTGTTGATGAATATGTTAATCCTGTAGCCTTAGTATTTTTTTGAAACCCTGTAGCCTTAGTATTTTTTATTGACTTAACAAGTGTTAAGTAATAGAGCCGTAGACATCTTCTAGAGATATGCATATGCATTTAAGTATTTATGTTCATAAAATCTCCTTACATATTTTCTTGCATAATTAATTAAAATTTTCATGTTGCCTATAAAACCACTAAATAATAGAACTTGCGCTATATCCCTATAGCGCTCCTGAAGGAGGCAGCCGCTATTTAAAACCTTGTTCCCAAAATCAGACATTAGAGTACCTATCAGCTATAAATAAATAATTATATTCACAATTGTAAGCACGATACAAAGATTGGTTCTATGTTAATACGAGGACAATGAGACAGCTCCAGTCTCAGCGAAGGTTTGTTGAGAGTTTTATGGACGTTAGACAAGCTAGCAGGACATAGTATACAAGAGATGATGAAATTTTATATGGAAGAAACGAGTTTTTATCTACCTTGTTTTCAACACACGTCTTAAAAACTAGGACATGAAAGCGCCAGAGAGACCTAATAAAGCATCCTATACCATCAGTACCAAGACTCATCTAGGGTAGCGTTTAGATCCACAGGGATTCTAAGAATCTAGATAGCAAAAAAAATCCCAAAATTCTAAAATTCCATCCAAACACCCTATGATTCTAGAGAATCCAAGAAACCTCAACGATTACTTTTACCCACGATCCAGATTTTAGAATCTCATCCAGACATGCCATAAGCTACTGAAGCATCACAAAAGATTGAGAATAAGAGAATCGACCAAAATTTTCACAAGGATCGGTGCGAGCAAGGAAAAGTTGGCACTTGGCACTGGCTGCTTTGTGGGCTGCCAAGCGCATACAATTAAACTCGTCCCACTGGATGGGGAAGTAAAGGAATTACAAAGCTTTACAACATAGCAGAGACCAAAAATGCAAGAGGCATAACCTCTCCACAAGGGATAGTACAACGAATAGGCACTTAAGAGGCATATATACATGGAGGCACTGTGTTGCACAAAGTGGAAAGATGTTGAGATGGGGAATGAGGATTGAACACCTTCAGCTTTCAGATGATCGCCCCAGACAAGAATTATGTTCCTTTGCTTTGATTACTTTATTTTTCTCTGTCTTCACATGAGAACTCTCTCAGCAAGTCAGCGTCTATGGTATCACATGTACTGAGCGAGCCATTGCTTGCACATGTCAAGTACCGACAATGCATTTGCATGTAATGCCTACAAAAAAAAAGGTAATATGGACTCAGAAAACAGAACCAAATAAAAATACAGAGGTGAGGAGGGGGTATAAGTACTATCTCTTGGGAGGAGTCATGTTTTTTGTCACTCAACTTCGAGGGCACATATATTTCAGGCCCTAAACCTATAAGTGTATTATTTTTAGACTTAAATCAAAACTTCTAGATAATTGCGCAGCAGAAATAGGTGGCCTTCCTTGTGATTGTGTCAATTACTCAAGAAAACTTCACACTTCAACATTTTCTAATCGAGACCAATGACATTCCTCATGGACATGATTAATGGCATGATTCTTAAAGTTCACAGACCAAACAAATAACTAGAAAAGGTTCAGACTTGACCCTGCCCATTAAGGGACCAAACCAGATACTATAGCAACTGATGAGTGGAAGATATTTAACTTATTCCCCAAGTTCCAAATTACAGTTCACTTTACTTTTGTCCTAAGTCAAACTTCTCTAACCTTGACCAAGTTTATAGAAAATTGGATTAACATCTATAATATCAAAATACTTTCATTAAATAATCCATGAAATATGCCTTCGTGCGTTTATTTGAACTCGTAGATGCTAATATATTTTTCTAAATAAAAACTTAGTCAAAGTTTTGACTTACTCCATTCGTCCCAAATATACTGTCGTTTTCGTGGTGTATACCAGGAAAGAAGGAAAATGACCTGCACACTCCTACAACGTTGTAATCACTACATCTGGTGCAGAGTTAATGGACATGCTTTATACGTCCTGTCATTGATACAGCCACAAAGGACAACGCGCACGGCAATTGATATCCATCACTGCAGCAACTTTTTCACCCCAAAAAATGCACTTCCAAAGAGTATTTTTCCTTAAGGGCCTGTTTGGAAGTATTGTATCTAAAACCGGTGTAAATTACTGGGGCTAATTTTTTTCCGAACGGAACGCAAACTCTCTGCTTGGATGACAGGTGGTGCTAATTTTTTTACAACCGTTTTCGTCCAAAACGGCCGGAAAAAAATAATTGCCTCTGGAGGTCCTACTATTTTTCCGACGTTTATCGGGGGGAGGTCACGCTCCCAATCTTCAGAAAGCCACGGCTTGCGTGTATCATAATCGGCGGCGGCAGCGGCGGTGAGCCCATCTAACCTCAAGCGCCACCTCTTCTTGATCTCCCATGGCCCTTTCTTCTCCTCCGAGGTTAACCTTATCCAACCTCCACTCCCACCCGCCCTGCTCCCACGGTCCCACCCGCCTCCAACAGCAGTACGGCGGTGGTCTCAAGTTGAATGAAGGAAGAAGCGTTTAGTTCAGCAGCACGGCGGTGGTTTTCCGGCAACACGGCAGCACAACACCTCACCCTGTCAAGTTTGCCGCGAAACGAGGCCGCATCGAGCATAGCGCTGTGTCCTGCTATTTGGATCTGGTCTCTGCACATATCAGGCTTCCTCTCCGGTTGTGGCTCAGATGACTGCAATTCGCCGGCCACTCTGTACTCCGTCCTCCTCCAGCCTCTCTCCTGGTTTTGTGCTTCCCCAGCAATTGCTTCATCAGCGCACAGCATGCCGACTGCAGTACTGCTTTGGTGCTTGCTCTCATGGAGTTCTCATGTTCAACCATGTGTACTGCAGTACTGGTTTTGTCCACTGCCACTTCTATTTGAGCTCTGACCTGAACTTTTTGTCTCATTTTTTATGCTTCGATCTAAAATCTCGTTCAGATTTCAGTTGTGATACGAAATATGATTAACTGTTAGCTCTAATTGATGCTTGATGTGATGCAGTAGTTAAGGGGTTTTCAGCAAAAAGCTTTGTACTCAATTATTAATTTGCAGTTTTGCGCGACTGTCTTTCTGCTTACCCAAACAACAGTTTCCACGGGAGTAAAAGTACCACTGGTTTCTTGTGCGCAGAAAATTACAGGTGTAATGATTTTACAGGTGCAGAATAATCCGATGTTTCCAAACAGGCCCTAAACAAATGAACCAGGACAAATATTTGACTTTCATAGCTAGACGATCAACACTCTTTGTGGTACTTTCAAAGCTAAAACAACAGTAATTTTGTGAGAGGGAGTAGTACAAAGCTGAACTATAGTTTGGAAGGGGGGCAGGGGGAGTATAAGTCATTGATGGTAGTAGAGAGATGCAACATGACACAAATTCATTCGATAATTAATAATTGCCCTGTTCGTTCAGCTGATAAGCCATGGCTAAAAGTGTTATTGGCTGATTTGTTGTGAGAGAAAAATATTGTTCGTTGGCTGAAAAAGTACGGCTTATAAGCCAAGCGAACAGGGCGAAGTAGGAAACATCTGTAAATTTATGAAGATAACTAACCTGATGAGCAACATATTGAACATCAGCGACACTTCCACTTCGTGAGGCTATTTGAAACGCACTTTTTAGACGTCCACAGACAACACAAGCAAGTACTTTCCTGCAAGTTTATAAATTATTTAGAAAAGTACAAGATCAGAAAAGGAATTCATTATAAGCACCAAGGCTTACTGACAGTAAGCATTATCCAGCCATGAAACACTGAGATCAGTACTTTGTTGTCCACAGACAACAAAATGCTGCAATTTAGGTAATAAAATCATCTGTAACACTAATTAAAATTTTGTTTCTGTTGTTAGCAGTGGCTACCTGTGATTGCTGATTAGCATGTCGATGAGGCGATCTGGTCTTTCTTTTTGCTTGTTGGCATAAACATTTATAGCAGCACCAAGAACCTAGCAAGTTAACAAATATCTCAGTAAATCAATCAGTTAGAACATCAATAGGAACTGCCAAATAAGATTATAGTGTTAAATACAAATATTTGACATATTGAGCTATGAGCTAAGAGTAACACATGTTTACACATTTAGATAAAGCTCGTATGTTAACAAGCAGAACTTAAAGTTCCAAAAGAACTTGCCATGAATAATATAATATAATGCAAAGAATGTTCATATTATTTCTCGTGTTAAATCCTACAAGGTAAAATTGAGACTGTCAAAAAGGAAAGCACTTATAACCTGATCCCATTCATCATCATCTATAGTCCCCCTTATATTCTTCAAGAACTATGTCAACTGGCCCCCCTTTTTCCTTTCTGCGAGGGATGCAGCTACACCAGCATAAATATCAACAGCTGAACCAAAGAAGACAATAAGTTAATTGAAGTAAAGAGACGTATACTTCAGAACATGTCAAAAAAACATCAATTCTGAGTATCAAATGAACAAAATGAGCACACACAGAATCCAATATTTATACCTGGGAGATCAAACTCATGAAGCATTCTGAAAGCTAAATCAAAATGCTTTTCAGCCAGCGTTTCAACAACCATGCACCTTCGCCTGCAAAATAATAAGCGCACAGTTTGAAAAAGTAGTTTCATCAAATTATAAAGAAAAGGACAAGTTGACTAAGTGCGTTGAACTTGAAAGCAAATAAAACTGGGAGGCAGAATAAGTTCCCCATTGCTGCAGGCCATAATATCAATATAGAGGTGAGTGTACATAAAAGGAGTAAATCTCCTCTGATCTAGCCTAACCAAAAGCAGCCAGCTGTCAGGCTACTGATGTATGTTAACATGAAGCAAAGGATATGGTCTGCAATTAATACTAGTAATGGTTGAGATATGTGCCATTCCAATAGAAATGATATTAACCATATACACAGGATTACAATAAACAAGAACAGTGAGTCCCCATGTAAAGCTCTGATCTAATAAACAATGCTCATAAGCAGACAGGCAAAATCTGGAGAATATAACTTATAAGGCGTAGTCTCAATGGGAACAATGAGGAGGTCGAACTAGGCTGTCAAATGAGTGCATCTTGTGGTGCTTGGCTGGAGCTAAGAGTCTCCCAAGAGCTCCTGGTCAGGTAGCTTTCTATGGGTGTGTGATTTTTGCCAGGTTACTGGTCGTTTCTGGTCCTTTCTAGGCTGTTTAGCAGTTATCCTTAGAGATCACTTGTGTTGGGTGTGTTCCTGTGAGTATTGGGTAGTAGAGCTCCTCATCCACCCTTGTGTGTGCTTTTCTTTCTTCTTATATGAATTATGAAATGATACGCAGATCTCATGTGTGTTCTAGGGAAAAAAATTCCGTGTCCATGGGCAGGGTCCAAGCACATCCAAACATGCCACTTTGGTTAAGCTTAAGTAATCATTCAGTATATATATGTACAATAAGAGGACAAACTTCGTGTACTACTGTCGCAATGAACTAACACTGAAAACAGCTTTACATGGTACATTTAATCTAAACCATGATCTGGAAAATGTAAATCCAACTTTGCCACAGTTGATGTTGGGAATATAGTTGTCCCCTAGAACATTTCAAAAGGATTCAACCTTATAAGGCAAATAGATGATACAAACCTCAGAGTTTCAGGGTCAGTTGGATTTCCGAAAAGGGAAGTTTTCCACTGAGGACCATCTATACTATTGAGGGCCTTCACCACATGCATCTACAATGCCAACATGTACAATTAGGTTAGCCATTTGAACCAAAATTTGCAAAGTTACACTAAATATAGAGCTAACAGAATCTACAGTCACGTTGGCTTTACGCAAGACATTTAGCTGGGTCTCTTAAATTCATAATCCATGTGTTTTTTTTCCTGAACGCGCAGGAGGGCTGCACATCTTTTATATCATATTACAGAGAGAAAAAGGGGATAAAGAGCCCCATACAAAGCAACCGCTTCAATGTCCTCTACGAGGCCGAATAAGATTGCAAAATAGAAATACAACCAGTACTAATCGCTGATAACAAAAGCAACAATCGCCAATAACAAAAACAACGACGACCTCAGCAGGGGGCTCACAATCAGTCTGCTACTCAAACCAACCCCTCTACCCAACCCATGACCAGCTCCTGGAGCTTTGAAGCTCCAGCCAAGCACCAGAGCAAAAGACAGAAACCGGCAGTTCCCTCACCTGATAGGAAACACGAGTGGAATATTTCATTATTGTTTCCCTGGTCATTTTTCCAGGTGCGCTCTTATTCCGAGCAGACCGCAATACCAACTTTGTAGCCTCGATTGTCCTATCTCGTACAGATAAGGCTTCTTCGAAATGTGTCTGCAATCATAAGAAACTGAGCATAAGAATACACAACCAAATATTTACTTTTGTACTTAACCATGGTCCAAATTTTTTTCTTCATTCATCATTCCGAATTTTCATTGTTGTGAAACAAAGATCACATTTTGGAACCTGAAATTATATGTAGGTAAATCGAGAAAGCATTATGGGAACTATTCAGGACTTAACTCACATTGATTTTATACCCTAACTGTTATGCGATTGGTATATCCAAAAGAATCATTCTCCAAAATACATGTCAACAGTGCACATGGTTGGCTGTGCTATCATACATATACATGTATTCAGAATAGCGTATTATGATGGTAAAGACAATGAACATAAGATGTAATTATACCTTGGCATGTCCCAAATGCCTCAAAGACTCCTCCTGAGACATTGAATTCATAAATAATTGAATACAACAAAGTCCAGAAGCAACATGGTCATCTTTTAGAACCTGAAACATCACACCATTGTAACCATAAATTGCCTCAAAATCGGTGAACCTATGGAATCCAAAGAAAGATGCAAATAGATATTGACGGTACCAGGAAGTTGTAGAGATAATTAAAATGCCTATGTGTTTCACAATAGTTGCAAATGCGAGTGAGAACTGTGTTCATGTACTGAATCATGTGTGCCTCATGATATGTGGGCGATTGTGTTATTGTCCGTATTGTATTCTCCAAAAGAGCCATAGCTCCATATCCAAGACAGAGATCACACAAGTCATCAATTGTCCCATAATCAGTTGTTAAAGGATCGCTCGGAATTGAAGACAAAGATGTTTCCCCTTCTGTGGTTGGTTGACTGAATGGGAAGAACAGAGAGCATGCTTCAGTGTAATGGCCATGCCTGAACATGAAAGCAAGCATTTGTGGCCGCGCATACTGCAAGAATGCAAGAGAAATCATTATTAATAAAAAAATCAATATAAACTGATGAATTATCGAATCAGATCCAACTTCTAAAAACGCAATCAAAAGGAGTAAACGAGACCAAAACTTAAACAGGGTACAAGATTGTGCTCAGATTGCCGAGATTCTGTAGGAAATCGGTCACTCTAGATGAGAAGGGTGAGAAGGAATGGATACATGATTCAGGTGTTCATATGCATGGTGGAACTGGGGAATCTAGAAAGTGAAAAGAAAACTCCAGGGTAACCCTGCAGAACAAAATTTGATTGACTAAACAAAAAGTGGCATACATATTAATGGGTACAAATCTTACATCTTGCAAGTAATGAATACACTCAGCATATCGAACACTATCAAGATTGCTGCGAGGACCATCTTCAAGGTAGGAACTAGCAGACGTGAATTGGTTGTCTATAGGATCTCTGGACTGTCGGGACCTCTCAGATCGTGGAAATGTCGATGGCATGTACAGAACATTAAGATAAGCATCAGCAGAAAGGGAATCATCAAAGATGGTTGCCGCACTCTTTGCCAAATGCTCATACCTGCGATGCAAGTTCAATAGCAAAATTACCCAAAAAAAAAGGAACAAAATGCAACAATGGTGTGCCAATTGAGATTGGAAATGCAAAAACCATATGCAGATTTATGTCAAAAGGTACTATAGTATTACAAATCTCACTGGATTTTGTAAACATATTACTGTGTCAATTAGCTGTCAAAGTTGTGTTTTCAAGGCAGTGTTGACATTCAAAACTGTAAAAGGAGGTAGTACAAAGTAAATCCAAATTAAAACTATGAGAGCAGATTTCGTATCCACATGTTCAGGCATCACTGTGTGAATTCAGCATGTTGCAGTGTTCCAAATATTCATAAAATATGTGGCACACATAAAAGTCAGGTGAACCTGCAAAATAAAGCTCCTAATTCATCGTAGATGTCAAGAATCCAAGTACACAAGCAGTCAACCTATATCATTCATCACGTACTAACATGTAGCGCTTGTGTTCATCATGTGCTAACAAGCACTTGTGTTTTTTAAAATCTCAGTATCAAAGATGATTGTGAAATTGAACTTTTTGTACGCTAACTTAATATACATGATCTTTTTATGGAATTTTTTAAATATAGCAACATACTGAACTAAGCATATTTTTGGTGATGGGAACACCGGTTCCCCAGGGCCAACAAATTGAAGAACCTAGGAAGAGTAAACATGGAAACATTGATGTTGACAACTTACATGGAACGTACAGAAGAAACATCAACTGGAGGCCCTCCTTCAATTGTGTTGATTATTTCAGTAACAATAGAAGTTGCATCGCCTTTGTATTGTTGAAGTGCTTGCCTGAAAAAAGAAACAAATGCAAATGTTACACAAAAAAGTAATGAAAAGCACGACCTTGGTTGACAAATTAAATGAAATGCTCAAGTTAATAAAAATGTGAAAATCAGTATGCTTGAGATCAGCTTTGCAACCCTCTCCTCTTTGACAGTGGCTACTGAACAAATTCACTCATTCTATCTGCATTGCAGCTTTTTCAGCAATCTTAGCTCAGTGGCAAATTAAGTTAAAGTAGCATAAAAAGATTTCACCATGTTCCTATAAACAAAAGGGAAGAAACAATAACAGCGGAAAATCCATGTACACTTATTGAGAGGTTGACTACACAGAAACTGTTCTCAACATGCACTCTAGTATGGACAAAAGCAGATGTTTTTTTTAAAAAAAATGGTAAGCGTAATCAGATAATACTTGCCAGTCAGAAAGATAGTTTGTAGACGATGAAGAAAATAAGGTGAGTTACGGTAAGTACATAATACAGATGTCATCCTCCTTCAAGCACACAGGCTAAAGGAACCATCTGCAATCTCTTGAGCTGATGTCCTCCCCCTCCCTGTTCTCACCTTGTTTTCCGTTTCCTCTTTTATTTCGTTGAGTCCACTTCGTACAGTTTGGTTACCAAACCTTGGTTCCTTTTATTATAACTATTCAACATCCTAAATCTAAGAGAACATGCTTAGTCAGCTGGGCCCTTTGGCCAGGCGGACATAGGCCTTGTGCCTCTTGTACATTTTGACAGATGGTTAGATACCGTTGATTGGTCATACTTCTATAAACCAAACCATAGGAATCCTTGCCTATATATGTGTACCGTGTACCTCTCTAATTTGACTAATATTCAAGAGCCGTATCTTTGCTTACATGCAGTGGCGGATGCACGATGCGGGATAAGGGGGGGCTAAAACAATGGAGATGTTGATTTGCATGAAGATTTAATGGTGAAATCAAGCTTTTGCTACAGTGATTAGACTTGAAATCAAGACATTAGGGGGCTGGAGCCCCCCCCCCCCTTTGGATCTTCCACTGCTTACATGGTATCAGAGGGTTGATCCTCAACCTAACACTTCCACGGTTCCACCCAAACCCTACTCTCACCCAACCTCTCCATGTGTGCCATAACCATCCCAGCGGCTCTTTACTCCAGTGTGACTGTCTTTGTCCCCACATTGCTCTGCTGCCACCAAAGCGCAGATCGGATCTGGAAGGAATGTGCATACAGCTGCCGCCGCCACGCCGATTCACGAGCTTTACGGTGATGGGATAAGTCTCCGTTACTTTGTGATATTCAAGTCTTTGTGGGACTAGTCAGCAGCAAAGATCTTAATGAGAGGACAGCATCCTTGCAATTTGGTCTTTGTGAAATGGCATGCAATGACATCTTAGCTAGGACAGCATCTTAGGACAACATCTTAGAGGACAGCATATTAGCATCTTAGACTAGCATCTTGGTATATGCTTGGCTGGCTAGCAGCCTATAAATATGTATCCCCAACCCCTCAGGTTGGCATGGCATTAAGAAATAAACCAGAAAATTGTCCCAACTCCTAGTGTCATCCTCTCTCGATGAGAGTAAGAATTCTGCTACTAGCAAGAGTAAGAATTTAGCGACTAACATGCGGCACCAAGAAGAAGCGCACGGGGGACACCAAGGCTACTCATGACACTGCCATCGCTCAGCCTGGACGCCGAGCGCAAAGCAGCCACTGGTGCCAAGGAGCAAGTGTAGTTGTACATCTAGATGATTAGTCATAGGTAGGGATGAAAACGGATCGGATACGAACGGATATCACTCATATTATATTTGTTTTCATATTTCGCTTCGGACACGGATAGCGTTCGGATACATATACGAATACGGATTGACTTCGATTCTGACATCTGAATAATGAGTATCGAATACGGTATGAATCGGATTCGGAGAAGGTCGGATACAAATATCTATTCGGATATTGAGTAAAAGCGACATATATATATATATCATCATCGTATGTGAAACCATTACACCACTCTATGAGTCCATAATCCATCTAGATTAAGCCGAAAGACTAAAGAGTAAAGCAACAAATAAGATAAAGATACAGATACATCATACATCAAACATCATACAAGCACCAATCTTCGCGGCATGAGTAGAAATAGCCAAGCTCATGGCTTCATGGGTCTCATGGAGTCATGGTCATGGATTCAAGATCTACAATTCTTATATAGGCCATTTTTTCATTTGAGAAAGTTTGAACAAAGTGTTGTTCAAATTTCACAAGTGTGTGACATAGTTTTAGAAAGTCTGTATGAGATTCAAGAATTTGTGACTAGTGTTTGATAAAATTTTCTCAAATGGAAAAATAAGCTATGTAACAATTGTAGATCTTGCTGAGATGATCAAACTTGGTATTCAGAGTTTTTTCATCTGAGGTCATTTAGTGTCTCATTTGAGCAAGTTTGACCAAGTCAAAATTGGTCAAATGAAAAAACAACACTTTGACTCTAGTATTATGAACTCTAAATGACTTCAAATTGAAAAGTTTTGAATACCAAGTTTGTTCAACTCATCAAGATCTACAATTGTTGTTTTGGTCAACTTTCCATTTGAGATAGTTTGAATGGTTCAAATTTGTGATTTTTAAATTTCGATGCTTACAAACTAGTTTTCGGAACCCTAGATTGTCTCAAATTGAAAAGTTTTGAATACCAAGTTTGTTCAGCTCATCAAGATCTACAATCCTTATATAGACTATTTTTTCAGTTGAGAAAGTTTAAACAAAATGTAGTTCAAATTTCACAAGTGTGTGACATAGTTTCAGAAAGTCTATATGAGATTCAAGAATTTGTGACTAGTGTTTGATAAAACTTTCTCAAACGGGAAAATGAGCTATGTAACAATTGTATATCTTGCTGAGATGATCAAACTTGGTATTCAGAGTTTTTTCATCTGAGGTCATTTAGTGTCTCATTTGAGCAAGTTTGACCAAGTCAAATTTGGTCAAATGAAAAAACAGCACTTTGACTCTAGTATTATGAACTCTAAATGACTTCAAATTGAAAAGTTTTGAATACCAAGTTTGTTCAACTCATCAATATATACAATTGTTGTTTTGGTCAACTTTCCATTTGAAATAGTTTGGATGGTTCAAATTTGTGATTTTTAAATTTCGACGTTTACAAACTAGTTTTCGGAACCCTAGATTGTCTCAAATTGAAAAGTTTTGAATACCAAATTTGTTCATCTCATCAAGATCTACGATCCTTATATAGGCCATTTTTCATTTGAGAAAGTTTGAACAAAATATAGTTCAAATTTCACAAGTATGTGACATAGTTTCAGAAAGTCTATATGAGATTCAAGAATTTGTGACTAGTGTTTGATAAAACTTTCTCAAATGGGAAAATGAGCTATTTAACAATTGTAGATATTGCTGAGATGATCAAACTTGGTATTCAGAGTTTTTTCATCTAAGGTCATTTAGTGTCTCATTTGAGCAAGTTTGACCAAGTCAAATTTGGTCAAATGAAAAAACAACACTTTGACTCTAGTATTATGAACTCTAAATGACTTCAAATTGAAAAGTTTTGAATACCAAGTTTGTTCAACTCATCAAGATCTACAATTGTTGTTTTGGTCAACTTTCCATTTGAAATAGTTTGGATGGTTCAAATTTGTGATTTTTAAGTTTTGACGCTTATAAACTAGTTTTCTATTTGAGAAAGTTTGGACGGTTTAAATTTTGAAGCACTAAATGATTTCAAACGAAAAAGTTGTAAACAACAAAGTTTCATAACTTTTTGAGATCTACAATTTTTATTTTGATCATTTCTCCATCCAAAATCGTTTGAATAATATCCGGATAATATCCGTTTTTAAATATCCGGATATATCCGATACTTAACCGGATTATCCGATATCCGCCGGATATCGATGATATTACATCCGTATTTGATATCCGCCTAAGATATCCATTTTAGTATCCGTATCCGAAAAAAATTACGGATATCCGAGTAACTATCCAGATAAGTGTTCATATTTGTTCGGTCGAACGAACGGTCGAATAAATATCCGTACCGTTTTCATCCATAGTCATAGGCAAGGATATTTGTTGATTTGTTATACTTTTATAAACCAAACCCTAGGAATCCTTGCCTATATATGCTTGTACCATATACCTCTCTAATCAATCTATTATTCAAGAGCCATATCCTTGCTTACAACCACCAAAGAAAATGATAGTTGATTTTGTCAACTTAGGAGAACCACGTGATCACATACAATTATTAAGTTAATAGTTTAACTTATGTCCCTGTAAATGCAAACATATTTATGTTTTCCCCTCAATATCTTATCTTTTATTTTGGTACCAAGTAAAAGTAAAACAAGAAATACAGAAGAATTCTCCCTTACTTGAACTTCACACGGGCTTGAGCATAGTGCTCCATTCGAACTAATGCATGGCCCCATGCAACCCATACTGGTAAAGCATCAATCTGAAAAATCGGTCACAACATTAAATTGCCATACTATCCAGTATGAAGTAGTAAGAATCACAAACAAATTGTAAGTTCAATACCTTGCACTTTTTCTGTACCATTCACCGCTGACTAATCTGTCACGTAGTCTACTTGAAGATTCTTTGTCAGCTATATCATCCAGCGAAGCAATAATACCTGATCCCAGCAGGCTTTGAAGAAGCTCTGCACGCCCTAACCACATGTCTGCTTGAGCCAGGAGATCAGACAGCTCATCCAGATACTGGCTCCCAGTGCTTGAACTGCCAGTGTCCACAGAAACATCATCAACTTCCTTACTTCTTTCAGAGCCACCTGACAAATCACTACTACCAACGAGCTTTTTAAGTAGACTCTTTGCATAAGAGAGTGCCTGGAAATATACATTAGTGAGTCTCAGTTGATCTACAAGTTATGAACTACAGAGTGCCATACAGTTTGTCATTCTTCAAACCTGTACATAAGTTTCCGTTGCATGATAAGCCCGTGCTACGTTGTCCATAGAGGAATCAAGGGGCAACTGTTGGGAGCTTAGCACAACCTTCATCTGAGTCATACACAATTCAAGTGCACCTTTTGCAGCTACTGACTCATTGGTGCACAAGGATATCAATGCCTACAAAGAGATTTACAAAACCTTGCTGAAATAGATCATAAGAGATGAATTTTGCAATGCATACAATGTCGCTAACAGTTTAACAACACAAGATAAGGCTGAACCACATGTGAGTTAGCTAACCTACCTGTACAGGAAAATTGACCAACTTAGCTTTGTAAAGATAATTAACAGGCACTGCCACATATGCCCACTCATAAAACTTGAGTAGGAAAAAAGTACTGCTATAGACTACCTTTTTCTAACATTTTTAACTACCTGTTAGAAAAGTCATTTATAGGAGTAGTTGCTCAGTTATCTGAAAGAACACCAAGTTGTAAAGCCAGATATAAAAACTGTTTAACTACCTGTTAGAAAAGTCATTTATAGGAGTAGTTGCTCAGTTATCTGAAAGAACACCAAGTTGTAAAGCCAGATATAAAAACTGTGGAGATCCATAACGAAATCAATGAAATAATTAAACAAGTCAAAGTAAAGCCTCTGCACCTATTAGCACCTACAGTCCTTATTTTGCCCTGTCTAATGCTTAGTGACTTTCAGGAAGAGCAACTGCAAACTGTACATCCACTTTAAACCATTAATCATACTTCATACCCAATCATGTTATGACAATTAGACTCAAGATATACTTCATATTATCCTCTCCTACGCATATTCGTATATCAGAAGCTACACATAATTCCTAGAGGGGACTATGCTATGAAGCTTCAAAAACTTTTCCTCCACAAAAGTCATCTTCAATCCCACCTGCAGGAAGAGTAGTGGATGGGAAAGTGTATAAAAGGAGCATAACTCCCCAATAACCTTCCCTTCAGAAAATCTTTTCAAAGCACAAGGCTGAAACTATATCTACCACACTATTTGACAAATTGCAAATATATAAGGAGACCTATAGATGTAAACTTAATAAATTTAAGTTAGGTAACAAGAATTTTGCTTGTAGATCATCGATACCAAACTCAACATCCAAAACTAACAAATTCAACCATGGCCACAGCATAACTGTAGTATTGTACATTGAGTTCAAATAGTCTTTTTATCTTAGTGCATATCATTGGGTTCTTCTGTTCTACCACAGTACTACTTGCATCAAATCTCCATTTCTCAGCACCATAGAACTCACAAGCGCGAAGACAACTAAAACAAACATCAAGGATCAAACTTAATAGCATAATAACAAAACAACCTTACATAAAACCATACAAGAACAGTTGAACAAACATAACTAGAAAACAGTGTTTTTGACAAGAATAAATAAAACCAAGTTCAATTTAGCAAAACACTAATGTAGGTCGAAACAATACAACCTATCAAGAAGTCAGAATAGTTAGATTACAGTGCTAGAAAGCTAACTAGCTAGGTCCTTAATGCCTAACAAGAAAAAGAAAACTGCAGGAGACAATTTAGACCAGTGCAAGTTCGAGAAGAAAATATAGAGCAATGCAAATAAAATTAACGAACATTATTAGCATTTGCAGAGCATAAAAGCTTGACACTGTGATATGGAATAAAAGATCTACCTTGAACAGTGTGATATCTGGAGAGGTTTCATATCTATGGGATGAACGAGTTGTGTCATCCTTGTCAGGGTCTCCCGTCAGCACCCACTCATCAGGGGCAGAGACAAAAGGAATTCTTTCTTGCCCCTCAGAAGGATATACAGGTGTCCGCTCCTCCTGTAAACCAGGCATTGCTTCCCAAGAGGATCTATCACCTCCAGAGCCTGAACTCTTTCTTTTCCGAACAATATCTTTTGGGGGTGTTTTAGTGCCACTATCACGGGGGACCCATAAGAACGCTTTGCGTGCTTCTCTCTGAAAGTTACCGAAACTTTGCACAAAATTTGTTTTAGCTGGAGTTGTGGCCTTTTTTTGTTTTGCCCTTGATGCAGAGATATTCAGTCGGCGTTCCCTAGGAGCTGAGCTAACATTAATGGAGATTGCCTTTTTAGCATATGCAATAATTAACCTATCATCCCTCAAGGAAGGAAATTCTTTCAAAATCTGCAGCCACAAAATAAGAAACCTTCCATTAGCACAGCAGCATAAACAAGTGAGCACACACAAGTACAGGTAAAACAGCTTTCATGGCTCACTGCAGAAATAAGATAAAATGCTTTTTTTTCAAGATTTAATAGAGATGAGAGCAAACAAGAACAAAAATAGTCAAGTTGGTATACCAAAGAAGCAGACTCGAGTTGTTTCATCATCAAAAGTACTTCTACGATCAACTGAGGGTGTTCGTGCAGAGAAGAACAACGCTGTTGCGATGGCAATGGTGATAAGGAAAGAACACGGAGACCTAATGCCCACAAATTAAGCCGTGCACTCAGCATCTGATAGATTCCCAACTGTACGCTTGAGGAAGAAATGCACCTGAAACAGAATTAAGGGAGTGTCATCTCGGGACATGCTTTAGTGCATTTACAAATGTGACCAGGTCTGCCAACATACAAGAAGCTGCTTTGAACGCAGGTCAGGTAATAGCTTCATAGCACCAATGGCTACAGGAAGAGCATCATTGGAATCTCTTAAGGTTGACAGAAATCTTGAAACTGTAGCTGGGCCTCCACCATTAAGTGGATCAGTGGTTAGCAGTTTGACAAGCTGGCGGCCTTGCAACTCCCTCCGCAAATCAATTGATAAAGAGGCACTTTCAGCAACCTCCAAAGCAGCAGAAACAGCTCCTTTGGCAGCAAGACGGAGTGCCAAGCCCTCTGGGTCATCTTCACAATCAGCTGCGACCTAACAATATTCAAGAATAGTTTATGATAAGAAAGACATGTTCGAGAAAAAAAGTTTGTCTTTATGATAAGAAAATGAATTTATATTTCCAATAATGCAGCAAAAGAACATATCAGGTTACCTCTTGCCATCTGGTGTAGTGGTCATCAGAACTCATGATATGACCATACCGCTGTAAAGATTGCTTCATGTGCAACACCTGTTACAAAATGATGCAGCCAAAATTATAAAGAAATAAAATAGTTGCCCTATGGCGTGACAGATCTCTACAGCACTCAACCACAGATTGTCATGTGAAATACTATAATTAGCTAGATAAGCCATTTAAGCTATATGTATTGAAACATCTTTAGCTGGCATGTATAATCATGGTTCAATCAGACAGAGAATACAGTATGATTTTCAGATATTTTTTTAACTTCAAATATGAATAAATGCAAGTGAAACTACCTCACTGCGCATAGGATCATTCTCAGGTAAGTGGCACATGCACATAGTTAGGACATTGGTCGCAGCATCAAGGTCCCAGCTGCGCAGGTACTTTAGAGCAAGCTGAGCTGCAAATTTTTTGTCTCTCAGCCTCAAGCAGTACTGCCAAGTATTGTTCCCAAGATTGTGAGATCCATATGCATGAATTTGTCCTGTGACGTGACCTTTTTCTTCCTTCTGTTCGATGAGCAACTGAAGCAAATTATCAGATGCTCCATTGCGCAAACAACGATCAGACACGGCAAGAGCATCAGATAGTTTTCCTTCACTAACTAGCCTGCAGAGACACATTACAACCAATCTTCACATAAAGATTATCATGGATAGCCTTTTCAGTGTGCTGAAAGTTTTGGAAAATGTTTGTTGTCTTTCTTCAAATGCCATATTCACGAAGGGATGACTGCTATAAAGAAAATGCATGCTAGCAAGATGACACCCAAATGTGAAAAATTACTCATGACTTGATTTTATATAGGTGCAGCTTATTTCAGAGGCAATTCACCAAAAGCCATTTTCAGAGTTCCAGCCAAAATAACAAAAAAGAAAACGGGATCCATAAAGGTAAAATGGACATATACCCTTTACAGGTGAAACATCAATGCAAAACAAGAGTTTATATGCATATGCACAACAGTAGCAAGTATCTGCCCTGCAAATGAGAAAATCTCAACATGCAGAACAAAACAAAAAGGGCGTACCCAGTGCAGAGAGCTCCCGCTCTGTGCGGGGTCTGGGAAAGGTGTTAGTGGCAAGCCTTACCCTCGCCTGTGCAATGTGAGGAGACCACGACTCGAACCCGGGACCTTCCAGTCACAGGCGGTAAGACTCTACCGCTTGCACTAGGCCCGCCCTTCATGCAGAACAAAACAGATGATAGGAAAAAAACACATGAAATCCTGTTACCTCTCAACAGCTTTTTCATATGGTGTTTCATTCTCCCAATCAAATGAAATAAAAGTTGTTGGCTCTAGCCTAGTGTCTTCATGTTTAGTGGATTCTAGCAAACTTGAAGTGGTGTTCCCGCTTATGACAGCCTCTTCAAGCTCTGATTCACCATCACTGTCAGGCTCACGGGTTCGCTTCATACAAAACTTTCCTTTGGACTGATGCAAAGAGACTTCGGGTTTATCTGTTACAGAAGACTCGGATACTCGATGAAGATTAGATTGCATCTGTATCCACCGGTTCAAGGTTGGATATCTGCAAGCAACTTTTTGATAGTTAAAACATGAAACAGGTTAGCATGTGATAGTTTAAAATGCCTAATCATTACCTCTCTGATTGCTCAAGAGCAAATTCAAAAAATGACCTCTCAGTTTCAGGAGCTTGTGTTGAATCTTTCACATTAGTAGGAGATGATTCATTGTCCCCAGATAGTATGCTACTTCCAAATACACATGCCAAAACTGCTCTTACTGAAGATAACTGGGCCAAATGCGTCACTAAATTTAATTGGAGAGGATAGAGGGGTTCTTGAAGAGAAGACGAGGACGAATCATGTGCAGTCCATCCTTGAGCAGCAAGAAGAGACTTTGGAATGGCGCATAGTCTGGTTTCTGAACTAATATTACAAATGGTAGGTATAACAGGAATGCAAGCCCATCCTTGTCCTGTTCGTGGAGGTAAAACAGGTGGCACACATGCTGATATAATCTCATGCACAAAATCAACACCCATTGTGTCAGCAACCTTGACCTTTGCCGCTGCATCAGTGCTTCCACGCTCAAAAACTAGACGAGTTAATAGCTGCATGCCAAAACAAACTTGTTAGAGAACTGGCACCATATGCATAAAGACGATAAATTACATTAATAAAAATGAATTTATCGTCGTCTTGACACTACAATAACAAAATAAGAGTTCATTTCATGTACAAATGCAAATCCATTTAATGTCTTCACAAACACATCTTCATTTATGTGTGGCATCTTACTAAGTTTATATTTCTTTTCAGATATATTTTAAATACTGCTGAATCATGCACCATGATAATTGTTAGTTATTTCACTCTGATGCCCAAAATTTATGGTCAAACATGAAACCATGGAACCGAGCAGGGCTTGCCAATGCCACGTTCCATTGAATGTTATCTAGACAGTCACCCACATAAGCTGCTAGCAGAAAACCAGGAGTACCCAATAAAATTAATGCACATTTATCATTTGTTATGTTACACAAGAAAGAAAGTTTAATCTGAGGTTACAAATTCACTCAAGAGTCAGGACAAAAAGGTATTCAATATCTGAAAGCCTAGAAAATATTCATCCATTGAGATATGGACCCCCTAATAACAGCTGCAAATTGGTTGGTAAATATATTTTACTTTTCATATTGTCAATTACAGATCAAAGCCAAGCGTTCAATTACAAACAAAAATATCTGAAAACCTAGAGTCTTATAAAAGCGCTGACCTGTTTCTTACCCAAAAAAAAACCTTATTCTTTACTGTCAATTAATGAAAATAGAAGGCAATTGTTCCAATACAACAGGGTAATGGGTGTGTATATAGGGTTCAAAAAGACCAGTAGGTGGAGTGAATCCGCTAAAGTACCTTTATTTAAGTATAATGACTGTTCACATTTCATCTTCTACCAAGCCTAAGCTCTTCTAGACTTTTGTGCCAAATTTAAAAAAACTGCAAGACTTCAAAGTACGTTTTTGGGATGGGTTTTCAAGCTTCCAACTTCTGTCTGGTTTTCACAGGATACGCACCCATAAAAGAAAGCGGTCACTGAATTAGTTACTCAATCAGTTAAGAGTCAGTCATACAAGTCGTCCTCTGCACTTTGCAGTCCATATTTTCCAATTAGGAATACTTAACCCCTCTCAGGTATTGTTGTTCATCTACTTAAAATTCCATTGAAACAGCTAATGTATGTGTAACAAATGCTTCATGATCTGTTGAGCAGATATTTCATCTTTTAGCTGGGGGTTAGGGAAATTATATCCTGTGGCCATCCAGGTGAAAGATTTCCAGTCTTCTGTTTCTGCACTGCTGCCTCCCTTTGGATGTCAACGGACGCACAAAGAAAGGTGTGAATTCAACAAGGAAAGCAGAAGGAGAATAAAAAAACTGGCAGTGGCTCCAAGTGTAGGAGAGAAGAAAGCACATGTCAGTGGAACCGCCCAAGAGTTTTTCTTTTCTTTTTCTTTTCATAGTCAATAGGCTTGGGGGTTGAAGACCTGGTTTATTACTAGAGGGGGTTAAGTTTTTTTTTTCTCGAACACGCAGGAGAACTGCGTATCATTGTATTAATAGAAGAAAAAATAGTCATACATAGACCCAAACCCCACACACACCCCTTGCCATTACACAGACACTAGATCACCAGTTAAGACAGACCAACAAGACGACCCTACATCAGTCGTTTAGGCTGAACCTCCAACAGTGAGCATGGAAAGTCCCTTGGCTCCTGCCATGCTCCACCAATGCGCCTCCTCCCTAGCCAAAGCCAGAGCCAAGTTAACATTTGGGGGGGCGGACCAGAGCACGCCCGGGACGTGGCCGCCCGCGGCGGCGACCGCGCGGAGGAAGTCCGCAGAGAGCCCTAGGTCGGCGCGGCGGCGGAGGCTGAGGAGCACCGCGCGCAGGGGCTCGAACTACGCGAGGAATAGGTGATTCGCTGCCACGCGCGTGAGGAGCGCGGCCTCCCGCTCCGACGCCGCCATGGCGAGGAACGTCGGCCAGTGGGTTGGGGATCATGAGGCGATGGCGGGCATGGCGGTGCTCGCGCGGGGATAGGTGATTCGCTGCTTCAGCCTGTTCTATTGGCTGTAGCTCGTCGTAAACTATAGTAAATTTTCAGCCGGAACAATATTTTTCTCTCACACAAACCAGCCAGCAGTACTTCTTCACGAATCAGCAACGATACGAACCAGCCAACCGAACTGAGGAGCCACAGTGGTTTCGTGGTGCGGGGAAGTACTGGAGTGTTCGATTTCAGGACTTGCAGGCTTGCTTGCTTGTGCGGTTGTGTTGGACGTTTTTGTGGGGGGGGGAGAAAGAAGGCGATTGCCGAGCCACGCCAGCAAAAACCGAAAACCTCTCGCTTTCTTCTCTCTTTTTCCCCTTTTTGGCGAGCAAGAGTCTGTTGTCGAAAATCGACTCTCAAAAGAATTCTCAAAATTCATTTTTTTAAACTACATAAATGATGATTTGGATACATTCCCTCTATTATAAAAATAAAAAGTTTACGTTATTTTACCTTTTTATTAAGTGAATCAGGTTTTTTTAGTTTTAACTAAGGAGGCGGTAGAGAAATTTATTTAATTAACAAGTCTACTCTGTCCATCACAAATTATAAAATCATGTATCTAGAAAAACTAAAACGTTTTATAGTTTAAAATGGATGGAGTAAGAGATAGATGCACGAGCTCATGCACTACTTTAATTTGCTCTTTGTCTTCTCAAAAACTAATTTACAAAGATTTTGGCTCTTTTGGCATGTCTCGGCGATAATTGAAATCACCAATGACCTATTCTCCCCCATATTGGAGGAGATTCACCACCCTCACACAGTCTACTCCCTCCATCCTAAAAAGAACATAAATCTTGCTTTTCTAGGAATCAAAGATTCTTAACTTTGACTGAATATATATGATAAAATAGTGATGTTTATGATGCATAACAAGTATCACTAGATTAATCATGAAATAAATTTTCATAATAAACATAATTGAAGATCTACATGTAGATAATATCTTTTACAAACTTAGTCAAACTTAAGATTCATTGACTCCTCGTAGAGCGAGAATTACATTTTTTTTTGACACAGGGAGTACTTACGAAACAAAATTGCAGTTCGGTCACCTCACTGCCAAATGGACACCCTCTAGACAAGTCAGAGCTTTGGGCTATGTGTGTGTCATGCAGCGGTGCAAGATTCTCCATGCTGTAAGAGTGAGACACCATTGTCATCTCTGATAATGGTGTCCCCTGCCATGTTTGCACAAGGAAATCACCACCCGCATTAATCTTCATAGCTGTCCTGAAGGCCTAGCTCATTTCTTCCTTGCCTCCACTCTTATAGTAGACCCAACAACAAGAGCAGTCGACAAATGCAACCTCTTATTATGTGAGCCCTGGTTGTCTGTTGTCGAATTGACAACAATTCCTCCATGTAGCCTTTCAGAAATCAATCGATCCCTCAACGGAGATACCCTCACTTACTTGGAAAACATCATTATTGATATTCCAACAAACCCATAAAAGCATTAGCAGGTTAGGAATAATCCCGAAGGGAATTGGATCCCAAATCAATATCAACCAACCTAGCCATGAGCGGACTAGCAATTCTTCGTCAAGGAAAGCCAAGTACTCCCTCACTGTTGTTCTCACGTCACGCCGTGAGGACATTCCAATGTAGCATGGATGTCATCCTTCCTCAAGCATAGTTATGGGAACCAAACCGGAAACTGAATGAGTAAACCTCTCGATTCATGGTTTGATCGGTTCAAATGTTGAACCACCGACTCGATCCGATTTAAATCAACAAAATATATTCCTAAATCACAACCAACAGCATGGCTTGGTGGTGGATTCTTGCCTTCCATACTTTGAGGCCATGGGTTTAAAACTCATCCAACGCCTCCCCACGCACAGCTTGCCAGTTCTTTACGGTTCTTAGCATCCAGTTATTATCTGTTTTGGCTTAAAAACAGGTATTCACCCAGTTTTTACTGGTTTGATTGCATGCTCAATCTGGTCCAATTCCAATAACTCCCTTAAACATAAAATTGATATCGCTTTGACTACCTAGACACCTATGGCGTTTTATTCATCC
Organism: Miscanthus lutarioriparius; assembly: GCA_904845875.1. Classification (NCBI taxonomy): domain Eukaryota; kingdom Viridiplantae; phylum Streptophyta; class Magnoliopsida; order Poales; family Poaceae; genus Miscanthus; species Miscanthus lutarioriparius. Next base: position 48,260,443 of record CAJGYO010000006.1, read on the forward strand.
TTATGGCTCTTAACAGAGAATGAACCTGCTAATTCAAAGTTCAGGCAACATCTTTATTGGGTAGGAGAAGAATGCGAATTTTTAAAATCTCCTCCACATCACAAACAATTTACTGATGTTTTGTTTTGTCCCGTGAACTAGACTCCTAACTTTTCTTAGCCTACAGGGGCGTGGAATCTAGATGTCCCTCTAAATTTTAAGGTTAGTTTGGAACGTAGGAATTTTATAGGATTTGGAAAGAAATTTTACAGGAATTAGCACCATTTAAAAAAAAAACGTGTTCCAAACATGCCCTTATTGAGATATCAGATACTTACTAGACTTTTTTTTTGAAAAAAATGGATGAAACAACTTTGACAACCACTCCAAACTAGGGCAGGGGATAATTTAAATTATTTCATTTTAGTAGTGGAAGGGTAGGATGTCTAGTTTTGAAGTTTGATTTGATAAATAAAATTATAGACTGTATTGATAGTTTTTTTTAGAATTACACAGTACAACGCAGATGTCCAATCACGCACGCACACTCACCCCTATGAACACACGTATGCAAACCCTACCGTTATGAGCACCTCCGAAGCACTGACTCCGATTCTCCTGCGAGGAGGTCGTGGAAAGATTCTGTGACATATTCGGTCATCCCCACAAACTCGTCGTTCGTAGGGGGGATGGGGGAGTGTGTTGTGCCACAAGGTGGCCAACGGTCTCTACGACGTTGTGCAGACCGGACGGGAGCGCTGTCGGGCGCTCCGGGTGAGGTATTCCGCTCTCCTCTGGCAAGCTGCGTCATGACATTGGCGAACGAGAAGGTGAGTTGGCGCAAGTCCTCCCGGAACGGTCGGGGTCCCAGGAAGATGCCGAGCTGGCGCTCTAGCCTCCCGTAATCGAAGCCGAGGTGCTGGTCGCTCCCCGGGGTGCGGGCCTCCGGTGCGTGCAGCTGCAGCTCCTCAAGCGCCTCGGCGATCGCGTCGAGGCCGTGAAGTGGAGAGGTTGGACGGCGGCGGGAGCCTGCATCAACCCTCCCTTCGTCGTGACGATGAAGTCTAGGTTCCCGAAGCGCACGTGCGCGCCCGGGACCCAGCTGACGTCGTGAATAGCCATTCGAGGCCTGGTGTGGATGTCGAGACGCGCAAAATGACCCTACCTGACACGCCAACTGTCGTTGTTTTGAGTTACCACCGACGAGTAAATTTCTAGTATTGCGCGTCTGGATCGGATGGTGTGCTTAGAGGACACGGGGTTTATACTGGTTCGGACAGAATGTCCCTACGCCCAGTTCGTCGCTGCTGCTCGTGTTACTAGCACTGAAAGTTTGCAGTAGGGGTTACAAACGGACGAGAGAGGGAAATGATCCCACGTCTCTGATGAAAGGGGTGAAAGGGTGCTGAGAGCTCGATTGCTCCTCAGCTGTGTGCTCGTGTGTTTGTTATCTCGTGGATTGGCTTGATCGGTCCTCCATGGGTCGATCCCCTTCATGGGCGTCCTATTTTTCCTTTTATAGGCCAAGGTAAAGCACGGATTACAGCGGAGAAAGAAGGAGAAGAAATAGAGAGCAGAATGCTTCTAGGATCGTCGGGTCCTTTTTTCCATCACGCGGGTCCCGCCGCCCCTGTTGATGTCAACAGGGACGGCTCCACGTCGCGGCCCTGTCTGTCACTGGCGCCATACGCAGGCGTCATCTGCCGGTCATGACACTCCATTGCGTCGTGGCGGGCATCGTGGTGGTGAATCGACACTACTTGTTAGTGTTCGTCTGCGAGGTTAGGCGAATGCGACCCGCACACACCCGATCTTTGTTCTTGATGTGAATCCTCAGGTATGACCCGTCATGGCCATGGGTTACATCAGGGCGTGCCGGTGTCTTCCTTAACGTCAGAGTTTTGACCCATGGCCATACGCTTGGATCTGGAGTGGTTGGCGGGGTATGGGTCTCCATCGAGCGAGCCGGAGCGCGAACCCAAGGGTCGGGCAAGGCGGAGCCCGCGGCCTTGGGGTCGGGCGAGATGGAGCCCGCCCCCAGGGGTCGGGCAAGGCGGAGTTCGCCCCCAGAGGTCGAACAAGACGGAGCCCGCGGCCTCGGGGTCGGACGAGGCGGAGCCCGCCCCCAGAGATCGGGTGAGTCGGAGCCTGTGCGCCTGGGGTCGATTGGAGCTGTAGTCACGCCCCTGCTGCTCGGATGAATCAATGTTGATGGTCATTAGCTCCTCCTCTTCGGGTACCCTAGTATTGGTCCCCGACACTTTGCGCTTCTTCTTCTCAAAAGTGCAAAAACTTGCAGAGCAAGATTAGCAACTTGCTGCCCATGTATCCATCTATCTGTCCAAAAAAGTGTAGTAGCGCCATCTCCAACTTCTGCAAATATTGCTATGGAAAAGAAGTTCCTGACTGAGTTATGAACTTGGATAGGAAATGCCAACCATGGTCTATTAGGCTCGATTTTGTGAGCTGTGCAAAAGCTGCTGTCAGCTGTGAAAGATCTGCTGTGAGCTATATGCTGTGGGAAAACTGTAAGCTGTTTGGTTAAAACAACTATGAAATCCTATGAGGTAAGACATGTAGCAAGGGGTTGTAGGCTCCCCTCAATGGAAGCCAAAGACCAAAGTCACCATATGCCCAAGGATGTCCATCACTATGAAATCCTATGAGGTAAGACGTGTAGGAAGGCTGTACATGGTTTTGCATTTTGAGCCATGTTGCTTGTTTCGGTCAAACTTCTCCAGAACTGGTTGCATTTATTAACAGAGCTACTTCTCATTGTATGTTGGTTATAGGTTTGCGTGGCCAAATTATCAATCTCAGATGTCATATTGGCTCTGACCTCATATAAAGGTACTTTTGATTTACTGTCTTCCTACAGTGCTCTTTCCTGTGCTTATATTCCTTCTGCAGTGCTACTCAAAGGATTGACCCGGTTTTTTCTGAGATAAAGCTTCTTCAGATCCTTTGTTGCTAGAGCCAACAGATTGTAATAGTAAGTCTAGTTTTGAATACTGTGATAAACTTCTTTTATATGTTTTTTTTCCATCTATTTATATGCAAGTTCACACATATTTATTTAAATTTGAAACTTAATCCGGTGTACTTTGTTTCTCTAGAACAATCCAGTGTACTTGTTAATGATACATGTTCTGCTGTGAATATGGGTTTTTTCACAGCTTTTTTGTTAGCTGACATGTTGATGTTAGTTGATGTAAAATTTTCCTCATTAATATATCATTAAGGTTATCTAGCAAGTTACCCTGTCAAACCTAAAGTAATAGTCCACGTCTCCAAATTAGCAGGAGTGTCATTAATTCACTGGTCTTATGTTCGTAAGGACCCATTTAGATGTTTGTAGGTAGTTTAGGATTCAAGTAATGAAAGTGTAATATAAATGTTTGATTGTACAAACTTGAACAGAATGGGACTGAATCAGCAAAATCAACTATAGTTCTAGCAATACAGGGCTGGTGCAAATTGCATTAGACAGAAATTGACAAAGGATGTCTATGTCGGGGGATAGAGAGCTGATTTATGGCCATTATTATCGGTTTTGCAGTCCATATGGTCACTGATTTAATCATTTAAATTGACCAGTGAACCTGATGAGTCTGCCTCCTGTTTTAGATTGCCAGCTTAGGAGTGTCATAAGATTATAAGAACCTATCTGAAATCAGCCCCTGGGGATAAGGGAATAGTTGATGCCTTGCGCCACCAAATTGACGACCCTATGGGCTTACACCACCAAGCTGTGGAAAATCTGCTCGTGTATTATTATAATTGCAAAATGCCATTTGCAGTTCTTCATGATGCGCTCATTATGGAAAACGAATTTTGCAAATTTGAATATATTTTGAACTACATTCAAACTCATTTGTAGATTTGAAATTATGATTCGAGCTGTGACTATTAAAATTAGAAGAGACTAAGAAAGAATACTAGCACATTAGTACGTAGAGTAAATTACACTAGCGGTCCTCAAACTATTAGGCTATTCTCAATTTTTATCTAAGTCCCCAAACTATGAAATTGTATATCTAGGTCCCCAAACCTTGAGGACTTCCAGTGTAATTTACTCTTAGTACATATTTAACTCATGACTGATACATCTTTCGGTTTCTTATATTTATGACCACTGAAAGGGTTGCTATACAGCCTGGTTTTATTTCTATTTATAGAATAGGATAGTCAAGGTCAAGCAGCATAATACCAGCTCTCTTCTACTGAATGTTTGTCTAATTTCGTTGAGGGAATGCAATACAAACTTTTGGCATTTAAATTACTACACTTGTGTGCTGCTTCTTTTATTTCTCTTAGTAATTGTTATTTATTTACAACTCATTGCATAATGTCGTTACATGCAGATTGTATAGCACCAGTAGCAAGCAAACACATGCCTAAAGAGAAACTATCAGATTTGGTACATCCTTTGCATTGACATAGCTGATCAAGATTTAAGTTTAATGCCTCTGGAGCTTACAGATGCTGCCTTCCTTCTGCTAGGCTGCCAGTGCACAAGATGAATGCCCGCAAATCACATTATCAGGAAATTCAACCATGAGAAGAAGTAACTTCATGAAGTTGGCTCAGATCACTCCTGCTAATCGTTCAACCCTTACTACAAAGCACAACTTTACATCTACATCTACGAATCACAACTTCTCAGAAGACCAACTGTCACAGGATACCAAGGTTGCTGATATGACTGATGATTTGCCAATACAAGGGCATCTGAAGGAACACACATTCAAGTCTTTAGGGCTTAAGAAAGCTAAAACAACAGACAGATCCAAAGATGCTGTTGGCTCAGATGTCTCTTCAAAATTGCCTCAAAATATAGGGTCAAGAGCTTTGGCCAGATACCAATATGAAGGATCTACACCTGAACCAAAGAAAAGCACTACAACAACAGCATGCGGAAAGAATGAGGCAACCTGTGAAAAGTCTGAAGGCCAGGAATCTAACTCAGGGCTAGCGTTCTTGAAGCTGGTATGCTGTTATTTCACTGTAGTTTGATCCCATTTCGTGCTTTGCAGAATCAGTGCAATTTGTTAATATGTAAATCTTTTCAGTATTTGCATGAGATAATTGTATTCCTTCAATGTTTGCTAGGCTCAAGAAAAGCTTAGTTGCGCAGAGTACAAAGAGTATGTTGAATATATGAAGGCCTTAAAATCGAAAACTATGCATATCAAGGACTCACTTGAAGCAATAACAAAGCTTTTTTCGTCCCCAGGAAAACTTCCACTTCTTGAAGGGTAACATTACTCTTGTTGGCAATTTCGTGTATTTTTTGGCTTTTCCTTTGCTGTTTGTTCCCTTGTGTTATTACACCTTTGTTTATGCTTAATTGTCATTCATGTTTGCTTTACAGGTTCAGGGTTTTTGTTCCAAAGAACCATCTTCCATTATATGAGCAGCTTGTTCGAAGATATAGTGTTTGTAGTTCATGACAACCACTTCTGCTATGTTCGCAGGCATATTCACTTTATGTTTCTGTGTCATGTTTTCATTAAGCGATAACTACAGTGCTGGTTGTTATCAACACGTAACTGTTTGTCAACAGGACATTATCAGATTCTTGAGGTGCATGCATTTACTTTTGGAATGCCATATGGCGCTTCTGGAATCTGAGGAAAAGAAATGGACATGACAAAACTCCATTTAAGCTTGTTAAGCATATAAGTAGAGTATCCATTGATCATTTCAAACATAGTAAACATTTTTTTTAATTTGGAAATGAAATCTGGACTACTATATTGTTTCTAGTTACACTGTTAATCTCTAGTTGCCATTGGGCCTGACCAGTGCTCCACACTGTTTAGCAATCCTTCATGTTTATGCCAGCATGAAGTTTAACTTTTCCCCTGTTTTTTCTGAAAAATAAAGGTCTATCTAGTTCCTTTGACAAAAAGGCATCCTGTTTTTCTCTGTTTTTTATTGCTGATAACCGCAGGCTTTCTATGGATTTTTTTTCATATGATCAAATCATCAAACTTCAGAATGGCTGGGTTTAGCTTACTGAATATAGATGATGAACTTCCAGAAGCAGTGCTTTATTTTGTCTAGATGTTACTAATTTGTGGCTGTATTATCTTCTCTTTATAATTGGAATTATGCTTTCTAGGTAATAGAAGTACACCGTTTGATATGTCACTCAAGAAATGACATTTAGATACTTTCTTGTTAGACAGAACAATACAATATCATGAGCACCCCCCTAACGATGATTGATTAGATCATGAACTAAAGTATTCTGGGGGTATGCTGTAAAATTGTTAGGAGGGTTAACTAACTAGGTTCCTCTTTTTTTTTTATCTCCATGTTGCTCAAACAATACATAGTATAAAATTTTATCCTCCTCTATATTGATTATTGATTATTATTTTCTATAGTATGACAAGGGTTTCCTGAGGGTTGCCTTTTGCGCTTGCAGATGAAGTTCTGAAACTTGAATGGTGAAATGCAGGATGCTGCTTGTTGTTTCGGATCTGTGTACTCTTGAAGACCAAGCACAAAACACTCTGAATGGATGCCATTAAGTAGAACCATGGGAGACATCAAAGATAAATGTAGAGTTTTAAAATCTGGGACACCATAGTTGTCTATGTGACTGATTAACCTGATAGTTTGGTGTACTAACTTATAGTTTACCACAATCAGTCTCTTAGTTGTGGGTGGTGTCAATAAATTAATAGAATGAAAATAGTACTCCATAGTCCATCCTTTTCAAAATTACAAGTCCATTTTGACTATTCTAGGTAACTTTTGTTATGCATCTAGATATGGTAAAAGCTATGTACCTAGAGAATCAAGAATGATTTATAATTTATAACGGAGGGAGTAATTTTTAGTTGTACTATGGAAAAATGGAGCCTATCCTATGCTCTATGCTCTGGATATTTGGTTCGGGTGGAAGTTAATTTAAAAAATATATTCCAAGCTGCCAACCTACAACATGTCGGTTTCAGCATAAATGATGTGTTTAAGCTTTTATGTGCAGCTCTATTTGCATGCTGCTATGTTTGTTAGGTGATCAGGCTACATAGGCCCTGTTTGGTGCAGCTTATCTGGGAAGCGCTTTCTAGATAAGCTGCACAAATAGAGTAAAAAGCGGTGGTCAAAATAAGCTTGTCTGATCCAGCTTCTGTTTTTTTAATATAAATGGGAGCTGTGGGAATAAGCGTGGCCAAAATAAGCTGCTAAAAAACGTAACGTTTAACTGTTGATTTCAGCTTATTTTGGCCATAAGCAGCTTATAAGCTGTACCAAACAGGCCCATAGCCTGATACCGCAAATCTTTCTTTGCTTTGAGCTGTCAATTTATGAAGTAACAGTTGTTCATCCTAGTGATTTTTCCGACTTCTAAGGCTCTTGTTAGCCCACTGGGCATTTCCAGGGGTTGAACTGGACATGTGAGTTCCGGCAGTCAGGTCAGCAAAGGCTCTGAGAATGTGCTTGTGCATAGCCTTGTCATTCAGCTGCAGGTAGAAAAAGAGCAGCTCCTCCAGGAAGTCCCAATCCAATGGCTGACATACGCAGCCATGGTGCAACTTTATCATGTTCTGCATGGATCTCCGGAAGTCTGTGTAAGGATCCATGGTGAAGACCACTATGGTCGCGCTGTCGCCACCCTCCTCACCTGACCTAGCTTCCTTGATGTCTTCTGAGGCCGATTCTGAGGAAGATGACGTCTCCGATGTTGGTGGTGTGCCGTTGACGACTGATGTCGATGTGCCTACCGATAATGATGGATCGTTGTTGTCATGTATGTAGAGGGACCGGAAGTTGTCGAAGAGGAAGCGGTCGACGTCGGAGAGCGTCGCCGCTTGGTCCTTGCTGTTGTCGTCCGCACTGGCGGGCGGCGGCGGCGTGATCGGCGTCCAAATCCAGCGACGGGGTTCTTGGGAACCTGCAGGTGGAGAGGAGGCGCGCGCTGGTGATGTTAGCTGGAATGGCTGAGCTGGGGATGTGGATTGGAGGGATCTTCTTGAGCGTCCTGGAGAGGTAGAGCTGCAAGGATTTGCGCAGCCTGGTTCTTTTCCTATCGTCTTCCATTTCCACACCTCTTTCTCTCTCGAGCCTAGCGTGCTAGTGAAGGGTACAATGAGAAATATGGAAGGAAACTGCAGTAAACAAGAGTTGCGAATGGTAACACCCTTTTATTTTTTCTTTATTGTGCTAGGAGTTACGAGTGAATTGATTGAGGATTAAATGTGCAGGAGGTGTTCATCTAGGGGACTTTAATGACCTGGTTTTCTTTCATGAAACATATAATAATCACAGACTTATTGAATACCTCAAGTTACTTTGTGAAAGAAGTGTAAGTGTTTGTCGAACACATACCTTTTATCAGTACACACATACTTTTCATAAAAAGAGAGATAAACCACTGTTTTTTCCTGGGCAGAAATAAACCACCGTTTGTAAACAGTAGAGCAACACTTCCAATTGTAGTTCGTAAGCCTCTATTCTTTACTACCAATACCAATCAACACACAAGTATTAATGTATTATACTAAGTTATATGGTAGGATGCTCAATACATCATACCCTAGTGACTACTACTACTAATTATCCCAATCCCAATCCCTTATCCTTCAATTTATCCAATAATATTATAATGCTCTCAGGTTTCACTTTAGTTCCACGCATATATCCAATAACAACGTGTAAAGTTGTGTAGAGGAAAACCATATATAAGAACAATGTGAACTCGAGGATCATCATCTAAGATGAGCGAGTACAGCCTCCTACAACAATCAAAGCTTCACCCATACAGTAGCACTAGAAAACTAGAACTAGAGGAACGTGGACGCAAATGAACTATTCATACTGTGAGGAGGGCACATGAAGGGGCTCCAGAAGGTAGGCTCACCCCTCCCACGCCAAGAAATATCTACTTCTATGATGAAAATCTTAATGATGAATCCGAAACTGTCATAAAAGATCGCTATCTATGACGAATATTCACGTTTCGTCATAGATCAGTGGTGACGATCCTCCAGTCCTCCCTATCTATGACGAAATCAGGCACCGTCACACAAAACCGTCATAGAACAGCACAGGGTTCATCACAAAAAAAACCTCACGCGACTGTTCCTGCTCATCAGTGACGAACCTCTTTAGAACTATGACGACCAGGGCTTCGTCATTGAATTAATTACACATCTGTGATGAAGTTTTCGATCTATAACGAACGACACTTCGTCATAAATCTCCACACGGTCCTTTCTCCATCCGACGTGTACCTGTGGGACCTGAAGTTACTCACCCGTGATGCTTGCAATTCGTCATAAAAGTCTCCGCTCGGTACTTTCTCCATCCGACGTGTACCTGTGGGACCTGCAGTTATGTGTGGGACCTGTAGTTACTCATCCGTGACGTTTGCAATTTGTCATAAAAATCTCCGCTCGGTCCTTTCTCAATCCAATGTGTACCCGCGGGACCCTTCTGCATCCGACCTGTGGGACCAAACGGCTTACGTGTAACGTGTACCTGTGTGACTGTTCTCCATCTCCATCACGTGTACCTATGGGACCGTTCTCCATCTCCATCCGACCTGTGGGACTCAACGGCTTGCGTGTCACTTGTACCGTGTGTGTCACCGGGGTATAATTTCTCAAAAAAGATATGATACCTGGGAGTCGAACCCGGGTTCTGGACCAAGGAATGGAACGTCTTTACTATTGCGCTAGACGCCTGGATGTGCTGATATCTCTTTGGAGTCCCTATAGTACCTATTGTCTATGTGGATGCCCTATAGGTTGACCTGAATTGGATATCTCTTGCAAGTGGAAACGAATCTGTGCCCGCTGGACTTGCGGCGATGGCGGTGGACGCGGATGCAGAGGATCCCCGGTCTGCTATGATGGCTAAGGCATCCTTTGGAGGCTAGGCGGTGGTGCTTCCCGGTGGAGCGCGGCAGCATTGGCGTCCGTGTCAGTTGTGTGCCGTAGCAAAGGCGACAGATCTGATCTGTAGGTCTCCTTTCTCTCCTTTTCCTGTTCGCTTCACTGTTTTGGTCCTTGCTTGAACATGAGCTATACAAGAAACATTCTAGCATTGAAGATCTGGTTAGGCCAATGATGATGAAAAGAACTAGGAGGTGGCACTAGTTGGTTTCTGCTGATGTCTTGGTTTTATGCATATGTTCAGTGTTCTTACTGTAAAAGTTTGTGTGCAACTAGGCCTATTAATTATCAAGTGCTAGCTTGATTATACCTATCTGTCTAGGCAAACAAACAGGCCCTTTGCTTCTACCTTAAACTAGTTTTTCTGTCCAGTGCTTGCTTGATTCTATATTTTTGTTTCGTATGCTCTAGTGCCACCAGTGAGTCCTTATGGTATTTTGAACTTGTGAAAACTGAGGCAGCCTGTTTGGTGTTGCAGATTTGTGATGAGTCCCTGCTATGTTGTGTTCAACGGCTATCAGCCAGGAGTTTACTATAACTGACCTGACTGCCAGGAACAAGTTCATAGGTTTCTTGGTGGTTCTTATAAAAAGTACAACTCCTATGAAGATGGAATTGCTACCTTCAAGTCAAGAATCAACTCAAATCCACCCTTAGCTCATGATGATGACTTCTGTCTTCAAAACCCAACAGCTGCTCCACCCTCTTTCTCCTTCAAAACTCTTGTAATTGTAGTCCTCTTAATCTTTGTCTGTCTCCTATGGAAGAAGCTCTGAGCTCATGTACTGATTGTAAGTGTAATGGTTAGACTTGATTTAGCTGAAATTATAATGGTTACAACTCTATTAACTGCTACTCTAGTTTGACTTATATATATCTATGTGGTGCTACTCTAAATTTAGATGAGGTCATACCATGAAAATTGTTAATGGTTGTTAAAGTTATACTTTGATATGAGTTGTGGATTTCACTGATGGATCTTTGTTGGATTATTTTCCTCTTGGTGATCTCATTACTGAGAAGCTCTCATCCTACTGCATACTGACAAAATGGAGGAGGCCCCCAACAAGAGGAACGCACTAGCCAGCCTCACGGACGATGTCGTTATTGAGATCCTCCGCCACCTCCCCGCCCGCTCCTTGTTCCGCTGCAAATGTGTCTATCGCTCCTAGAAACGCCTCATCTCGGACAACAATAAGTTGATGCCCCAGACTATGGCCGGCTTCTTCTACAACAATGAGAACGGCCATCGACACTACACCAGCATCACCGGTGAACACCCCTCCGTGTCCTTCTTGCCCTTCACCTTCAACAATATAGCTGTCTCAGATTGCTACAACGGCCTCATCCTATGCTGGTGCCTTGGGGCTGATGGATACCGCTATGTCGTCTGCAATCCGACAACCTAGAAGTTGAAGGTATTGTAGCTTAGCATCCATTCTATTGGTGAGGCTCGATTGGGGTTCGATCTGATAGCTTCTTCGCACTTCCATGTGATTGAATATTTGGAGGATGATGATGGTGAGTGCGTGGGTTTGGACATGTACTCATCTAAAACTGTAGCATGGATCTTTAAGGAATCCAAATGGGGTGAGGTGGCTCAGGTGACATTTGAAAAATCAGAAACTATGTTTTTTAATGGTTGTCTACACTTTATGGGGTACGTGAGGGGTGGCCATCATATACTTGCTGTGGATATAGAGGGAAAGACATGGAGGAAAATTCCTAATAGGGCGCGTGGTTTCAGACACTATATTCATCAAGCTCAGGGTCACTTATGTGAATGTATTGTTAGTGGTCGCAATATGTCCAAGCTTTCAATCTGGATACTTGAAGACTATGGTACTAATAAATGAACATTGAAGCATACTGCCAGCATACGTAAGGTGTTTGCAAAGACTAAGGTTCAATTTGGTTACTTGGATCTTGAGTCGAGCTACTCAACGGTTATAGTTCACCCATAATGAAATTTGATTTTGTTTGTTGGGGTTGGGGAGGAAAGTGTCGTCATCGCATATAACATGGACGTCAGAAAAGTTCATGTCATCCCTACACATTACATTCCATATGATAGACGTGATGTCATGCCAGACTTCATCGGCAGACCTTACTATGTTCCCTTGTTCTCTGAGTTGGAGTCATTAGCAAAGTAGTAAATAAAGCTGCATTTGATGTATCTCTCTGTCATGACATGTTTAAATGGATCAATATTGTTTGATTGTCTATGGACATTTTAATTTCCTCTTGGATGGATGTTGTCATTATTTTGCAACAACTTTAATTTGTTTGTAATGTAAGCTAAGGTCTGTGTAGTGTGTCAGATGTGTTCAAACCTACATAGATCGGACTTTCTTGTGTGTTTAGTAACATTTCAACACCAATGACTCCTCTTTGTTCAAAAAATACCATTGGCTCCTCTATAGTAGTGATACATTAACCACCACGATCTCTTCCGCAACTCCGCTTGTTTTCCTTCCTTCCCTGAGCCCTCCCATTCCCACTGCAGATCTAAAATCGCCAGGAACGTGTGGTTGCCTTCTCCAAACCTACTTCACTCTTAGTCACCACCATGGTGAAGGGCAAGCCTTCTGTGAAGCACACATAGGAGGGGGATGACACCATGCCCATGGTGAAGGAGGATGACGCCATGCCCATGGTGAAGGAGGATGACACCATGGCCGTGGTGAATCAAGATGAAGCTCCGGTGGATCCCTTTGGAGATAGAGATAATTGGGCCATTGGCATCATGAGTAAAGCTTTCTGGAATATCAAGTGTGTGGTAGAAAATACCAATCTGGGCACCCTCACCCCGCCTCAGGTTAAAAAGGTGAGCAGTTACATCTTCATTTTTCACCAACTCGCCGATGTCCTAGAAGAACTACCAGCCTACCTGAACAAGAATCGCGCAGACAACGTAGAGTGCATGCTCGCCTGCTACGGAGCCGGATAGATGGCTTCGACACTAGCATCACAATGTAGGGAATCAACACTGCCCACAACATCGAGAAGCACTGGCACAACCTAGTTTGTGCCGATGCTGAGCAGGTGGCCACCGCATCACCGCTGACGAGCAAAAGGGCCTCATGGCTATAGAGGAGGAGGAGGAGGACGTTGATACCAACAATGAGGACGAGGACAATGATACCAATGATGAGTAGAGGAGTAAATAAAGTTCCATTTGATGTATCTCACATTGCATTTGATGTATCTCACATTGCATTTGATGTATCTTCGTTATGTTGGGAGTACGGAGGGAGTACATGTTGTTACTCTTCCTTATGTATCTTCCCTTATTGACGGCCTTCTCAATAAGTTGCTATTCTTCATACATTGCCATACCAAACACCTTCTCAACAAGTTGTTGTTCTTCATACAACGTTATAGCTAGTACGAAACAGAGCATTCCAAATCTAACATGTTGATGACCTACTTCAATACAACATAATACATGATTCCAAATCCAACAACCAGAACACAACAAATAAAAAATATGTTCAACTTCTGCTATAGGTTCTGCATGCTGAGTTCCAATGCTTTGTTGTCAGCTCCGCCATTCGAGTGGCCTTCGCTTCCTTCCTCCTCTTCATCCTCTGAGTCCATTAGTCTAACTTGGATCGTGCCTGACTTTTTCAAATCCTCAAGATACTATCGCTGCCATACATAGTAACCACAGAGTTTTGGATACTACACAAATTTGTTAAAAAAATTAAACTGAGCATTGCAATAGTTATTGCCGAAGAAGTGACAAAGAAGCTCACCCCATTCCTCTGGCACTTGAAGTAGACATGGCCAAGGTTTGGTTTTTTTCGTAGATCGTCGCTTAATCACTCTAGCAAGCTTGCAGTGGGGGCAAATCACCAATGGAAGGCCAGTCTCTTCACCAACTGGATCTAACAACCGATCTATTATCCGGGAGCTGCTCTGTCCATGCATCCTGTTCGACGCGGTGCTACCGCGAGAGGATTGGATCTAGTGGGACATGGCGCCGATAGAGCTACACCTAGGGAAGGGGCCAGCGAGAGAGAGAGAGAGGGGGGGGGTGACCAATTTGTAACACAACAGCTACTCCTGCCAATTTATAAAAGAGAGGGGGAGCCGAGATAGAGAGGGACATTGTCACGTGTACGGTGTACCTTCAAATTTCTCAAAAAGGTAAAGTTTTGTCTCCTATAACTTGGGTCCGGGATTAATGTATGATGTGAGGCTGAGATTAATTTTACCTCCTATATAAACAAATCCACACACATTGCTGCAGCACTCAAAACCACAGAGGATACAGTATATTGTTAGACACGTTCAAACCTACAGAGGTCGGACTTTCTTGCGTGTGCAGTAATATTTCAACATGAATGGCTCCTTTGTTCTTCATTAGACTGAGGCGAGACTTGGTCGTCGCTGCAAGATTCTTGCAAGTTGAACAAAGTTTGACATGGAATCTTTAGATCTCCAATTAGGCTTATTATGAAAATATAATTTAAGATCAATGTAATGATACATATTACGCATCATAATCATTAATACTTCTCTATATGTATTTGGTCAAAATTTAGAATCTTTGAGAGAAGGAGGACGCTCCTCCCATATAGACCTTGTGTGGTTGTCGAGAGTGAAGTGAATTCACAGGAAAGCTGGACACAAGAAGTGCATCTTAGAAGAAGAGCTTTTGACCACCATGACATGCTTAAGACTTGAAAGCTTGGTGCGGTTGTGAAGAGAATTCACAGCAGTCGAGGGGCAGTCAGAGAGACTGAAGGCAATTTCTCTTGGTCGGAGGAGTAGAGCTAGTTAGCTAGCTAGAGATGGCGATACAATGGGAGTGACGCCAGGCTTCATATACACAGGGACTCTAGGGCTAGAATAGGCTTCTAGTGTGACCGTATGATGTTCATCATTACTAGTATCCGAGTAGTGAATATTTTAGATGGTCAAACCTTCTGTCATCCGGTGAAGTATACAGTGCACTCCAATCCAAGCAGTCATAGGCTCGCAGCATTCGAGGGGTAGTAGCTAGCTAGAGATGGCTACATGGTTTCAAAGGTTCTGATCGACTGTAGTCCCTAGGCTGTGGTTGATGCTGTCGCTTTAGGAATTCAACTACTAATAAAGACGTACTCATACCTTACTATTACTTCATGCATGAAGCCACAACCAGTGCAACTGCTGTTTGTAGCATAGCCGATCAGCCAAGTTCTACTCACATAAAAAATTAATATTTTTTTAATGTTTGACGTGGGGCCAGGAGTACTTTTGTCAGCTATGAACAAATGCACTCAATTTGCTACAACTTTCAAATGTATAGACGACACTATATACTATCCTACGAGATGAAATATACAACGAGCGGACTTTCATACATATGCAGCAAAAAATGTGATAAAAAAGAAACGTGCAGATCAGAATGAGAACTAGAAAACTCCGCATTTCCTGGTAATCTGAACCGTCTCATCCGCCGGTCGCTCGCCCTCTCGGTAATCTGAACTATGTCATCATTGTGAGTTCCCACGCCAGTTCACAGAGGGTATTTAAGAACTCCTACTGTAACCCCCACTAAGCCACCTCCCCCGCTTCCTCCTCGATCAACGTAAGTCAATCGTGCCGCTTCTGCCTCTCCAGCCCTCTGTCTCACCACTATCCACACACCGTAGCTCCATCCACACACACGCCATAGCTCCATCCATGCCGACCGCACAACCCCTTGGTTGGCCTCCTCACGCTCCGCATCACGCGGCGTCGACGCCGACAATCATGGTGGCGAGGCAGCACCCCACGTCACTGTTGCTGGTGCTCCCTGACAAGATGGCCATTGAGATCGCCGGGCACCTCACTGCGACCTCAGAGCGACCCATGGACAACCTTCATAGCCTATGGGTGACCTGCTTGTCCATGCACCACATCTGTGGCAACCCCACCATCGGTCAATGAGTGGCACTAGACCAGTGCAGACGTAGGCTAGGGTAGGATGATCTTGCCACCTACTCCTTGCTAGCCTGACCCAACTTGGCAACCCGGAGGCTTGCTTCCTCACCGGAATACCAATCGTATTCGAGGAAAACCACTAGCCCCGACCATGCCTCGATGATCTCTCCCGTGTCACCAATGGCAGACACAATCAGGCGGCCTATCCGGTCACCATATTGCTCTATGGGCACAATGGTAGTGCTCGCAATGATGACACTACGAGGTGGTACATGAGACGGGTCGAGGGCGAGGAAGAATCATGGGCGGTGGCGATGGGTGATGCGGTGGACCAACGAGTAGGTGGCTACGCAACAAGGGGTGTGTGCTGTGCCACCACGAGATGGCCACCGAGGTGGTCTGTGAAACTAGGTGGGGCAAGTTGTCGCCGCCACCACCGGCATAGGTGCGTGGCGATCTTCCATGTGCAGGCGGTGCTTGCGGTGATGCAGACATATGGGAAGGAAGGGCTATGTATTGCAGCGAGGACTATAGGCTTCATCACGAATTTGAGTTGTTCGCATGGGAACTTGGAATAAGAAACTAGTAATTCACTCTTTACATGCGGTATTCTGGCATTTGAAATTTGTCCTCAAATATAGTGTATTCTGCAGCTTTTGATTTTCTATTGTTTTGTTTCAATTTTATTTGTTTCCTTTAGGGATTGAATAAAAGTACTCGTACGAAATAGGTTTCCTTGTATAATGTGAGATGTGTTCGTCCCGGTTAGATTTATTATGCTCGGACTTTCTTCCGCGTGCAGTAAAATTTGAATAGCTATATGGCTCCTCCTTTAGGCATTAGATCGACGTGAGACTTGATCGGATGAATTTTGTTATGCATGTTTACCATACTATATAGATCGGAAAGAGAACTAGAAAGAAACATGTAGGCAAAGCCAACCAACATGGGCTAGAAACCAGCTACCAAATGACCAAAGCACTTGATCTACACCATGCTCAACAAAGTTTTACCCACCTAATACAAAGTTCAACAAAAGTAAACACAGACATGCAGAGGGCCAAAAAAGACACCCCTGCCCCTCAATACTATGGCAGCAACAAAGATCCTAGGCAATTAATAGGGGCATTCTGGTCTTTTTTAACTGCTTTAGTCTCTTTTAGTCACCTAAACCAAACACCCTAGGATCATTGTTGTTATACTTTAGTCCTATGTTCCCTTGTTCTCGGAGTGATTAGCAGAGGAGTAAATAAAGTTCCATTTGATGTTATGTCACGTTGCATTTGATGTATACATGTTGTTACTCTTTCCTTATGTTGTTACTCTTTCTTTATATATCTTCCCTTGCATTTTATGTCATAGATGTTGTTAATCTTTTCTATAAAGTTAGTTAAACTTAAAATTGTAAATGATACAGTGACAAGCATCATAGGAAAACAAGGAAAAACTATGGATGATACTATTAGATGTGTCCAAATATACAGAGGTCGGACTTTCTTACGTGTGCAATAATATTTCAACACCAATGGCTACTCAGCTCTACATTAGACTGAGGCGAGACTTGCTACTCGCTGCAAGGTTCTTGTAAGATCAACAAAGATTGACAAAGACACCAAGGCAACAAAAAACAAACAACACCGAGACCATTCCGTGGAGGTTGGCCCCCATACCTTGCAACAAGAAGCGCATGCTCAACCCTCCATCCCCCAACATGATCGTGGAGGATGAGGATGACTCCTCGTCGGAGTAGGACGATGAGGAGGGTGGCAATAACGGCGATGGCGAGGTCAACGACGTCGATCAATAGGTGTAGTTAATTAGTACAGTAGCAGTAGGTCTAGTAGTAACTAGTAGTAGTACAATGGTGGGTGCGTTGTAATGCACTTTTTGTCTATTTTGAATAGCCTCTTGTACCTAGATAAATATTATGAATTAATATAATGGCGGTTTTAACTATTTTTGAGTGCTTTTCATGTATTTTGGAATGTGCTTTTGATGATGGCGCATAGGTAATGGCTTTCTTTGAACAGTGAACACCATTGTGACAAAATGAATAAACTGATACAAACACTGAATAATCAAGCGCACTGCCAATAATAGATTAATATACATTAGTATTATTGACATCCAGATACAAACAACAATTAACTAAGTTCAAACCATTGCCTAACTCATCTTGTTGCCCTTCCGCTTCTGCACCCTTTTTTGCATGTCTGGCCTGTGGGAAAACGAGAGGGGCGGACTGTCCTTTGGTTGTTGATTTTGCATGTCCAAGATAAAAGAACTAGCCGGACACCTAATATATGGTATGGCCTCATCTAATACAACATGGCTGTACTATGCTTTGGTGGCATAAAAGATTAGGCACCTATTCCTGGGTCTTGGTTGGTTTTGCAGTGATAGACATGGCTACATGCATAATAAGAGGAGAGCAGTGCTACTAGAAAGATAACAAAACATCAAACAAGACTTCATATATATATGTGGAGTACGACAATGATACGAGTTCAGACTACATAAACATGCCTTCATCAACCATAATAAGAGGAGAAACATGCCATACTACTCAAAGTCATACAACTACTACATAAACATACTAGTTCTAACTACAGATGATTAACATGACTTCATAGTAGTAATGAGCACCAGGCAGCATACTCGTCCTAACTACAAATGTTTACATGACTTGATACTAGTAGTAATTAATTTAATGAGTGGTGTCATCCCATAGCTCTAAGCAAGTGATGCAACAAGGGTAAGTCATGCAACAAGGGTACCAAACATGATTTCAAAAAAAAAAGGGTACCAACTGTCACGATCAAAATCCAATGCCTACAAGGTAAACCTATTTGCGTTGAAACCAGCAAACCCCTTTGCCACATCGAACCGGAGGATCACTTCACCCGCTCTTGTCGCCTTGAGGCACCGAGAGCGGATCCGGTGAAGGCGAGCTGGATCACGATGGGGCCACCACCATAGAGCCCTTGGACATGTCCTCGGTGGATGATGAGCGGAACCACGATGATGCAAGAGATCTGCTCCTGACTGTGGGGCACGAGAGCAGACCCGACGATGGTGAGCTTGACCACAATGGGGCCCCGACGATGGCGAGGTGGACCACACCGAGAGCGATGGTGGCAAGCGAACCACCGTGCTAGTGGCATCAACATCGTCGTTGTGGGCGATGGGGAGACCAATGCCAGCCTAGGAGACAGCGTGCACGACCACGATGGGGCTTACAACGATGGCTAGGTGGACCGCACTAGGGAGTGGCGGTGGCGAGCGAACCAACAGTGCCGGTGGTGGCAACATCATCATTGTGGGCGACGGGGAGACAAATGGTAGCCTAGGTGTCAGTGTTTCAGATCACCGGTAGTATATTTTGTGATTTGGGCATCTAACCCGGATGAGTGTGCTCGGAGGACACAATGATTTATACTGGTTTGAGCAAAATGTCCCTACATCCAGTTCGCTGCTGCTCGTGTTATCGGCACTGGTTTGTAGTAGGGGTGACAAAAGGGCAAGAGAGGGAGCAAGTCCTAAGTCTCTGATGGAAGGATCAAATGGAGTTGAGTCTAGTTGAACTCCGTTCCTTTCAGCGTTGAGCCATTTAGCCCTTGAGTCGTTTATCCATTGCCTTCATGGGGCGTGTGGGCGTTATGTCTTAGAGACGTTGTGACTTTGAAGCGTGCCTTGCCCTTCCAAGGGCGTCCATCTTCCCCTTTTATAGACGAAGGGGAAGACGTGGGTTACACAAGAGAGAGAGATAAGCGAGGAAGAAGAAGGCCCCCGGGGTCATGGCGCCCATCATCTCCTTTACATGGGTCCCGTCAGTCCTATAGATGATGATGGGGATGGCTTCATGTCGTGTCCCTATTCATCACTGGTGCTGTACGTGGGCGTCATTAGCTAGTTGTGGTGCTCCATTCCATCCTAGCGAGCGGCATGGTGGGCAGATATCCCCATCGAAAGCCGTATGGGGATTAGGTAGCATAGCGTTGGCACGCCCAACACTGTTGGCGATGTGAGTCTTTACGTACGTCTTGTCATGGCCCGGGTTATATCAAGATGCGCCTACTCCCTTTCTGGCGTCAGAAGTTTGACTCTGGACTCGTACCCTTAGACCCATAGTAGTTGGCAGTGATGTAGAATCCCATCGAGCGAGGCAAAGCCCATGCCCGAGGGGTCAAGCGAGTTGGAGCCCACGCCCTTAGGGTCGAGCAAGGCGAAGCCCGCGCTCTCGAGATCGGGCAAGATAGAGCCCATGCCATTGGGGTCGGGCAAGGTGAAGCCCTCGCCCGAGAGGTTGAGCGAGGCGAAGCCCGTGCTCTCAGGATTGGGTGAGGCAGATCCCACGCCCTTGGGGTCAGACATGGAGAGGCTCTCACCCGAGGGGTCGGGCGAGAAAGAGCCCGTGCCCTCGAGGTCGGGTGACCCGGATCCTGCACCCTCGAGGTCGGACAAGACGAAGCCCATACCCTTGGGGCCAGGTGAGACCAAGATACGCTGTTGACCATCCGAGGGAGTTAGCGTTCGCAGTGATTAGCTTCCTTCTTCCAGGTATCCCTAGTCCTGATACCCGATAGTAGTCCCCTAGCCTGCAGAGGAGTAGGATACTCCTTCGAAGGCTTTTTCAGACTAAAGGATTCTGAGGGTTTTGATCTCCCTTCATAGCTCGTGGAATGTCAGGATACTGTGGTTCCGATAGGGTTGGTGATAAGTATATTTCAGTATGGGAGTTGGCCCGATCTTCACGACAGTAGGTTGGAAATCACAAGATAACTTACTGCGAACAGCGGAGGATAACTAGCTTTATACCTACCAAGGTTGGATGCGACCAAGCGACAGGGAGAGAAGCACCGAAACTACGAAGTCTTCGACTCGATCTCTGAACGACCGCAGAACCACAACCGGAGCTAATCCACACAAGGCAGGGCAGCCGTACTGGAACCCGCAAAGCATGAACTAGTGGATTCTAGAGGAATCTCTTCACAAGTCCAGGAAGAACAAGGAAGAACAAGGGTTTGAGTAAGCACTCGGCAGCTCGGCTGCAATATCACTTGAATTATCAAAATTATCAAAAAGTCCTTTTCTAGTAGCCTAGAGGTGGTATTTATACTATGAGAAGTTTCTAAGATAGATGTGAACTGAAGAAGCCATGTTGGAAGGTGGAAGGACAATGGACTAGAGCATTCACGAAGTGGTCTTCAGTTTCCACGTGTATTCTGGGCTTCTAGGTAGTTTTTAATGTTTTGGTCATAACTCCTTCCACGAATTATTGTAGAATGGTACAGTTTTTGCACGGGCTCTTTAGCTTCATGCAGACTATTGAGCTTCGGAGCAGTCTTCACTAAAACTGGTCGAACGCCTAGCTCGTCTCTCTGATCCATCCTTGATGTATCCTTGTCTTCTTTCTCGAAGAACCTGAGTAATAACAACATGCACGACTTAGGTAGCTCGAAATTACCATCAAAGTTTAATTGAAATTCACAAAGTAGCGCGTGCACCTCTTGTTGTATCTTTTTGGCGCGGCTACGGGTGATTGGTCCAGTAGGGACATGAAGTGGTGTATCAGCTGGTGAGGTGGTCGGAGAGGTTGCCGAGGTTGGTGAAGTGATCAGAGAGGTCGCTGAGGTGGTCGGAGAGGTGATCGGAGTGGTCGGAGAAGTGGTCGGAGTGGTCGCCAAGGTTTCTGGAGTGGTCGGAGTGGTCGTCGAGGTCTCCGACGCTGGCTTGGTCACATCAGTTGGTGTCCTTGACCATGATTCGGCGTGTCAGGATGCATCCGATCATGAGAAAAAGTCGTCAGTGGCGGCCGCTCATTGTTGGGGACATAGAGCCACCTATGCTCCAAATCTAGGTCTGCGGCATAGTGGCGGTCAAGGCTCAGGTAGCTCTCATCCAATCCAGGATGAACTTTGACTGAGGTTCCCCCCATTGGACAATGATGGTGCCAAGAGGACGCTGATGGAACCACCCAGAAAACAAACCACCACAGATCATAATGGGCGGGTATTCCTAGGAAGCCATCACATAGTATGATGAAGACTAAGAGGTGGAGGATCCCCTCTAGGGTTAAGTCATGGAGGCGGAGCCCATAGTAGTATAGCAACCACCTGAGTAAGGGGTGCGCCGGTAGCCCGAACCCAAGAAGGTGGAAAGGGATGAAACAGCCAATCTCTTTTTCCTTCGGCCTTGGCTCCACTTCGCTTCTCGCCGGGACTCTCCACCCGCGCTCCTTGGTGGCCTCCGGGATCACCCCATCTCTCACAACTGATCAAACTCAGCCCGGTCAATAGATGACCCCATCCATTCTGCCATGGCCCTAGCAGGAGGTGTCGGCGGCATAGTAGGGTGGAAGGCAAAAGCTTTGGGATAGAATCAAGAGGTCTAGAGAGAGAAGGCAGCAGGTATAACCATCCCTCTTGCCCCTTGTCTCTGCTGCTATAGTTTTGAGGATGTCGACCACCCCACGACCGAGACATTTGCATGGGTGGGTAGCGGGGCTTCGCCTTGTCACGTCAATGCGACGGACCGAGAGGCGACGTCCCCTGCTATAATAGGCTACTGACGCCACCCACGTGCGCACTTGCATGGGAATGTAGGAGCACATCGTCCGAGTAGTCAAGATTTTAGATGGCCAGACCTTGTGTGATCCAATGAAGTATATAGTGTGGTTTAATCCAAGGAGTCATGATAGTTGATGGGCAGATTGAAAATTTGCTTCAATTTCTCTTGGTTTGTAGAGGCATGCATCAGATTATAAAATCCAAATTTTGAATAAAATTATTTTTGATGCATGGTTCTTGCAAGTTCAACAAAACTTATCAAATACATGAAAATAAGACGAGTTGGGTTCAACACAGATCAAAGCCACTCATGACTACTACTACTACTACTACTGATACAAATGTTGTGGCCTAGTGCACTCCATAGGCAATAGTTTTACTCATAGCTCTATACTATATTGTGTCCGATAGGATCAAATGTGTCGCATTCGGACTTTCTTGTGAGTGAAGTAAAATATGAACACTATCTGGCTGCTCCATTTTGATGTCTTATTTCTCGATGCATATTTCTCAGAAGGCGTGCTCCTCAGAGATCATGGAGATGCGGACTCGCCTTACCTCCAGCTATCGCCCGACATCTATTGGAATTTGGGTCCATCGATCATGCGCGTTCCCTGCTATAAAAATAGAGGAAAAATAGGGGAGTCGGTACAGTTACCTTGTAACCTTGCGAACTCACCTTTCCTACTCACCTCCTCCTACCTAGCACCTCGTTCTTCAAGCTTGAACCATGGTGGCGGAGAAGCGTCCAAGGGATTGTCATTACCGTATCTTCTTGTTTTGTGTGGCATCACATCTTATTAATTGGTAGGGTTTTCTTGTTCTTTCTCTTTCAGCCATCATGGAGTAGCTAAACGCCGTGTCCGTGCTGTCGGCTAGGCCGAACTTCCTTGAGCGCGTCCATGCTCTACTGGCGTGGATCTAGGAAGTAGTCACGCATGACATTCACCATGGGGCTACGTCAGCCCTAGCCACCACCCACCTCTGTTTAGATGTGGACTTGAGTGCGGTGGAGCCGAGGTTCCCGCCGGAGTTGCCGGTCCAAAGGGCTTCATAGGATTTTTTCCTATAGGATTTGGATCCTTCAAAATTCCTATATATGTTTCTCCTCCATTCCAAAGGAGAGTTTCATTTATTCATTTCTTGGGATTCCATTTTGCAGTGTTGGTAGGCCCCGAACAGATTGGGAGAATCCCCTGGGGGAAAATTTGATTTTCGGTAAAAATTTTGCATCGCGCTAAGCAGTGCTGCCAACACGCACCAAAAATTAGATCTCTCTTTTGCCCTCCGCACGGAAATTAGGTTTTCCATGCCATCGATTTTAGACAAGGGCATTTGTGGTACTGTGATGGCCACATAAAAGCGCAAGGAGTCGCTGTCTCCACCTCCATTCCATCCTCTAGCCGCCACCATCTCTCCTCCTGCTCCAAATCCTAGCCCTATGGCCTTCCTCTCCACTCTCCAACTGCCCCCTTTGCCACCCCGCTCCGAACCCTTGGTGTCATTGGCATAGTAGCTTGACTCATCAATCTCCACTCTCCAGCCACACCCTCTCTCATACCTTTCCAAACCCTAGCTAGAGCCATCTCCCCTTCAATCTGGTGACGAGTAGGTTAGCTGATGGCAGAAGGACTATCTCGACGATGGTATAGGCGGAATCCAAATTCCCTACTTCGACACATGTCAGGACCAGCTGGATCTGAACCCTAGCCAAAGTCGAACTGGTACCCCTTCATCAATGTTGGTCGCACTAGTTTCATGACCATGATGACAAGACGACGGTGCCGACGATGAAGTGTAGCCAAGGTACACGGAGGAAGAGGTACCCAAATTCCTTTTATGATGTGTGTTGTATTGTAGTGGTTGAACTTGGGATATGTAGATAGCGACGGGGTTGCATATTTCCTATAGTTGAGTGTAGCTGACATGTGCTTTATTGGATTAATGACTTCTGTATAAGCTGTACTGACTAGTTAGGCACTTATTTGCATACTCTTGCTCTGTTATGTTAACATTCGGTAGAAGCTTTAGTTAATAAATACCTTTGTAATCTAGATGAACAACCACTTAATGCTTTTGAACGAGAGCGGGAGGCACAAGTTGTAAAGAATCATAGGAAGATGGAAGAACCAGGGAAGGTTGTTGAGGGATTTGGTGATATAGATGAAACATATTCAGATTTACAAGATGAGCCAGTGGTCCTTGCAGTTGAGGTGCTTGTTCTATCTTGTATGGAGTTTGGGCAGGAGCGGCAGGGGGGAGTGTAACAACCTAGTGTTAAGCATGGCATTTGGCACTTGCATTTCATGAGCACAAGCATCATCCAAGCATTCATGAACATGAGCATATGAAATTTCATCTCATTCTTATACCTTATAACATGAAATTTTGATTTTATATATATGCCTATGCTTGTAATCATGTATGACCAATATATGAAATGGTTGTAAGGGCACCAATATACCTTAGACACATCTAGAATGGTGAATGGAACAACTTTTGTATTCATGACATGGACCAATTTTGCTTCTAACTTAGTCAAATAGGGCTCACAAAAACCAACAAAATGTTGTTTTGAAACTAAGAAAATTTTGCTAAGTCATGTGCTGACTACAGTTTCAAAGTACTCTACTTTGGAGCTTTGTAGTTTGAAAACCATTGGGAATTAGGCCAAACTCCTTTAAGAATTTTTGTAGTACTCACTTAGCTCTACAAATTTGATTAAGGAAGTTTTAAAAAATTTGCCACGGATTAGGAGTTATAGAGTCATGAAGTCGCGCTGTCAGTCGGGTTCAACGGCATCTGAATCGACACCACACGCGGGTCGTGGCCGACCGGCGTAGGCCACACGCGTCGCGTGGTGGCCGTACGCTGGCGCTGGCCCCACCGGTCAGGCCAACGCGGGCAACAAAGGCGCGCGATGCCGCTGCCCTCCCTCACTCGCCCGCATTCGTGCTCCTCTACCTCACTTCGCCTCTCTCTCACCGCACCAGAGCAAAGCCACCGCGCACCGTGCCATCGCCACCAAGCTCTATCGAGCTCGTGCGCCACCATCGCAGCACCATTCCCTGATAGCTCATGCACGCCGCTCGGCCATTTCCCCCTCCAGCTCGCCGACCACACATTGCCTTAGCCCGAGCCAAAGTAAACACCTAAAGGCAAGTTCGCCATCGCCGCACCCTGATAGCTCGCAAGCCACCATCACAGCACCATTCCCTAATAGTCTGCGCTCGCTGTGGCTGTGCTCCACCGAGCCATCTTGCTCACGCATTCCGCTTGTTAGGGATAGTCTAGGGTTAGGGTTAGGTCACGCCGCTGGCCGTTGAGCCAACACCAACACATCGGTCGCCAGAACGCCACTGCGCACCATCGTGCTCACACTGCTGTGCCGCCATGCACGCGGCCAAGCTTCACCGCCGCTCCACCATGACCTAATCCACGCCATAGAGCTTCACTAGGGTTTGCAAATGCCATAGTCGCGCTTGCTTGGCCATGCCATCGCCGGGGATGGCCGGAGCACCATCGTGCACCATCGTCGAGCCACCATGGGGTACCACCGCACAAGCTCCGATGATCCTCCGAGCAACCCTAGGGTACCTTTAGATGTGGAATAGGATAGGGAACACGTTGGTGCCAACCTTGTCATTGGTGACCTCACCGTCGGTGAGTTCTCACCGGTCAAAGCCAGCCCCTACCTCTGTCTCTTTGTCGTGTGGGCCCTAGTCGTCAGTGCCTCTATGGTGTATACGCCGGGTGCCCCTAGCATTTAGGGTTTAGTTGTTTTTGAATTATTTTCATAGATTTGAATACAAACTTGAAAAATCTATGAAAATAATTTCATGATGATAATTTCAAGTTTGTAGATAACTTACTTATATACCTTGTGTCCAAATGAGGTGAACCAAATTTTATTAGATTCATCATGAAGTGTACTATTTGATTAAAATATTAAATCTACTACTTAGCATATTTTTCTAGTAGAATAAATTGAGTAAGATAAGTGCTTCTAAATGTGTTTATATCTTGTAAATTGCATAACTTGAGCTAGAAAGGTGATAAAATTGTGATTCCAATTTTGCTGGTCATTTGTTGACATGATCTAGCTAGTAAAAATATTAAACCTACAATAAGTATACTTGACATATGGTCTTCCTATTTAATCTTTATGAATTGCTAGTTTCTAGTGAAATTAATTGGGCTAAGAATACATAACATATGATCATGCAAATTTTTACACAGTATTCTGGTGCTAGGAGGAAAGTAAGAAAAATATTAAATATGTTGCTTGACACTTTTCATTAGGCTAAACTATTTTTCCTAAAATAAGGCTATATAACTTGTCATTTTAGTAGAGATAGCTATACTTATCCAAATGGCATGAGATTTATACAGTAGACTATTAGGGTCATATGTAGGCTACTGTAATTTTATCAGAAGTTATTGAACATTGGAAATATTTATCCTTTAAATCACCTTATTATATAAGGAAATTGATAAATGAATATAAATAAATTAGTTAGGCATAACCATGAGGTTTTCTATGGTGCTTGTGATGCATATGTTAATGTTATTAGTTAGGCTTAGAAGTAATTGGTTGTACACAACTAGTTAATCATTGCTTTATAATTCAACTAGATGGTTGCATATATAGTTTCTATTGTGATGATAATTTCATGATGATAATGATCTTTTCTGTGAAACTTGTTAATAACAAAGTTGTAGATAACTTACTTATATACCTTGTGTTAAATTTTTATAATCATAGGCCTTATGGTATAAGAATTATAGCTGTTAGAAATATGCTATCAGAAATGCTTGCTCTCTAGACAGATCTAAAAGATTAAATTGTTTGACCTAGATAACTGCTGAATCACATTAAGATGATTAAAAGAAAGTTGTAGGAAATTTCATAAGCTTTCCAAAAGTCCATAATCATATTATTTAGATGTCTATAACTCTTGTTATGGTCAAAACAAGTGTCTACTGTCTTGTTGTCCAGAAAATTGCTTAGATGAGAATTTGTTTAGTTACTAAAGAAGAGATATGCACCTACTCAGTAAAATAAGATGTAACTTGTTATCACCTTAATACAATGATGTTGAAAACACCTATGAGAATGCATTTCATCATACCGCACCATATCATACATGTCGTTATATATATGCATCCACGATATCTTATTCCATGATCATGCATATAGGATCGTCCAAGGGGATAACTCTTTTGGAGTTCAACGAAGAAGAAGAGGAGGAACAACAGGAGACACCTTAGGCCATGGCTCTAGAAGGAGAGGAGTAAACTCTTGAGGACCTCCCTGAGTGCCTGGATTATAGGCCAACCTCTTTCCTCAAAGGCAAGCCCCGAAGCATTCTAAGTCTCCTATGTTTTACAAAACTTCACTTGAGTCCTTTTATGTTTGATGCATTAGGTGATAAGAGCTGAACTGAAACCACTTGATGCATAGGACTACCTTGTCCAGATATATACACCTTTTATCCCTGTGTAGGTCCAGGATCGAATACAAGCTTAGCCATGGTTAGACCGGTAGAAGTCGGGTGATTTCCTATCACCTATGAGATATAGGTGGATACCGAAGTACGGTTGACTATATTTGCTATTGTGGAAAGAAACCATGGGGTAATGTAAATGGAGTCCGGACAGAGTCTATGTGTAGGTTGACTCATGTGAATCTGTCTGTGCCGATTAAGGACTGTACCGTTGTTGGGCGCTTCTAACAAGATTGAACGCATGCATCTCACTTAGCTGGCCGAATAACTCATTTCAACTGTGAAGTCAAGTAGCTTAACTTGGGCCGGGCCCCATTATGTAAAAGTGCGCACTCTAAATGGTAGTAAGGATCTACGGGAAGCCAAATGTAAGCCCAAGGGTAGGCCAGGCCTAAATATCCTGGAAGTTGGTTGTCCCTGATTGTGCGGCGCTGGGCGAACCCACGAAACATGGACCTAAGTTGTACCAAAGGTGACCTAAGATGACCGTTGATCTGGTCTGCCTGGGTTTGTGTTAGGAATAAATTCCTAGCTGGTTGAAATCGATTTGAATCGCCGTCTCTCCCGGATAGTGAGAAAGTTGGCTAGTACCAACATTGTAGTAACTATATTATGGAATCATGGTTATAATGAACCTAGAATTATTATACTGGCTATGGTTACTATTGTTATGTTACTAAATGATATATCACATGTTTGGCACAGGTTAGTTGCTAATCTAGAGATGAATAGCTATAATTAACTTGATGACCAAATTATAAAATGTATAACTGAATTAGTGGCTTTTTATGTAAAATGTTGTCAAGCTAGATCCACTTATAAAGCCTTGCATAATCCTTGGAGTCACTTTATTTTTGGTTTATGATGAGTAAGTCTAACTGAGTACCTTCTCATACTCAGGGTTTTATTCCTATTGCTGCAGATGGTACAGTTTATCATGGCTATTGTAAGAACTGCTTTTGCCCCGCCGTGGATGAGGAGTAAGCCCTGGGCATGCATCTATTATTAATCCCTCTCTTATGCTTTTGTGAAAGTATGATCATGAGCTGGCACTATATTTAAACAATATTGCATATGTTGGTTTCAAACTTTTAATTTGCTTCCGCTACTATCTTACACGTGGTTTGTAATAACTTTAATTCGGTACTCGATGGATGCAATCTTTGTGTAACGTGTGACATGTATGTTGAATTATGTACGATCTTGGTTATATGTTGGTTGAATCGAGACCCTTGTGATGGACTCTTATATTGGCTCAAGTTGGTGATTATAATTAATTGCTTGTATACTTGTGCTCTTATAAATTGGTCGGTTCTACTATAGCTGGTATCAGAGCAAGATTCAACATTAATTGCCATATGTGTATTTAAAACAAAGGTTTTGTTTTTCCAAAACTAGTTTCTAGCAACTTATAGCTATATATATATAGGTGTTTAAAACCTAGAGTTTGAATCTAAAGTGTGCTAGTGATCACTTTCCTTTATGCCAAGTTAAGGACTTCAAGTGGCTAATTAAGTACTAACTTGGGGGTTTTCAATTTCGTCGTCCATACGATGTGCTATTGTATGGATGCCATTCACTTGAGTGGTAATGTATGGATCAAATGCCTCTACGCCCAAGGTAAGATGTCACTCATCATCATAGTGGCATGACCACAAGATGTGAGCATGCAGTCTATGAGGAGAGTTAGCTTTGATACTGAAGTGTATATATGCCTCATATATATACGGAAGCATTTAATTGTGGGTTAGCTTTGATACGGATATATATGCATATTTATATGTATATATCGAACATATTTACTCTCGGGTAGCTTTGATATGGAAGTATATATATATATGGTATATATATATATAAGTATTTAGCTTGCAACTTAGAGCCCATATTTACATTCTGCATATATAATTGTGGGGTTGGGCTAAAATGAAATTCTTGTGCTGGTACACTAACAGTGACACATGTAGCCCGACTAGTTATGTTATATATGAGAGAATGCTTGTATGCCACCGTGTATGCTGTTAGAAGTTTTAAATTTTCCTAAGTTTATGAGGACGTACGGAACGTGCATGCATCATGATAAATCATTATTATTACACTTGCATTGTTCCTCCCCTTATGGATTTTTTACTCGGTTATGTAACTCCTATCCATTATGATGTTGTCTCACGAGAGTTGCACCATTGATGTTTGGTACCCCTACCCTACTTTGGAGAGTCTTGCATTATGTGGGGTATTACGAACCGCCCCTCTATTACTAGAATAAAGTATACCTAGAGGGACAACCATGGTATGAAGTACAGCTGACCATACCAGCTCGTAACCAAGCACCCTTCTGGCAGGAATGGAGGGCATAATCTGAAGGAAGAACTCCTTAGGAAGCTGCCCAAGTAGTGGCTTTTGAGGTGCTGAGTCAGATATGTCAGCAGCACGGGGATGAGCTTACCGGCAGTGCTGCTGGTACTTTTCCTCGGGTGGATCCATCTACAGCAGTATGGGCACCAGCCATGGTGGTAATGATGGTAACTTACCACCACCGCTGCCACCGTTAGCGAATGAATTCTTCGCATAGTTCCTGGGTAATCAGAGAGCCATGGAGGATACACTACGCCTCATTGCACAGAACACCGCTCATGCTCGTCAGCAACATCAAGGGCATGAGCCAAATCAATATAGCTCTTTCAAGGATTTCCAAGACACCAAGTCTCCTATCTTCAAAGAGGCCGAAGAACCGCTCTAGGTGGATGAATGGCTTAACACGATAGAATAGAAGTTCCATCTGTTCAGGGTTACTGAGCATCTAAAGGCTGAATATGCGTCCCATCAACTATAGGGACCGGTAGGGATATGGTGGACCCATTTCCTATCCTCTTTATTTGACAACGCATGGGTCACATGGAAGCAGTTCAAGTTAGCCTTTAGGGGACATCACATTCCCCAAGGGCTAATGCGCATGAAAGCCGTCGAGTTCATGCTACTTACTCAAGGGACTAAGACCCTCACTGAGTACATGCATGCTTTTAACAATCTTTCCCGATATGCCCTAGAGTTTGTCAACATAGAAGAGAAGAAAATAGAGAGCTTCAAGAGAGGCCTTGGTACCAAGCTAATGAAGACCATGGCCAACTCGAGGTGTACCACATACAATAAGTTCATTAGTGATGCCTTGACCTAGGAGAACCAGAACAATTTGCATGCGAGAAAGAAGGGCAAAAGAGCAGCTGAGGCGCCTGCCTCAAGATCTTCCCAGTCTAGAGCTCTAGTGGCGGCTAGGCCATTGTTTCATCCACCAGCGCCTAAGTTTAGGCCTCCTCCATCAAAAGCTCAGTCTAATCGCCCCTAGAAGACATTCCAGAGGCGTTCACCATTGCCCTACCCAATGGAAACAGAGGGCAAGGAAGCTCAGCAAGACCAAGGAGCAATCAACCATGCTTCAACTATAACCAGTTGGGCCATTGGGCCAGGGAATGCCCCCATCTCAAGAAGGGTGGCAATCAAAACCAGGGTAATCATAAATAGGCAAATCCAAAGGCACGTCCTGGATACGTGCATTACACAGCTATTGAAGAAATCCCTACAGGAGAAGTTGTCACCACC
This sequence comes from Miscanthus lutarioriparius, assembly GCA_904845875.1. Taxonomy (NCBI): domain Eukaryota; kingdom Viridiplantae; phylum Streptophyta; class Magnoliopsida; order Poales; family Poaceae; genus Miscanthus; species Miscanthus lutarioriparius. The sequence goes on from CAJGYO010000006.1 coordinate 48,291,922, forward strand.
GGTATGTTTCTTGTTAACAAACATCCCACCATTGTTTTATTTGATTTTGGAGCTTCTCATTCATTTATAAGCCAAGCATTTGTATCTAAGTATGATAAGAAAATAATTGAGGTAAACAAGGGTGGTTATAGTATAAGTTTAGCTGGGGCTACTATCTCTACAAATCAAATAATCAGAGATGTGCTCATCTCTATACAAGAGAGGGAGTACATAGTGGATCTGATAGTATTGCTCGGATTAGCCATAGATGTGATCTTAGGGATAAAATGGATGAGCGATCATGGGGTTCTCATTGACACTAGCACTAGAACAATTATGTTGAGAGAACAAAAGGGAGGGTGCTTTTCTAGTGCCACTTCCTAGAAGTTTTGATCTCCAAAACTTGTCTTGTGCTATCTAAGCCACTACCCTTTGTGATATTCCAGTGGTTTGTGAATTTCCTGATATATTTTCATATGAATTGCCGGGTTTACTGCCTGATAGTGATGTGAAATTTAAGATCGAGTTAGTGCCAGGTACGGCACCTATCTCAAGAAGACCCTATAGGATGCCACCAAATGAGTTAGCCGAACTTAAAATTTAGCTACAAGAACTATTAGACAAAGGTCTCATTTGACCTAGTTCGTCTCCATGGGGTTGTCTAGCTTTATTTGTAAAGAAGAAGGACAAATCCTTGCGGATGTGTGTGGATTATATGCCGCTTAATGCTGTGACCATTAAGAATAAGTATCCTTTGCCTCGCATCAATATCCTATTCGATCAACTAGCAAAAGCAAATGTATTCTCTATGATTGACTTGAGGTCAGGCTATCATCAGATTAAGATCAGGCCAGAGGATGTACCTAAAACAACTTTCTCCACTAGGTATGACTTGTACGAGTAATTGGTCATGTCTTTTGTACTGACAAATGCTCCTGCCTACTTTATGTACTTGATGAATTCAGTATTCATGCCCAAGCTCGACAAGTTCGTGGTTGTGTTTATCGATGATATCTTAATTTACTCAGAAAATGAGGCAGATCATGCAGAGCATCTGAGAGTTGTTTTGTCTAGATTGAGGGAGCATAAATTATATGCCAAATTTAGCAAGTGTGAATTCTGGTTGAGGAAAGTACCTTTCTTGGGTCACATCTTATCTGAAGATGGAATATCTGTAGACCTATCTAAAGTACAGGAAGTCATGGATTGGAAAGCCCGACTTTGGTTCATGAAGTTTGGAGTTTTCTAGGGCTGGCAGGCTACTATTGTCGTTTCATTTTTTATTTCTCCAAGATAGCTAAGCCCATGACCAGACTACTTTAGAAGGATGAAAAGTTCAGTTGGACGCCAGAGTGTGAAGCTGCTTTTCACACCCTACGGACATTGCTAACTATAGCTCCTGTTTTAGCACAACCCAACATTGAAAAGCCTTTTGATGTGTTCTATGATGCATCGGGTATCGGTTTGGGGTGTGTGCTCATGCAAGAAGGTCGAGTTATTGCCTATGCTTCTCGATAGTTGAGAAAGCATGAAGTCAACTATCCTACACATGATTTAGAGCTCACATCAGTTGTTCATGTGTTGAAGATATGGAGATATTACTTGTTGGGAAACATGTCACATATATACTGACCACAAAAGTCTCAAATATATCTTCACTCAACCTGAGCTGAACATGAGGCAACGAAGATGGTTAGAGCTGATCAAGGACTATAATTTGGAAGTGCACTACTATCGAAGAAAAGCCAATGTTGTAGCAGATACACTTAGTCGAAAATCTCATTGTAACACCTTAGAAGCCTTGTTGGAAGATGGATTTAATTTGCTACATCCTATTGTGCTACACAATATCACTGTCAATTGCTTACTTGAGAGCAAAATCATAAAACTATAGAAGACGGATGTAGGTATATTTCACATTAAGAGAGGGATGAAAGAACAGGAAACCAAATATTTTAGGTTGGATGAAAGAGGTGTGCTATGGTTTGAGGACCTACTGGTAGTACCAAAGGACCGTGAGCTTAGAAATCAAATTTTAGATGAAGCTCATTCATCCAAGTTATCTATCCATCCAGGTAGTAGCAAAATGTATCAAGAATTGAAGAACCACTTTTGGTGGACCAAGATGAAGAAGAAAATCGCCGCCTATGTCGCTAGGTGTGATAATTGCAGTAGAGTCAAGGCCATTCATTTGAAATCTGCTGGATTACTTCAGTCGTTGCCTATCCCAGGCTGGAAATGGGAAGAAATAAGTATGGACTTTATTACAGGCCTTCCGATGACATAGCAAGGTCATGATTCTATATGTGTCATTGTAGATCGCCTTACCAAGTCAGCACATTTTGTACCAGTTAACATAACATATCTAGCTCTCTATGACGAGCCGTTTTTTGTCATAAATTCATCATAAAACTAAAATTATGACGAATTTGGTTTTTTCAATGACGAAAACTGTTCGTCATGAAAGCGCAAATTCCTAGTAGTGTGATCATCTAGTCCTAGTGTCCACCTTTCCTTAGCCGGTGGCCTCCTGGCCTTGATGATCTCCGATCCCTTCTCCCTTGTCCCTCTCCATCTCTACCCTAGACCACACCTCCCACGTCCAAATACCCTCAAGTCTTCCTTGAGCCAGATCCATCTCGTTCTCTCGTGATGCCTTTGATCATTATGCTCGATGAGGACAACATGGCGGATGATGTTTGTGCGATCCCCAAATTCTATCACTACTCAAAGTCCTGGTTCGAGATCTAAGGAGCTAGTCCCTTCCATCCCTTTAGTGGATGAGCTTTGGCGATAAAGGCGTCCTCTTCCTCTTCCCTGGGATATGAGTTTATTGATTTTTCTTGTTCCTTCTATGGCATACATGTCATCACTTCTTCCATGTAGAAGAGCAAGAGAGGTTGTAGGATCAAGGTCTTTTTGTTAGATTTGCAGGATCAGCTAGCTCTTGTCGTAGCTCTTTTGACATTTGATCTTTGCTTAGATCAATACCTATCAAGTATAAATCTCTTCTCGTTTGCGCAAGCAAAACCATCACTGAGACCAAACCATACCGTTTCCCCTTGTCTCATTTTGCTTGACTTTTCTTCATTTGAGATTTGACAAGAGTTTGATAATGATTATTGCAAAAAGCCCTATTCAAAGCTCATCAAACTCATGAGTCCTTTAATTGATTTTGTCATTTAACCACCAAAACCCACTAGGGGGCTAGATGAACTTTCAGGGCCAACGCTGGTGAAGATAGAGCCACTCTCGGCTCTATCAAAGAGCCTGCAGGCGCTGAAGGTGGTTGAAGCCCTGACGATACAAGAGAAGCCAGGGCCAGGGCCAGGGCCAGGGCCACTACAGACAGATTTCCTCTTCATGCGTGACTATGTCAAAGATGGAAGGCCAAACCAAAGACTCTGGTTGTCGGAGAGCCAGGGCCATCGATGGGCCCTAAAAACTAGTATCGCTCATAAGGCCTGCTGATTGCAGGATTAGCTGCCGGCTGCGTCTCTTCGTATTTTAGGTTCGCGGAAAACATCTACATACGTCACGGTTTCCGTCTCCCCATTTTCGGTCTTCCCGATCAAGCAAGCCAAGTAGGCAAGTAGCCAACGCGTCGCCGCTGACAGCCGAGTGATAGGCCCTGTTCATTTTGCTCAAAAGTCATAACTAAAAATACTATTCACTGATTTATTGTGAGAGAAAAATACTATTTGTTCATTGAAATAATATGGCTTATAAGACAAACGAACAGTGACCATAGTCTGATCTGTCAATCTTTGCATACTACAGACCACACTAGGAGACTGCAGAGCAGAGGCCCCAGGAGCAGGCCGCAGGGTGCATAATTTCTAAGTAGGATTCTTTTGTATATCAATGAAGAATTTATTTCAAAGAACACTAACAGGCTGTTTGGTTTGCTGGATTAGGTGGTTCCGGTCAGCATGGTTTCGGACGAGGTGGCCCCTTGCTTTTCTGGCGGACGAGCCGAGTCCGAGGAATGAACTACAGAAATGATCAACTGGTGCTGCATGCATGTCAGGTTCGGATATAGGATCGGACGGCTCCAGAGCCAGCTCGTGATCCAATCCAAACACGCCATAAGAGAATTATGTTATTTGAGCAAAGATTATACAAGAGTTCAATAGTACGATTCTTGATGTATGTCATTTCCAGAGTTTTAGCATATACATTAATGATGTATGTCATGTTCGGCTTACCCCATATCCGACTTGTTCGACTTCTTTTTTTAGCCGGAACAATATTTTTCTCTCACAACATTTCAGCCAGAACAGTGTTTTTCAGTCAATTTCAGCCAAGATTCAGCAAGCCGAACGGGACACACGTAGGACCTATTTTAAAGTTTGGAACATGGCCCTAGATTTTGCCGGTACGGTCCTGCAGAGAGCGCACGAGGGTTCACCACCTCTGGGGCTAGCAAATAAATTAGGGTGACCCTCGGCCTCGCTAGAGATCGTGCAAGGGCCACCGCTAAGCCAGCCCCAGTCGTGGTGGAGAATATGGGATTGAGACCCTAATCGTGGTGTTAAAGACTCACAAAAAATCCTCCTACCTGGCATGTTAGCTTGATGTTTTAGCCCAACCGTACCTTAATATCTTAATAAAACTAAATATTTTTTTATATTGTTCTATACATTATCCACCGGCTGATACAACGCTATAAAAAAACGGCACTTCAAGCCGTGGTTTCCTTAATACCGCTAGTAAAGTGAGTACAAGTGCTATCTTCTTTTTTTCAAAAGAAATATCCGTATCACCATTTCGCCCCGTCCGGCGGTATGTAAAAGCCACCGCTGGCCGCAAGCCTCGTCCACAGCATGCATGGAAGATAGCTCATTGCGACGTGTGCTACTGCCGTTTGGATCAGCGGCTTTGTGGTTAGTGGTTACCGCCATTTGATACAGCGTTCTATTAAAACCGCCATATCAAAAATGGAAGCATAGGATTAAATGGAAACATAACCTAGGTTCAATTGAATTTAATTTACAGAATAATATTCTCATTCCACTAAATTTTATGTACACTCTCTAATTAATTCTAGAAAAGAATTGAAGACTAGGCGGGTGTTACATCAGTCCATGCCCATGCTCAACGTTTTCTCTAATTTATACTTCTTACCTTTGCAAGAGCATAGAAGCAAACGGTTCTTTGCTGGAGTAAATAAAATTATTAAAAAAATAGATCAAATTACGATCATCCACGACCTCCTCAACCAGCTCAGCTAGCTTCTTTGCAGTAAAAATATGTTGTATTGTAAACATGATGACAAGGCTCCAGCAACTAACCATCCTATCCCCGGCCTAATATATATCTGTATATATGGTATCCAAATATATATACGACAAATATTTTCAAAATGCTTCTCCCGTGTAATAAAATCCCTACACTCACAACGGTAATAATCGTTTGCTGTCAACGGCTCTTGTTGTCCTGGGCCCTCAAATCGTGAACCAGATCTCATGGCCTGCAAAGGCCCGGTCAATGTTGTCATGTACTCGTACTAGAGTTTTCTAGCGCCGCCGCTCCCTGAAGGTTTCTACGTACTCCTACAAGGGCGATTCCATTCACGGCTTGGCATCCAAAGAGTCATCTCATGGTCTGAACTGAACTGACGCACATGCATGGTTGCACATGCCAAAACCTCAGCACATATATGACGATCGACACGTACGTACGAGATGTTTCAACTGTCAAGTCAATCCTGCCGAGCCAGACAATTAAACGAATTGACCGACTCAAAGCTCAAATTCTCCTCACAAGTCCTTGATCAAACAGAGCATGCAGCTCGATCGCCACGCTTAATTTTCCTGCCCTTCTGCCACTATAAATACGTATAGCCACCGATTCTTCTGCATCGCCACAAGCATCGGACAGCCTAGCTATCGGAGTACATTCTTCACTAGTAGCTATTCAAGCTAGGATCAGAGTATCGAAGCTGCGATACACATCTTTCAGGCAGAGACAGCTTCAAAAACTCTAGCTAGTACAGCGACAGAAGATGGCGGCCCTGAAGGCGTACGTGCTGCTGTTCACGGCCTTCTTCTTCTCCGGGCTCATGCAGCTCTCCATGGCAGCACAGGAAAAGCCGGGGACCGCCGTGGCGACGGCACGGGTGGTAGTTGATGCCAAGGCGATCGATCAGGCTGTCGCGTACCTGCTCATGTTCGCTGCGCTCTTCGTCACCTATTTCGCTCACTGATCTATCGGTGTCTCGATCGGGTAGTATAGCTAGTTTATGTGTCTGGCCTAAAGACAGACATGCTCGTTGGATCTGTACGTAATGCCGGTCGTCGTTCCGGGTGCTCCTGACTGCATTCATGTATCAGTTTGTTGTCTATTTTTTAGATACTCCGTACAGTTTATTTATGCGTCCATGATGATGTATCCTGCTCCTGCTGATAAATTCAAAATATTTTAATTTCTTTTGAGAAAATTCTCAGTTATATATACGACATATATTATTGTTTTTGCATGTATGCTTTTGTGTAAATCGTGTTACTTTATTTTGAGGTAGAATATTATTAAGTTGCATGCACTGGAAAGTTAACTAAGAGCTTAATTAATCTACCGACAAAGTGGCCATAACATATTTTTCACATTTCAGTTCAACTTGCCCAATTTAAATGTAGAAATATTCGCACAAGACAACGTACAATCATACGAATTTCATATGAAAGTTGGCTCTGGTAGCACCCTGCACTGAGTCAAGATATAGAGGCAGCAAAAATAGCTAAATTAACTAGCATTTCATCAGACAAATAGTTTGATGAACAGCGCAAAAATGATGGCTTGAACACTTCAGGCACATCAAGCATGCAAGACGAATGCTCTACTAGAACATAAAGGGTCTGTTTATTTCAGCTTTCTGCTGAGTCAAAAACTGAAACAAACAGTTCAGTTATTGAGCTGGCTTTTGAAAAGCTAGAAAGATAGCTTATGAGGAAATAAATAAATTAAAAGATAAGCAAGCTGAGAATAACTTTTCTGTTTTTTGGTGTGCTAAGAAGTTTAAAATTTATTACAAAAGTCAATAACAAGAAGCCAATAACCAGAAAGTCAAGTTTTAGACCAACTGCAACTCAAATAAACAAGCCCAAAGTAAATATGCAAGATGGCACCCATGTACCGACCCTCTCCCCTCCCCCACCCCCCCGAAATTTTACTCTTAACATATCTAAATGTTTTAAAAAGTATCCTCTCCATTCTACATTGTAAGTATATTCTGTTTTTTTTCTTGTGTATATCTAATAGGGATGAATTTGGATGTCTAAATATTCAGATGATCCAATATTCGTATCCGTTTTAGAGTCAATATGGATATTCCTATTTATATTCAATTTTAATATGGATGCTAAATGGATGTATTTGAATCCAATTTTGTGATTCTTCTCTATTCACTTCTAGACCCGTATTAAAAAAAAAGAATATCCAACATTATCTGTATCTGTGAAGAACGAAGTGCCATCTAGAAATTATATTTATAACTAAACAATGCAAATGGTAATTATTTTAATATAACAAGTTTAAATTATACTAAAGTTATCTCTGTGGCTAATTATAACTATTAAGTTTAATTTATGATAATTACAAAACTTATACTTAAGATGATATAAAACTATTAAAAGTTATATTAATGATACTTTTAATATACATTTAAGGATATATAAATTTTAAGTTTAGTTAACTTTAATATGATTAATCATATTAATTTTAACTACTTTAGTTTATTTATATATTAATGAATTATATATATTTAAATTTATTTATAGATAAATATTTATGTACACATTTATTGATTTATATATATTTTATTATTAAAATATTTATTAATATATATGTTATCTACAATAATATTGATTTTTAAGCAAATCTACATGATATCTTCAAAGGCAAGTAGATATTGCGAATCCTAATTCAAGATATCTGTTTTGTATTTGAATTCAAATTAAAATATGGTAAATAGTGACATACGGATTTGGTTTCATGTGAATCCGATCTGAATCCATTTCTAGCATCTAAATACATAGCAAAAGGTATATACCTAGAAAACAATAACCAGCTAATAATTTGGAATGGAGTAGTAGTTCTTAATAAAAGATGTACTCAAGCATGTTTTATTGTCAGGTTTAAAAAATTAAGCTTATAGATTATCTATTATCTACACTTCTATTTATATATACTAGCAAACATACTGATGCATTGCAATGGGACCTACAATTTATTGTGTGGTTGATAATGAGCTAGCTATCTTTTGTTGAATTTAATTCGGCTTTGCCCAATCTTAAATCAAATAAATTCCAATGCCCATAATGAATTCTAGTATAATAAAGGATTTAATCCTGTATGAAAAATTGACAAGAGATTGTGTGGTTCAGTAGTAGGCAGGCTAACATAGGTCCAGTTGAATTTAATTTACAGAATAACATTCTCATCATTCCACTAAATTTTATCTACTCTCTAATTAATTCTTGAAAACAATTGAAGACAAGGGTGTTTACATCAGTGCATGTGCAACATTTTATCTAATTTATGCTTCTTAGAACAACTTCAAAAGACTCTTTATATTATTCCTAATTTTTACAAGAATAGAAATTTTAGTAAAAAAAACACTTTTCAGCAACCTCTTTAATTACATATCTAAATATAGACATTCTCTATTCCGAATTTCTCACTAGCTAAAGATGGAGAACGAGAACGACTCTCTAGAACGTACACAAGATATAGAGAAGCTACTAAAGGGTATAAAATATAGAAAATGATTTTTACTCAAATAACTCCAAGTGATGATTTAGAGAGTAAATTTTAGAAAGACTCTTAAAGATACTCACTTTTGTACAAATAGCTTAGAAGCAAACGGTTCTTTGTTCGAGTAAAAATATAATATTAAAAAATAGATGAAATTAGGAGGGACCAAGTGGTATTTTATTAAGAAGAAAATAGACACCAAAGTTCTTCTAGACAAGAACTTCAATCTAGATGCTTTGGACATACATCCACGACCTCAACCAGCTCAGCTAGCTTCTTCTCCCAGTAAAAATATGTTGTAGTATAACACATGACAAGGCTCCAGTAACTAACCATCCTATGCCCTAGTATATATATCTGTATAATATGGTAGCCAAATATATACTACAAATAAATATTTTTAAAATGCTTCTCCGGTCCCGCGTAATAAAGTTTCCACATTCACAAGCCGTAATAATCGTTCGTTGTTAATGGCTCTTGTTGTCCTAGGGCCTCAAATCCTGCACAGGGTCCGGTCAATGTTGCCATGCAGTGCAGTTTTCTAGCGCCGCCGCTCCCTGAAGGTTTCTACGTACAAGGTAAGAAAGGGACGATTCCATTCACGACTTGGCATCCAAAGAGTCATCTGATGGTCTGAACTGAACTGACGACGCAGATCTTGCAAAGGAGCCATCGAGGTTGGTAAAATGAACTGACGTAGGCCTGTTCGTTTGAACTTATCAGCCGGCTTATCAGCTAGAATCTACAGTATTTTTCTCTCATAACAAATCAGCTTGAGCCGGCGGCTTTAATACTAGCCAAACAGCCCGGACCGGAAAATGCGATGGCTGCACATGCCAAAACCTCAGTAGTCAGCACACATGACGAGACGAGACGTTTCAAGTTTCAACTGTTAAGCAGTCCATCCTGCCGAGCAGAGCCAGACAAACGAATTGACCGAGTCAGAGGTTCAAATTCTCCTCACAGGTCCTGATCAAACAGGGCATGCAGCTCGATCGCCACGCTTTTCCTGCCCTTCTGCCACTATAAATACGTATAGCCACCGATTCCTCTGCATCGCCACAAGCATCAGATCAGAGCTAGGCTATAGGAGCAGATCCTTCACTAGTACGTAGCTATTCAAGGATCAGAGCTTAGAAGCTGCGATACACATCTTTCAGGAAGCTGCTCTTCAGAAACTCTAGCTAGTACAGCGACTGAAGATGGCGGCCCTGAAGGCGTACGTGCTGCTGTTCACAGCCTTCGTCTTCTCCGGGCTCATGCAGCTCTCCATGGCAGCACAGGAGACGCCGGGGACCGCCGTGGCGAAGGCACGGGTGGTAGTTGACGCCAAGGCGATCGATCAGGCTGTCGCGTACCTGCTCATGTTCGCTGCGCTCTTCGTCACCTATTTCGCTCACTGATCAGTGTCTCGATCGTAGTATAGTTTTGTGTCTGGTCTAAAGACGACAGACAAGCTCGTTGTATTGCATGATGTATCCTGCTGATAATTTCAAATATTTTATTTTTTTTAGAAAATTATCACTTGTATATATACGACATACTATTGTTTGTGCATGTATGTGCAAAATGAGTGTTCGCCTTAACTCCATACCCTACGGGAAAGAGGTCCACAATATGCTTTTGTGGAAATCGTGTTACTTTATTTTGAGGTAGAATATTATTGCAGCACTAGAAAATTAACTAAGAGCTTAATCTACCAAGAAAAAGCTAGAAAGGTGGCTTATGAGGAAATAAATTAAAAGGTGAAAAGCATCCTGAGAATAGCTTCTCTGGTTTAGATCAATAGCAAGAAGCCAATAACCAGAAAGCCAAGTTTTAAACCAAAAGCTAAAACTCAAACAAACAATAAGCCCAAAGTAAATATGCAAGATGGCACCCAAGTACCGAACCCCTGGAAATTGAAATTTTACTCTTAACATATCCCAAGGAAATAAATCTTGTCTAATGCATTTATTCGTACATAAATATTTTAAAACTACCCCTTTGTTTCAAACCGTAAGTTGTTTCGGTTTTCTCTAGATACGTAGTATGTATCTAGGTGCATTGTCTAATAGAGATAGATCTACATGTCTAAATATTCGAAAGATCCGATATTTGTATCCATTTTAGCGTTAATATGGATATATGTATTCATATTCAATTTTAATATGGATGTTAAATTGATGTATTAGAATATCTTATTTTGTTCTTCTCTATCCGCTTCTAGATCAGTATTCGAAAAAAATGTGATTATACAACATTATCTATATCTATGAAGAACAAAGTGCCATCTATAACTTATACTTATGATTAATTAACAACGCAAATGATAATTATTTTAATATAACTTGTTTAAACTATATAAAAGTTATCTATATGGCTAATTATAACTACTAGGTTTAATTTATGATAATTATAAAACATATACTTAAGATAATATAAAACTACTAAAAACTTATATTAATGATACTTGTAATATATAATTAAGCATATATAAATTTTAAGTTTAATTAGCTTAATATGACTAATCATATTAGTTTAAGTACTTTAGTTTATTTATATATTAATGAATTTTATATATATTTAAAAATATTTATAGATAAATATTTATGTACACTTTTATTGATTATATATATTTGATTATTGAAATATTTCTTGATATATATGTTATATACACTAATAGTGATTTTTAAGCAAATCTACATGTTATCTTCAAACACAAGTAAATATCCTAATGTGAATCCGAATTCGAGATATCTGTTTTGTATTTGTATCTAATGATATTCATATTCATATTCATATTCATATTCATATTCATATTCATATTCATATTCATATTTGAATTCAAATTAAAATATGGCAAATAGTACTATATGGATTCGGTTTCACATGAATTCGAGCTGAATCCATACCTAATATCTAAATGCATATAAAAAATTAACCTAGAAAAGACTAAACAACTCCATAATTTGGAATGGAGTAGTAGTTCTTAATAAAAAATGTACTCAAGCATGTTTTATGGTCAGATTTTTTTTTTAAAAAAATAAGCTTATGCCCCATTTGGATGTAGATATTGGGACTCAGGAATTAGAATTGGTATTGTGTAGCTGTCGATTCCGCTGTTTGGATGGCTAAGAATTCGAAATTGGTATTTGAACCTAATACCAATCGTTATTGGCTATATCTACTCCTCATATCCAATACCGAGCCAGACCCCTTCGTATTGTGCGGCATTCATCCCCCGATGCCCCCGACACGCCTCGACGCTTCTTCCCCGGCGCCCCCGACGCCCCCCGACGCATGGAGGCCTGACACGGAGGGCGCCCTTGCTGCGCAGCTTCTTCCCCGGTACCCCCTGACGCACGTGAGACTGACGCAGAGGTCGCCCACACTGCGTCGCTTCTTTCCTGACACCGACGCGTCCCTTCTTCTCCATGGCCGGCTGAAAGGTCGAGATGGCAACTAGAGGGTGAATAGTCCTTTTTAAAACTTAATCACGTCGGCTAACCGAAACAAATGCAGAATTAAAACTATCGGTCTAGCCAAGACTACACCCCTCTATCTATGTTCTTTAGCACCTTTCAAATATACTAATTAAGCAATTAAGATGCCGGGCTAGCTAGAGCTCACCTAAGCAATTTTAGGAGCAAGGTCACACAAACCTATGCCACTAGTACTTTAAGCGACAAGAGAGCTCCTACACATGCTAGTAAGCAAAAGCACAAAGTCACCTAAGCTCACTAGCAATGCTCAATAACAAGGCAAGGCAACCTATGCCAAATTAGAGAGCGCAAATACTTAGCTACACAAACTAAGCAATGTGACTAACAAGGTTACTCAAACCAAATTAGCCACGCAAGGGAGCTACTTCTATGTTACACAAGCAAGAAGGTAACTAATATGCTATACAAGCAAACTAATTACAAGAGCAACTACACAAGCTTAATATATATGAAAGTAAATGCAAGCTTGTGTAATGGGGAAGCAAACCAATGGGAAGAACAAGGTTGACACGATGATTTTTCTCCCGAGGTTCACATGTTTGCCAACAAGCTAGTCCCCATTGTGTCGACCGCTCACTTGGTGGTTCGGCGACTAATTAGCATCACCCGCTAAGCCCGCACGTCGGGCACCGCAAGAACCTACCCCTTGAGTGAGGGTAGCTCAATGACATGCTTTACTAAAGTTTCTCTTCGCGGCTCCCGCGGGGCGAGCACAATGCCCCTCACAAAGCTCGTCTCCGGAGCCCCGCACAAGCTTCTTGCGGGCTTCGATGGAGACCACCACCAAGCCATCGACTTTTGCTACAGATGGCGCGCTGGCTTTGCGATCGCTAGCAAGTCCGGCTGGAGGCGGGCGCCTCGTCACCGCTTAGCTCCTCGTGAGCCCCATGTCCCCGAGCCTACCGAGGAGGAAAGGTGAGAGGCGAGCTTGCTCGGGTGATCTTTGCTGAGGAATGCGGCTCAAAGACCGCTTGGAGCAAGTAACACAGAAAGGGACCAAGAGACCCTTGAGGTTCGAGGTTGGCGATTGCTGCACACCAGCTGTGAACGCATGTTGATTCACGTGATGAACCAACGGAATGAAGCCTGGCACGAGGAGGATGTGTTGAGAGCACGATAGAGCAAAGGTTTGGATTGCTCCGTTTGACTGAGGGTATGAAGGCCACATATGCAGGACACCAGCTCCAAGGCCCTGCAGGCATCTGGTGGACACATCACAAGACCACCTTCCCCGCAAACGTCCGAGATAGTTTGGGTCGGCCAGCAACTTTCAGAGGACACTTTATTCCTCCCGGTCTCATGGCCATTAAGCATATTGAGTTTATGAAGCTCACCCAAGGCAACAAGAGTCTCAATGAATACCTCCGGGCATTCAACAACCCGGCAAGGTATGCTCCTCGAGTTTGTCGACATCTTGACGCTAAGAGAATAGCTAGCTTCAAGAGGGACTTTCCCTAAATTGATGAAGTCAATGAGCAATCGCAAGTGTGTCACCTTCAATGAGTTTATTAGTGACACTCTGACTCAAGAGAACAATGATAAGATATATGCCGCTTCTAAGAACCGCAAAAGAAACTTTGATTCAGGTGCTTCTCAGTCTAAGGCACCAATGATATCAAGGCCCAAAGATGCCGTCCACCCAATGCCAATGTCCCAGTCACATTACCACCTCGGAAGAAGAATCAAGCTAAAATCTGGTTTTCGCAAGGGTACACAATTTCCTTGCCAAAGAATACCTCTGGGCGTGGCAGCTCAATGTCCCACCAGCTAACAGTGCCGTGTTGGAACTGTAACCAGCCTGGTCATTGGGCAAATAGGTGTCCCCATCCTCCCAAGAATGCTCAAGGAAACGTCCGTCAGGGGCGTGTTCATTACACTACTGTGGAGGAAATTCCTCTTTGGTGAAGTGGTCACCGCCGGTAAGTTTCTTGTTAATGATCACCCTCGCAGTTTGTGCTCTTTGATTCGGTGCTTCACATTCCTTTGTGAGTTCTACTTTTGCATCTAAGCATAAGATGAATGTGATTACAATTGTCAAGGGTGGTTATTGTATTAGTGTTTCTTTGGGAATAATATCATGACTAACCAAGTAGTAAAAGATGTAAAGCTTGAAATTGGGGATCGAGAGTTTCTTACAGATCTTGTAGTGCTACCGGGGTAGGAATTGATATAATCCTAGGAATGAAGTGGATGAGTGGGAATGGAGTCTTGATCGATACGTCAACCCGTGTGGTAATGTTGAGGATCCTGTGGATAAGAAGGGTTTTCTAGTGCGCTTACCTCGTGATATCTCTCTTCACAATACAGCCCAATGCTACCCTAGCCAAAGCCATTAAGGACCTACCGGTTGTCTGTGAGTTTCCAGATGTCTTCCCGATGACTTGCTGGATTACCTCCGGACGCGATGTAGAATTCAAGATAGAACTTATTCCGTGTACGGCTCCTATATCTCAAGGCCCTATAGAATGCCGCCCAATGAGTTGGCCAAACTAAAGAGTCGGTTGAATGAGCTATTGAAGAAAGGTTTGATTCGGCCTAGTTCTTCTCCTTGGGGTTGTCCGGCTATCTTTGTGAAGAAGAAGGACGAATCTTTAGCATGTGCGTAGATTATCGTCCCCTAAATGTCATTACCATCAAGAACAAATACCCTCTTCCTCGCATCGATATTCTGCTTGATCGACTCTCTAAGGCTAAGGTATTCTCCAAGATCGATTTGAGGTCCGGTTACCATCGAGATCAAAATTAATCCTGAAGATATACCTAAGACAACTTTCTCTACCCGTTATGGTTTGTTCGAGTACCTTGTCATGTCTTTTGGGTTGACAAATGCTCCCAAGACACTTTTATGTACTTGATGAATTTCGTATTCATGCCGAGAATTGGACAAGTTTGTTGTCGTGTTCATTGATGACATCCTAGTATATTCTCGAAATAAAGAAGAGCATGTTTGAACATCCGAGAATTGTCTTAACTTCGGTTCGCGTGACAACCACTTTATGCTAAGTTCAAAGAAGTGTGAATTCGGTTGAACAAGATACCTTTTCTAGGTCATGTGTTATCTGGGTGATGGAATTTCGGTTGACCCTATGAAGGTGCAAGAAGTCCTTGAGTGGAAGGCACCTATTACGGTCCACGAAGTTTGAAGTTTCTTGGGATTGGTGGCTATTATCGTCGCTTTATCCCGGATTTCTCAAAAATCGCCAAGCCCATGACTCTTGCTCTCAGTAGAAAGATGAGAAGTTTGTGTGGACTCAAGTGTGAAGAGGCTTTCCACACTTTGCGGACCTTGCTAACCTCTGCTCCTGTATTAGCACAACCTGACATTGAAAAGCCTTTTGATGTCTATTGTGATGCATGTGGCACCGGTTTGTGGTGTGTTCTTATGCAGGAAGGCCGAGTAATTGCTTATGCTTCACGCCAGCTTCGAAAGCATGAAGTCAACTATCCTACCCATGACTTAGAGCTAGCCGCAGTTGTTCATGCCCTGAAGATTTGGAGACATTACTTGCTGGGTAATGTGTGCAACATCTATACTGACCATAAAAGCCTCAAGTACATCTTTACTCAACCCGAGTTGAACATGCGTCAACGGCGCTGGTTGGAATTGATCAAGGACTACAACCTTCAAGTGCACTACCATCCTGGTAAGGCGAATGTGGTTGCTGATGCCTTAAGCAGAAAGGCCCATTGCAATTCCTTAATTAGTGAAGACTTTCATCATCACACCTCCTTCATCCTGTAGTACTTCACAATATCACTGTGGATTGCTCTCTTAGAAGTCGAATTATCGAACTCCGTAAGACCGATGTGGGTGTGTTTCACATCAAACGAAAAATGAAAGAAAAAGAGACCAAGCACTTTAAGGTCGATGACAAAGGAATTCTCTCGTTTAATGATAGACTTGTGGTACCCAAAGATAAAGAACTTAGAAATCAAATTATGGTCAAGCCCATTCTTCTAAGTTGTCCATCCATCCCGGTAGTAGTAAAATGTATCAAGATCTCAAGTGTATTATTGGTGGACCAAGATGAAGAAAGAAATCGCAGCTTATGTGGCAAGGTGTGATAACTGCTATTGAGTCAAAGCTATTCACATAAGGCCCGGATCATTGCGTACCACTCTCTATTCCCGGGCCGGAAGTGGGAAGAAATTAGTATGGATTTTATTGTTGGATTACCCACTACCAACAAGGGTTGTGATTCCATCCGGGTTATCGAGAGATCGCCTAACTAAATCTGCTCACTTTATTCCTGGTCAAGTCTACCTATCACCCACACAATTATGCTGAGATTTATTTTCAACAAGTGGTATGTCTCCATGGTGTACCCAAATCCATTGTTTCTGATAGAGGACCTCAGTTCACGGCTCGCTTTTGGGAGTGCTTACATCAAAATCTTGGCACTCATCTAATCCGTAGTTCTGCCTATCATCCGCAAACATTAGGACAGACTGAGCGTGTTAATCAAATTCTTGAGGACATGCTTAGAGCTTGTCTTATTTCTTGCAAAGGCTCTTGGGAAGACTGGTTACCTCTCGCTGAATTCTCTTATAACAACAGTTATCAAGAGAGTATCAAAATGGCTCCTTTTGAAGCTCTTTATGGCCATAAGTGTAGAACTCCTTTGAACTGGGTGGAACCCGGGAAAAGAGGTTCTATGGTATCGACTTTGTAAAAGAAGCCAAGAGCAAGTCCGAACTATACAAAAGAATATGACCGCCATGAAAGCTAGACAAAAGAGCTATCTTGACAAGAGAAGGAAACCTATTGAGTTTGAAGTAGGTGATCATGTTTATCTGAAGGTATCCCCTATGAAAGGAGTCAAGCGCTTTTGAATTAAAAGGAAGCTTGAGCCTCGATATGTTGGACCCTACCGCATTATCGAGAAAAGTGGAAGAGTAGCATATAAGCTCGATCTACCCCGTGAGATGGGAGCTATATTTCCGGTATTCCATGTGTCCCAGCTGAAGAAGTGTCTTCGTATTCCCGAGGAAAGAATAGCAACAAGGAAAGTCAACTTGAAATCTGATCTTTCTTATGAGGAAAAGCCCGTGCAAGTTCTGGATACTCAAGAAAGAGTGACTCGTACACGAGTGGTTAAGTTATACAAGGTAGTTTGGAGTAATCATAGTGAACGGGATGCAACTTGGGAGCGGGAAGATTATTTAAAGGAAAATCATCCAACTTTCTATACTAAATGGTACGCTTTCCAAATCTCGTGACGAGATTTTTCTAAGGGGAGGGTCAGTACACCCTAGGTGTTTGGCTTCCACTAAATTGCATGTCATTTCATAAACATGTGCATTATCTATGTCATCATGTCATTGTTACTGAAACGTGCATATGCAACATTTTCAACTGTGTATGTTTCATGCTTGATTGTTGTGAATGGTAGTAGTGCAACATGTGAATGTTACATGAAACTCTCATACTTGGAAACATGGCAATATGGTAGTAATGTGACAAGTATAGGATAACAACAAGGTCATGCAACATGTGAAACATTGTATTGAAACATATGTATGAATTGCTTGTTTTACTTTCTTTATCACATGTGATCAGTAGAAGTGGTATAACAACTTTGTAAAGTGGTTGATTATGGTCTAATACACCTTAACTACACTTAGGTTACTTGTTGGGACATTGTTCATGTAGATCAAAATGACCAGTTCTTCTTTGGTTGCTGCAAGTACTGCCTTCTCCCTGCTAGGGATGAAGACTAGACCATTGGGCGCGGTCTCTACTAGTTCTCGTACCTGATAATGCTTTTGTGGGACATGACTCTGATCTGGCAATGTATTTGAAACTATGAAGTTATGTACTAAACTATGTTGCTTCCGCACACTCAAACTTGGTTTGTAATATTTTATTTGAACTCTGATGGATGTAATCCGAATGCTACTTGTGAAATGTCGTAACGAATGATGTGTTGTGTTGAATCATTACGATCTTGGTTTGTATGTCGAGAGTTGGTTGAAATCCTTCGTGATTTCCGGACTACCGGGATTATGGAAGCTTAAGTACAGGAATTTGATCGCTTCGGTGATTGTTTTTGTACTTACGTTCTTATGATTTGGTCGGTTCTGTTACAGTGGCAACCTCCAAGAGTAACAAGCACCACCGGCTTACAACTATATCACCTAGTGCCACTCGATGCAACCTCACGATGCAATCACACTAGAATCGCTCACTCACACAATCGAATGATCACTATCAAGTATATGTGTGATGGAGGGCTCCCAAGCACTCACAAGCATGGACACTAAGTCCCCTTAGGTGCTCAGCACCAGCCATGGCCGAGGGCCACTTCTATTTATAGCCCTAGGGGCTAAACTAGCCATTACCCTTTCACTAGGCAACGGTCGGGTCGACCGGACGCTCCAGTCGTGTGACCGGACGCTGAGCCTCCAGCGTCCGGTCGCTCGTAGTCAGCCACGTGTCTGACTCCAACGGTCATCTGCCTTGACCGATCGGATGCTCCGGTCAGTTGACCGGACGCTGGACCCTCAGCGTCCGGTCGTTTCCAGTAAGGGTCTAGAACCGATTTTTATCGACCAGACGCGTCCGGTCATGCTTGACCGGACACAACCCAGCGTCCGGTGCTTAACCCTAAGCGCTGTGCAGACCGACCACTTGACTGGACGTAGCCCTTCAGCGTCCGGTCACCGAGCGACCCAGCGTCCGGTCAATAGATCGACGCCAGCATCTCACTGTTACACATGATCGGACGCGCCGGTCCCTCAGAGGTCCAGCGTCCGGTCACTGTATAACCAGCGACACTACTCGTTTTTACTTCTAACTTCTCCACCCTTGCTCAAATGTGCTAACCACCAAGTGTATCACCTTGTGCACATGTGTTAGCATATTTTCACAAATATTTTCAAGGGTGTTAGCACTCCACTTGCCACGCCACTCAATCCTAGCGATGATGTAAAGTTAGATCACTCGAGTGGCACTAGATGACCGATATGCAAACAAGTTTGCCCTTCTTGATAGTACGGCCATCTATCCTAAACCCGGTCACAAACTTCTCTACACACCTATGACCGGTGAAATGAAATGCCCTAGGTTATACCTTTGCCTTGCGCATTCCATTCCATCTCCTCCAACGTCGATGCAACACATGCACCAACATGATCAACAATGATATGATCCACTTCATATCATCACGTGTGAAAGGATCAAGATGCCCAAGAGGGGGGGTGGATTGGGCTAATTCTAAATTTTCTTGCAATAATCAAATCCTACGGATAGCCCAATTAACCCCTTGTGCCTAGAAAAGTGTTTATGTCAAACTAATGCACAACAACCTCGCAACCTATGTTCCAAACTTACTCTAGCAAGCAATTCTATGGAAGTGAAACAAGTATTGAATTGCTCAAAGTAAATACTCAAAGTAAGTGCTCAAAGTAAATAGAGAGAGAAAGGAACGCGGCGATGTTTTGTCGAGGTATCGGAGAGTCGCCACTCCCCACTAGTCCTCGTTGGAGCACTCACAAGCAAGGGTGTAGCTCCCCTTGATCCGCACAAGGATCAAGTGCTCTCACGGGTTGATTCTTCGACACTCCGTCGTGGCGTAATCACTCAAAACCGCCACAACTTGAGTTGGGTCACCCACAAGCTCCACCGGTGATCACCAAGCTCCCAATCACAAGCTGCAAGCCGTCCTAGGTGATGGCGATCACCAAGAGTAACAAGCACGAACTCTCACTTGACCACGCCAAGCCTAATGAGAAGATGGATGCACACTTGTCTACTCTTGATTCACTAATGAGGTTTCACTCTTGGATTCTCAAATCACAAACACCTCACTAGGACCTTGCTCTTCTTGGCACTCACAAACATGTTTCTCACCTGTTGAATGAGCAAAAGTAACTCCACACACGAGTGGAGCTTCTATTTATAAGGCAACTTTGAAAACGAACCGTTATGAGCTTCGCGGGGATGACCGGACGCCTGATCATATTGACCGGACGCCCGGTCAGTTCAACCCACGCAACAGCTTCCAAGTGATGACCGGACGCCGACAGGTCCGGTCAAGACCGACCGGACGCGTCCGGTCGATCTTGATGCTTATCAGAAAACGACCGGACGCCGGATACATTGTGGTCCGGTTACCACCGACCGGACGCGTCCGGCCACACTTTCTCAAGTCTGACCCTTATCGAGTCGACCGGACGCTGGCCTTCAGCGTCCGTCACACGACCTTCCAGCGTCCGGTCACTCCAGACTTGATCTCCTCAATCAAATGAACTGGACCGGACAAGGCGGCCCGGTCCGGCGGCCGCATGCCGAGCCGTCATCGGTCAAGATTTGACCCTCCATTCACTTCCAACTATCGATCATATGTGAATGAAGTTTGCTCCAAAAGAACTTAGGCATTCATAGGAGCTACCTAGAGCTAGTTTTAACAAGTGTGCACCACACCTAACTCACTAGACTCAACTAGGTCAAGCTACCCGCTCATACCCCCCTTCATAGTACGGCCAAAGGAAAAAAACAAAGTCCTAAACTACTCTAAGTGTCTCTCCAACTTCAATTGACACTTAGAACTAGTTATCCTTAACCTTGTCGTCCATCCTTTGAAAACCAAACGATTTCCATCGTAGGGGGGCATGACAACCTCAATTGCCCAATCGATCTCCATTACCATGACCTAACTTAATTGCCTCTGCAAAACACACGTTAGTCATTAGTAATCTTGTATTGACATTAATCACCGAAATCCACTTAGGGGCCTAGATGCTTTCAATCCCCCCTTTTTGGTGATTGATGACAATACCACCTCGAGTATGTTAAAGAGTGAGGTTTTGAAGGGCTTGGTTCATATAAGCTTTTGTCGTTAAGAACAAAAGAGTTAGGCAAGCTTTATATGACCCAAGCCAACACAATGTACTCAAAGGATATGAATTAAGCATGAGTACAAGTAACAAAGCTCATTTGCTTCGAAGTATAAACGCGGAAGCAAAAACAAATGAGCATAACACAAGTGATATGACATAGAGATAATGCAAAGTAGAAATCACACCTGTCAAATATCACAATCACGTAGATAGCACTATCACATATATATTATAGTATGCATGAAAGTAAACACACGAATGCACAAGTAATAGTGTATCACACAAATAGAACTCCAAATGTATATAATAGGCTAATACTAGATAACTAGCTCCCCCTAAATGTAGCTCCCCCTAAGACTACATACTCGAACACCCTCTCCCCCTTTGGCGTCAAACACCAAAACCTAGGGGTCGGACGGTGAGGCTACAGCTGACGAGCCGGGCATTTGAAGAACAAGGGGCAAGCTAGAACCGGCACCATCATCATCTCGACCTCGAGCTCGAACTCGACCGACCCTCTGTGGCGGGGAAGTGTCATTGCAAGCGGTCTGGTCTCGAGCTGAGCCGGTGCCGCCTGTGAAAGCTGCTAGTATGTCTATCGTGGATCTCGACGAGGCGACAGATGAGGGGAGCCTCGAGTAGTCACAGCACTGACTGGTCTCATCAGAGACGGACCGCGCAGTAATGCATATGAGGCGGAGTAGGCATGCCGGTCAACTCGCTGAAAGATGCTCCAAGACTCCTGGAGACTGACGTGTCAGGCACGAATAGCGAGGAAGACTGCCTCGAGTGAAGCCCGTCAAAGTGGAGTGAATCATGGGGCTACCACGGGTGAGGCTAACCACCGGGACACCTATATAGGCGGTGAAGCAAACTGAGCTGGAGGCTATCCCTGACTCTGGAGCCCACTGGGCTGTACTGCTAGAGTCGTCAAGTGGTAGGAGGTCGTGGCGTTGGAACCCCAATGGTCGTCACTACATGCGCATGAATCCCATGAGCTTCCGCCGCATAAGTAATCGCCGGTGCTGAAGGAGCTGCCGCCGCCACTGAACTCATCTGTGACGAGCCTCGAAATCGCGCGGTTGGCAGTTGTCTCCTCAGCTCGCTGTGGTTCGATCTCGCCGCATCCGCCAAGAATAGCAATGAGAGCGGGTCTGCCTGTGGAGCAGGTGGAGCAGAACTCGAGCTACCGCCTCAGATCGTGTTCTGCGTGGAGGCATCTGAGGTATAGGCCGGTAGTCGCCGTCGAGCTGCCACTGCATTTCGCCACCTCCTGCTGTGCCTCTAGCTCCTCCTCCTCGCTGGCTGCAATCCTCTCGATGATCTCATCTTGCCGAAGCATGGACTCGCACGCCGAGACGACGGCTAGGCTGTTTGGGTGCCCGAGGAGTGGTGTGTCCGATCCTCTCAGTGATAGGTTGTAAGTCGGAACTCTATGGTGGCACCTGATACTCATCCATCATACCAGGGGGCTTATCACGCACTACTCATGGGATAAGAAACGTGATCCAAAGGCGCGATAAGGAAGCTCAGCATGATCCTTGAATCCCTCACTATAGTGTCCTCCATCTCTCGAAAGAAGGAGGTCCCAGATATCAAATCTGTCTGCTCACGATCGGGGCATTAAGAAGCCGTAGTCATGGCGAGTCAGCCCTCTCTATATCCCAACCTCGGGAAGCAATGTCCTCCCGATAATAGCCTCTAGCACTCTCATTGTGGAGTCAAGTCACCGGGGTTCCTCCTCGACCCCTCTCCAAAAGGCTCCTTAAAGCAATGTCGCACTAAATCAGAGGGAGGCACCAAACCTCCATGAGGGATGCCTGGGAGGCTCCCGCCGCTGTCCATAACAGACCTCATGTATCTTGACAGTCGCTCCTCGTAGCCTCAAGATCTCTCTCACCACTGCCACTCGTCACTCTGTAGTCTTTGCCTCAAAAGCAAAGTGAATAAACCTGTGATGTGGATCGATGAAGAGTGAAGCATAGAACCGACGAACCCAAGATGGTACATATATCCCCATCCGTCCAATCAAATCATGGACCCCGGCAAATATGACAAGTATGGCCGAATGCTCTCTCCGTACACTACCACAATAGACTCTATCCGATGACTCTCTCGAGATCTGAACACCGCCCCACTTGTTGAGATAAGCATTGTAGAAATCCTCCTCACAGTGGGCGTGTAGAAACCCTCACCGCTTCTCTCATCCCTCCTCGGGAAACCAAACCTCAAACTCAACAAAACGCAGCAATTTCGAACCCGCTCACCAGTAGCGGCCCTCAAGTCAAGGTGAACCACTCGAGGTGGACCACAGTGTGGTCTAGGTGGAGGACGTGATCCCTCCGCCAGTGTCGGCGGCCTCGGTGAGATCTGGTACACGGGTCCGCCCGAGCCAGCGCGCCTGGGGTGCCGGCTCTGTCTCGTCGGCCTCCTAGGTCTGCTGAGGCTCTACTTGTGGGGGCTGCTGCTGTGCTGACGGACCCTCCTCAATGGTAACCCGTCGTCCTACAAACATGACAGTCCCAGCTAGACTACCGTGACGACGCTCAACCTCCTCAAGCGTAGCTCTGAATGCTGGTGAAACTGGCTGATCTGCAATGACAACTCCGCTGCGGGCACCACCTCTCTCGGCACCTCTCGTGGCCTCGCAATAAATTTCTTTGCTCTCTTGCCTGCTCGCGCCGGTACTTCCGC
Source organism: Miscanthus lutarioriparius (assembly GCA_904845875.1). Classification (NCBI taxonomy): domain Eukaryota; kingdom Viridiplantae; phylum Streptophyta; class Magnoliopsida; order Poales; family Poaceae; genus Miscanthus; species Miscanthus lutarioriparius. Next base: position 48,315,675 of record CAJGYO010000006.1, read on the forward strand.
TTCTTGGATGTCACCGCTTGGTTGACTTGCCCTTCGATCCGGCTGGCTGGCGAGGCGGGGGCCTCCGATCATCATCACCTGGGCCACCACCAACATTCTTGGTGCGGGCCATCTGAACTGACAAGATGGTGAACTGACACTGATGAGGATCAACAGACAAACTGAACCTCTCAAGGCTTGGCCTCGATCCTTACTCGCGAACTTGGCTCCGAGATGACTGCCAACTGCCACAAGAACCACAACGAAACCGACTCGCTGCACGATAGAGTAGATGGATATACAAATAAATACCATATTGCTAATAGATGAGAAACCCTAATAGAGAAAGCAATGTAGATGTGAAATTGAATCGAATGGCTTTCTACCTGACGATCAGCGAACCGAGAAAAGATAAGATTTCACGCGGGGAACTCGGAGCCGGCTAGGGTTAGGTCAAACAGCCTGAAAGCAATGGGGAATCAAAGACTGCAACTTGATCTAGGTCACAATAGATCGAGATTGAAAAAATTTGGTCTTACCAACGATGAAGGAGGTAGGACTAGGGCACGATGAAACTTGATGACCCTGGAAGACCGGAGGCACGGGCGCTCGGGGAGACACGGCGGCGCAGCGAGCCCTGGTGGCGCGCGGCTAGCAAGGAGGCCGGGCGAGCGCGGGCAAGGGAGGTGCGGGCCGAGCTGGCGTGGGAGCACGCGGGGAGGCTCGGGCGTAGTGGGGCGGCGCGGCGAGGCAGAGCACGCGGCGCGCGCTGGGCGCGCAGCGAAAGCAAAGGCGGCAGCTCGGGCTAGCTAAGCGTACGACAAGGTTGCGACGGATAAAAAAAAAAATTTCGTGGTACGGTTAAGTAGTCCCCCCCAACGCGATAGAAAAGGAAATCGAAAAGAGTCCTCAAGACGCTGAGATCCATCGACCGGACGCTTCCGGTGGTAGCGACCGACGCTACCACCCCACCCATTCCCGGCCGATTCCAGAGAGGTCCAAATCCTCTCGAATCGGACCGACGCGTCCGTCGTGGTCCATGACCGGACGCAGTGTGGTCCGTTAGAACAACTTGAGCACACTTCGATCGACCGGACGCAGAATCCTTCCCCGACCGGATGCACGAGACGCAGCGTCCGGGCACTCCTTCTTCGCAAGAGAAGCACCTCTCAGAATCGACCGGACGCCGATAGCGAGCTGCGTCCGGTGCAAATCGTCAGTGCACATTTTCCAAAGAAACCTCCAACCTTCCTTCACACGCTCGCTCCCAATCAAGTCCCAACTTGAAAAAGATCCAAATAAACACCAATTGGGACCGATGTGAGTGACCTCTCTCAAACCCTCATATTTTTCAAAATATTTTGCCTTAGGCTATAATTCTTTTTAAGAAAATAGGCAACAAGAGGGCAAATGGAACAAAACGACAAAACAACATTCATGCATATGCAATACTTGTAAGTAAATCTAATTGCTTGTCAAGTTTGATCCAAGGTTGCTTCTTCACACGCTTTTCAAGCGGTTATCTTAACCATGTTAGACAAGCCCTATGTGCATGGCCACAAATTAAACATGTTGTATATTACAATGAATGCAAGGGACAACACAAGCTCAATTTTTAGTGAAGTTACTAAAATCAAGTACATTTAGCCCATTCCGCAATCTACAAAATGTAGCCTCATCTAGCGGTTTTGTGAAGATATCCGCTAATTGATATTCGGATCTTACACCTTCTAGTGATATATCATTTTAGCCACATGATCTCTTAGAAAGTGATGGCGAATATCTATATGCTTGGTACGTAGAGTGTTGAACCGGATTATTTGCAAGTTTTACCGCACTTTCATTGTCGCACAAAAGAGGTAGGTACTTTCTCCAAAACTACTCCATAGTCTAGCAAAGTTTGTTTCATGTATAATATTTGTGCAAGAATGCACCCATGCAATGTATTCCGCTTGGCAAGCGGTGGACAAAGCCACACTATTTTGTTTTTTGGAGGACCAAGACACAAGTGATCTACTAAGCAAATGGCACCCTCCTGGATGTGCTTTTTCTATCAACTTTGCATCCAAAGATAATCCGAATCGGAATAGCCAATTAATTCAAATAAAGCTCCTTTGGGATACCAAAGACCAATGCTTGGTGTGTGCTTAAGATACCTAAGGATTCTTTTTACGGCAATTAAATGTGTTTCCTTAGGACTAGCTTGAAATCTAGCACACATACACACACTAAACATGATGTCGGACCTAGATGCGGTTAAATATAACAAGCTACCAATCATAGAACGGTAGAGAGTTTGATCAACCGGTTACCTCCCTCATCTAGGTCGAGATGTCCATTTGTAGGCATTGGTGTCTTGATTGGCTTACATTCATCCATCTTGAATCTCTTGAGAAGATCTTTTGTGTATTTCTCTTGAGAGATGAAGATGCCTTCTTTCATTTGCTTGACTTGAAAACCAAGAAAGAATGTAAGCTCACCAATCATTGACATCTCGAACTCCTTCGACATCAATTCACCAAATTCTTTGCATGAGTCTTCATTTGATGATCGAAAAGATGATATCATCAACATATACTTGACAAATGAAGATATGCCCATCTAGCTTCTTGGTGAATAGTGTGGTGTCGACCTTCCCAATGGTGAAGCCCTTCTCAATGAGGAAGTCCCAAGGCGCCATACTAAGCTCTTGGGGCTTGCTTAAGCCCATATAGTGTCTTGGACAACCTATAAACATGATTAGGATATCTAGGGTCTTCAAACCCGGAGGTTGATCAACATAGACTAGTTCATTTATAAAGCCATTTAAAAAGCACTTTTCACATCCATTTGATATAGTTTCATTTCATGATGTGATGCATATGCAAGAAGGATACGGATGGCTTCTAATCTTGCAACCGGCAAAAGGTCTCTCCAAAATCCAAACCTTCAACTTGAGAGAACCCCTTTGCAACTAGTCTTGCCTTGTTCCTCACAACAACACCTTGATCATCTTGCTTGTTGCGGAACACCCACTTCGTTCCAATGACTCTTGCACCTTTTGGTCGCTCTTCAAGATTCCAAACTTCATTGCGAGTGAAGTTGTTCAACTCTTCATGCATGGCATTGATCCAATCTGGATCTTTAAGAGTTTCTTCTACCTTGGTAGGCTCATAGCAAGAGACAAAAGAGTGATGAGCAATAAATGAAGTAAGTTTTTGAGATCGAGTCATTACACCATTTGATGGACTCCCTATGATGAGATCTTGTGGATGATCTTGTAGGAGAGGTGTGTTTCTTCTATTGACCACTTGAGGAGGAGGTTGTGGAGCATCAACATCTTGTGCTTGTACCACCATTTGCTCATGAGAGATATGAGTATCTTCATTTTCTACTCTCCCATCTTTTTCGCCGTCTTGTGGTACATTTGATGAAGAAGGTTGGTTAATGACTTGTACATCATCTTCATCATCTTTTGGCTTGATGTCTCCCACCGGTATGTTCTTCATAGCCTCCCTCAATGGTTCATCACCTACATCATCAAGATTCTCATGTGCTCCTTGGGAGCCGTTAGATTTATCAAATTCCACATCATATGTTTCTTCAACCAAGACGGTGGCATGATTAAATACTCTATATGCTTTGGACTTCAATGAGTAACCAACAAGAAAACCTATATCACAACGTCTTTGAAACTTCCCTAGGTGTTGCCGCTTTTTGTAGATGTAGCACTTGCAACCAAACACCCTAAAGAAGGAGACGTCCGGCTTCTTCCCATTGAGCAACTCATACGGTGTCTTGACAAGGAACTTTTGAAGAAATAGGCGGTTGGATGCATAACATGCGGTGTTGATTGCTTCCGCCCATAAAGCTTTGGGGGTGTTGTACTCATCTAGCATTGTTCTTGCAAGAGTGATCAAAGTCCGGTTCTTCCTCTCAACTACACCATTTTGTTGAGGAGTATAGGTTGCAGAGACTTCATGTTTGATTCCAACTTCATCACAATAAGCTTCTATGTTTGTGTTGTCAAATTCTTTGCCATTGTCACTTCTTATCTTCTTGAGCTTCACTTCAAATTCATTTTGAGCTCTCTTAGCAAACTTCTTGAAACAAGATGCAACTTTGGATTTGTCATGAAGGAAGAACACCCATGTATACCTTGAGTAGTCATCCACAATCACAAGACAATAGAGATTTCCTCCCAAACTCTTGTATGTTGTTGGTCCAAATAAATCCATGTGTAGGAGTTCTAGCACTCTTGTGGTTGACATGAAAGCTTTGGTTGGATGAGTGTTTGCAACTTGCTTGCCGGCTTGACATGCACTACAAAGCTTGTCCTTCTCAAACTTCACATCCTTCAACCCTCTCACCAAATCATTCTTCATAAGCTTCTTGAGTGAGCTCATCCCAACATGAGAAAGTCTCCTATGCCATAGCCACCCAAGTGTTGTTTTGGTGAATAGGCAAGTCTTTAAGTTTGCATCTTCGGAGGTAAAGTCAACTAGATATAAATTGTTGTATCTAAATCCATTGAATATCACTTATTTGTCATCTACTTTGGATACAACAACTTCCTTCTCAGTGAATAAGCATTGGAAGCCAAGATCACACAATTGCCCAACGGATAGCAAGTTGAAACTCAATGAGGCAACATAGAGCACATTGGAGATGGAATGATCATTTGATATTGCCACTTTGCCCAATCCTTTAACCTTGCCCTTTGAATTATCTCCAAATGTTATTTTCTCTTGTCCATCTACCTCTTCATCTAGTGAGGTGAACATACGAGGATCACCGGTCATATGTTGAGTACAACCACTATCAATAACCCAATGACTTCCACCGGTCTTGTAGTTCACCTACACACAAGAGATTCAAGCTTTAGGGATCCAAGCTTGTTGAGGGCCCTTCACCTTCTCAACAAGTGACTTAGCCACCCAAATCTTTTTAGGCCTACTCTTGTTGGGGGGTCCTAAGAACATGACTTTCATCTTTCCACTAGAATCTTTTCTAAGCATGTAGTGAGCATTGAAAGCAAAGGGTCTAACATGCTTGGGCAAGGGTTGTGGTGGTGGAGTTTGACACTCATGAGCAAAGTGGCCTTCTTGTCCACACTCAAAACATCTCTTTGGCTTTAGCTTTGGCTTTGATTGTTGGTGTTGAGCTTGAGCCTTCTTCTTCTCTACACTTGCCATATATCCAATGCCACTTCTATCCATCTTCATGACGGTATTCATGAGTAGCTCACTTTGGAGATGCTTGCCTCTAGCAAACTTGCTCAATCCCACCTTGAGATGCTCTTTCTCCATTTTGAGCTTCTTGTTCTCTTCCTTGAGAATATCATTGTTCTTCTCTTTGAGTTTCTTATTTTCTTTTTTTAGCTTCTCATTCTCAAGGATCAAATCTTCGTCATGATCAAGAGTTTCTATCACAATGGTGTTGTGACTTTTCATCTCTTCAAGATCTTTCATGAGCTTCTCATTGTCACTCTTGAGCTTGACATACTCATCATAGTCATTGCACTCAACCACTTGCTTGCCTTTGCTACTAGATCCATGCTCAATGCTCTCATCAATTAAATCATCACATGAGGTAGCTATATCAATCTTAACAACATGGTTAGTAGCAACATGTGGCTCATTTGGTAAGAATTCTTGTGCAATAGCAAGGGTATCATAATTGATCTTTAGAGTTGTATATTCATCTTTTAGCTTGTTGTGACTAATGACAAGCTCATTGTGCACCAACTCAAGTTTATCATGTTTATCTTTAAGCTCTTTCTTAGAAGATTTGAGCTCCTTGAGTTTGGATGATATAGAATCATTTGTTTCTTTGAGCTCATCATTAGCCTTTTCTAATGTATCACACTTAGCTAAGAGTGAATCATTTTTAGCATCAAGTTTTTCATTAGTAGCTCTACTCTTTCTAATGATCTTAGTGTATTTTCTTAATATTTTGACAAGATCATCACATGTGGGTGAATCATCATCGCTATCACTATCATCATCACTAGCTTGCTCATCATCACTACTATCATCACTCTTAGTTACCTTGCGTTCACCCTTGGCCATAAGGCATAGGTGTGTAGAGGATGATGGCGATGGTGGCGGTGATGATGCAAGATCAATAGCAATGGCGGCCATCTTCTCATTGTCACTCTCATCATCGGATGAACCACTTGATGAATCAATGTCCGTGAGCCAATCACCGACAATATAGGCCTTGCCACTCTTCTTCTTCTTGTAGAAGTCTCTCTTTTTGCCATCTCTCTTCTTGTATGGCTTGTTCTTTTTCTTTTCATCTTCATCACTTGAATCATCTTTCTTGCCCTTGTTCTTGAACTTGTCTTTCTTGGGCTTTGTGCATTGATGAGCTAGGTGGCCAAGTTCGCCACAATTGTAGCAATCCATCTCGGAGATTGGCTTTCTTCTTGAGCTAGTGAAGAACTTCTTCTTCTTCTTGCCGTCAAACTTGATGCCACTCTTGTTTAGCTTCTTTAGCATCTTGGCGGTCTTTTTCACCATGAGAGCAAGACTTTCTTCATCATCTTCATCACTTGAGCTCTCATACTCAAGTCTTGCCTTGCCCTTATCTTGGCTAGCTTTGAATGCTAAGTCCTTCTCTTTCTTCTTTGTAGAGGTTGAGCCATCTTGTGGCGTGATGTGCATGTACATCTCATGAGCATTGATCTTTCCCAAGATTTGTGTCGGTGTAGCGGCGAAAAGATCACCTTGATGTAGCACAGTCACAATGTGCCCATATTTGTCAATGGGGAGGACACTCAAGATCTTTCTCACAACGTCGGATGGTGACATTTGAGTAAGTCCAAGCCCATTGACTTCCTCTACAAGAACATTTAAACGAGAATACATTTCATTAGCACTTTCTTTGGGAAGCATCTCAAAAGAATTTAGCTTTTTAATCACAAGATGATAGCGCTCTCACGCTCACTCTTGGTTCCCTCATGGAGCGCACAAACGTCCAACCATAGAGCATGGGCGCCTTTGTGGTTCCTTACACGATTGAACACATCTTTGCAAAGGCCTCTAAAGATGGTGTTGCGAGCCTTTGCATTCCATTTTTCATAGTTTACTTCATCGTCTTGGAGTTGTGCGGCATTCTTAGGTGTTGGGAACCCTTGAGAGGCGGCTCTAAGAATTCCAACATCTAGAGCTTCTAGGTAAGCCTCCATGCGAATTTTCCAATATGGAAAATCATCCCCCTCGAAGATAGGAGGAGGTCCATCCCCGTGAGACATCTTGCTCTAAGCGGTTAGGCTTAAAAACGTGAGCACGAGGCTCTGATACCAATTGAAAGGATCAAGATGCCCAAGAGGGGGGGGGGGTGAATTGGGCTAATTCTAAATTTTTTTGCAATAATCAAATCCTACGGATAGCCCAATTAACCCCTTGTGCCTAGAAAAGTGTTTATATCAAACTAATGCACAACAACCTCGCAACCTATGTTCCAAACTTACTCTAGCAAGCAATTCTATGGAAGTGAAACAAGTATTGAATTGCTCAAAGTAAATACTCAAAGTAAGTGCTCAAAGTAAATAGAGAGAGAAAGGAACGCGGCGATGTTTTGCCGAGGTATCAGAGAGTCGCCACTCCCCACTAGTCCTCGTTGGAGCACCCATGCAAGGGTGTAGCTCCCCCTTGATCCACGCAAGGATCAAGTGCTCTCTACGGGTTGATTCTTCGACACTCCGTCGTGGCGAATCACTCAAAACCGCTCACAACTTGAGTTGGGTCACCCACAAGCTCCGCCGGGTGATCACCAAGCTCCCAATCACCACCAAGCCGTCTAGGTGATGGCGATCACCAAGAGTAACAAGCACGAACTCTCACTTGACCACGCGAAGCCTAATGAGAAGATGGATGCACACTTGTCTACTCTTGATTCACTAATGAGGTTTCACTCTTGAATTCTCAAATCACAAACACCTCACTAGGACCTTGCTCTTCTTGGCACTCACAAACGTGTTTCTCACCGTTGAATGAGCAAAAGTAACTCCACACACGAGTGGAGCTTCTATTTATAAGGCACTTAAAAAACGAACCGTTATGAGCTTCTGCGGGATGACCGGACGCCCGATCATCATATTGACCGGACGCTCCGGTCCAGTTCAACCCACAAGAATAGCTTTCAAAGTGATGACCGACGACCGACGGGTCCGGTCAAGACCGACCGGACGCGTCTGGTCGATCTTGATGCTTATCAGAAATGACCGGACGCCGGATACACAGTGGTCCGGTTACCACCGACCGGACACGTCCGGGTCACACTTTCTCAAGTCTGACCCTTATTGAGTCGACCGGACGCTGGCCTTCAGCGTCCGGTCACATCGACCTTCCAGCGTCCGGTCACTCCAGACTTGATCTCCTCAATCAAATGAACTGACCGACCTCAACCGGCGTCGTCCGTCGCCGAGCCAGCCAGCCATCCGGCCAAGATTTGACCCTCCATTCACTTCCAACTCTCGATCATATGTGAATGAAGTTTGCTCCAAAAGATCTTAGGCATTCATAGGAGCTACCTAGAGCTAGTTTTAACAAGTGTGCACCACACCTAACTCACTAGACTCAACTAGGTCAAGCTACCCGCTCATACCCCCCCATCATAGTACGCCCAAAGAAAAAACAAAGTCCTAAACTACTCTAAGTGTCTCTCCAACTTCAATTGACACTTAGAACTAGTTATCCTTAACCTTGTCGTCCATCCTTTGAAAACCGAAACGATTTCCATCGTAGGGGCATGACAACCTCAATTGCCCAGTCGATCTCCATTACCATGACCTAACTTAATTGCCTCTGCAAAACACACGTTAGTCATAGTAATCTTGTATTGACATTAATCACCGAAATCCACTTAGGGGCCTAGATGCTTTCAACGTGATCATATTGGTTCATCGATCTTGACTTCACTTTCTCTTCACCGTTGCCATCGTCCATCAGTGCCAAGTTTTGATCAAGCTTCACCGCCACGCGGTCCATCACTCCAAAGCCTTTGATGAGGACATCAACCCCGACACGGGAATGGCTACTCCAACTGAACCAGCACAGGCGCCACCAGGACCAATCACTCGAGCTCGTGCACGTGAATTAAACTTCGTGATGATTTTGAAGAATGAAGGACCGAAGTTTCCTAAGTGCATGCGCCATCTATGCTCATGATGAACCTGCCTGAATAATGTCTAGGTGCTTTGCGCCACCTATGTGATTTTAGTTTTGTCAAGAAATAACCAGGAAGGTGTCACGCCACCTAAATCGTGAAAGGGATCAAGGAGATGGTGTGTGTGTGTTTTGGGCGCCTATTCCACGCCTTATGGGCGTGTCAAGGCGTCCTCCTTCCTCCCTCTTCCCCTATTTAGCTGTAATGCGCCCTCTTTGGCTTGGGTTTTTGTTTTGCTTAAGTTAGCCATTGCTACTTCCGAAGCTTCGTCTTCGTGTAATTCAACCCCACCTTCGAGTAATATTCGTGGTTGCTCTTCTCATTCTTGCTTGTTCTTCGATTGCCGCAGGAATTGATCTTCGTGATCGAGTTGATCTAGCACCAGCAAGGTCAATAACCATCGGGAGTTGGTTCAACGATTGCTAAGGCGCCACGGACTTGTTCGTCGTAGTCGGATCGCGAGGTCGACACCCACCAAATCGTAGTTATCCTCCACTCACCGAAGGATCGGGCACTCCAGCTCTATCAAGTGGTATCGCTTTTTCGGGTTGCTCGGTGAGATCTATCCCTTTATTTGTAGTTTTGTTCATCGTCCTATCGTCCACCGTAAAAGCCAACAAAAACGTTTCAGTGTTAGAACCATTGTCCAAGACCTTTTGAGCCTTTGCATCTTTCATTCAGTTTATTGCTTTGTTGAGTTTTTTGGTTGCATCATTTGTGTCGTGTTGTTCTTGGTCTTGGCGTCTAGTCCATTAGAGTTTTGAGTTCTGTCACGTATTAGTTCACATCTTTGCACTTGATCCTCCTTTTCCTTTGTCCTCCATGCTCCTGTAATCTTTCCCACATCATAGACCCCTTGTTCACGCCAATTTCCCACCTACAAAAGGAAAGTAATTTATTTCGGTCTTGATTTATCTCGGCAAGGACATAGGCATTAGCTGTTGCATCCGTAGTCCGTTTGGGAAGTTTAGGTACAATTTGGAAAGCATATTTCGTGCCCTTTCCAACGAATATTCACTTGCCTTGCGATTCATTTTGGGCGTATCACGAGAGATCGTGCGAGATCAAAGGTCTGTGGCTACACGAAAGGAAAGAGTTCTGATTTCCTTTTGTTTTCCTTTTGAGTTGTGCAACGTGTTGGCGGTGTCATCAAACCTAAAAGGCCAGAGGTGCATAAAACAAAAAAAACAAGAGCCGCACCAAAAAAAAGGCAAAAGGTGCAAAAGAGCCGCACACAAAAAAAAAAAAAAAAACAGAGATGCCAAGGGTGTGTACTCATTGTCTTTTACTCTTTGTTCTTGCAATTACATGTCTATCTTTGTGCGTGGGCTCACGCTCTAGTACGGGTCTAGCCTAGGACCAAAGACAACACCAGCTTTGAGTGATTATTCAACTTTGCCTTTGCTTTGAATGCTTGTGCTACTCCTTGCTACAAATTGAAGCCTTCCCATAGCTCCACAAATTTTCTCAAATGATCAAGCTCGTGTCCTCCGGCAATCGCTCCATTCAATCTTTGGAAGGTTGTACCATGGTTGCAAGTCACCCCTGCAAGCTTGGTAAGAACGGGTAAGAGTTTGATAACAGCTTTAGTTTGAGTGCCTTGATCAGCACCACATCCTATAAGCTTTAGGGCACATACTTGTTTTCGTGTTCGTTGTTTTTCCACTAACAATGACAGGGGAGCCACCTGATCGAGACACCATGCCTCAGTCCCCACGCACTAAAGGCATCATTCACCACTTCAATCGCAAGATGAACGAGCACGTGGAGGGCTTGGCAGAGAGATTAGGATTGCCAACGAGCAAGTGGGTCAATTTCAGGACGCTCAAATGGCCACAAATGCTACGCTCATGGAGATGCAAGAAGCACAAGTCGCCCACGCCACCAAATTTGCCACACTCACTACACGCCTTGATGAGTTGGTACAACAACTTGTCGATCAACAAGCGGAATTTGATTATGGTGGCGAGACCGAGATCGGCGACCAGACCGCTTATGGAGGGCGCCACCGCAACCGCCCGTGGTGGTGCGCAGTGGTGCGTAATCGAAATGACTCATTTACTAAGATTAAGTTCACGATTCCTTCATTTAATGGCAAATATGATCCGGTGTGCGTATCTTGATTGGGAACTTCAGGTAGATCGAAATTTCATTGTCATGATGTTCTGCACAATATCAAGTTAGGGCTGCTACTAGTGAGTTTACTGATTTCGCATCCATTTGGTGGCGTGAGCATCGCAAAGAAACACCCTAATAACATTCCCACAACTTGGGAGCAATTAAAAAGCGTCATGCGACACCGATTTGTTCCTTCCTATTATGCACGAGACTTGCTTAATAAAATGCAGCGTTTTCAAAGAAGGAACCAAATCAGAGAAGAGTATTATCGGGGAGTTGCAAACCGGCATGATTCGTTGTGGTTTAGTTGAGACTAATGATGCTTTGCGATGGCATGATTTCGTGGTGGTTTGAACCGTGAAATTCAGGATATTCTTGATTATAAGCACTATGATGATATTACTACTTTGTTTGCATTTGCTTGCAAAGCTGAACATGAAGTGCGAGGACGACGAGCAAGGACCCATTCTAACTCTTTTGCAGGTCGCTTTACTTTGACCCCTTCAAATTTATATGGCCCTCCCCACATAGCAAATATGTCACGTGACAAGGCAGCGGCTCCACCTCCAAATACCCCTTTCAGCTAATAAGAGCGCCTCCTCTTCCACTAGCCGCACAAAGGACATTCAATGCCATCGTTGCAAAGGTTATGGGCATGTGATACGGATCGACTGCCCCAACAAGCGTCGTTGATTATACGTGACGATGGTGAGTATTCTTCCGCTAGTGATTCCGATGAAACTATATATGCTATGCTTGCTGCTGATGTTTCAGGACATGCGGAAGAACACGTGGCTGCCACCGACGCACCGACAAAGTATGAGAGTCTTGTTGTGCAATGAGTCCTCGATACACAAAGTTGCACAACTGAAAGAGAACCAAATACACACTTTGTTCCACACCAAAGGCGTTGTGCAAGAACGATCCATTCGCATCATCATTGACGGCGGTGTAGTTGCAACAATTTGGCAAGTTCGGATCTGGTGGAGAAGTTGTCTCTCCAAACGCGTCCCACATCCACATCCCTACCACATTCAATGGCTCAACCAGGGTGGCAAACTCAAGGTAACACGCTCGATGCGTGTTCACTTCTCCATGGGATCTTATTCGATTATACCGATTGCGATGTTGTTCCTATGGAGGCATGTTCGTTGTTGCTTGGTAGGCCCAGCAATATGATACCGATTGTTTACATCATGGTCGCACAAATCATTATTCACTACTGTTTAAGGGCAAGAAAATTATTCTTCATCCAATGACCCCTGAGCAGTTGTGAAAGATGACACTTTGCTTTCGGACTACTAAAGCATTAAAACAATGCCAACAACAACCAGCCCCGTCTAAAGAGATTAAGCTACATGCTCTGCTTTTACTTGCTACACGTGCGTGCTGATTTTGATGAACTACATGTTGCTAATATGCCTTGCTATGCGCTTGTATGTTCTCATGTGCTGATTTCACTCGATGATGCACCATCTTTGGATATACCCCCTCATTGTTACTAAGCTTTTGCGACTTTTGCCGAGGTGTTTCCGAAGGACTTACCGCTGTGTCTTCCTCCCATTCGTGGCATTGAGCACCAGATCGACCTCATCCCGGGCGCCCAACTTTCCCAACCGTGCCCCAGCACTGTACCAATCCCGATGAGACAAAGGAGATTCAGCGCCAAGTCCAAGCGCTTACTTGATAAGGGCTACATTCGTGAGTCTCTTAGCCCTTGCTCGCTCCTCTGTACTACTTGTCCCAAAGAAAGATGGTACCAAGCGATGTGTGTAGATTGTCGAAGCGATTAACAATATCACAATTCGTTATCGTTATCCTATACCTCGCTTTGATGATATGCTTGACGAGCTTAGCGGTGTGTTATATTCTCCAAGGTAGATTTATGTGGCGGGTACCATCGATTCGAATGAAACTTGGGGATGAATGGAAAACGGCTTTTAAAACAAAATTTGGCTTATATGAATGGTTAGTTATGCCGTTTGGATTGACTAATGCTCCCAAAGACATTTATGCGCTTAATGAATGAAGTTTTATGCCTTTCATAGGATTGTTTGTGGTTGTTTATTTTGATGATATTCTAATTTACAGCAAGTCTATGAAAGAGCATTTGGAACATTTGCATGCTATTTTTGATGCTTTGCGCTGCGCCTGCTTGTTTGGTAACTTAGACAAGTGCGACTTACTGCACACAACGTGTTTCGTTTCTTAGCTATGTTGTTACTCATGAGGCATTGAAGTGGACAAAGAAGAAGATTGATGCCATCCAGAGCTGGCCCATGCCGACAACGGTTATTCTGTGATTCGGAGTTTTCTTGGGCTTGCAGTTTTCTACCGACGCGGTTCGTGCGTGACATCGCTTCATTGCCACTTCGCTGCATGAGCTCACCAGAAGGGCGTTCCTTTCTCCTGGGTGCGACACAGGATGATGCATTCACCATTCTAAAAGATAAGTTGACACATGCCCCCTTACTACAAATACCGATTTCAATAAGATGTTTGAACTTGAATGCGATGCTAGTGGTATTGGCTTAGGCGGTGTTTTGTTGCAAGAGGGCAAGCCGCTTGCTTACTTTAGCGAAAAATTAAGCGGTGCTAGTCTGAATTATTCAACTTATGATAAGGAGCTTTTTCGCTTTGGTTCGCATTACTTCAAACATGGCAGCACTATCTTTGGCCTCATGAGTTTATAATTCATTCGATCATGAGGCATTAAAACATATTCGTAGCCAAACTAATCTGAACCGTCGGCATGCTAAGTGGGTCGAATTCATAGAGTCTTTTCCTTACATCATCAAACACAAGAACGGGAAAGACAACATTATTGCTTGATGCTTTGTCGCGAGATACACCATGCTGCTGTCCCATTAGACTTTAAAATTTTTGGTTTACAAATCGTGAAAGAACAATACGCCGATGATCCCGGCTTTAAGGACATCATGCTACATTGCAAGGATGGTAAACCATGGGGTAAATTCCATGTAACCGATGGGTTTTTGTTCCGCTACAACAAGCTATGTATTCCAAGCTCGGTTCGTCTTTTTGTTTATTCTTGAGAAGCGCATGGTGGCGGCCTCATGGGACACTTTGGCGTTTACAAGACACGGAGATTTTGGCGCGCACTTCTTTTGGCCCCGGATGCGCGCGACGTGGAAGCGCTTTTGTTGCACGCTGCACCACGTGCCCGAAAAGCTAAGTCACACTGAACAACCACGGTTTGTATATGCCATTACCTATCCCTACTTCTCCTTGGCTAGATATTTCTATGGATTTTGTTTTGGGGTTACCTCGAACTAAGAAGGGAGGATAGTATCTTTGTGGTTGTTGATCGATTATCTAAAATGGCTCACTTCATACCATGTCATAAAATCGATGATGCTAGCAAGCGTTCTTTGAGTTGTTCTTTCGCATGAGATTATTCGTTTACATGGTGTTCCAAATACAATAGTCTCCGATCGCGATGCTAAGTTCCTAAGTCATTTTTGGAGATCTCTTTGGAATAAACTAGGAACTAAATTACTTTTCAAGACCACTTGTCACCCACAAACAGATGGGCAACCGAGGTTGTGAATGTAACCTTATCTACCATGCTTAGGGCTGTGTTAGACAAGAATCAAACTTTGGGAGGATTGTTTGCCCCATGTCGAGTTTGCTTACAATCGTATTTCACACATTCCACCACAAAATGTGCCCTTTTCAGTTGTCTATGGTTACATTCCACGGGCGCCAATTGACTTGATGTCCTTTGACCCTTTGGACGCCCACATGTCGATCTTTGTTGCACGTGTTAAACAAATGTTGGACATCCATGAGCAAACACAATGTAACATTGCGCACACTAATGCTAAAAATCAGTCATTGGTAGTAAAGGACGTAAACTTGTTACTTTTGAACCTGGTGACTTGGTTTGGTTGCATTTGCGCAAGGATCGCTTTCCTAGTTTGCGCAGGTCTAAGCGATGCCCCGTCTTCTGGTCCCTTCAAGGTGTTAAAGAAAATCAATGATAATGCTTATATACTTGACCTGCTGCAGACTATGGTGTTTCCTCTAGTTTTAATGTTGCGATTTGAAACCATATGCGGGCGAGGTCGAGGAGCCGCCGTCGAGGACGACTTCGATTCAAGAAGGGAGGATGATGAGGACATCAACCCCGACACGGGAATGGCTACTCCAACCCGAACCAAAGACAGCGCGCCACCAGGACCAATCACTCGAGCTCGTGCACGTGAATTAAACTTCGTGATGATTTTGAAGAATGAAGGACCGAGAGTTTCCTAAGTGCATGCGCCATCTATGCTCATGATGAACCTGCCTGAATAATGTCTAGGTGTTTGCGCCACCTATGTGATTTTAGTTTTGTCAAGAAATAACCAGAAGGTGCTTTGCGCCACCTAAATCGGAAAGGGATCAAGGAGATGGTGTGTGGTCATTTACGCCTATTCCTCGCCTTATGGGCAGTGGGCAAGCCCTCCCTTCCTCCTCTTCCCCTATTTAGCTGTGTAATGCGCCCCTCTTTGGCTTGGGTTTTGTTTTGCTTAAGTTAGCCATTGCTACTTCCGAAGCTTCGTCTTCGTGTAATTCGAACCCCACCTTCGAGTAATATTCGGGGTTGCTCGTCTCGCATTCTTGCTTGTTCTTCGATTGCCGCAGGAATTGATCTTCGTGATCGAGTTGATCTAGCACCAAAGAAGGTCAATAACCATCGGGAGTTGGTTCAGCGATTGCTAAGGCGCCACGGACTTGTTCGTCGTAGTCGGATCGCGAGGGTCGACACCCACCAAATCGTAGTTATCCTCCACTCACTGAAGGATCGGGCACTCTAGCTCTATCAGCCTTCGACTTGCCCTTCACACTTGCAACCGGTCCATCAAGCCAAGTCTTGTCTTGATCTTCTCCACCTTGATCACATGACTCAATGTCATGTCTCAGGTGCATTTAAGCTCCTTCATCATCACATGTGTGAGCTTTGCAACATCTCCAAGCCATTTTCATCTTCATGACATATGTTGCTCACACACATGTACCTGTGGACTAATCACCTGTGTATCTCACATAAACATAATTAGTCCACCTAAGTTGTCACTCAATTACCAAAACCAAACAAGGACCTTTCAATCTCCCCCTTTTTGGTAATTGATGACAACTCTACAAAGATATATAAATTAAGCTCTTTTGGATTCATGTTGCTTGCCCAAGCAATTTTACCATGTGAAAATGATTTTGGACAAGTACCACAAACTCGAACTGGTAGTATTAGCTCCCCCTACATATGTGCTAGAGTATTTGATTCTAAGCTCACACATATGCATAGATTGAAAATGTGGGAGAGTAATTACTACCGAATGATGCTAAGGTGTATAGAATAAACCTTTGAAGTATGATACCAATCGAAGTTGCACCTTTAAGTTCATCCTTAGCACCATGGTTAGCTAGATATCACTTGGAAATAAAATCACTAGAAACCTCATGAGATAAACTTTAAAAGCATGGTACTAGCATTACTTTGTAAAACATACCAAGTGTCTAGCTATCATCCTAAGCATGCTAGTTATCAAATCATCATTCAAGTTCTATAACTAGCATACAACACACAAGCATGCATATTGAATATAAGAACTTATGCAATGCAAGCAAGCACATGAATATGCACATATCAAATGCAATCAATCAAAGTTCATGAGCTTGCTCCCCCTACTTGTATGCTTCTCTTGTCCAAGAATTTCGATCCATCTCTTTTCTTCAATGTTGCTCCCTCTTTGTCCATGTCCATGTCCAACCTCTTAAGCTTTCATATCTTATCTCTCCCCTTACACAATTTATCTTTCCCTCGTATAAAGGCTTTCATATCTTTGTACAATCTCTCCCCCTTTGTCATCAATTTCCATAAAAGGTGTGCTTCTCATTGATGCAAAGGTATGCATTTTGGGGTAGATGGTTGAGGTTTGAATCTTGTATTTTTGATGGACAACACTTGATTGTTGGAATGACACCACTTGTAGATACCACTTGTAACTTGTATTGTGTAGGGCTTCTTAAGATACCACACTTAGAATTTTTTATCTTGATATCAATTGGTGGTACATCTCCCCCTATGTGATAGCATGGGTCATCTATTTGTTACACTTGAGCTCTTGTAGGTGAGGGATGCGTTCTTTATTTGATGATCACTTAAAGTTGAGGATCACTTGTGGAACCATCGTCTTGCATGATTGAT
Source organism: Miscanthus lutarioriparius (assembly GCA_904845875.1). Classification (NCBI taxonomy): domain Eukaryota; kingdom Viridiplantae; phylum Streptophyta; class Magnoliopsida; order Poales; family Poaceae; genus Miscanthus; species Miscanthus lutarioriparius. The sequence goes on from CAJGYO010000006.1 coordinate 48,333,139, forward strand.
ACCATGTGTAGATATTACTTGAAAGAATCTTCTTGTATGGAACCACTTGTTGGATGTATCAATAAAAACCATTTCTTGAACATTTGCTATCTTCATGAGTACCACTTATAGGATATCACTTGTGAGTTGATCTAGACATAATTTGTAGATTCTTGATGAAATACTTGAGTCTAGATACCACTTGAAACAAACAAGCTATATATCCATTTGCATTGTTGTCTTGTGCTTGTACTCTTATCACTATCATGAGCTTCTATGATTGTCTTGAACTAAATTGATTTGCCTAAGCTTTCAAGTCCGGTTTGAACCAATGACAAGCTTCTTCACACCTCTTTTAAGGGTTATCTTGTCAATGTTGTACTTGTTACTTGTTTAGCAAACCAAATTTAAATCAAGTACTTGGGTTCACTAGCTCATAAACAAATTCACATACTAACCACTAGATCAAATAATCATTCAAGCAATAGTGGTAGGTTATGAATTTTAAATATTTCATTTGTAATGCATGATCCTATGAAGCATGTACTATATGCACTAACCGCATACTAGTAAGTAATGAAATGATCATGCACATTACAATGATACCTTTGCTATGTTGGAGTAGAGGATAGTCACATAGATTCCATTTCATTACTCCAATAGCAATGTGAAGTCCGATTAAAAGCTTGGTGAAGATCAATAGATACCAATTTGAATCTCAATCTTTACCCATGTGAAATGAACACCACTTATGATCAAGTGCACTCTCTTGTTGTGGTTGACTTGCTTCATCTTTTGATTCTTGCTTGCATGAGAGAACTATTTGGAATACCACTTGAAATAACTAGCTCTCTTTTGGGTGTTGCTTGTTTTTCTTGATCAATTCTTTTGATTGTTTCAACTAAGCATCTTAAATATTCCTTGAATCACCACTTCCATGTTAGCCTTCCAAGTACCACACTTGGTTTATCTACTCATAGGCGGCAAGCCTCTACACTAGGGAGAAGTGACCTCTCTCCAAGAACCATTCTTGATACTCACTTGAAATAACATGATTGATTGATCCAAGTGATGGACTTAACTTGATGAGTAACCTTGATTCCTTCTTTAAGTCCTTTTCTTTCTACTTGTTTAAGTCCTTTTCTTTCTACCAAACTATTTCCAATAGTCATAAGAACTTAAACTTCAACTTCATCTTGAGTTTGATCTTGATCTTCCAATTTGAGTACCAAAAGTGTGCAAAGTACACTCCACAATCAAATGACCTTGTACTCTTTACTTGTCATGCTTCTAGATCATATCAAAACCAAACTTAGGTACCTCAAACACTTATAGACATGTTTCCAACTTGTGGACCTTTCGATCAAAGTGACTCTAGATCAATCCAATGTTTGTCACTTTTCTGGCAGATTCTGTACCCTTCAAAGAAACAAGCATATCTCCCAAAGTACAAATCCAAATGCCATGAAATTTGGTGGAGATGTGCATAACTAAGCTATCTAGTAGCTGTAAAAATTTGAGCTTCATTTGACTTCTATATTGCTATCAGATTTCAATTCTTCCACCACTGCTACATGCTGAAAACTGCTGCACTATAGCTGACAAGAACCACTCCAAAACCGAAGCATTTCTTATCCAATTTTTATGAAATTTCTACAGCATCTTATACCATAAGTTTAGAGCATGTACACCAATTTTCATACCAATCCAATATGTTTTGATTAATCAAACATGGCTAAGATCACAGTAGCTCATATTTTGCAATATGGGACAGATTTCAACAATTGAGCTATACTTCATCAAATTTGAATCAAACTTGAAACTAACTTGTTTGAATACTTCCATAAGACATATATCCATTCAAACCACTTACTAAAAGTTGTTTCATGAATTTATCCAACACAAATCAATCCAAACTTGATTACTAAATTAATTTATCCATTCAAACATCTCATAGCAAGCAACATTGCATATTTATCCAATTCAATCAACTCATATGCACCCAAATAAAATGATCAACAAGAGATATACCTTGGTTAGCTCATGATCATCCAACTAGCAAGCTTCAACTCAATTATTTGCAAGTCATCAAATATATCCAATGAATCACCAACAACTTGAATTATAGCACTTGTATATTGATAGCACTTGGACTTCACTCAATTTTCATAGCATTGGGTTTGGGTATGTACTAGGCTTCATATCTTGACTCAACATTTGATGGTCAATATGAAATCAACTGAATCAATCCTCCAATGCCATGGTACCTACACACATTCATCCGCTTTTTGATGGTACCCAAATGAGTTTGGGTCATCTCAAGTTAGGAGCAACATAATTAGGCATAGCCTTAGTATGAGTAGCGGGATGTTTTGTAATAGCAACCATTGAGGTACCATCACCATCCTTTCTAAGCATCTCATGATCATCAATTGAAATAGGCTTAGAAATTTTACCTAGGGGACATGAATGTGCCATGTGTCCCCTTTCCTAGCATGAGTAACACTTTCTCTTTGCTTGAGCCTTCTTTTCCTTGCTCATGTGGTGCTTCTCATTGCCTTGCCTCTCATGAATTGCTTGAGCCTTTTTCTCAAGCTTGGTAGGACACTTAGAGGCAAAGTGTCCCATACTTCCACACTTGAAGCACTTAATGTGAGCATAATCTTTCTTCTCATCTTCATTCTTGCTCATCATCTTGGCATCTTGAGTTTGCATTGGATGCCTTGCCTTTCCACCCCTTCTTGTTTTCTTCTTCTTTATCATCAAATCACCACCATCCTCATAGTTGATCTTGATTTGCTCTTGGGGTGTCTTCTCTTGCTCAACTTGTGGCTTTGGTTGAGGCTTCACTTGTTGCTTCACCAATTGCTTGGTTGGGCACATTGAGGTAAGATGACCCTAAGTGCGGCACTTGAAGCATTTAACATGCGTTAGCCTTTCTTCTTCTTTCTTCAACTTGAGCTTTTCTTCATTGGGGCAACCATTTGCAAGATGTCCCACTTCATGGCACTTAGCACATGAAATGAGAGAGCTTCTCTTGTTCTTGCTTCTTTATCACTCTTTCATATCTTCTGTTGCCCCATCTTTTGCCCTTGATCTTGCTCTTGTTGAAGCCAATGCCACTTGTGTCATTGCGGCTTTCTTGATGATTGACTTTGCTAGTCTTGAAGCCGACTCCACTCTTATCACCAAAGTTTCTTTGAGTCTTCAACAAATGCTCAAATGTGACTTGAGAGTTGTAGCACCTCTCTAACTTGTTGCTCAATTTCTTCACTTCATTTTTGAGCTCATTGTTCTCCCTCAAAAGGTTAGTCTCACAAGACATAGAAGTAGAACAAGCATCTATATGTGAAGAGCATGGCATATTTAATAAATCATCACAAGAGGTGGATACATGCTTCTTACCTACATCACAAGGGTTTGCAACAATATGTGATTGATCAATTGATCCATGTGATGACCTCTCATTACTTTTAAGTTTCTTTGTAAACATTTTAATGAGAGAAGCATGTTGTTCTAATAATTCATCATGAGATGCAAGAAATGTCTCATGATTCAATTCAAGCTCATCAAGTGAAGATTTATAAGCATTAATCAAATTCTTATGTTCTTCACAAGAGTTCTTTAGAAATGAGTTTTTATTTTCTAATTTCAATGTTTTAGCTTTCACATTTTCTAAAGACATGGTCATGCTAGCAAGTCTACTAAGAAGCTCATCATATGACTCAACATGATCAACCACATTACCATTTGATACCTTGGTGTCACCTTGTGACATGAAGCAATGTGGTGATGTAGATGGAGAGCTTGTAGTAGCATTATCATCATGGCTCGAGCATGAATCATCATCACCATCAAGTGAGCATGGGGTAGCATCATTACTTGCACCACTTGTGGCATCATCATCAACCTTGTCAAGTGAACTTGTAGTGGATTGATCATCATCATCCTCACTTGACAATGAGGTGGAGCAATCTTCCACAATCACCAAATTGTGGTTATGCTCAACACACTCATGTGCCTCCTTCTTGGGCTCATCCTCCTTTTTGAATTTACCATCATCCCATGTGGAGGAATCACCGAAGGTGTCCTTGATGGAGTCCCATATCTCACGAGCGGTCCCCTTGTAGTTTACTTGCTTCATCAAATCAAAATGTAAAGCATCCAATAGAAAACAACAAGCATGTGCATCAAATTCATAGAGGACTCTTTGAGCTTTGGTCAGAGTTCTATGATCCAAGACATGAGTGAGACCACTAGTGACAACCCATCAAAATTTAGGTCCCTTTGCAAGAAAATGATCAAGCATGTGATTTTTCCAAAGTGCAAAGTTTGTGCCATCGAAAATGCGATTCTCACAACCATCTAGCCCATTAGGCGCAATCCTCTCGGGTCAGTGAAGACCATAAATGAGAGACTGGGCTCTAATACCACTTGAAAGGTCGAGATGGCGACTACAGGGGGGGTGAATAGTCCTTTTTAAAACTTAATCGCGTCGGCTAACCGAAACAAGTGCGGAATTAAAACTATCAGTCTAGCCAAGACTACACCCCTCTATCTATGTTCTTTAGCACATTTCAAATATACTAATTAAGCAATTAAGGTGCCAGGCTAGCTAGAGCTCACCTAAGCAATTTTAGGAGCAAGGTCACACAAACCTATGCCACTAGTACTTTAAGCGACAAGGGAGCTCCTACACATGCTAGTAAGCAAAAGCACAAAGCCACCTAAGCTCACTAGCAATGCTCAATAACAAGGCAACCAATGCCAAATTAGAGAGCGCAAATACTTAGCTACACAAACTAAGCAATGTGACTAACAATGTTACTCAAACCAAATTAGCCACGCAAGGGAGCTACTTCTATGCTACACAAGCAAGAAGGTAACTAATATGCTATACAAGCAAACTAATTACAAGAGCAACTACACAAGCTTAATATATATGAAAGTAAATGCAAGCTTGTGTAATGGGGAAGCAAACCAACGGGAAGAACAAAGTTGACACGATGATTTTTCTCCCGAGGTTCACATGTTTGCCAACACGCTAGTCCCCGTTGTGTCGACCGCTCACTTGGTGGTTCGGCGGCTAATTAGCATCACCCGCGAAGCCCGCACGTCGGACGCCGCAAGAACCTACCCCTTGAGTGAGGGTAGCTCAATGACACGTTTTACTAAAGTTTCTCTTCACGGCTCCCGCGGGGCGAGCACAATGCCCCTCACAAAGCTCTTCTCCGGAGCCCCGCACAAGCTTCTTGCGGGCTTCAACGGAGACCACCACCAAGCCATCTAGGAGGTGGCAACCTCCAAGAGTAACAAGCACCATCGGCTTGCAACTCGATGCAACCTCACGATGCAATCGCACTAGAATCACTCACTCACACAATCGAATGATCACTATCAAGTATATGTGTGATGGAGGGCTCCCAAGCACTCACAAGCATGGACACTAAGTCCCCTTAGGTGCTCAACACCAGCCATGGCCGAGGGCCACTTCTATTTATAGCCCCAGGGGCTAAACTAGCCATTACCCTTTCACTGGGCAACGGTCGGGTCGACCGGACGCTCCGGTCGTGTGACCGGACGCTGAGCCTCCAGCGTCCGGTCGCTCGTAGTCAGCCACGTGTCTGACTCCAACGGTCATCTGCCTTGACCGATCGGACACTCCGGTCAGTTGACCGGACGCTGGACCCTCAGCATCCGGTCGTTTCCAGTAAGGGTCCAGAACCGATTTTTATCGACCGAACGCGTCCGGTCATGCTTGACCGGACACAACCCAGCGTCCGGTGCTTAACCCTAAGCGCTGTGCAGACCGACCACTTGACCGGACGTAGCCCTTCAGCGTCCGGTCGCCGAGCGACCTAGCGTCCGGTCAATAGACCGACGCCAGCATCTCACTGTTACACATGACCGGACGCGTCGGTCCCTCAGAGGTCCAGCGTCCGGTCACTGTATAACCAGCGACACTAACTCGTTGTTACTTCTAACTTCTCCACCCTTGCTCAAATGTGCTAACCACCAAGTGTATCACCTTGTGCACATGTGTTAGCATATTTTCACAAATATTTTCAAGGGTTTTAGCACTCCACTTGCCACGCCACTCAATTCTAGCGATGATGTAAAGTTAGATCACTCGAGTGGCACTAGATGACCGATATGCAAACAAGTTTGCCCTTCTTGATAGTACGGCCATCTATCCTAAACCCAGTCACAAACTTCTCTACACACCTATGACCGGTGAAATGAAATGCCCTAGATTATACCTTTGCCTTGCGCATTCCATTCCATCTCCTCCAACGTCGATGCAACACATGCACCAACATGATCAACAATGATATGATCCACTTCATATCATCACGTGATCATATTGGTTCATCGATCTTGACTTCACTTTCTCTTCACCGTTGCCATCATCCATCGGTGCCAAGTCTTGCTCAAGCTTCACCGCCACGTGGTTCATCACTCCAAAGCCTTCGACTTGCCCTTCACACTTGCAACCGGTCCATCAAGCCAAGTCTTGTCTTGATCTTCTCCACCTTGATCACATGACGCAATGTCATGTCTCATGTGCATTTAAGCTCCTTCATCATCACATGTGTGAGCTTTGCAACATCTCCAACCATTTTCATCTTCATGGCATATGTTGCTCACACACATGTACCTGTGGACTAATCACCTATGTATCTCACATAAACACAATTAGCCCACCTAAGTTGTCATTCAATTACCAAAACCAAATAAGGACCTTTCACCGGTGTGGCCCTTCTTCTCCATGGCCGGCGCGTCCCTTCTTCTTCATGGCTGGCGCGCCCCTTCTTCTCCATGGCCGGTGCGGCCCTGTCGTGGCCCGCTGTGATCCGACCTGGCTGGGGTCGAGCTCCCCATGGCCGCGTCTGCCGAGATCTGGCTGCCTAACTGGGTCGAGCCCCCCATGGTCTCGGCTGCCAAGATCCGACCGCCATGGCTGGGTTCGAGTTTCCCCAGGCCACGGCTGCTGAGCCCGAGATACGCCCGCCATGGCCGTGGTTGAGCTCGCCCTGCCGTGGCCCGCCATGGTGGCCGCTGCCAACCTCCGTCCGCCATGGCCGGTGTCAAGCTTCCCCAGCGTTTCAATTCCATGCTTTTGCATCCAAACACAAAACGGATTTGGGCTGCTTGCTATAATTCCAAAACCCAATTCAATGGTCATCCGAACAATAATATTCGAATTGTGGCCATTTCAATACCATGACTGCTTTGATATTGAACCCAATTCAATTCCAGCCTTCTCCAATATCTACATCCAAACGAACCCTTATAGATTATCTATTATCTACACTTCCATTTATATATACTAGCAAACAAACTCTCATGCTCAAAAAAGCAAACAAACTCATGCATTGCAATGTGACAGTACAATTTATCGTGCGGGTCATGTCTGCCGATGATAATGAGCTAGCTTTCTTTTGTTAAATTTAACTCAGCTTAGCCTAGCCTTAAATAAATGGGAATTTGATGTTTCTCCCCCTACTCTACGTGCCAATGGTGATTTTACTCCTGTTATTTAAACTTTGTGATTTTACCTCCGTGATTTTGGATTGAAGCCTCCATTTACCCCTGATTTGTCACGGTGTTAAGTTTGATCGGATTAAATCACGAAAAAAATTAATACAGAAAAGAAATCCACGCGAAAGTACAGCAATAACCTCGACTGTTTTTTTTTCTCTGGCCGGCCGCTCACCCGTTCGTCTTCAACGCTACGACCTTCCCCTTGGCGGCGGCGCGTCCCTTTGGCGGGCATCCGGCGGGCGCGGCACGGCGGCGTGCGGCGGCCCCCAATGGCCTCGCAGCAGCGCAAGGGCAGCCAGCGCTCCCAGGCACGACGTGCGGCGGCTAGGCCCTCCCTAGGCACCGCGACCCTGGCGACCTTCCCCCGGCCGGCGGCCGCGGTTATCTTCAAGCGCGTGAAGCTGCAGCGGCCCCGTCGCGCTGTCCGGGAAGATGCCGAGTTGCGCCGAGCTGGATCTTGTTCCCAGCGCCGCCGCTGCATTGTGACTGCTGGTGGGCTGAAGCTGCGGCCACGAGGCCAGCTCCAGGCCTCCAGCATCGATCTCTTTCGAGGCGGCTTCCAAGATCTCGCCAATTCACTCTCATACTTTATTGGTTTATTCAATATATTTTTCTCATGGATTTGGGAGAGATTAGCTTTGGGAACACGTGTAGTTGTCAGGAACCTATGAATATGACCTGATTGCTGAAGCGAAGCTTGTCTGCATCGCTTGTGCTTGGAGTTGAGAATTTCTACTGCTTGCAAGTTGTGCCGTTTCGCGAAGAGGAGCTGCAGGCCCGTCGCGCCGTCCAAGAAGACGATGAGTTGCGCCGCTGCATTTGGTGAGGGTGTCCGATTTGGGTTAGCGGTAGACACTCCAAAAACAGCGATGACACTCCGTCGCGCCGTCCATGATCTGACTCCATTGCATTTGGTTTTGGTAATTGCGCAGCGAGATGATACAGCTGAGCAGGTGTCAGATTTCAATTGGGAACACACCGTTGCTGCTGCTAATCAATGCAAACCTGTCTAATTCATATTAAAATTGTTAAACTGTTAATTTGAAAACAGGGGTAAAAACACAAATATCAAAATAAAACAAGAGTAAAAACGTATGGGTAAACTTGTCCTTTTGTCCAAAGGTTAACACCGTTAGGGGGACTTCACAGAACAGGGGTAAAGTCTTCCTTCGTTTTAAAATCACGGGACAAAATCATAAAGTTTAAAAAACGAGAGCAAAATCACCATTTCACTTCAAAATAGGGAAAGAAATGCTTAAGCCCCTAAATAAATCATATAAATTCCAATGCCCATAATAAATGCTAGTATAATCAAAGAATTAATCATGTATCAAAAATTGACAAGAGATTGGTTCCACTTAAATAGATGTCTATTGCGCCTATCGGTTGTGTGACTTTAATAAAGGTGAAAGGCGTGCCACTCGCACGCGTGCTACGACGTGAACGAAAAAAATTGCAAAAATGACACTCGAAAGATTGACTACTTGATTATGATGACACTCGGGTGGATGACAAGTGGGTCGATCTGTGTCTATAAATATGGGTCCAGTGTCAAATCTGCAAACGACCGTTGTCGAGTCCCATTTTTGCAAATCGCCTACTTAAACGGGCTCGGGGAGGGGGGCAGGGGGGCTTGATTATAACATGGGTGCTGCAGCTCCAACTAAGGTTTTGCCGTTTTAAACTCAAAACAAGGAGGATAAGAGTGAGGGACGACATATCAATGGACAAAAAAGTAGTGATGGACGGATGAAGAAGATGAGAAGCATGAGAGTGAGGGATGTCGGATCGAGGGTTAGAAAAAAAGTAGTGATAGACGGATAGAGAAGAGACTAATAGAGTGGGAGACAGGGAAAAGAAATGTTTGCTCTTAAATATTAGATATTTTTTTAGAAAAGGGAATATATTAATATCCTAACTTCTGCATCGACCAATGAACAGTTCCTTATTACAAACACAATTGCTCCAGTCCACGCAATCTCAAACACAAAGTTTTGAAAAAAAAGGAAAAGCTTCCAAACTCGACATCTATAAAGCAATTCTATTACTAAATCTCCAACTATGTCTTGCAAACACCTCAATTGCGGTTGTCTCAATATTTCTACATCCTATCTTCATCAATTGGCGATCCTCCTTCTGAAATAGGGACCAGGACCTGGTCAAGTAGGTCCTCCTGAAGATAACTTGCAAGTAAGACGGTGCTACGACCTTGTCAAAAATTATATCATTCCGAGTTAACCAAATCGTCCAACAAATTGTACTTGCACCCACAAGAATCTTAGATTTCAGTTTCCTATTTATCCCGTCTAACCAGCCTGTAAACAAATTGTGAACGCTAGTTGGAGGTAATAAATTAAAGGAAACATGAATAGTTCGCCACACGAATTTAGCAAAATGACAATCAAAGAATAGATGTTGTATAGACTCGTTAGAAGAACAAAAACAACACTTTCTATCTCCTTGTCACTGTCGCCTTACTAAATTGTCCTTTGTTAAGATTACTCCCTTGTACAAGTACCACAAAAAAACTTTGATTTGGAGAGGTAATTTCATTTTCCAAATAAAAGTGTTATAAGGTACAACTTTTGCTATCATTAAGGCTCTATACATGGATTTAACCAAAAATAATCCATTCTGGTGTAACCCCCACACAAAGTGATCTCTTTGGTTTGTTAATTGTACATTGACAACCATTGCAACCACATCGTGCTATGCTTGTAAATTAACTCCTACCAGAGATCTCCTAAAGGCTACATTTAACGATGTCGTGGATAACACCGTTCTTACATAAGCACTTTTTTTTCCTAACAATGTTATATAGTGCAGGAAAGATAGATTTTAGTGGACGCGATGTTATCCACGAGTCCTCCCAAAATCGCACTTGAGACCCATCACCTAGATCAAACTTGTCTAGCAAGAGAAACTCCCCCTTAACCTTCATGAGGCTAGCCCAAAACTGAGAATCTCCGGGCATGTATTGAACCTATGTCAAAGTTTTGTCCCTTATATATTTATTCCTAAGTATCTGTTGCCAGACCCTATCTCCATTAATCAACTTGAAAATCCATTTAATTAGGAGACACTTATTGTAGACATCTAAATTTAAAACTCCCAACCCTCCTTGATCTTTGGGAGTACAAACTACTTCCCATCTAGTCAACCTATATTTTTTCTTGTGATCATCACTCTGCCAGAAAAATAGTGATCTAAAGTAATCCAGCTTCTTTAGAACCCTCTAGGTACTTCAAAAAAGGAAAACATAAACATGGGGAGACTACTCAAAATAGAATTAATCAAAACCAGTCTCCCTCCCACCGACAACAACTTACTTCTCCAACAGTTCAACCTTTTTTGAAATCTTTCTTCGACATATTTCCAATCCTTATTCATGAGTTTTCTATGGTGCATAGGAATTCCTAGATATCGAAAGGGATACGACCCATATCACACCCAAAAATTTGTATATATTCAGTTTGTCTAGCTTTGGCTGCTCCGTAACAAAACATCTCACTTTTATGGAAATTGATCTTGAGTCCTGATAATGGTTCAAAAGCACAAAGTAAAAGCTTCATGTTTTTGTCCCTCTCTAGATCATTGTCCTTAAAGATGACAGTGTCATCTGCATACTGAAGGATCGAGAGTCCCTCATCTACTAAATGTGGAACAACCTCTTGGATTTGTCCCGTCTCTTTAGCTCGTGAAATAAGGACGGCCAGCATATCAACCACTATATTAAACAGAATCAGAGATAATGATCTCCCTACCGCACTTCTTTCCTAGTTTGAAAGAAATGTCCTATATTATCATTGACTTTTACTACAACACTCCCTCTAGTCATGACTTTTGAAATCTACTCACACCAAATTGGTGAGAATCCTTTCATCCTGAGAACCTGTTGCACAAAAGGCCACTTTAATTTGTCGTATGCCTTTTCAAAGTCAAGTTTTAGTATCACTCCATGCTGCTTTTTTCTATGCAGTTCATGAATTGTTTCATGCAAAATAACAACTCCCTCCATGATATAGCGACCCAGGATAAAGGTTGTCTGTGAAGGTCCTATCAATTTGTCTGCCACCTTCAAAATTCTATTATTTAGCACCTTCGTAAAAATCTTAAGCTCACATTTAATAAACATATGGGTCTGTACTGTTGTATCCAGGCCACATCAGCAACCTTCGGTAGTAACATGATTACTCCAAAATTAAGGCTATGAATCGACAGTTTCCCCGCATGGAATTCATAAAAAGGCTCATTAAATCCGGCCTCACAATCTCCCAAAAAATTGGTAAAATTCAGCGGAAAACCATCCAGACCAGCTGCCTTGTTATGTTCCATATCGAAGACGACCATTTTAACCTCCTCCTCACTGAATGGAGCCGTCAATACCTCATTCTCCTCCTCCGATACCTGAGGTATATCACACCTCAAAGTCTCGTCCATTGAGAAAGAATTTTGAGTATGAGGCACAAACAATCCTTTATAGTAATCAGTAATATAATTTTTCAAATTATCATTCCCAACAATAGTTCATTCTTCCTGTTCTAATTGTATAATTTTTGTTTTCCTGTGTCTGATAATCAGTAATATAATTTTTCAAATTATCATTCCCAACAATAGTTCATTCTTCCTGTTCTAATTGTATAATTTTTGTTTTCCTGTGTCTGCCATTTGCCACCATATGGAAGTACTTAGTATTATCATCCCCTTGTAATAACTTTGTTGCTTTAGATCGTTGGAACCAATAAATTTCCTCTTCTCTTAGCAACTTAGTTAATTGCCCTTTGAGATGATGTCTAAGCTCTACTTCTTGAGATGTCAACAAAATTGTCTCTACCTTTCTATCCAACACATCTATCTTAGCCAGCAAATTAGATTTATCTCTTCTATTTTGAGAAATCAAATTCCTAGCCCAACCTCTAAGAAAACGTCGTATCCTTCTAATTTTGTTCTGCCACAGTTCCAATGGTGACCGACCCCTATTCTCAGATTCCCAAACCCCCTTAACCAGATAAAAAACCATCCCTTGTCAGCCATCCTAGCTCGAATTTAAAATTCCTAGCATTGCCTCAGTGAGACAGTGTGCTAGCATCTAGTAACAGAGGTGTGTGATCTGAGATCTCTCGTGTCAAAGCCTGGACAGAGGCTAGCGGAAATTTTTGCTCCCATTCTGTTGTTACCAAAATACGGTCCAACTTTTCAAATGTTGGAACCTTCGCATAGTTAGCCCAAGTGTATTTCCTTTCCGTCATCTCCAATTCTCTTAAGTTCAAGGTTTCAATAATAGTGTTAAACAAAAGTGGCCATCTATCATTGTATCTCGAATTATTTTTTCTGATGGGTTTATGATGATATTGAAATCTCCCCCTACTAAGAAGGGTAGATTCCCACAATTAGAACATGCTCGTACTAACTCAGATAAAAAAATGTTCTTTATATTCATCTTGTGTCGCACCATAAACAGACAAAAGAGCCCACCAAAAACCATCCACTTTATTTTTAAGGATAAACTTGATATGAAATTCACCATCCTCAATACTTTCTACTTCAAAAAAATCTTGATTTATCCCCATTAGCATTCCCCGGAACATTCCCCGAGGGCATCGCCAATGCCACACAAAATCAGCCCCCCCCCAAATTTTCTAGACACCGAGTCGAGAAACTATTTTTGTTGGTTTCTGATAAAGCTATAAAATCAAGTTTATTATCTACAGCCACATCGTGTAAGAATGTATGTTTAGCTAAGTCACGCACGCAGTCCTCTGCAATTCCAGAATACACCTTTCATTAGAATAAGAGTTTTGTTTTTTCCTCAAGGCTGTATTCTTATTGAGAAATTTCAATTTCTTTTTACTTTTTGCCACCTTGATGGGCACATTAACCAGTACACATCAAGGTCTGCATTACTATCATCCATCACCTCCTCCGTTAAGTCACCATAGTGTCGACTAATAGTGGAGGTGTCGGGATCGATTTCATCCTCCTCAAAGTCACATTCATTCTCAAGTTTGTTGACAGTTTTAGGTGCTTTCAATCTTTCTGCTTTAACATCTTTGATTAAAGAAATAGACCCAAGAATTAAATTATCATTGCTCCCCAAACTAATGCCCACTCCCCCTAGGTTCTCCTCAATATGAACGTTAGAAAAAGAACAAAAGGAATGAACATCTAGATTACCTTAGGGTTCCTCGAGGTTCTTGACAACAACTCTTCTTTCTGCCCTCTCGAACGAATCCACATCCACCACATCCGCATTCCGCTTACTATGCCACACTGGAGTGAGATCTCCATCAAACAAAACCACCATCTTCATCACACTCCCCATATCATTTTTTGTTTTACCATTTGCCGCTATTCCTGCCTCCAATATTGCATCAGAGTCACCATGGTGGTGTGCGTCACCTTCTGTTGGCCCATCAAAAATGCCCAAGTGAAACTTCCATCTGTTCCTTGTCCATCATTCCAGACGGCTGCTGAGAGGAGTAAACTTCATCTCCCGAGCTGCAGTTCTAGTAGCCGGCATAGTCGGCTGGCCCAAGTTATGCACCTTCTTTGAATTTGCCACTGCAACCTATGTATCCAATCCCTTCACGCCTTGTTCAGTACCCATCAACGTTTCTATGGGTCGCTACGTTGTTCCCATTGTTGCACTTGCCAAAGCCTCATGATTTCTCTGCATGAGAGGATTGTGTAATTTTCTATGTCATAGAAACTGCGTTCACCAATTTCCCACTTGGCCTAGACGACAAAACGTGCCGGTGCCGAAGCTGCAAGTGTTGCCACGTTTCTCACCTCCCCCGAATTCCCTTTCTGAACCCCTAAAAAGGTATAAGCTGCATCACTAAGGTCATTTTCCTCGTCTAGCAGATTATCATTTGAAAGATCTTCCATCATTTGTGCCTCATGAGTTTCCTTTCCGGCCTCATGACTAGCTTCTATGTTTTTAATATTGGCATCTGATGGAAAAGAATCTCTGGTATTTTCTGCCTCCTTCATCTCGGTGTCCTTTGCTGTTCCAAAACCATGATCTTTAATCTACTCATTTTGAGTGTTCGTTCTGCTCTGCAATCCAATATTTGGTGAAAATGGTTCAACCTCAAAAATCAATTGGAAGTATCTGTTGCCGATGATAACATCCAATTTTGTCGGGATTGTATCAGGCTCTAGTACCGCCACTGCAAACCGCCCAAAATTGCTAGCTCTTGTGGTAACCATGTCCACCTCCTTAGTGACACCAAAGAGAGTTCCTAGTGCCCACAAAATGACATATTCCCTCAGAATCGTTGGCAGATTCGTGACCCACATCCAAACCACTGGCAAGACATGTCCAAAATATTCCTCTTCTTCCTTAAATTCTTCAAATTTAAGAGTCACCCCTTCCTTCATCTCTGCATTAAACCTTGTCATCTTAGTAAGGTCGGCTTTCATAGGGAAAAGAACCTTAAACTCAAAACCATTGTGGTGTTTCACTTCCCATGCAAAAGTATCGGAGACCAAAACCCTCAAATATGCCACGACTTCCTCCTCTGTAAAGTTCTTGCCGATAGTAGAGGCTAAAGCCAATCTAGAGTCTTTCTTAGCTGGCTGAGTAGGTGCATGAGGAATGTAAAAACTTGCAAGTGGATCAGCAGCCTGACCAACCAATTGTACTACCGGTTTGGGCTGTTTGAGAATGGGACAACGAATCATAGCATGATCAGTACTCTTACCAATTTCACAGTAGACCACCGTTGTGCATTCGAACATCAAGTGTCCCTTGACTCCACATCGCCTACACATCTTGGTAGTAGCTATCCTTTGCACATCCATAGCACCAGTACTGGCCTTCATTATCTCCAAGTTCTCAGCCTGCACTTCCAATGTCCCAGCAGCCAAAGAGGAACCCTACAAAACTTGAGATGCCGATTGCTGTCCCAAGTCTCAGTTGTCACTATTTATTTCTCATTAATCTATAGACGTTCCCTCCTCCTTGTTGTTGTCCCTTGGCAGCCAGTTGCTTCTGTTCTGCCCCACCCCTGGTTGCAACGACGGTGGCTGATGCGCCGGTCCAGAGGTCATCTGCGGAAGTTGAGGTGCAAATTGTTGCTGGCTCGCTAACTGATTCAACAAATGTGGAGGTGTTGGTGCCTGGCGTTGCGGTTGAGCTTGTGATGGCACCCTCTGAAATTGCTGCGGCATATGACGTTGGTAATTCTGGCCTTGCCGAAATCCATCGTTCCAGCCACGGTTCCCATTGCCATTGTGCCAACCACCTTGTCCCCGTTCATAGTCCCAGACCGGATCATAGTTAGCCCAAATCACAGAGCCGTTGAAGAACCCACTATCATCGTTGTTGTTGTAGCCATACCCGCCACCGTGGCTATGTCGACCACCACGTGCGCCACCACCACCACCTGTGCGACCACCGCCACGACCAGCTCCGAATCCCCGTCCTCCAACATCACCAACATTGCCGCTGCCACCGTTCCCCACTCATGCTGCGCCCACCGTCGCCATGCCTGAAAGCACCACATGAACGTACGAGGGGAAACACAGGAGAGGGAGTGGCGGCTAGGGTTCTAGAGTTGATTGTGTCGAGGTCGTATTTCCCCAGCAGGAAATGCGGAGCCAATTTGCCACAACGACAGGTCCTACATCCCAGCCCAATCTGCACACAAGGCCCACATTGGTCCTCATCCCGAGGCCCACCTGACCCAGCGAGATTGCTAGACAGAGACGGGTCTCCTTGCCATGCGGTGAAATCGGATCACACGGAGTTTGAAATTGAACATGATCACTGATGATCCCCAATGCCGGTGTCGGTGAGGGAAGCCGCTGCAAGGTCTACAAGAGAGTGCCCCGGATGGCTGACTGTCGGCCATGCCTAGTCCTAACCGCACAGTCACCAAGTGTCATCGCCGGCGATACCCTTGGTCACGGTAGTTTCCTGGACCATGGCTTCACCGCCGTCCGCCGCACATCCGTCAGCGCTTTCAAGATCTTCCAAACCATTACAGCCTTTATGTCCGTGGAACCCAGAGTAAGAGGTTCCTCTACTTGCCGGTGAACCGACGAGTCTTGTAGCGCCATCTCTGCCTCATACAAATGTGCCCTAAAGAAGCAATGGACCGATGCATGGCGAACCAGGTCCGGCGTTAATGGTGATTGGGAAGTGACCTCCTCATTGGAGTCATCATCGTCTACCAAAGCCCAGAACTTAGACCTTGTTCCCAAGGGACGGAGGTCCGTTGTAGGGTCGGATGTCATTCGACGACTACAACCACCAACAAACTTCCATTCACCGTTCTCATGCTCCATCTCAGTTTCCTCTTCCAACTTGCTGTTAGACCACAAGATCACCGGCTCAGGTGAGTCGACCACTCACCAGTCTTGCTGACCATGGTCGAGCACGAC
This sequence comes from Miscanthus lutarioriparius, assembly GCA_904845875.1. Classification (NCBI taxonomy): domain Eukaryota; kingdom Viridiplantae; phylum Streptophyta; class Magnoliopsida; order Poales; family Poaceae; genus Miscanthus; species Miscanthus lutarioriparius. The sequence goes on from CAJGYO010000006.1 coordinate 48,350,053, forward strand.
AGATGTTGTCCGACCACACACTATGGTCCGAGGTAGGAGAAGAGAGGGAGAACAGAGCATACACACACAGCAGAGACACTAGCGTTGGCCGGAGCCCTGTATAGGAGATGGCAAATCTAAACTCTCTTTACTGAGTTGTAGTGGCAAACTATTTATACAACTCTATCCATCTAGTCCTATTACAGCTGCCATAATGCTACCGTGACTAGATAACACAGCAGGACTGACTTTTGCGCCTATCCCTGCTGTGGCTACAGTGAGGCAGGTGAGCCATTCGGCGCCTGCCTTCTACAGTGGCTATAGTACCACATCAGGGAACCTTTTCGGCGCCGCCTTCCCTTGCTGTGTGTTCACACAAGGAAGAAGTAGATCATCTCCTTCAGCTCCATGACTCGAAGACGTCCGAGCGGCTTAGTGAGGTCGTCCGCGAGTTGCCGACCAGTTTCAACAAACTCGATGATGATCTATCCTTCATCGACATAGTCCCTAAGGAAGTGGAACTTCACGTCGATGTGCTTGCTCCGGTCATGGAGAACCGAATTCTTAGGGAAGATGATCCCCTGATCCACCGTCCCCTTGATGTAGCGCAGTAGCCGCTTTGCCATAGCCCAGTGATCCTCTCTGGGATCCTCCATGAAGCGACTGACATAGCCCACGGCGAACACAATGTTCGGCCTCATGTAGACTAGGTAACACAGACCGCTGATGATGCTCTGGTAGAGTGTTGCATCCACCTTCACCGCGGTGCTGGCCTTCGTCAGCTTCAGCCGCTCCTCCATCGGAGTCACACATGGCTTGCACTCAGCCATGTCGCTCCGCTCCAACATCTTAGAGGCATACGTGCTCTAACCGAGCGTGAGTTCATCCTTCCCCTATCTCACCTCGATGCCGAGGTAGTAGGAGAGTGCGCCGAGATCGCTCATTCAAAAATGAGCCTCCATCTCGCGGTTGAAGCTGTTGATGTCCTCCACACGCATGCCGGTGACGATCAAGTCATCCACATACACGCCGACGACGAGCTCCTCCTTCCCCCGTCGCCGTGTGTAGAGCGCATGCTCGGTTGCGCACCGTTGGAACCCAAGCTCACCCAGCGTGGCGTCAAGCTTGGCGTTCCATGCTCGTGGGGCCTGCCGTAGCCCGTAGAGCGCCTTGCGCAGTCGGAACACCCTGTGCTCTGCTCCCTTGACGGTGAAACTGGGAGGTTGCCTGACGAAGACCGTCTCTACCAGCTTGTCATTGAGGAAGGATGATTTAATGTCCAAGTGATGGATGCGCCAGTCCTTTGCTGCTACCAAGGCTAGTAGCAAATGAACAAACTCCATGCGCGCTACTGGCGCAAAGACTTCCTCGAAGTTGATGCCCCCGCGTTGAACAAAGCCTCGGGCGACGAGGCGCGCCTTGTGCTTGACAATGGCGCCGAGCTCGTCCCGTTTAACCTTGTACAGCCACTTCAGGCTGATCGGACAGGATCCTGGAGGTGGATCAACGAGCTCCCATGTCTCGTTTTCCTCGATCGCCTTCATCTCCTCCAACATCGCCCGTCGCCAGTTTCCATCGTGCTCGGCCAGCGCGAACGTGGGTGGTTCCTCTGCACTAAAGAGCAGCAGCTCTTGGTCATTGAGCAGCCGACCAGCCAGGCCTAAGGGCCCTGTGCCACCGATGATGTCATCTAGCCTGTGGAACCGCACCTCCTCACCTTCGTGGAAGGAATCCATGAACTTAGTGATGTCACTTGGAGGTGAGGCGAACTCGATCGACATTGATGGAGTTCCCTGTTCCGCCAGAGTGCTTGGCATAGCACCTGGAGTGCTCAGCACCCCGGTTGTAGTGCTCGGCATTACTCCTGGACAGCTTGTCATAACTCCTGCAGTGCTCGGCACCACTGTAGGAGTGCTGAGCCTCAGTCTTGGAGTGGTCAGCACCACTGCAAGACCTCTTGGCTCTGCTACGGGAGTGCTCGACACCCGTCCTGGAGTGGTCTCCACCACTGCAGAACCTCCCAGCACCACAACTGGCATGCTCGACATCCCTCTAGGAGTGCTCGACACTCCTCCCTGAGTGCTCGGCATCCCTCCCGAAGTGCTCGGCACTCCTCCCTGAGTGCTCGGCTCTATTGCTAGAGTGCTCGGCACCCCTCCCAGAGTGCTTGACACCTCTTCCCCAGTGTCTCCACTACCATGGATGACCAAGTGCTCGACGATGAAGGTGCTGGTGAAGCCGCTAGCTTCCCATGTGCTCGGACTGTTCTAGTCCCAAGCCGCCTTCTCATCGAACACGACGTCGCGCAAGACAAGTACCTTATCTCTACATGGGTCATAGAGCCGATACGCCTTGGTACCCTCCATGTAGCCCAGGAACACCATCGGTGTGCTCCTGTCCTCTAGCTTGGTGAGGATCGGCTTTGTCTTCCTGACGTGGCCGATGTAGCCGAATGTTCGGAGGAAGGACATGCTCGGCTTGCGCCCATACCAAGCTTCGAATGGAGTCTTGCCCGTCAGGGCCTTGGTCAGAGCACGATTGAGGATGAACACTACCGTGGTCACCGCCTCACCCTAGAACCTTGTCGGCATGCCTTTGGCCTTCATCATAGATCGAGCCATGCCAACCACCGTCTGGTTCCGCCTCTCCACCATGCCATTCTGTTGTGGCAAGTACGGCGCGGTGTGGTGGCGCACCACACCCTGATTTGCACAGTACGCAACAAACTCCACCGAAGTGAATTCGCCGCCATGATCAGTCCTCAGCACGCGGAGCTTCTTGTCGCTCTCGGCCTCCGTGCAAATCTTGAACTTCTTGATTGCTGCCGCCGCTTCGTCCTTGCTCGTCAGGAGTTGCAGCCACATATAGTGACTGCAATCATCTACGAGCAGGAGGAAGTACCGCCAACCACCGTTTGTGGCTGGCGTGATCGGCCCGTAGAGGTTGTCGTGGACGAGCTCGAGAGCGTCGTTCGCGCGATACTTGGCCGCCTTTAGGAATGGCAGCCTCCTCTGCTTCCTGGACAGGCAGCTGTCACACAGCTCGCCTCCGTGCTTGATGTGGGGTAGCCCTCAGACCATCTTCTCTAGTCAACCAAGCGCGTCGAAGTTGAGATGTCTGAACCAGGCATGCCACAGCCATGGTTCCTCGGTGTGCCTTGCCGCTAGGCACACCGGCTGCTCTACCTTTAGGTCGAGCAGGTACAACCAGTTCAGGGACCTCTTCACCTTGGCAAGAAGTCACTTTTCCTAGTCCCTAATCTTGAGGACTCCATCCTTGATCAGTACCTCGCTGCCGCACTCATCCAGCTGACCAATGCCGATGATGCTTGAACACAGCTGTGGGATGTAATATACATCCGTTAGCGTGCGACGCTCCCCGTTCTAGCACCTGAAGATGATGGTGATGCACCCTTGGATTGCCACCCTTGAGCCGTCACCAAACTTCACCGTACCGGTAACATCATCGTCGAGCTCGGAGAAGGCTGCTTTGGAGCCCGTCATGTGGTTGCTGGCACCAAAGTCCAGATACCACCGCTGCTCCTGCTCGCCGCCCGCACATCCGAGGTGGACTTAGGCATGTGGTTCGTCGAGGTTGATAGCCTTCAGGGCCTTCCCAGGTCCTTTCACCGTCGTCACCTCTCCCTTCTCCTCGGCCTCGACATCGTGCAGTGCACAGAACATCGCCATTAGGATAGTGTCCTCATCACCATCATCAGCTTGCACCAGATGAGCCTCAACCTTCTTCTCCTGCTTGCGATTTGGGCACTCCCGTGCCCAATGGCCCATCTTCCCGTAGCGTCTGCAGGCATTGGGGTCGACCAGCTTCTTCTTCTCCAAAGAAGCCTTACTGCGGCGCTTGCGTTGCCACTGCGGCTAGAGGAGGCTACCCCGGAGTTCCTCCGAGCAGCCCACTCCTCCTCTGTCAGTAGTAGTTTGCCGATGTCCTTCATTGTTGTTGCCTGCTCTAGGCGCTCGTCCACCGCCCGTAGATGGCCTGTCACATCCTCAATGGTGAGGGTGGACAAGTGAAAGGTCCTAATATGGCTAGAGGGGGGGTGAATAGCCTATTTAAAAACTACAAATCAACTAGAGCAATTTGATTAGTAAGACAAATAGTGAAATGCAAACTTGCTCTAGCTCTACAAGGGTTGCAAGCCACCTATCCAACAATTCTAGTTGCAATGATCTATTTGCACACAATCTACTTGACCACTACTCACTAAGAGCTCTCACAAAAGCTACACTAAAGAGCTCCACTAGATATGTTTAAAGCACAAGGCAAGCTCTCAATTCTAATTACACTAAAGAGCTTGCTATATCTAGTTTGCGGAAATGTAAATGAGTAAGTGAGACGATTATACCGCCGGGTCGTGGAGTGAACCAATTACACGATGAATATATAGCCAATCACCGGGAGAATGCGAATGACAAGAGACAACCGATTTTTCTCCCGAGGTTCACGTGCTTGCCAACACGCTAGTCCCCGTTGTGTCGACCAACACTTGGTGGTTCGGCGGCTAAGAGGTGTTTCACAAACCTCGTCCACACGATAGGACACCGCAAGAACCGACCCACAAGTGAGGTAACTCAATGACACGAGCAATTTACTAGAGTTACCTTTTGGCACTCCACCGGGGAAGGTACAACTCCCCTCACAATCACCGAAGGCGGCCACGAACAATCACCAACTCGTTGCCGATCCTTCACCGCTGCTCCAACTGGCTCAGGTGGTGGCAACCACCAAGAGAAACAAGCGAAATCCGCAAATAAGAACACGAATACCAAGTGCCACTAGATGCAATCACTCAAGCAATGCACTTGGATTCTCTCCCAATCTCACAATGATGATGGATCAATGATGGAGATGAGTGGGAGGGCTTTGGCTAAGCTCACAAGGTTGCTATGTCAATGAAAATGTGCAAGAGACTACCCTTGAGCCGGCCATGGGGCTATAAATAGAGCCCCCATCAAATAGAGCCGTTGTACCCTTCATCAAAAACACGCCCGACCGGACGCCTCGGTCATACCGATCGGACGCTGGACCACGGCGTCCGGTCGCCGATGGACGCCACGCGTCACCAGCTTTTCAAACGCTGTTAAATCCGATTTCAACGGCTCTGGTTGACCGGACGCTCGGAAAAAGCGACCGGACGCTGAAGCCCCAGCGTCCGGTCGTTTCAATAAAGCTCCCCAAGGCATGTTTTTTCGACGACGACGTCCGTCCCACCTTGATCGGACACAGACGGCGTCCGTGCTCTCAACCCTAGCCATCGTGTCATGCTGAAATCGATGCGACCATGACGCACGCAGGGCCACATTGTCCTGCTGATTCAAATCATCCGGTCAGGGACCGACGCCAAAGATCATCATTCGATCAACTCCATTTCAACTCTTACTTCTTCACCCTTGCTCAAGTGTGCCAACCAACCAAGAGAATTTGCATCCGGCGCAATAGAAAATAGACATTTCATTTTTCCAAAGCGCCAATCCCAGATCGCAAGCTCTCATGGAGGGAGAGAGAGGGACCCAAACCCATCTCAACCCCGCAAACACCTTGTGCACATGTGTTAGCATATCTTCACAAATATTTTCAAGGGTGTTAGCACTCCACTAGATCCTAAATGCATATGCAATGAGTTAGAGCATCTAGTGGCACTTTGATAACCGTGATTTCGATCGACAGTTACACTCCTCTTAATAGTACGGCTATCTATCCTAAATGTGATCACACTCACTAAGTGTCTTGATCACTAAAACAAAATGGCTCCTATATTTTATACCTTTGCCTTGAGCCTTTTGTTTTTCTCTTTCTTCTTTTCCAAGTTCAAGCATTTGATCATCACAATGCTATCACCATTGTCATGATCTTCGTCATTGCTTCATCACTTGGAGTAGTGCTACCTATCTCATAAACATCTTGATAAACTAGGTTAGCACTTAGGGTTTCATCAATTAACCAAAACCAAACTAGAGCTTTCAATCTCCCCCTTTTTGGTAATTGATGACAACCCTTATACAAAGATATGAATTAAAGTTCATTTGAATCCATGTTGCTTGCCCAAGCTTATTTACCATGTGTAAAGGGTATAGGCAAGTTTCATGAACTCCATATGGTAGTAATTGCTCCCCCTACATATGTGCTAAGAGTTTGGATTGTATCTTGCACATATGCTTAGATAGGAAATATAGGAGTCAATTTCTACCAAATGATGCTAAGGTATAAGAGATGGACCTTTGAAGCGTGATACCAATCGGAGTGCACCAATAAACCATCCTTAGCACCATTAGTAACTAGACATACACAAAAACTAGAATACCCCATGAGATCAACATTAAAAGCAAGGGTCTAGTTTTCATAATGTGAGCATGAGTCTAGTTACTTTTAGCCTATGCATGCTAGTTTTTCATTTCATCATTCAAACCTCTAACTAGCATACACCACACAAGCATGAATGTTGAAACTTGGAATTTGTACCATGCGAGCAAATATATGAAATGTTCATTCAAATGCATCATACAAGTTTATGAGCTTGCTCCCCCTACTTGTGTGCTCAAAATTTTAATTGGTCCCTTTCCTTTAGCATATCTCTCCCCTTATGTCCAATGCTCCCCTATCACTCATATCTTTGTTTCTCTCCCCCTTTGTCAACAATTAGCACAAAAGGTGAGCTTAAATTATGGATAGGTTGGGGTGAAACCATGTGAAATAAGGATCATTTTCCCAATTTGGTTCAATCTAGATTACTTACAAAAGATATTTAACTCGGTTTGATCCAAGGACAAGCTTCTTCACACCTCCAAATAAGGGTTATCTTGTACCAAGTTGAGTTAAACACTTATAGCTCATTTTCTAAATCAAACACTAGGTTTACAAGCTCACAAACATGTCATATGCTACCACTAGATCATTTCAACCATACAAGCAATAGTGGTACCATACAAGCATCAAATTCATTTAATTTTAATGAATGAGCCTAGGACATGATAGGAATGACTAGATGCACTAAACAAGTCCTTAGCAATGGATGGATGACATGTCAATCAACTTTTACCTTGCTTTGCTCGAAGGAGAGGCATGTCATATAATGGGGGTGCATCAACACATATTGGAGAAGTCAAGTATGTTCAATTCATTCCTTAGCTTGCAAAACCTCTTCTCATCAAGTGGCTTGGTGAATATGTCGGCAAGTTGATCTTCGGTGCCCACACTCTCTATGCAAATGTCCCCTTTTTGTTGGTGATCTCTTATGAAATGATGGCGGACATCAATATGCTTTGTTCTTGAGTGTTGAACCGGGTTGTTGGTGAGCTTGACGGCACTTTCATTGTCACATAGCAATAGCACTTGCTTGAATTTGATTTCAAAGTCACTCAAAGTGGCCTTCATCCAAAGTAATTGTGCACAACAACTACCGGCCGAAATGTACTCCGCTTCGGCGGTTGAAAGTGCTACACTATTTTGCTTCTTTGATGACCAAGATACAAGTGATCTTCCCAATAGTTGACATGTGCCCGATGTGCTCTTTCTCTCAACTTTGCATCCCGCATAATCGGAATCCGAATATCCAATCAACTCAAATTTTGCTCCTTTGGGATACCATAATCCAACATGTTGTGTATGCTTTAAGTACCTCAATATTCTCTTTGTTGCCTTCAAATGACTTTCCCTTGGTGAGGCTTGAAATCTAGCACACATGCATACACTAAACATCACATCCGGTCTTGATGCGGTCACATAGAGTAGACTTCCAATCATAGACCGATACATCTTTTGATCCACCATGTTTCCACTAGCATCACTATCCAAGCTTCCACTTGACCCCATGGGTGTACTAATAGCTTTGCTATCATCCATTCCAAACTTCTTTAGCATGTCCTTTATGTACTTGCCTTGACTTACAAATGTTCCATTTTTCATTTGCTTGATTTGAAGACCAAGGAAGTAACTAAGTTCTCCAATCATAGACATCTCAAATTCATTTGCCATCATCTTTCCAAACTCTTCACAAAATTCTTGATTTGTTGATCCAAATATGATATCATCCACATAGATTTGCATGACAAACAAATCATTTCCAAGTCTCTTGGTGAAGAGAGTGGTGTCAACCTTTCCCATCTTAAATCCCTTAGAGAGTAGGAAATTCCTTAATCTCTCATACCATGCTCTAGGTGCTTGTTTCAATCCATACAAAGCCTTTCTCAACTTGAACACATGGTTGGGTTTCTTTTCATCTTCAAAACCGGGAGGTTGCTCAACATACACAAGCTCATTGATGTACCCATTGAGAAATGCACTCTTCACATCCATTTGATATAGCTTGATGTTGTGGGCACAAGCATAGGCTAACAAGATCCTAATTGCTTCCAATCTTGCAACCGGGGCATATGTTTCTCCAAAGTCAAGACCTTCAACTTGAGTGTAACCTTGAGCCACTAATCTTGCTTTGTTTCTTATTACTATCCCATCTTGATCTTGCTTGTTCCGAAAGACCCACTTTGTTCCAATCACATTATGACCTTTAGGCCTCTCAACTAGCTCCCATACTTGGTTTCTTGTGAAGTTGTTTAGCTCTTCATGCATAGCATTGACCCAATCAACATCATTCAAAGCTTCATCTATCTTCTTAGGCTCAATGGATGACACAAATGAGAAGTGCTCACAAAATGATGCCAATCTTGATCTAGTTTGCACACCTCTTGAAATATCACCAATGATAGTGTCCAATGGATGATCTCTTGCAACATTGGTTGGTTGAAGCACTTGCACTTGATTTCTAGCATTTGGTTGAGATGATGAACTAGCCACTTGTTGATCTTGCACATTGTCATCACTAGTATTTGCTTGACTTTGATCATGAGAACCACTAGCTTGCACATTTGAGTTAGAGAGCACTTGATTCTTGTTATCTTCAACATCAATCACCTCTCTAGGCCTTATATCACCAATGTCCATGTGCTTCATTGCATTGATCAATGGAGTGCCTTTCACATCATCTAGATTCTCATCTTCCTCTTGGGAACCATTTGTTTCATCAAATTCCACATCATGAACCTCCTCAAGAGTACCACTAGCCAAATTCCAAACTCTATAAGCCTTGCTAGTAGTGGAGTAACCAAGCAAGAACCCTTCATCACATTTCTTTTCAAACTTGCTCAATCTAGTGCCTTTCTTCAATATATAGCATTTACATCCAAAACCCGAAAGTATGCTATGTTGGGCTTTCTTCTCCATTTAATAGCTCATAGGGTGTCTTCTCCATCATGGGTGACAATAGAGTCGGTTGCTATAATAGCAAGCCGTGTTGATTGCTTCGCCCAAAATGAATGACTCACATTGTACTCACTCAACATTGATCTTGCCATATCAATCAAGGTTCTATTCTTTCTTTCAACTAGCCCATTTGATTGAGGAGTATACTTGGCCGAGAATTGATGTCTAATTCCAAATTCATCACACAACTCATCAATTCTAGTGTTCTTGAATTCACTACCATTGTCACTTCTAACTTTCTTGATGGTTGTTTCAAACTCATTGTGAATGCCCTTGACAAATGATTTGAATATTGCAAACACATCACTCTTGTCACCAAGAAAGAACATCCATGTGTATCTAGTGAAATCATCCACAATCACAAATCCATACTTGTTTCCACCAATGCTAGTGTATGTGGTTGGTCCAAACAAGTCCATGTGCATCAACTCAAATGCCTTAGATGTGCTCATTATGCTCTTCTTAGGATGTGTATTACTAACTTGCTTTCCGGCTTGACATGCACTACATAGCTTATCCTTCTCAAATGTGACATCTTTCAAGCCTCTAACTAAGTCATGCTTAATCAATTTGTTCAATTGTTTCATTCCAACATGACCAAGCCTTCTATGCCATAACCAACCCATGCTAGACTTAGTGATCAAACATGTTGACAATTGAGCTTCTCTAGCATTGAAATCAACTAAGTATAGATTCTCATATCTAAATCCTTTGAATATCAAGTTAGAGCCATCTACACTTATGATCTCTACATCATCTACACCAAATATGCACTTGAAACCAAGATCACACAATTGGGCTACCGACAATAGGTTGAAGTTCAAGCTCTCTACTAGTAGCACATTGGAAATGCTCAAGTCATTGGATATTGCAATCTTACCAAGTCCCTTGACTTTGCCTTTGCCATTGTCACCAAATGTGATACTATCAATCCCATTGCTCTTGCTTTCATTGATTGAATTGAACATTCTTGAATCACCGGTCATGTGTTGTGTGCACCCACTATCAAGCACCCAATGCCTTCCTCCAGCTTTATAATTTACTTACAAAAGAAGATTAATTCTTTTTAGGTACCCAAACTTGCTTGGGTCCTTGTAGGTTAGTCACCAAGGTCTTTGGTACCCAAATGGCCTTCTTCTTTGGGCCCACAATTGGTGTACCAATGAACTTAGCATTCACACCATTGACACCCTTATAAAGCATGTAATAAGAATCAAATTTAATTGAGGATACATTAGGTAGCTTGTTCTTGTTAATCTTGCAATATTGCTCTATATGCCCAACTTGCTTGCATCTATTGCAAAACCGACCATCGCCCTTCACAAAGCTAGCTTTGGGAGTGACAAAGGCCACCTTGCCTTTCTTGGGGGTATAGCCTAATCCCTCTTTGTTGAGAGAAAACCTTTGGCTACCCAAGCACTTTAGCAAGCGGGCATCTCCACCATAGGCATTGCCTAAGGCACGAGTGAGCTCATTCACCTCCTTCTTGAGGGTTTCATTTTCCACCATTAGTGATGTATCATTCATAGGTGGAGTGGTAATGGTTGTGCTACAAGAGGTGTTAGTGGGAGCAATAGCAATAGGCTTATAAGTAGATTCATTAATAAGATCACATGTTAGTCCCACATCACATGTAACTATCACTTGCTCCTCCTTGGCTTCCTCCTTCTTGACTTGCTCAATGAGAGAGGAGTGAGCCTTTTCAAGCTTAGAGTGAGCTTTGCCAAGCTTCTCATGGGCATTCACTAGCCCCTCATGAGTGGCATTGAGCTCATCAAAGGATTGCTCAAGAAATTTTACTCTCTTGCGCAATTCTTTGCACTCCTTTCTCTTCATTTCATTGCAAGCGTGCACTTGCTCACACATGTCCATGAGCTCCTCCTTGGAGTACTCCTCATCTTCATCATCACTCCTACAAGAATCACTTTCATCATCATCACTCTCATCATATTTTACCTTGGTAGGCTTAGCCATGAGGCATGTTGATGGAGTGTCGAAGATGGAGGGCTTGTCGTTGATGGCGATGCTTGCTAGTGCTTTCTTGATTGATTTCTTGCCATCATCACTAGAGTCATCACTATCCGATGAGCCATCACTATCCCAAGTGACCACATAACCTCCACCCTTCTTCTTCTTTTGAAAGGTCATCCTCTTCTCCCTCTTCTCCTTCTTTTCTTTCTTGTCCTTCTTGTGTTTGTTCTTCTCATCTTCATCATTGTCACTATTGTAAGGACAATTGGCTACTACATGATCGGGACTCTTGCAATTATAGCATCTTCTCACATATTCTTTGCTCTTGGTATGATCTCTTCTTTTTCTTGCACCATAGCCTTTCTTCTTCATGAACTTGCCCATCTTGCGCACAAAGAGAGCCATAGCTTCATCATCAATATCACTAAGATCCTCATCATCACTTGACTCTTTCTTTGACTTGCCCTTGTTCTTGTATGATGATGAGCTAGCCTTGAATGCTATGCTTTTCTTCTTCTTGTCTTCTTCTTCCTTCTTATCATCCTTGTCATCCCCCTCCCTTTCCACACGGTATGTCTCTTGGGTCATGACATCACCTAGTACTTGGTTAGGGGTAATATCCTTCAATCCTCCTCTTATGATGAGCAATCTCAACATCTCAAATCTTGGAGGTAGGCACATCAAGAATCGATGGGAGACATCATCATCCTTGATCTTTTCTCCCAAAGCCTTCAAGTCATTGACAATTACTTGTAACCGATGGAACATCTCCGGAATGCTCTCATCATCCTTCATCTTGAAACTTGTCAACTTGTCCTTGAGGATGTACAACTTGGCACTCTTCACCGCCGGTGTGCCCTCATATGTTTCCTCCAATCTCTTCCACACCTCATTTGCTCTTTCACAATCCTTGATTTGCTCAAACACCTTTGGATCAATGGCATTGTATAAGGTGTTAAGAGCCATTGTATTGCATTGCTTGTTGGACTTATCTTGGTTGGTGGGATTGTCGGGATCAATGATAGCATAATCATTCTCGGTTACATCCCATACTTGATCATTGATTGAACCAAGATACACCCTTATCTTTCTCTTCCAATAACCATAGCTTGTGCCATCAAAGAAAGGTGGTTTGCCCCCCACATGGTTGAACACAACTTGAGCCATAATATGACACCGAGGTTGTTAAGCCTTCAATCAAACGGTGACCACGGCTCCGATACCACTTGAAAGGTCCTAATATGGCTAGAGGGGGGGTGAATAGCCTATTTAAAAATCTACAAATCAACTAGAGCAATTTGATTAGTAAGACAAATAGCGAAATGCAAACTTGCTCTAGCTCTACAAGGGTTGCAAGCCACCTATCCAACAATTCTAGTTGCAATGATCTATTTGCACACAATCTACTTGACCACTACTCACTAAGAGCTCTCACAAAAGCTACACTAAAGAGCTCCACTAGATATGTTTAAAGCACAAGGCAAGCTCTCAATTCTAATTACACTAAAGAGCTTGCTATATCTAGTTTGCGGAAATGTAAATGAGTAAGTGAGACGATTATACCACCGGTCGTGGAGTGAACCAATTACGATGAATATATAGCCAATCACCGGGAGAATGCGAATGACAAGAGACAACCGATTTTTCTCCCGAGGTTCACGTGCTTGCCAACACGCTTAGTCCCCATAGTGTCGACCAACACTTGGTGGTTCGGTGGCTAAGAGGTGTTTCACAAACCTCGTCCCACACGATAGGACACCGCAAGAACCGACCCACAAGTGAGGTAACTCAATGACACGAGCAATTTACTAGAGTTACCTTTTGGCACTCCGCCGGGAAGGTACAACTCCCCACAATCACCGGCGGCCACGAACAATCACCAACTCGTGCGATCCTTCACCGCTGCTCCAACTGTCTAGGTGGTGGCAACCACCAAGAGAAACAAGCGAAATCATGGCAAAGAACACGAATACCAAGTGCCACTAGATGCAATCACTCAAGCAATGCACTTGGATTCTCTCCCAATCTCACAATGATGATGGATCAATGATGGAGATGAGTGGGAGGGCTTTGGCTAAGCTCACAAGGTTGCTATGTCAATGAAAATGTGCAAGAGACTACCCTTGAGCCGCCATGGGGCTATAAATAGAGCCCCCATCAAATAGAGCCATTGCCCCTTCACTTCAAGCAAAACACGCCTGACCGGACGCTCCGGTCATACCGATCGGACGCTGGACCACAGCGTCCGGTCGCCGATGGACGCCACGCGTCCAGCTTCAAACGCTGTTCGTCGATTTCAACGGCTACTCTGGCTGACCGGACGCTCCGGCAAAATCGACCGGACGCTGAAGCCCCAACCCCGTCCGGTCGTTTCCATAAGCTCCCAAAGGCATGTTTTTTTCGATGGACGCGTCCGTCCACATTGATCGACATGACAGGCTCGTCGGTGCTCAACCCCAGCCACTGTATCATTGAAGTCATGCGACCGACGCAGCGAGCGGTCGGCGTCCGTGCTTTCGATTCATTCGGTCCGGTCACAGAGACCGACGCCAGCATCATTTCGATCAACTCCATTTCAACTCTTACTTCTTCACCCTTGCTCAAGTGTGCCAACCACCAAGAATTTTGCATCCGGCGCAATAGAAAATAGACATTTCATTTTTCCAAAAGCGCCGAATCCCGCATCGCAAGCTCGGCGGGAGGGAGAGAGGGACCCAAACCCATCTCAACCCTGCAAACACCTTGTGCACATGTGTTAGCATATCTTCACAAATATTTTCAAGGGTGTTAGCACTCCACTAGATCCTAAATGCATATGTAATGAGTTAGAGCATCTAGTGGCACTTTGATAACCGTATTTCGATACGAGTTATACTCCTCTTAATAGTACGGCTATCTATCCTAAATGTGATCACACTCACTAAGTGTCTTGATCACTAAAACAAAATGGCTCCTATATTTTATACCTTTGCCTTGAGCCTTTTGTTTTTCTCTTTCTTCTTTTCCAAGTTCAAGCATTTGATCATCACAATGCTATCACCATTGTCATGATCTTCGTCATTGCTTCATCACTTGGAGTAGTGCTACCTATCTCATAAACATCTTGATAAACTAGGTTAGCACTTAGGGTTTCATCAATTAACCAAAACCAAACTAGAGCTTTCAACAAGTCCAGCATCGTCTCTATGGAGAGAGCGATCTGGATGTACTTTGCTGGCATAGAGTGGAGGTACTTGGAGACCGCCTCCTCTTCGTCGATGGTGACGCCATGGCTCTTCAGCTTGCTGATGAGCGTCTGCAGGCGGAGGGAGAAATCCTCCACCGTTTCAGCATCCTTGAACTTGAGGTTGGCGTACTCCTGCTTCAGAAGCTGGGCCGTCGCCTTCTTTGCGCGGTCGGAACCGACGCGCATCGCCGCAATAGCCTCCCACGCCTCCTTAGCGGAGCTCTTCGTCCTCAACAGCTCCCTGTACTCCGCCAATACAGCAGCGAGGATAGCTTCCAACGCTGACATGTCATCTTCTTCATTTTTGGTGACTTTGTCAACAGCATTCCAGAGTCATTGGGCTCTGAGCTTGACCTTCATGGTCACCGACCACTCTCGATAGTTGGTGCGAGTCAGCGTCGGCCAACTGGTGCTGCTGACCTCCCGCACCGTGCGAACAACGACCTCCTGTTGTGGCTGGGCAGCCACAGCAGTGCCACTACTGTCGCCCATCTCCGAACCGTCCGTCATTGCCAGCGGTTAGTCCGGCGATGGCGCTTGTACGGCTTTGATACCACTTGTGAGCCCATAGGATCACCGGCTCAGGTGAGTCAACCACTCACCAGTCTTGCCGACCACGGCCGAGCACGATAGATGTTGTCCGACCACACACTATGGTCCGAGGTAGGAGAAGAGAGGGAGAATAGAGCATACACACACAACAGAGACACCAGCGTTGGCCGGAGCCCTGCATAGGAGATGGCAAATCTAAACTCTCTTTACTGAGTTGTAGTGGCAAACTATTTATACAACTCTATCAATCTAGTCCTAGTACAGCTGCCATGCTGCTACAGTGACTAGATAACACAACAGGTCTGACTTCTGCGCCTGTCCCTGCTATGGCTACAGT
Source organism: Miscanthus lutarioriparius (assembly GCA_904845875.1). Taxonomy (NCBI): domain Eukaryota; kingdom Viridiplantae; phylum Streptophyta; class Magnoliopsida; order Poales; family Poaceae; genus Miscanthus; species Miscanthus lutarioriparius. The sequence goes on from CAJGYO010000006.1 coordinate 48,365,391, forward strand.
AAGGCGGGTGAGCCGTTCGGCGCCTGCCTTCTACAGCGGCTACAGTACCATAACAGGGAGCCTTTTCGGCGCCACATTGCCTTGCTGTGTGTTCACACAAGGAAGTAGTAGATTATCTAACAGTTGCCAGAAGAACTTACCTTCGTGTCGCTCAGCCGATCCGTTGATCTACAACGTGAGACCGATGGAGAGCGCGACCGCCGAGGGGGTGGTCTCTGTCGCCCTCTCTCACTCCGTCGCCCTCTCACACTCATGTTTCAGGATCTATGATGGGAGTAGATATATATTGCATTATTTGTTACTATATTAAAAAAAGAACCTAACCGCTGAAATATGAGGCAAATACCATGACATGTAGTTGTCTCACTAACTAGTTGATCAATGTTTTTTAAGAAAACTAGTTGATTACTGAACTTAATTAAATCTTAATTTAGGGAGCTGCATTTAACATCGATAATGCATGACTTGGCTAACTTAGATTTGGTTGTATTGTGGTAATCCTGTTTTGAAGATACTTAGGACAAATTTCCAATATTCAATATTATTCAAACCATATTTTAAATGCATTGACGCCTCTAGGAAGGTTAGTGGCGTCAAGAGCGTCACCGTCGCCGGCCTTAGCAGCTAATAAGGCAGGGCTTTTGCTCAGAGACCTGAACTGTCAACACACTGACGAGCGACGACAACATGAGATCCTTCAACGAAGCTTCGAAGGAGGGGATTGACGCCCAGAGCATCACCATCATTGGCTCGTCCCAGAGGCGGGCTGAGCTTTCGCCCAAAACTCATGCATGGTGCGGCTCCTTGGCAACCTGAGTTAGAGAACTGACAAGAGCCAACCCAGAAGGGTTGGGCCTAGCGCCTCACCTAGGCGAAGCCCAAGCCACACCGTCACCGACCAAACCTTGCATGTGGCCACATCCAGACGCCACCGCTGCCCGCTGCCACCAGTTGCAGGGGTAGAAAACCGTGTGGATCTAGAGCCCAACCCTTAGATCTAGCCGCTGAGAGGCCGAACCGAGCAGTCGTCGGCACTTGGCTTGCCCTAGACCGGTTGGTCAGGCGCTGTTGAGCGCACAGCCAAGCGCCTAGGCCCTCTGCGTTGTCGTCGGGTACCAGAGCCCGGCCACAACCGCGTTGGGCATGTGGGCAGCAGATCCGTTACGGAGAGGTCCGGATCTAGCCCTAGAGATCTTAGATCCGTCGCCCACACAGCTTCAACGACCTCAGGAGCCGCTGGCAAACAAAACATAGAGTGAGAGTGACTAAAAAGAGAGAGGGTAGGGACAAAGTGGCTGCGAACGCCACCTTTTTTCGGCACCGTTGTGGGCCACCGCCACCGCTTGCCGGAGCGGCAGCGGCGGCCGGAGGTAGCCTGGGGCGGTGGGCTTGCGGTGTTAGCGGGTTGCCCTAGGGACGACTCGGGGGAGGGGGTTCTCCGGTTCAAATGTGTATGTGACATTGACATACATAGGCATGACGTATTCTGTCCGCAAACTAGATCACATGAATGTCATGGCAGGACTCAGTCAACGTTGTTCTGCAGCTTTGTCCGTTGCTATTTACTGAAGATTTCAACCAACAAAATTCTTTCACAACATGCACACGAGACATCGGGTCATCGGCCATCTCATGTTCTGAACTGAACTCATGCGAATCCTCCAAAGTAGACAAAACCGCCGAGATGGAAATATTCAGCACATTTATATGGCGACCAAGATAGTCAATCCTGCCGAGCCAGACAGACACACAGACTGACCGATTCATCTTCTCTTCATAATCGAATTTTCCTTCAGTCCTGATAAAAAACTAATAAGCACACCGAGAGTTCATGTTCGTCACTCCTTTGCCCGCTACCTCTATATATATGCATGCCCTTCAATTCCTTTGCATCTCGATCCAAACAAATCACAGAGCTTCCCAGGCGCATTTGCATTTTCATTCTTCTTCAGCTTCTTCAGCAGCTGTGAATTAATGGCATCCGTGAAGGCGTACGTGCTGCTGTTCACAGCCTTCTTCTTCTCCGGGCTCATGCAGCTGTCCATGGCAGCACAGGAGAAGCCGGCGACCGTCGCAGCGACAGCGCGGGTGATTGACGCAAAGGGGATAGATCAGGCGATCGCGTACCTGCTCATGTTCGCTGCGCTATTTGTCACCTATTTAGCGCACTGATATATGATCGCTGCCTCAGTAGACAGTAGTACAGCATCATCATGAGTGGTCTGAAGCAGATGAGCCCCTTGCTGTAGCTGTAGTGCTGTTATAGGTTCTGATTCGCACGTACTAGTTCAGTTGGTTCCGATCAGTTTTCTTTCAATTTTTTTAAAAAAAGCTTACCAGCAAACTAATGACGATGTATCGAGAATTCCTTATATAAGTCAAAAGGCTGTTAATTTGTTTGGAAAAATCTCAGCAGTGTACATGACAGTTTTGCGTATTGTGCAGTGGTGTAAAGAAATGTAATTGAAACGATCATGCATTTTTACTCTAATAATACCTACAAGTGATCAGGAAAATCTAAAAATTAGTGTAAGCACATTTTAGGTGTATATGTTTGTCACAAAATTTTTAAATAATTTTAATAAAGAGGACCCTTACATCAATCTTAAAATGGATACACCTCAAACATAATTTAACATGTAACTCAAGTCAAACTTTGAAGTTTGCACATCTCAGATCAATTTGTATGCACCTCAAATAATGACACAACCTCACATTTACGCCAAGTTAAGAAAATGTGTGGTTTCAAAACTTTTAGATCAGACAATCTAATTTAAGGTTATGCAGCTAGACAAACACGCACATTAGCACCACTGTAATCCTTAAGCATATTATGACATAAAAATCGATTCTCCACTGGACATAGAGCACCCCGTGCCTCCCCGTGCCTGAACCAATATAAATCTGTGTCCCGTGCCACCCTTTTAATTCCCTGCACACAAAACACTGATTTGCATTGCTGACGAGAATTCCTCAGCAGACAACCACGTACGACTTATTCTATGCACCCATGTCCTCTCTATGGGCTGGGAGTGGTAGATGACCGCCTTGTTAGGCGTAGGTCTATGGGAATGACACACCCGTGGACATGTGTCGAAACTATGTTGTTCATGTAGAAGACTTCTGCTAAAGTTTGAGAGTTTGTGTTATGAAGTGTTAAGCAATGTATTGTAAAGATGTGTTTGGCTGGTGGGATATGAATGGATTGGATGGGATCCATGGATGGCTAGTGTTTGGTTGAAGGATTGGATTGGATTGAAAAGGGAATATTCCATGAAGATCCTAGATTTCCTGGACCCTAGAAATCTCCGGCACTACTACCTATTTCTATATTTAGGTAGCCACCTATTCTTAGAGTACCTATTTTTTGCTGTCATCTCCAACAGTACTACCTAAAACAAACTACCTATTTTATTTTCTCACAAATACATATTGCCCCTCTATGACCTTCATTTCTCCTCTACAATTTAACCAAAAGTATTCCAACCACAAGTAAAGCACATAGTTCAAACATAATTAATCAAAGTAGGATATTTCAAAGTTCAAATAAAGTACAACGACATACTTTGGTCAACCATGGATAATCAAACAAATTCACATACAACCATGTAATCAAACAAATCTAAATCTCACTACGACACACCATGACGTGCCCACAAATGCTCCATCAGATCATCACGAAGTTGCTCATGAATTATTCAGTCTTCAATCTCATTATGTATACGCAAGAACTCGCTCAAAACAAGTGGGTCGTGACGATAACCCTCTGGCCTCAACACCTCACCACCATCTTGATCATAGTCAAAATCCTCTTCCTCGTCCCCCTCTCATTTTCTATGATCATGTTGTGCAAAATAACAGCAGCGGTCATGGTATACCAAATGGTTTCCTTGTCCCACATCCTACAAGGTCCTCTCACCATGGCAAACCTAGACTGAAGAACTCCAAATGCTCTCTCTACATCCTTCCTCACAGATTCTTGTGCTTGTGTGAAGTGAATTTTTTTGTTGCCTTGTGGGTTCCGAAAACTCTTCACAAAAGTAGCCCATGAAGGATAAATGCCATCAGCTAGGTAGTATCCCATAGTGTATTTCTTGCCATTCACAAAGTACTCAACAGGAGAAGTTTCAGAAGTTAACCTTTGGAAGAGTGGTGATCGCTGCAGTACATTGACGTCGTTGAGCAAGCCCGGCAGTCCAAAAAAGGAGTGCCAAATCCACAAATCTTGAGAAGCCACGGCTTCAAGGATCATTGTAGGGCCATCAACATGTCCTTCGTAATATCCTTTCCAACCTGTAGGACAATTCTTCCACCGCCAATGCATACAATCTATGCAACCCAACATACCCGGCCATCCTCTCCTTTCATTTGAGGCCAAAAGCTTCCTTGTGTCATCATCATTTGGTGGTCTCAAGTACTGATCTCCGAAGACATCTACTACGGCTGTAACAAAATGCTTGAAGGCCTCAATCATTGTGCTTTCTGCTATTCTCACTACCTCATCCATTGAATCGGCTGGTACATCATATGCAAGCATACGGACTGAACCAACAACTTTCTGCAATGCAGTGGCACCAAGTAACCCTACAGCATTTGGCCTTTGCCTGAAATAGTCAATGTGAGCTTCGACACCTTCAACAATCCGCAAAAACAGATTTCTTGACATCCGAAACCTTCTCTTAAAAATTTCTCATTGTACACCGGTACCATCTGCAAAATAGTCGGCGACAATTCTCAAATTGCCAGCTTGTATGTCTCTGTAAACCACCTCGTGTCCATGGACTGATCCACGTCGCATCTTCTTCTTTCTCTCCTCTTCCTCATCAAATGCAATCAAGCTCAAGATAAGAGCATCATCATCGGACTCATCATCGGATTCAAAGAATTGGTTCATAATGTTATCTTCATCGTCATCAAACAAAACCATCTACAAGTGGCCATAGTTTGACATAGGAAATTATTCACAGACAGCTTGTAGTTTCGCACATATGAAATTATATTCAGACAACTTCATACCTTGTGCTCAGGAAGGATGGAAGGCAGCAAGGAGAAGGATGTCCGCTGGTGCCCTACCGCCGGTGGGAGCTGGGGTCTAATTCAAAAAGCCACAACGAACTAATTTACACATAAATTTGTAAACAGGACATGAACAGAGAGGAACAGAGGAGGAGGTGGTGGTACCGAGCTGGGGCCGGCCGCCGGTGGTAGCTGGGGTTGGTCGCCGGTGCGAGCTGGGGCCGGCGGTCAGTGGGAGCTGGGGCCGTCCACCGGAGCAGATCGGGAAGGCGGAGGAAGGCGACCTAGGGAGCAGGGCACGGGCCGGGGCAGAGGAAGGTGACCTGGGCAGGACGACGGCGGAGGAGGGCGCGGGCTGGGGCGGAGTAAGGCCGGCGACGGTGAGGGAGCTCCGGTGAGCTCACAGGGAGGCGCCGTTCATCTTTCCGGCGCTGGTGGAAGCGGACGGCGGCGACCTAGGTCTAGCGGTGCGGGGGGACAAGTCGCGCGACCTTGCGCGGGTGCGGTGAAACGGCAAACAGATGTAGGCAGTAGGAGAGAGGATTGCCAACAAAAGGAGTAGGCAAGTAGACAGTGTGTTGGAGTGGGGGTTTTTTTTTCTTCATCCACTACCAAATATAGAATAGACAGTGAGTTTAGATAGCCTGCTCAAGATGTTCTTACGGACAAGCTGCTCCACACGGACGCCCGTCCGCGCCGATTCCGCAGGCAACAAAACGGCCTTAGACAGTGTTGGGTGGGGTTTTTTCATCCACTACCAAATATATAGAAAGGGTTTAGATTGTCAATGTTCTTGGACAAGTCACGCTCGAAAAAGTTCATGCTTGGGCTAATTTCTTGTGAGCTATTATAAAAGATTGTAATTCCTTGTGAGTCACTGAAAAAGTTCGGCGGACTTCAGCGCCACTGCTATAATTTTTTTTGCCCTTCATGCTACTGTCGTTAGATTGGACTCTAACGGTGTCAAACTGCAGGTGTAAAAAGTCAAAAATACCTGCAGTTTGACACCGTTAGAGCACAATCTAATGGCAGTGGCATGGAGCGCAAAAAAAAAGTTAAAGCAGGGGCACTGAAGTCTGCCGAACTTTTTCAGTGGCTCACAAGGAATTGTGATCTTTTTTAACCTCTCCTCCGCCCCTTCCCCGACAGTCGCCTGCGACCCGTGCCCCTACTCGGCCTCTTCCCATGAGGCAAGTGAGACACCCTCTTCCCCTTCTCCCTTCCCTTCCCTAATCTTTTGCAAAAGAATGTTCATAAACATAGCACAGGTCTTACATTGTATTGATGATTTGCCTGTCAATGTGTTCATGCATGGATTTGCATAGATCTAGAATTGTAATGTGCTTATATTGTTTTCCTATGCTCAGATCTGAATTTTCCGTCAGTTTTTGTGATGGACAAGGGGACCAAGCGGTTGATCTATGTGGCTGCAGTACATATGCTGCTTTCCATGATGGCAATTGTCATTCAGTCTAGTAAAAGAAAAAGGAAGTCATCATAGACTGGGAATTACCTATGGGCCAATAGAAATAAGAGATAGAATGAGAATTGATTATTTAGAAAATAAAATATAGAAGAATGACATAACTTGTGTTAACATGCGTAGCCTCAGAAAAGATTGGGCACTATGGTGAGATGGCAACCATCTTTGGTGCTACTGTGGCCACAGGGAAGTATGCAAACGGATCAAATGAGTCACTAGCAACTGGAATTGGTGATAATGAACAGCCTAAAGATGGTGGGATGGTGATTCTGCTACTGTTGGTAATAATGGAGAAACATCTTCAGCTACCAGGCCTAGTAAAAGAGCCCGGACATCTGAAAAGGAAGATGATGGACTGATAGTAGCAATGACAAATGTTGGGGAAAGACTTGCTTGTGCCATAGAGAAGGGTGGAAAGGAAAAGGAGCTTCCTGATGAACTACAAGATGCAGTGTACAGTCTTTCTGGCTTTGATGACACTCATTTAGCATTTTATCATGAGCATTTGGTTGACCATCCAAGCAAAGCTAAAGCATTTTGTGCTCTCACATTCAGCTGCAAGCTAATTTGGGCTGCAAAGTTCATCACTGGGCACTTCCCACCTGAAAATTGAAGATAGGGTTGCTATGCATTGCTGCACACATGACTACTACTGCACTTTTTTTTGCTTGTATCCCTTAGACTGTTTCCAACAACCGCGACCCAAAATACAAGACCCATTCGTTCTTTGGGTAGCACTACAGGCAAATGATTCAATACCTATTTTTTTGTCTTCTCCAACAATAAGACCCAAAAGACAACCCTTTCTGCAAATGTGTCTTCAGGAGAGAGGATACTCAGATTTGGGTTATACCTCTTCTGGCACCTAAAATGGGTCTTCCATATAGGTACTATGTTGGAGGTTATAGGTATTGTGTTAGAGACCCATTTTGGGTTTAGGTTCCGCAATGGGTCTCCTGTTGGAGACAGCCTTAAACAATGCACTATGGGTTATTATCTATTTTGTAGCAGTTGTGTAACCCATAAATAATGCACCTCGGGTTCTTATATATTTTGTAAAAGCTAATGTGTGCATGGTAATGTGTAATGAATGTTAACCTATTTGGATATCTATCATGTGTTATGTGATATATTCTGTACCAGTGTGTATGTTTCAAGTATAAGAGGGTAACCTCAATAGTTTGGGCAAGAGGTCACCACATCAGATTGTCCACCCCCATTCATCCAACCAAATAGAAAATTGGCTCATCCCATCCAACGGATATCCTTCTAACCAAATAGAAAAATGGTTCGTCCCATCCATCCAACCAAACATGCATCATGAATATCCTTATCCCTATATCCATGGATCACTATATCCCATCCAACTTCGTCCCCGAACCAAACGCACCCTAAACTTAAGTACTTCTTTTAAATGTGATGTGAACTTGGTGTGAATCATATTGTGAAACTTAATCTTGCAATGATCCTAGATGAAGGTCAGACAAATGCATACTATATAGGTATGGTTCGATCGAGCGGGAGGTAACGCTGACACCACCATCCGATCCCTTACGCTCGTGCCGGTTGTTGCCGGTTTTTGCGCTCACCACCTTGCGTACCTCACACTGCCGCTTAGGGAACGGAGCAAGGAAGAAGAGAGGGAGGAGGGGCTAATTGCAAATTTCATGTTGGCTACTAACTCTATAGGCCACGTTAGATCTAAGAGCTAAACAAAGGGATTAGACCTGTGGTGAACCTCTTAAAAAGTTTATAGATCTGAAAATCACTTTTAGAGTTGATGAACCTAACTGGAAATCCCACATAAGTTAATGGATCTCAATACATTTAACTTCTCTAGAAACCGTTTGAAGACTAGGGTGCATCAGTCCATGCCCATGCTCAACGTTTACCTAATTTATACTTCTTGCCTTTGCAAGAGCATTGAAACAAACGGTCCTTTGCTCTGGCAAAAATATATCAAAAAAAATGAACCAACTTAGGAAAAACCAGGTGGTATTTTATTAAGAAGAAAATAACACCAAAATTAATTTAGATGAGAATTTAAAGCCACTACAAAAAATCCTTCTCTCTATGACAAAAATCCTCATGACGGGGCAAATTTTTGTCATATAATATATCATAATATGACGCAAAAGTCTGTAGCGTCATAAAATCTGGACAGCCAGAACTATTTATGATGACACTGTTTTTGTGTCACATAATGGTACCAAGTGTCGTCACAAAATGTAAGTCGTCAGGAGCTAGTTGACAGTGGCGTTTTTATGACGATACGTGCTATTTTTATGTGACGGCTGTGGAGCGTCACTGTTTGTTATTTCAAATAGGAGGTGGACCCTTGACCCCTCTCTGTTGACCAGTTTCGTTCCCTATTTCCCCAACTAAAGGCGGCAGTGGGCGGCGGGCGGCCTCTGGGCGAAGCCAGCTCCCCATCTCCCCAACTGGCGGCGCGGCGGCCTCTGGGCAGAGCACGACGGGCGACGTCTGGGTAGAGCCAGCTCCCCATCTCCCCAACTGACGGCACAACAGCATATAACATATCCATGATATTTTAGCAGCATATAGCCTGTATGTAACTTCCAATAGGTTACATGTGCATAGAATAGAATTCATAAATCAAGTTTAACATTGAAACAGAATCATTGCATACAAGGTTTTACAATTTCATAATTCAGATACAACAAAATCACTAATAGAAGTTCATGGTTCATAAATAGCTCTAGAAATGCAAAGATTAGTCATCATCACTGTCTTCTTCTGATATACTCACTTTTGTCTTGACTATGGTACTCAACGAAGGTTTCATCTTCATCTTCACCGTCTGTTTCATCACCTTGAGGTGTTTGTTGATGTCGACGGATGCTCTCGACAAGGTCTGCACTAATAGGGCTGCCTGGTTGATTATCCATGTGCAACAAATCCATATCAGGATAAATGTCTCCCATTGTACAATCTCCTAACGAAGTATTGTCCTCTTGGTATGCCTCCTAACATCTCATCTGCACTTGTTCATGGATTGTTTGTTTTTCGTCGGACTCTTCAACATCAAATATATGTCGGTGGCCAAATTCTTGTACCACTTGCCAACATGGACCTAACTTTGTATCTTCCAAGAAAAATACTTGTGAAGCTTCTGTGGCTAGAATGAAAAGATCATTCTTATACCATCAGCCTTCAATCTTAATGCTCTTGAAGTAACCATCATATTTCATCTGGTATGTCCTTCCCTCAAGATTGTACCATTGACACCGTAATAAGATAATAGATCTATCTCCTTTGCTGTTTTTAGTGTAATTCAACTTAATAATGCCTATGATTGTCACATAGAAGTCAATAGTGTCATCACTGTGAGTACCTGCAGTCTTGATGGTGGAGTTTTGTGTTTTCCTATGTGCCTCACGACCCATAGTGTGGTACCGTACCCCATTGATTATACAGGCTATGTATGATCGCACACGCCTATCCGGCCGACATGCGAGTGAGTACAGGTCTTCATCAACATTTGTTGTGCCTTCGTATTTCAATCTGGTAATCTATAGGAAAACATAGAGAATTGGTGAGTTTGAAAATTTATTGTATCATAAATGATTCAGCCAGGTTGTAAAAGTTGCACGCACATGTTTGTCGAACCATGCAGCGAATTGTGTTGACATCATTTTTTCAATATTGTTGACCTGTTGTTGTTCCAATTCTGCCCTATACATGCTGCAAAGGAAGAAATTAAATAGTTTATTATGACACTAATATTGAATAAAGGTGACAAAAATGAAATGACTGCAATTACTCACTCTTTGTATTCATCAACCTCTTCGCAATTATTTAGAACAAACCAAACCATGGAGTCATAGTCATTATCTTGGTAATGAAGTTTTGAAGAACCCAACAGGTTAATACCATGACCAAAAATAGAGAAATCATTGGGTGAGATGTTCTGTGCTCCATCTAAGTTTCTTTCAGGCCTAGTGAACTTAGTAATAATTTCACTGAAATATGTTGAGCATTGGTCATACACTCATAGGTAGTGGATGCCTCTGCAACAGATCCTTCATGTCTTGCTTTATTGCGGATGAAACGCTTAAAGGTGCCCAATCTTCTCTCAATGGGATACATCCATCCATACTGAACCGGTCCCCTAAGGAGTGCCTCGTTAGGTAAGTGTACTGCTAGGTGAACCATAACATCGAAGAATGCAGGAGGATAAATTTTCTCTAGTTTATAAAGGATAATTGCAATATCTTTCTTCATCTGGTGTAGTGCATCAACCTTTAGAGTTTTCGAGCAAAGTTGTCTAAAAAACCTACCCAATTCAGCAATTACTTCATATACATCTTTGCGCACCAAACCGCGAAGGCCAGCTGGTAAAATACGCTGCAGCAGTATATGAGAGTCATGTGTTTTTAGCTCATGCATTGTTCCTCCCTCCATATTGACACATCTTGATATATTAGAGGCATAGCCATCTGGAAATTTAACATTGCTAACAAACTACAAGAACTTCTTCTTTGCTTCTAGCGTTAGAACATAACAAGCTTTGGGCTTTGTGGACGAATTACCAGCTTCTTCCAAATCTAGTCTAGCAGCGACTACGTCCTTTGTCTTCTTTGGAGTATTAAGTAGAGTTGACAAAATATTTTCACATATGTTTTTCTCTATGTGCATAACATCTAGGTTGTACTATAGCTTCAATTTTGACTAGTATGGCAAGTCATACAAGCTAACCTTGAGATGCCATACTGGTTCTCCATTACGGCGTCGTTTTCTTGTTTTCTGCTTATCATGATTCTTGCCTAGAACATAGGAAACTTCATCCAACCTTGCCATAACCTCATCTACACTAAATTTCCTTGGTTGCTCTCTATTTTCATGGTGGCCATTGAAAGATCTATTTTTCCTCCAGGGATGGTCGTTTGGGAGGAAACGTCTATGGCCTATGAACCCAATTTTGTTTCTTAGACATTCGGAGTATGGATTCTCATTATAGTGCACACATGCGAAGTAACCCCTAGTGGTTCTGCCTAATATGGTGCCTAATGCAGGGTAGTCATTGATTCCCCACAGAATCGCTGCACGCAGACTGAAATCTTTGTCTTCATATGCATCATAAGTAGAGACACCCTCCCAAAGGGTAAGCATGTCTGCTATCAAAGGCTGCATGAACACATGGAAATCTTTGCTTGGTGATTTTTTGCCTAGAATAATTAAAGCAAGCATATAATTGGATTGGTCCATACACATCCATGGTGGAAAATTGTATGAAACCACTATCACTGGCCAGATGCTATATGAATTGGTCATCTGACCAAATGGGTTAAATCCATCAGTAGCAATGGCTAACCTCAAACTACAGCGATCATCTGCAAAAGACTTGAAAGTATCATCAAATTCTTTCCAAGCTTCTCCATCAGCAGGATGTCTCATTTCATTTTCAACTGGTACCCTCTTATCCTTGTGCCATCTTGCATACTATGCCCGCTGCTTTGAGATAAAAAGCCTTTGAAGGCATGGAATTATTGGAAAGTAACGCAGGACCTTGTGAGGAACTTTCTTTCTACCCTCCTTATTCACTTTCCATCTTGATTCACCACAAACTTGGCAATGATCATCATTTTCATGGTCCTTCCGGAATAAGGCACAATCATATTTGCACACATGAATAGCAACATAACCAAAACCAAGTTTTCAAAGTAGAGCTTTAGTTTCCTTATAGGACTTAGGGAGGCTAGGAACATTCTTCAACGATGTTGAAAGCAACTCAAGGAATGCATTGAACCTAGAATTTGTCATCCGATTGTACACTTTTATATGTAGCAATTTAATAATGAAAGTCAACCTGGACTCCTCGGTGCAACCTAGATAAAGTTCACGCTTTGCCTCTTCCATGATTTCTCGATATAAGTTACCACCGAAGCCATGGCTTGCTGCGGTGTACAAATCTTGAATCAACCCCTGAACTCCCCGTGCACTATCTTCTATGACATCTTCAGCTTGTCCTTCATCATCAAGTGGAGCCTGGTCATTTCCATCCCATGATATATCTTCAGTACCAACAACGAGTGTGCCATCATCTTGTTCAACATCATTATCTCCCTCTCCATGGTGAATCCACCTTGTATAGCACCAAGAAATACCATTGATGTGGATATCCTCCTCTACCTCATCTTGACTTTTTTCTATTTGGTTCAGGCATCGACGGCATGGGCACTTGATTTCCTCATCTGCACTAAATCTACTTCTGACATGTTCCATGAATTGTTCAACACCAGACATATAGGGATCACTAAATGGTGCACTGTTATAAATCCAACTTCTATCCATCTCGACCTGGATAGATTTAGGTGCCAAAATGTTACAAATCGAGCTTCTATTCTTCAATTCAACTATAGGCACTGCAATAACAAATCTAAAGGGGAAGAGCTATGGTTGACTCAGCTCACCTTGTACAATGGCCGACGAGGCAACAACTGCTAGCTGGGGTGGCCGGTGAGGCTGCTGGTGGGAGGAAGGGGGGGCGAGGCAGCAGGTGAAGGGCCGGTGAGGCAGCAGGTAGGGTGGCCGGCGAGGCTCCAGCAGGGGTGACCGGCGAGGGAGCTGCTAGGGTCGCCGGCGACAGGCTACCAGGTGGGGTGGACGGTGAGGCTGCAGGTGGCTTTGCCGGTGAGGCTGTTGGTAGGGGGGCTAGCGAGGCTGTAGGTGGAGTTGCCGGTGAGATGGCAGGTTGGTGGCTAGCGATAAGAGTGGCTGAGATGTGGTCGGCCAGAGCTCGCGTGGCCGACCTCTACCCTCTGTAGCTCTACTTCTTAGCCACAGCATGCTAAGTACCCCTTTGGTAATCTCAAGCCTTGACTGCCATGTGGGTCCATTGTTTGAATGACATGTGGGCCTTGCATGCTAATTAGCCTCTCTTGTAATGAATTCATTATGCAAACATCATTTCTCTTTTTAATCTATGGCAAAAAGTTGTAACTAGTATTTCTCCCACATACTTACTCCAAATGTGATGCTTTTTCCTAAAATTTTCTAAAATCATGATCTATCAATTTATTGCGTTGATTTTGGTCATATTTTCATGTGACAAAGTTTCAACAATTCAAAATTTGAATTTCAAAAAATAACAACTTTAAACCAGATTTTGAAACTCCAAATGATTTTAGCTAAAAAAGTCATTAAAATAAAAGTTGTAGAACTCATCAAGATCTATAACTTTTATTTTTGTCATTTCTTCATCCGACAAAGTTATAGTAACCTTATTCACAAATTTTATGTATCTCTATTATAGTTTATGAGATATGTAAAATTTGTGAACTATGTTACTATCACTTTGTCGGATGAACAAATGACCAAAATAAAAGATGTAGATATTGATGAGTTGTGCAACTTTTTTGTTCTTGACTTTTTCATTTGAAATTACTTAGTACCCCAAAATTTTGTTCAAAGTTCTAATATTTTGAAATTCAAAATTCAAACTATCGAAACAAAGTCATATGAAAAAATGACCAAAATCAAAGTGGTAGATCTTGATGCGTTATACAACTTTGTTTCTGACCTTTTTTCCATTTGAAATCATTTATTACCCCAAAAATGTATTTGAATTCCTAATACTACTAATACGGTCACTGACATAGCAGACCCACCGCGCCAGACCAAAATTTGGCCACTACACCTCGCAGCTCTCCCGCACTAATTCGCTCACTGACACATGGGACCCACCACGCCTCTCGCTCAAGAAGGGGAAAATTCCCCTAGTGGCCGCAGCGTGCCTTATCCTCTTGGTCGGTCAGACAAAGGGGAAAAATCTCCACTCCCCACAGACCATGGCCTCCTCCTCCCTACCCTCAACCTAGCGCTGGCACTCACCCATCACGCCACCACACCTCCGCCGATGGCCGGATCCACCCATCCCGCTACCACACCTCCGTCGGTGCCCAGAGCCACCCATCCTGCCAAGGAAAAATCCACAGAATGAATTATAATATGATGAAACCAATAGTTGATTCCATCATATTATCATATATCAGTCGATATCACAGTCATACATCGTAAGATTACAAGAATACAAGATATTACATCACTGGGGAAACACACCTATTACAGAGTTAATCTAGCGAAAGACTATCGAGTGAAGGCTCCTCCTTCATGGGCATCATCAGAGTTGGCGTAGTGCACCGTAGATTCCTTCTCTGAACCAAACTTGAGCATAGGCACGAGACCTCCTAATCTTTCTAAAGTCAGCATCTCTGAGAAGCAGGAAAATCTGCACACCGCCAGATGTGTGCAGGCCTTGGTCAGCACCGATGAGCTTTAGTGGAAAAGATAAAACAAGAGGATCTGGCGATCCTAACATTTGGCTGTGGTTTGCATCCTTAGCGCATGAGAAGTAAGTAACAGCAGTAATGTAATAATAATGTCCAGTTTTTAACACATTCCCATCCACACACATCCACATCCAGCCATATCCATCCACCAACCATCCATCCCAAACCATCTCCACACCACCACACCTTATCTTATCTCACACACTCAGGTCGACAGGCCAACTCCCTCTCGGCCTTGTCTCAATGGCCCGCAGCCCTAAGGCTCACGACCGGAAAATACCCCAACCCTAGAGGGAGAATGGAAGGACTCATCTCCTATCTAGTTTAAGCGAAACCTAGGAAAGGTCCATAGCCGACAAGTCGGCATATGTATCGATCGATCAATCATACACTCTGCAGAGGTTTTACATACCCACAAGATTAGCCATCCTCGGAGCCATGTATCTCCTAGGCAGAATTCCGATCGCTTGCTAGCCTAGAACGATGCCACCCTACCTCTCAGCCCTAGAACATCCCAAGTCTAGTCTGGGATGGCTGATACTGTGAGTCATAGACAGAGCCGGGGCCCTCCGGATGTCAAGAGCCGGGTCCACAAGGCCTCCTGAAGTCTCAGAAGGGTGTGGGGGGAAACCGCGCGCCCCGTACCTCCTTGCACACATTCGCCTAGCATAGTGGCATCACTCTACCAAGTAGTCCGACCGTCCCACACCATATAGGGCGAGTGGGATGTAAAGGATTCCCGGTGATTCTGAGTACTAGTAAGTCCTTAGGGGTGACCAAGCCAGAATGTCTTCATCAGGGTTTCCATTTACCGTGCCACCATAGCACCTCCACCCTGGGCTCCTCCCATCACAGGTTCACACCCAGGGCCACCTCCAAATACCATTTACCCGCCACAGGTATTCCATATCCAAGTGCCTAGGTAGCACCTCATGGCAAGACTCGCCCTAGGCTCATCGTTATTCCAGCTCGGTCAACACAACCCTCACTCTCCATGCACCCAAGACACACGCAGCACGCTCACACACCACCAAGTCCGGCACCCATAGACAAACCATTCCCAGGGGGTTCACCACCAGCATCACATCCCCGACATAATGTGAAGTGGAGTTAATAATAAATATAGTGGTGTAATATGCAAGCAAGCAGGCCAGTAAGCATATATAAGCGAGCGAATGCGTAAGGCAGGGTGATGTGGTAGAGTGGGTTGCATCAAGGTAATAATGGCTCAGGTAGTAGCATGTAGCAAATGATTAAATATAAAGCGCTAGTAGTTCTAGATATTATGCAATGTCTAATAGGATTCTCTAAAAGAGGGTGCTGCCATGACACCTACGATGTAGAGGTAGTAGTGGTACAATTCTCCATTCATTGGCATTCCATTAGCGGGGTCTCCTCCTCCTCTGTTGACTCCATTCCGCAGTCCTTGTCGTCGTCCACGTTCTCTTGGTCCAATCATCAGCTACTCCGCGAAGCGACACGCAAGGCAAGAGAGCACTCAACACTCGAAAAGATGACGAGACACAGGAAATCCAATAATGCCATCGAGACAATAAGAGATACACGGCTTAGCCCTCTCGGCGGTTGTCTGATTTCCTCGGGCCAAAGAAACAAGAGTGGTGGTTTGCTATGCACAAGCTTAAGTTATGGCCAAGCCGGAACAGCTGTAGGATAATTGGTTTAAGCCACCCAGGCTTATCCATAGCATCACCATGGCTCATGGTCTTTCGATTCGGGCGTCATGGAGTTGATGGGAATCGGAGGATGGGCTCAACGAAGGAAGACGACGGGGTTTGGCTCTTATAGTCTTATCCCGTAAGTCACTATTGGATACAAGAAGCAGACAAGAACGAATAACACTATTGTGACTTGGCTCCAATGTACTTCGGCTCGCCCGCTATGGTAGAAAGCGGTAGCGCAAAGAGATTGGACATCAACGGTTCCCCTCGATCCGCACGACATAACAACGTCGGGAGCCGAGAAGAGAGTCACTCAACACGGCAAAAGATGTGGGGGTTAGCTAGGCACATCCATGTCATGTTCTCAGACATATCTTCAGAAAAGATGGTTTTAGACGGTCGATCGGGTCGACACGCATGGGTTCGAGGTACGACATAGACCATAGCTTCGCTGACCCAAAGGGAATAGTCTGGTCTTTGATCCAATCGTCATGGGCAAGACGGAATCGAACAGAGCGGGCTAACGGTGCAACAAGAGCAAGAACAACTAGGGACAAGGTCTACTTCTTCCAACACTCGCGCCACGACGAAAGACGGGGTATTGGAAGGAAGCGACAAAACACCTGGTGCGCAAACCACTCGTAGGGTACCTGACTTAGGTGCACTAGCACTAAGACATCTCTCTAATTCATAGCGACGTGGTTGTCACCGCGGGAATCAAAGAAATGCGATGGTCATACCAGGTACAAGCATACGGGGGTTTGAGCATGACAGAACCAAAAGAGAAGAACATGAGATTCACCTTCCTTTGATCCACTCGCCCTAGAAGCCGACGAGAATCAAGGAATGGAATCAAGAGCGCAATAAACCCCAAACAAGCAAGGGGCTCAATCCACATCTTATTGGATTGACGAGGATTGAGAACCAAAGAGAGAAGAATGGGATCTGTACTCTTTCGACCAACTTGTCATGGAACGGACGAAGGTTGGAGAGAAGAGATACAGTCCCACGATCCAACCAACTCATAGGGCATCACGGCCGTGCAACTATTGGCACATTGCTATTCCCTTGGTTCGTAGCAGTGCGGTTGTCACCGCTTAGATCTGAAGGAATGCTATGGTCAAGGTGGTGCAATCATATAAGGTGGCTAGGATAAACACAGGTGAAAAGAGGTAGAGCCCAATGGTCATGGCGAGGGGACTCGCGGCCATGAGCTTATCCTACATGAGTTGGCATCCGTCATCTACAATCATCATATCCCGACTCGTCCACTAAGTTAGGCCATAAAAGGCTCATTGTGTGCGGGTGATATCTGCACCAATGTTTAGTCCACCATGACCAAGTCCTAGGGCCGAATCGGATTACTAATAATTGTAGTATGTCGGAGACAACAAAAGCGAGGGTATGAGTTACGCTCGCCATTATGGCCACGGTGGAGCGATCCCACAACCGAAATGGTCGAACAAGGTACGATCCCTCGACCAGTGTGAAGGCATGGTCCTCAGGCAACACAGACAACCGTCGATAAGAACCAAGCACACGATCAAAAGACAACACGACTCGACACGAATGGAGTAGCACAATTCCATAGCTCAAAGATGGATGGAGTTCCTGTATGGTAGACATATAGACATGTCGTAAGAATATAGTCCAACAAGGTAGTTACACATATACGGAAAGGTAGTAGACGGGCTTTCCAAGGTCTCAATAAAACATCAACTATGATTTGGTCACCCGAAGGTTCAGAGGGTAATGTGGCTTGCCCCAGAGGGTCACGGTTTGCATCTAGCCAACAATGGCCCACTATGGCTTGGTATGGCTTTAGTCATCCAGTCTCGTGGGGCTACGGTGGGCCGTGGTTGGCCGGTCATGGCTATAGGTGGCCAAGGGTTGGCTACGAGCATCGAGTCTTTGGCTTAGGCATATATCACGGCCGTCAGGTGCTAGGGTCCCGCGGTGGCAATCCAAAGTTAGTCTGTGAGCTGCGCGAACATGAGTGAGCGCAAGCATTGTGATGGCTTACCATTTGGATGGGTTAGAAATACTCAAGGACGGGTCCATGATGTAGGGCTTGATTTTAGAAAAATTATGAAACTGGTTTCATAATTTTAGGAGCTAAGATGAATTTTTGGTGAATTTCCAAATGTGGCCAAGAATTTCTGAAAATTAGAAAAAGGATGGAAAGGGGCAGGCTTCAGTTGGGCTGCTTCTCCCTACTGGTGGCCCTCGGCAGGGGCTCGCGCGTGGGCCACAAGGCGGAGTGGGCTGGGTTGGCTTGCTGGCCGGCCCACCCACGGGGAGGAAAAAGGGCCAGCACTTGGGCTCCTGGTGCTGCTGTCGGCCCAAGAAGAGAGGAGGCCCAAGACTTGAAGAAGAGGAGGCCGTCGGCTTTTAGCCTACTGGTGCTCGGCGGCTTGGGGCAGCGCCGGCGCACTTTTTGCCTGCACGTCGTGCATGCTAGGTGGCGGTAGGACGGGGACAGGGCAAGGACGTGGTCGCGTGGCTGCTACTCAGTCGGTATGGCATCACGCGGAGATGCGCTCACCGCGGCGGTCATGCACTACGGTCGCTACGACGTGGGGTAGCAGACCGATGTCGCGAGGCGGTGTTGCAGTGCTTCCGATGCTCGGCTCATCGTGGGTGGCGCTCCAGTGCGGCGATCGCGGGCTACGCGATGAGGAAGGGCCCCTGGACGGCGAAGGCTCGGTGACGTAGCGGTGTACACCGGCGTTCACCGTCCGCGTGGTCGAGGACGTGGCGAGGACGGGCGGCGTCGCGTGCTGGCGTGGACGCGATGAGCACGGCGACAGCGGATGCACGATGCGTGGGCGCGGCGCAAGGGTGCGGTGGGCAGAGCAGAGCTGAGTACCGCGGAGCGTGCGGAGGCGCCGGGTCATGGGTGTGTGCAAGGCTATGCCTTGGCCGCGAGGGCGGCGAGGCAAGCACGATGTGGCGTGCGTGTTTTCGTGGTCAATTGGCAACTGGCGGGCATGGCCGACGTCGATGGTCGGAACAGGCAAGCAAGGGCCGAAGAGCTAAAGGAGGGTGAGGCCTTGGGGGTCCTGGTGCTTACCGAGGTCGAGGCGGATGCTGGCGACAAGGCAGTGTCCAGTCCACTGCCATGCGTGTGCGCCACAGCAAGGATGGGGCAAGGCACAGGGCTCGTGCAAGGCCGTGCGGTGATGTGCATGCGCTTGCTGGCGTCTGGCCACGAGGCAGCCATGCGTGGCCGCGGTGGTCAGCTGGCTACGTGCACGGCGCTATGCCGCGAGGCTGTGTTCCATGGCATGAAGAGCAAGGGCGCAGGACGCTCATGGTGGTCCGACGAGGGCGAGCACGGGGAGCAGAGGGGTCAGCGGGGCTCACCGGGGGGCTTGGGGCGGTAAGATAGCGGCACAGCGACAAGGCGAGGCCGTGACGGGTCGAGGCCGCGTAGGGAGAGCCACAATGCTACTATAGTTGTACGGGCGATGTCCTCATTCCAGCGACTCCGGTGGCGGACGGCTCCAGCGTGCTCCAGTTCCTCTTCTTCCTTTTTCCCCTCTCTCTTGGCTCGGATGTTGGCGAATTGGAAGGCGCTGAGCAGCGGTGGGGTAGGAGGGGCCTAGGGCTCCACGCTCGGGGCTCTTTATAGGCTGAGCTCGGCCATGGGGCTCGATGAACAGCGGATGGAGATTGAGGGGCGATCGGAGGGCCTCTAGTGAGGCTATGCTAGGGTTCTGGGGCCGCGGCGTGATCATGGGCGCTTTGGTGCTCCCGAATTCGCAGACCATGGCTCTACATGGAGGGGACAGGGGTGGCAGGTGGTGGCGTCATCCATGGATGTGGCCGTTGCGCGCCAGGTGAGCGCGAGGCTGAACGAGGTTCCAGGCGCCACGGTTCGACGACGTGGCAGCCAATCGGTGCGTCCGCGCGGTATGTGGGCGAGGCGGACGGCAGAGAGGGCTGAGGCGCCCTGGGATTCTTCCCATGTGCTGGTGCTCTACTTCCGTTAAAGCAGAGGAGGCGAGGGGGAGACCAAGGGAGGAAGGGGATGACGAGCGGGTCCCTCCTGTTGGCGGCATAGGGCGAGGAAGGGAGAGGCAGGTGTGGGCGAGCTGGGCCACGGTTTGCTGGGCCGGCTGGCTGGCTGTGCGCACGAGCAGGCCTAGCGGGGATGTTGGGCAGGCTTGGCCCGCGATCGCCGGGGAGTGCTGGGCCAAGCAGGCCGTGCGGGTGAGGACATGAGCAGGCCGGCAAGTTGGAGAGCTGGGCCGTCCAGTGCTTGTCTTGGCCAAAAGGAGGAGTGGCGAGCTGGGCTGCGGTGCTGCTACTGTTGCTGCATGGGCCAGAAGCAGGGGGGCCATGTTGGGCTGGTGCGGTTGGTTGGACTGATCAGGCCAATATGGCCTTCACCTTTCTTTCCAATTTCCTTTACTCTTTTCCATTTCATATATTGCTTGATTAATTCCATAATCAAGTGTTTGTATGCTAAACTTAATTAGCTTTGGTGTGGGCCCACTTGGGTAATATCCAAGGGCCATTAGGGTCTATTATGGGTCTCGGAATCCAATGCCAAGGGTTGGCATCATTGGGCATTGATTTACAAGGAAGGTCGATTGACTTTATGAATTAGATCAAGGGGTTCGAATGAGGTTCAAAAGCAAGAAGATGAATTGAGAGCGAGGAAAAGGGATTCATAAGAAATTCTAGAAGAGATAAAAAGGATTTGCTACGGACTTGTGCTCTCCAACACAAAACACTAAACCAACAAAAGAACTCCGGCAACCTCCTCCAAGTAATTCTATATGCATGCAACAATTTATTTATAAATTATTCTTAGTTTGCCCTAGCATCTACATGCTTCATACATTGCAGGAATTTTTTTAAAAAAAGTTCATCTTTTTGGCTTCTCCAAAAACCCGGTTTGTTACACACACCTCCGTCGGTGCCCGGAGCTGCCCATCTCACTGCCACACCTCTGCCGGTGCCCGTAGCCACCCATCCTGCCGCCACACCTCCACCGGTGGCTGGAGCCGCCCATCTCGCCGCCACACCAATGCTGGTGCTCGGAGCCGCCCATCCCGCCGCCACACCTCCGTCGGTGCTCGAAGCCGCCCATCCTGCCACCACACCAACGCCGGAGGCCGGAGCCGCCCATCCCACCACCACACCAATGCTGGTGCCTAGATCCGCCCATCCCGCCGCCACACCAACGTCGGAGGCTAGAGCGGCCCATCCCTCCATCGACATCCCTGACTCCCTCTACTAGTTGATCTCCATGGCTCCGCGTAGAGCGCCACCTCCTCCTCCAGCTATCGTCTTCCCAGCCCTAGCCTCATCATGCTGCCGCCGCCACTTTTGTGTGCTCCTCGTAGTAGGTGATTTGCTTCCTTCACTTGTTAGCTATGGCGACTGGTTGTTATAGTGAGCTGAGATTTTCATTTTTTGCTAAACATTAGGTTAATGACTTTGAATGCATAGATTAGAACTTGATGAATTTTGCTGAGATTATAGTTCATTTCTTTCTAGTTTCTGATTTTGCCTTGTAGCTATGGTAATTAGCAATTCATAAATAGTATGTTGCATATGAATCTGCTGAAACAAAATTAATGCATTGAAATGTTCTGTTGTCTTATGAGGAGCTGGTACTTCTTGATCAAGAGTGTAGTGAGCATAAGTATTGTATTGTTCAGTATTTTCTTTTTAGGTGTGGTGTATACAGATATTGCCTTTATGAATAATACTTATGTATTGCCTCTTCTTCTTGTTGTAGAAGAGTACTGATGTTAGCTTTGTCTCTAGCATGTCAGTTTGCTTCTAGCATTTAGTAGAATAAGTTGCATTATGAAGTTCATCATTTGAAAGTGCTTTTTGACTGACTATTACACTGCTCCTTTATTTTGTTTACAATTTCTATACTGAAATGTTAGTTCTTTCTTCAACTTCTTTATAGACACTGAATCTAGTTTCTGCTCTTTCTGCTTTTCATCATAATAAGTATTAGAAGAAATGCCAAAAACAAAGTATGAGCAGGAGAGGGACGAGAATGTTAAGAAGGTTCATGATGTTTTTAAGTCTTTTGGTATTCCAGTGTTAGCATAGACTGTTAGGGATGCTATTTAAAAAGGGAAAGAGGACAAAGGGAAGAGACTAGTGTCTGACAAACTAGAATCTAACATTGAATATGATCCATCCTCTGACATTGATAACCAATCTGACAGTGATGATGATTATGATGATGACCTCAATACTAAGGTGAGATGGATTACTAGGCCAATTTACAAGTTTACATATCCGTCTATTTGAAACATATACTTCATTGTAGTTATTTAATCTATTGCCATCTTCTTAATTTATAAGATGCATGTTTCTCTTGCCAGGTAAGACCGATGGTTCCCAAAACTCGCCCTCAATAGATGAAGCAAAAGGCAGCTACAATGGTGGCTACCAACCAGCAGCCACCACGCACGCCAACCAGATTCACCAGGGCCAGTGCAGCCATGTCTTCACCTGGTGCAAACACTAGGACCACTAGAGGCCGCCCGTCACCTAGGTCAAGACAGAACTTGCCTACTAGGAACAATTTGAAAGCCAACCCTCATACAAATGCCATTTCTAGTAGCAGCCATTTGCAAGGCCATCTCACTACAAGCGCCAGTCAGACCACAGAAACTATAAACACAGTGCCTAGTTCTCCTCGATTCACTAGGACCAGTGCAGCCATGTCTTCGCCTAGTCCAAACACAGTGCCTAGTCCTCCTAGATTCACCAGGAGCAGTGCAGCCATGTCTTCACCTGGTGCAAACAGAGTGCCTAGTCCTACCAGACCCACTACTAACCTATCTTAGCAACCTACTCCCACAAACAGTGTTAACCGAACAGTTCCTGTGGACAACTCGCTAGGTGGACAAAGCTCTAGGCAAAGCAACGACATCAATGAGTTGGCTAAGCAATTTGATGCCACTAATTCAGAGGGTCAAACAACTGAAGGAGAACTAGTCCATGACTCAATTCTAGGTAAACAATATGTGTTTCCAAGCATTAGTTTCTCCATTCAATATCTACAATTGCTACTGCTATAATAAAACATTTCTATTATTATTTGCCAATGCAATGCCCCAAAAGAATGTCCACAAGAAAACCATGGGTCATGGCTTAGAGAAGATGATTAATAGAGGAAAGAAGCTGGCTATCAAGGTGGCTAAAGGGAAGAAAAGACCTAAGGTCCCACTTCAAGCCACGAAGCTGGCATCAGAATATGGTGTTGCCCTTAGAGACAACCTGCCCATCTACACATCTTGGAAAGATTACAATAATGAGCAGGGGCAGGCAAAAGTATCAAAAGTGCTTAGGAAAGTGGCGATGAGACAGCTATTTCATTCTTCCAAATATTTTCATGCATTACAATACTCCCATGTGAAAATTGTGTCTAATAATTCATTTGTGTGGCTTTAGTCAAGGTTGGATGTGGATGTTAGGAATGAGGGACCAAGCAAAGCTGCATGCACTGATATCATTAAGAGGGGAGTAAAGTAGTAGAGGTATCACCTTAAAAGGAAGTACTTCGATGACTCACTGACAATAGAACAACTGTTGGCCAAAGAACCTCCACCTAAAATGAAGAAAGAGGAATGGATCTAGCTGGTTGAGTACTGGTGTGACCCAAAGAATCAGGTCCATGCCTGCATTATCTGCTTTTGTTAATATGCAATGCAAACTGTGCATGTGAATGAAACCTCTGTATTGCATTTGTGGTGTAGGATAAATGTGCTAAGAATAAAG
This sequence comes from Miscanthus lutarioriparius, assembly GCA_904845875.1. Lineage (NCBI taxonomy): Eukaryota > Viridiplantae > Streptophyta > Magnoliopsida > Poales > Poaceae > Miscanthus > Miscanthus lutarioriparius. The sequence goes on from CAJGYO010000006.1 coordinate 48,389,645, forward strand.
TAAATCGAGGCCAAGTGTAGCTTCACCAAAGGACTAGATCTAGGTCCTATATTTCCCATCAATACAGCCTGGTACGGATACTATTGCTTTCTATGTATTCTAATTATAAGGAACTATGTGCCATTAATTAGTTCTTGCACTGAAATGTGAAATGTTATGGAGACAAACCTGATTGCCTGATGTTTGGTTGGATCAAATCTGTCCAGGTTGCATTGATGCATGTTTCTATGTTGTTTTTCTTGATCTATCTAGGTTGCATTGATGCACAATTTTTTTATGTTGATGGCCAACTAGGAATCAAATACATGTGAATGTTGATTGTCAAAGCATAGTAGTAATTAGTTGACTATGCCAGTGATTGCATTTGTTGTTGGCATAAAAAATCTGGAGGTCGATACTTGTATGATCTGTAGTGCATACATATTTTGGTATCTTGCTGTTGACATGTAAAAATAATTTATGGCAAATCTTATATCCCATGTTTGTCTAGCCCCCTCTTTACCTTCACGGATATCATTGTAATCCAAATTTTTTGCATGTTGTAGAGGCCTAAGTACAACAACATGGATCCAAATCCTGTTGATTTCTTTGGGGAATGTATGAATAGTCCGCAAAATGGTCATACTCCTCTTGCAAATGAGATATATATAAGGTAGATATTTATTGGATACATGTACTGTACTCAAGTAAATGCCTGGTTGAACACTGTTGTATGGCCTTGTTAAGTGAATTCATTCTATGTAGGAACATATTGTTGTAGAGAAGGAAAGAGAACCAGAAGATGGAGAAGCACAAAAGAGTCCCTCAAAGATTGTTGTTGACAGTCTGAGCTAGATCAACCGTTTATCCACCTTCCTTCCAAACATTGGTGTCGCTCGAGTGTCAAAGACTGCCCTGTCTACATCGACAGCCGTAGAAGCATGCCTACAAGCTCAGTTTGAGGCAACACTCCAAGCAGAAAGAGAGAAAGCTGCTAGGAAGCAGGAACATTTGGAAGCACAGCTTCTTGCTCAGCAGGCCTCACTTGAAGCCAACCAAGCAGCGCTTGAAGAAAACCAAAATTTGTTGCGCCAAACCTAAGAAGAAGTGAAGGGGATGCATACCAAGTTTGAAGAGACTAATGCACTGCTGCGAGCTATGCTGAAACTTCAGAAAGATTGTGGTAGGTCTAAATGCAGTTTCCATTGATGATGCCTTTGCCTAAGCTTTTGCTACCTTGCTAGAACACCAAACTTTCTCTATTGCAACTTTGTGCACTGTGTTGTTAGAACCTATGTGCAATCTGTTTGTATGTTTGAACCTGTGTGGTGGAACCGTTTGAACCTGTGTGGTGGAACCTGGAACTATGGGATGTTTGAACCTGCAAGCACTATCTTATGCTCTAGAATGTATGTCTATGATGGCTTGGCTGAATTGTGTACGATTTATGAGCTGTGATGAGAATGTTGTGGATGATGGCTTGGCTGATATGTGTATGCTTTTATGAGCTGTGATGAAAGATCTGTGTGACATTCATCATTGAATTAGCACATATGGCTGCTACGTTCGTCATCGAATGAAAGGAAAATTTATGGCATCCTACAATTGTCTAAAGATGTCTCAAACTACTATACATAACAAGACAATCAAAATGTCACAAAATCTGAACACTTATATATGACGTTACCGTGCCGTCACAATAACTAGTCTAAATCAGGGCTCCTAACGTACAATTTGTGGCGGTTCATGTATTAGGTGACGAGTTGACCAACCAATATGTGACAGCTATAGTCATCATTAAATGACAATAATATATGACAACACAACAAAACTATCACAAAAGGTCATCACATTTTATGACGATTTTCCATATTATCGTCACAAGGTACTTTTTGTGACGGTCGTTATATGATGACCGGCATGACGCTGCTTTTTCATCATATGATTCTTTTTATGACAAATCCTATATTTACCATGATATTTTCAGTTTGTCATACAAACCCAAATTTTTTGTAGTGAGCTAAATGGTTTTGGCAACCTCAAACAACTCATCTTCCTTCCCGTTAAAGTATTGTAACACATGACAAGGCTACAGTAATTAACCATCGAATCCCCTAGTATATGGTATCCATATATATTACCTACAAATATATTAACACATCACCCATGAACCAGATCGCATGGCCTGCAGGGGCCGGTCAATGTTGTCATGCATTTTTCTAGCGTTGCCACTCCCTAAAGGTTTCTGCTAGGTACCACTACCCCAGATCTGGACATCACTGTCGGTTCAAAAACCCCCTTCACTGCCGGATTTTGAACCGACAGTGGCATACCGACAGTGATGGGGGGTTGACATCACTATCGGTTCTTAAAAACCGACACTGATCTACAGGCAACAGTGTCGGTTCCTGGCTCCACCCGATAGTGTCTAGTTGAACAACACTACCGGTTTGTAGTCCCAATCAATAGTGATCATTGCTTCAAGGGTGTTGGTTCTTGGCTCAAGCCAACAGTGTTGAGCAAGCCTACACTGTCGGTTCATGGCTCAAGCCGGCAGTGTTGAGCAAGCCAACACTATCGGTTCATGGCTCAAGCCGGTAGTGTTGAGCAAGACAACACTGTCGGTTCATGGCTCAAGCCGGCAGTGTTGAGCAAGACAACATTGTCGGTTTGTTGATAACCGGCAGTGATGGTTATGACAACACTGCCGGTTCGTTGCTAACCGGCAGTGATGGCCCATTCGCATTTTATTGTTTTATAATTGATTTTAATTTATATTTTTTTGTGGAATCGGGTTTCGCTTTATATACTTTACGTAGACGACAGATCCATCAATATTAAACATTACAAATATTACGGTTACAGTTAATGTTCTTATCCAGATCTCGATCCCTCAAAATAAAAAAGAAATTTTCTCGGACTTCACAGATTGTGCAATGCTTCTCGGACTTCTTACAATAATCTGGCGAGCTGCTCTAGGCCATGCTGGTCCTTGTACTTCACGGATTGTGCAATGAAAAATACTCCATCTTTTTCCAATACCTCGGCTAAGATGAATTTTGTGAGCTCCGATTGTAGTGCGATGATCTCCATGTCTAACAGCCTTTGGTGGTTATATTTCTTGCGCTGTCGTTCAAAAAAGATAATATCCAAAGAGGAACAGTAAATCATTTTGTTGAGTTATTAATAGACATAAATGAAATGGGGATTATACACACCAACTTATCGGCTTCTTCTGATTTCCCGCCGATGTAGCGAAGCATTGCCCACATTACATAAAACCCGCATTCATTGTTTCCCGCCGGCTGTGATAGGTACTTCCCCTCCATTTTGACAACCTTGAGTGGGACCTATGTCCCACTGATATGTCTTCTTCGGACACTGAGAAACATTAAAGGGAGAAACATTAGAAAGCGATATGTGTGATTAGAAAATAATACGTTATTAGGATCGCTTACTAATTCAGCACTGCCACCAGTGCATCCAGATGATGAAATGGTTTTTTCTTTGAGTCCCACACCTCGATCAGATTTTTGGCAAGATTGACACAAATGAAGATGAAATGGTTGCTGCAATCATAGAATCCTAATTATCGAATAATCTTAATGAAAAAAGAAGCATAAAATTAAAAGCCGAGAACACATACTCGCAGTTGTAGGCTAGAAGTATGTGGGTTTTCTTCTTCATCGTGAATTTATCGAAAATGGCAATCAATCTCTATTTCAGGTCTTTCACATCACATCCATGGAGGCCTAGACATGTCCTCTCATTGACTCGCAAGGGTTCCAAGAAGTCTATGTAATCCCATTTGCTTTTTAGAATGCAAAATTTTGCTATACACCTACATAAAATCATGGGAAGTGCTCAAAAGTTAACAATTTGTGTCTCGAGAGAGTAGTTAATTGTAATATCATGTGTGTAGGGTACTTACATAGTCCACATCGTCAACATTTGAACATCGAGAGAGCGTTTTTGGTATAGCTGGAACAAGCACTCCCACTCGACATCGAACTTCTCTTCTTCAGGATAATGGAAAACATGTGGCGAACAGATAATAACCTCAAAACCAAAGTCATCCATCTCTGTTGCTTGAGCCATGTAATATTCATGTAACTGGCGCATATATGTTGTCAATTTTTATACTCATGATTAGGAACCAAAAGATTGCCCTTTTCATACTTCATTGCCGGTGTTCCCGTCCCTTGTACATCATAATAGATGTTTGCGGCCTCTTCCATGGTTAATCCTGGGTTGTCTTTGACGTACTTCTGTATGTTCCTTAAATCTTTATTGTGTATTTCTTCGTCTCTTATTGTAGTGTATTTATTCTATATTTGCCTTTCGAATTCGGACTTCAACAAAAACGAAGGCAGGGAGGCACAGAGATTGAAGAAACAAACACAATCTTCCTTCGAGATGTGTGCTGTAAATTTTTCTTTCATCAAGGTGGTAATGCTGTCACTGAACGGCCTTTTTTCTGTTGGTCCACTTTGGGAGCATTAGCGACCGAATCCAAGGACCTTTTCTGCGACTGTGATGATGTCCTTGATCTTGTTTTGGGCTGAGGTGGTGGAGGAGGAGGAGGATGACGACGAGAATTCTGTTTTTCCCGCCGCTGATGAAGATGGTGGAGGAGGAGGAGTCTCTTTTCTTGGGGCTGATGAAGATGGAGTCGGACGAGGAGGAATAGGAGACCTCTGTCTTCTCGGGGGTGATGGCTCCGGATGAGGAGGGGAGTGATCTCTATTGGGAGATGGTGAGTGATCATCATGGGTGGGCGAAGACTCACAGTCGTCCTCATCATCAGAGGACAATTGGTGGTCAAGCTTAATGAAGTGCTTGTGCTAGGCCACTTGAGAGCCCTTATTTTGACCAAGTTTTAGCATGTCTTCCGCTACGGGGTACTCAATGGGTATCTTGTTATACTTCTTATCAAGTATTCTATCAATGGTGATGTGAGCGTACTCCTGTGGAATTGGGCGGCCATTAATTGTCCCATCTCCCATAGGCCAGGCCTGACTGAGCGCCACATTGTCCTTTGTCCATTCCTAACAGATGTACAACTTGACATTGACGGGTTCAGTGATGCCGTCCACCGAATGAGGCAAATTCACCTCTTCTTCGTCGAGCGGGGTCGATCCGCAGCTGTTGCAACCCCTAAACTGTGGGCTAAAGGCAGTAGGAGTAGGGTTTTGTGGTACTCCTGACCCCTTAGACAGCAAAATTTGCTCGACTCGCTTCAACAGTCGCCTCAATCCATGCTTCCATTTTGTCTTCTATCTCTTTTAGTCGCCTCAAATACTCTGCCTCATGTTCTGCTCTACCCCTCGAGTGGCTCCGGTAAGTGTTAGATTCTTGGGGGAATTCTAGTTTCCAAGGAACAACACCGGTTCCTCTAGTGCGACTAGGGTGCTCCTTGGTTCCGAGTGCTTGGGTGAGCATGTCTTTCTCCCTATTAGAAGTGCGAGTCCCTTGCCTCACCTCCTAAGTTACCTAGGAGATCCTCTGGATGAGTTCGCTCATGGGTTGATTTGTGGAGCTAAAGCTCCTGTCCTCTGCGTTCCGTACATTCCTCACCATACAGTATAATACCGATCTGGTCTCCCAATCGGTGGTCTCAACTTGAACGCCTTCCTCAACAAGGCGAGCCATCTTTTGAAGTTCTACTTCAAATTCTGGCATCTTTTTGGCATAGCCACGAGAGCCGAGATGATGAGAATTTGTTGCTTTATGCATGTTCTCCTTATTCTTCCTGCTCAGTGCTAAGTACTCCTCGAATAACCTGTATTCCTTAAAATCCTACCAGAAGTCCTTCTGCTTGCTAAACTATCCACCATCGAAATCTGGCTCTTTATTTTGGAGGACAAAATTCTTGTACAATGTCCCCTTGAAATTCTTAAAGCATGTCCCCATGATTTCTTTTGCTTTTTTCTTGACTAACTCCCTATCATACTCAGTTGGGAAAGTGAAATACTCTGGGATCTTAACATCCCATATGTAATTCTTCTCACTTTTAGGAACCCTCCACGGTCATCATCTTTCCCAATCCACTTCCTATACCTAATCGGGATGAAGTCCCTAACAAGTAACCCGAGGATAGTCTTGTATTTGGTCAAAGCTATAGGAGGTGAGAGTGGATCCCCGAATTCATCGAACTCAATAATGTGCTAGTGTGCATTCCTACCAACAGGAATATTTGACATGCCTCGCTTGGATCTAGCCTTCCTACTACTCGAACCCTCTGGCTCCTCGGCCGGCAGAGGCTCCTGCTAGAGACACCAAGTAAGCTATGACCCTCTCAATTGATTAGCGTGTGTGGCTACATAGTCACATGATACCAAAGTTACCTAGCCATCTTGGTCATTTTGACCCAGATCGAGCAGGCCGGATGGGGTCCATGGCTGCTCGTTCTCACCAACTTGATTGACACCGTCACCATTTGTCGGATCATGTGACTCTCCTGTCCCAGTGATATCAGCCGCTTCTTGTTGCCGATCTGTTCTTTGGCAATGGGGTAACAGGCGACGATGAGTCATGGCTGTGACACGATCATGGTTAGTTTTGGCCACGGACAACTACTAATAGCATATGTTCATATATATATATATAATATGTTTAATGCAAAGTCTAATAATAAGTCCACATACAACAAAGTCAAATAATAGCATATGTTCACCTAAAACAAATGCATTGTTTGATTGACCACATACAACAAAGTCCACCTACTATTCTATGAAACTAAGCCTACATCAACTTCCAAATAAGAAAAGCGATGACCATAGCCATAAATAAAAGCATGACATCTTTCCAAGACAAAGGAGCAATTCTCCTAATCTTCACATCTTCGGCGGGTGGCTTCTCTTCGATCCCCAGTGCCAGCGGATGGCCATGGTTTGCATTCATTGGACCATAGTAGGCCGGTTGCCCATGGTTTGCAAGGTAGGCCGGATGACTATAGTAGGCCCTCAAAGCTTAAGCTTCTGTGTTGTATTTTTTGTGCAAATTACTAGGGTAGCGATTGACTACATAGCAATCATCCTAGGTTCGATAAATCCCAGGCATGTGACCAACATGCACTACATACCATACCATGGTTGCCTATACATTTAAGTAAATTAGGTTGTCATTCAAACATGATGTATTCTTATAAAATTTAATATATTTATGAATAACACACAACCATTGCATAGATAGGAGTGTTTGGAAAATAGCTATTCACGTGCCTTAGTAATAGTTGTTAGATGTAGGAAAGATATAAAGAATATTTTTTATTCGTTAAAAACCAAATGATGATTTAGAGAGCCAGTTTAAGACTTTTGGATATACTCCTAGAGATATCTCAGAGTCTTTAGTCTCACTATAAATCCCCCAACCATCGGCGCGAGGTTCTTTTACAAGTATCAGTGCAGGTAAGCATCTTTCCAAATTAGTGATACTTTGATCTGAATCTTACATGGTTGGTAGGGGCAAATATGCATCTCATACTATCCCAGGAAAGTGACATGCAAAAACTCATAATAAGATAGGATTGTTGGAAAATATTCCTAGTTTAATGCACAAGGCTACATAACTATGTATTACTTGTAATCTTGCATAAGTTAATAATTATGCATCTTTATGCTGATAGCATGGAGAATTCCATGACAAGTTTGGACATATATTAGTTCTATAGGTCTAAAATATATATACTCCATCCTCACATCCAAAAACATTGAGCATCGGTGGCACTATAGACTAGACATTCATGATCAAACTGTATGCTAGCATTGCAATAAAGTAGCAGTAACATAAATTATGGCAAGTAAATTATCATATCAAACAATAAGTTGTAGTACTTGGTAAATGAAAAGCCTCTACTAATTCAAGTAAGCAGCTGTGGGACATTTCATCAGACACGTAGCGGGCAGTGAGCCACACACTCACAGTGGGGGTGGGAAAGCAGCTATCCGCGCGCTCCTGAAGGCCTCGGAGGTGGGATGGACGGCGCGGTGCTCCGGATGGCACGGTGCTCTGGCTTGGCATGGATGGCATGGTGCTCTGGCTTGGGGCGGTGGACGGCGTGGCATGGTGCTTCGGCTTGGCACGGACGGCGCGGTGCTCTCGACTTGGAAGGACTCGGCGGTGGGACGGACGGTGCGGTGCTCCGGCTTGGCACGGACGGCGTGGTGCTCTGACTTCGGGCGGTGGATGGCGTTGGCGTGGTGCTCCGGCTTGGCACGGACGGCACGGTGCTCTGGCTTGAGGCGATGGACGGCGTGGGCTGTGGGCTGGGCTCCTTCGAGTATTACGAGCAGGGACTACAAACTGGTTGGAGACTAGTGGCACCGAGGAGCTATGGATCCCTCAGTACTCGTAGTAGCTCGGAAGAGAATGGCCGCCCCAATGTCCTTCTATCGGAAGTCTAGACATCTATATTTATATTTATATTTAGCTGGTGTTTAAATTCAGAGAGTAAAGTTTAGAAATGATACGTCAACATATTTGATGAATTGGCAGAGTATTAATGAGGAGGAGAGAGGAGATGAGAGTTTCATCAGGATCAAACATCCTTCACGGTTATGTGCATAATGATTACATAGTTAACAATAATCTAACTATCTTTAGGTGCATCAACAATGAGGGCCTCATTGTGATCAAGCTGTACGTAAGCAGGTTCGTAACCCTCTTGAATGATAAGTAGGGGTACGTTCACCCCGAATGGAGGCATTTCCTGATAGCCCCTGTAGTCTTCATCATCCGTCACTCCATCAACACCGACAATCTTCCTTTTCCCTTCTAGGACTACTTTTAGCATTCCTTTTGTCTTGTTGTCCCTTGCATAGAAGACTTGCATAACATCTCTTGCAAGGACGAAGGGGTCGTCTCTGTATGCGGTCTTAGTGAGATCAACGGTAGTGAACCCTTCCCTGTCAGTGTTGATTTCCTTGAGCCAGACCCACTGGCAGTGAAAAAGAGCTGCCTTCAATGGACCATAGGCTAGCTCCCATATCTCCTCTATGAAACCATAGTATGTCACCTACACGTTGCCGTTTTCGTCATGAGCATCAAAACGAACACCACAATTTTGGTATGTGCTCTTTCCATCTTCCTTTTTTGTGTAAAATGTGAATCCATTGATCTCATACCCTTGGTACTTAAGATATGAACTCGAAGGTCCCTTGGCTAAGGCATCCAGTTGATTACCCAACTTTATTCCAAGCAAGCGATGTCGCAACCAGTTGACAAATTCCTCCTTATGTTTTTTATCTAGCTAAGCCTGTGACCTGCTTGGATACAGAGTTTGCAGCGATTGCCTATGCTCATCAATGTATGGCATCACACCCTCGGCTTGCTGGAGAATAGCAAACTATGCATGTCTGAAAGAAACAGGGTCGTCTACTATAATAGATTTCTCCCCAATCGTTCCTTTGCCATGTAGTCTTCCCTCGTGATGAGATTCTAGAACTCCAACCCTTTTGATGTCCAGATAATATGTGCAGAACTCAATGGCCTCCTCCGTTGACCATCCTTCAACCATGTCCCCTTCTGGCCTGAATCTATTCCTAACATACCTCCTGAAAACTTTCATCAATCTTTCGGCTACATCTGATGCAGGTACATTGGGCCAAGGGCTCTAATTTGGTCAACAAGATGAATGAGCAGATGCAATGAGGTATCAAAGTAAGTCGGTGGAAAATGCATCTCAAGCCTAATGAGAGTTTTGGCTATGTCTCACTGCAGCTGCTCTAGCGTGGACACATCAATGACCTTTTTTGAGATCACTTTGAAGAACAAGCAAAGCTTTATGATTGGGGCGTGGACCTATAGGGGGAGGATACCACCTTGAGGCAATAGAGGCAGCATTTGAGTCATAATGGCATAATAGTCATGGGCCTTCATAGGGCCATAGTTGAACTTGAGTTCTCTCATGTTCACTAGCCTCTTGAGTTACACTGATAGCCCTATCGGGACTTTGAGTTCATTGAAGAAAGAAATAAGCGCACGCTTTTCTTCCTTCTTCAATGTTCATGACGTAACTGGAAGTTTGAACTAGCCATTCTCTAGCTCCACGGGATGCATCTCCTTCTTGATTCCCAAGTGTTGCATGTCCAGGCATGTGGCTGGTGAATCCTTCGATGTCCCCCGGTGTCCATCAAGGTGTTAAGAGTGTTAGCGCACACGTTTTTAGTGATGTACATGGGATCAAGACAGTGGCATACACTCAGAAATGGCCACTAAGGTAGTTTCTAGAATACAAATTTTTTCTTCCAAACGCTCCCATCAAGTGCTGCTACTGCATTGTCCCCCTTCCCAAGGACAACCTCCAGTTTGTTGACTTCTCGAAGTATCGCAGGCCCGTCTCGATATTTTGGAGCTAAGCATTTCTTAATAGTACCGTTGAAATCTTTTCTGTTCCTACGGTAAGGTTGATCCTTAGGTAAGAATCTACGGTGTCCCATATAAACTATCTTTGAGTTTTTTGGCACATTTACCGCATCGGTGTCGTCCAAGCACTCGACACATCCAATATAGCATTTTGTCTTCTCTCCGGACAACAACCCTTGACCTAGCAGGTCGGTGATTGTAGCGACAAGTACTCCCTTGATCATGACATGTTCCTTTTTATACTCGTCCCAAACATCCGGCACACCCTTTTCAAACATCTCCACTAGTTCATCGATCCTTTGGTTCGAAACACATCGATGTCATTTCCGAGTTGTCTTGGCCCTTGGATCAATAGTGGCATTTGGATGTCGATCGCTTCATCTGAGACCGAGGGGGAAGGTTGTATATCTGAGCATCAACGGCGGTGCTATGATTGCTTCTAACACAGTTGAAAGGATTCATCATGCTCGTGCTCAAAAGCAAACCAAAGGTGCCTTACCTCTCCACCGATGTCCTTATAGAACATACTATTGAGAGTCCTCCGGTCATGCCCATCGGTGGGTGCCCTCATCATTGTATCTTTCTTATGCTCTTAGCCATGCCAGGTATAACTTGGTGACTTTGCACATGCAAACAGCCTATGCACCCAGGGAGCTATAGGGAAATACTAAACGACCTTCATGGGACCTCCTCTGGTCTTGGTACCCTCATCTGATGGCCCTTCCTTATACCATGGAGCTTCACACTTGGGGCACTTATCCAAGTCTTTGTATTTTTCTCCATGGTATAATATGCAATCATTGGCACACGCGTGGATTTTTTCAACCTTGAGGCCGATGGGGCAGATCATTTCCTTGGCCAAGTATGCTTTTCTAGCAACTTGTTTTTTTCTAGGAGCATTTTCCTTATTATACCTAACAACTGATCGAAGCCTTTATCACTCAAACCGTTTGTTGATTTGAACTCTAATAGCATGATGTCGGCTTCTAGTTTGCTCAGTGGGCAATCCCTATACAATAAGGCAAAACACCATTGTATAAGAATTGTCTAATGAGCAAATTGGAAGCCGACATCATGCTGTTAGAGTTCAAATCAACAAACGGATTGAGTGATAAAGGCTTTGATTAGTTGTTAGGTATAATAAGGAAAATGCTCCCAAAAAAAATAAGTTGCTAGAAAAGACATACCTGGCCAAGCAAATGATCTGCCCCATCGACCTCGAGGTTGAAAAATCCATGCGTGTTCCAAAGATTTCATATTGTACCGTGGAGATGAATACAAAGACTTGGATGCGTGCCCAAGTGTGAAGGTCCACGGTATAAGGAAGGGCCATCAAATGAGGGTACTAAGACCAGAGGAGGTCCCGTGAAGGTTGTTTGGTATTTCCCTATAGCTCCCCGGGTGCATAGGCTGTTTGCATGTGCAAAGTCAGCCAAGCTGTTGCGCTGGTATGATGAAGAGCGTAAGAAAGATACAATGATGAGGCACCCCGCTGATGGGAAGGACTAGAGGACAGTCAATATTGTGTTCTATAAGAACATCGGTGGAGAGGTAAGGCACCTTTGGTTTGGTCTGAGCACATATTGGATGAATCCTTTTGACTAGGTTAGAAGCAATCATAGCACCTAGCTAGTGACACTCTGTATATACAACCTTCCACCTTGGCTCTGTATGAAGCGATCGTACATCTAGATGCCACTACTGACCCAAAGGCCAAGACAACCTGGGAATGACATCAATGTGTTTCTGGAACCCATGATCGATGAACTAGTGGATATGTTTGAAAGGGGTGTGAAGGATGTTTGGGACAAGTACAAAAAGGAACATGTCACGATCAAGGTAGTACTTATTGCTACAATGACCAACCTATCAGGTCGAGGTTGCTTGTCCGGAGAGAAGACAAAAGGCTATACTAGATGTGTCGAGTGCTTGGACGACACCGATGCGGTACATCTGCCAAAGAACTCAAAGATAGTTTATATGGGACACCAAAGGATCACCCTTACCATAGGAATGGAAAAGATTTTGATGGGACTATTGAGAAACACTTACCTCCAAAATATCAAGACGGGCATGCGATACTTTGAGAAGTCAACAAACTGGAGGTTGTCCTTAGGAAGGGGCACAATGTAGTAGCAGCGCCTGATGTGAGCGTATGGAAGAAAAAATTGACTTTCTAGAAACTACCTTACTGGCTAGTATTGAGTGTACGCCACTGTCTTGATCCCATGCATATTACTAAAAAATGTCTGCGGTAACACGCTTAACACCTTGATGGACACCGGGGGGACATCAAAGGATTCACTAGCCACACGCCTGGACATGCAACACCTAGGAATCAGGAAGGAGCTGCATCCCGTGGCGCTAGAGGATGGCTAGTTCAAACTTCCAGTTGCGTCATGGACCTTGAAGAAGGAAGAAAACCGTGCGCTTATTTCTTTCTTCAATGAACTCAAAGTCCCGATGGGCTACTGTGCGAACCCAAAGAGGCTAGTGAACATGAGGGAACTCAAGTTCAACTATGGTTGTATGAAGGCCCATGACTATCATGTCATTATGACTTAGCTGCTCCCTATTGCTCTGCGTGGTATCCTCCCCCCAAAGGTCGGTGCCCCAATCATAAAGTTGTGCTCGTTCTTCAACGTGATCTCAAAAAAGGTCATTTATGTCTCCACATTGGACCAGCTGTAGCGAGACATAGCCAAAACTCTCATTAGGCTTGAGATACATTTCCCGTCGACTTACTTTGATATCTTAGTGCATCTGCTTGTTCATCTTATTGACCAAATTAGAGTCCTTGGCCCAATGTACCAGTATGAGATGTTTCGTTTCGAAAGGTTGATGAAAGTTTTTAGGAGGTATGTTAGGAATAGATTCACGCTAGAAGGGGCATGGTTGAAGGATGGTCAATGGAGAAGGCCATTAAGTTCTGCACATATTATCTATACATCAATAGGGTCGGAGTTCTAGAATCTCGTAACGAGGGAAGACTAGGTGGCAAAGGAACGATCGGGGACAAATCTATCACAGTAGACGACCCTGTTTCTTTCGGACAGGCACAGTTCATTATTCTCCAACAAGCAGAGGATGTGATGCCATACATTGACGAGCATAGACAATCGTTGCAAACTTTGTATCTGAGCAGGTCGTAGGCTTGGCTTGATAAAAAAACATAAGGAGAAATTTGTCAGCAGGTTACGATGCCGCTTGATTGGAACAATTTTGGGTAATCAGCTGGATATCTTAGCCAAGGGACCTTTGAGTACATTGCTTAAGTACCAAGGGTATGAGATCAATGGATTTATATTTTACGCAAAAAAGAAATATGGAAAGAGCACATACCAAAATAGTGGTGTTCGTTTCGATGCTCACGACGAAAATGGCAACGTGCATGCAACGTACTATGGTTTCATAGAGGAGATATAGGAGCTAGAATACGGCCGATTGAAGATAGCTCTTTTTCTCTGCCAGTGGATCCGGCTCAAGGAAATCACCACCGACAGAGAATGGTTCACTATCGTTGATCTCACCAAGACCGCATACAGAGATGGTGTTATGCAAATCTTCTATGCAAGTAGTGCTAGAAGAAAAAAGGAAGATTGTCGGTGTCGATGGAGTGATGGTCGAAGAATTCTACAGGGGCAATCAGGAAATGCTTGCATTCGGGGCGAACATACCCCTACCTATCCTTGAAGAGGGTGACAAACCTGCTTACATCCGGTGGTGGTCACGTCACGACGAGGCCTTCATTATTGGACCCGATGAAGATATTATTATTAACTATGTAATCATTATTCAGATGTTGTATCAGTAATTCGCACTGAATATCTAATTTATATTTTGTGTGTATCTCTATAATTTAATTATTGACTATGTAATCAAATATTGGGATGGTGTTCACACACACTATTATTTGATAATTATAGACCATTAATTAATTATCATAGAATTAAATAATCAAGACATATTTTTGTGTTATTTTAGAATATAAACTAACTGTATTATTTCAATTAATAAACAAATAAATAAAAGCAAACTAACCGAACTCCCTATCATAGCTCAGCGGTTAAGGCCGCACACTTTGTACTCCAAGACCTGCGCTCGAATCCCAGGCGGGCCAAACTTTTTTGATTTTGCATTTATTATTTAGCAGTGCGTTACGATGGGATAAAAGAAAAAAAAAAACCAATCTAACCGAACTCCCTATCCTAGCTCAGCGGTTAAGGCCGCGCACTCTTGACCTCGTGACTTGCGCTCGAATCCCAGGCGGGCCAAACTTTTTTGATTTTTCATTTATTATGTAGTATAGTGCGTTATGACGGGATAAAAGAAAACATACAACTAATTCTAACGTAATCCCTATTCTAGCGCAGTGGTTAAGGCTCCAAACTAAGAACCCTGAGACTTGGGTTCGAATCCTAGGCTTAGAAATTTTTTTATATTTTTTATAAAAAGGCTATGACAGCAGGCAGCCCAGCTGCTAGGTGTCAGCATGGCAGGGCCCATCATTGTCAATTTTGGTTTAAAAACCGATAGTGATAGAAGCTATCACTGTCGATTCCCAAAATAGGCACAGAAGGCAACCTTCACTGTTGATTTTTGAACTAAAATCGAAAGTGATGTCTAGATGCTCCTCATAGTCCAACAGTGCTCCCACTGACCACCACAGCAGGAGCACTGCTCCCACCTACCCCGACTAGCTTTAGTTCAAAAACAAAAACATACCACGACTGCTAGCCCCTATAAAATGGCCCTCAGCCAGGAGCTAGCCTCTCAACAGCCAAGTCTTGCCACCCTCTTGTTGCATATTTCTCACTTCGTTCTCTCTAACTAGTATACAAATCTATGGCCTCTCTATGGGAAAAAGCCCTCCACATACAAATTTCAATAATCATGGTCATCCACGAGGATGGTGCACACAAAAGGTACTAGAAGAATGTTTCTGAAGATAGAGCAACACCGAGGCTTGGGGACTATCTGACCAAAGCGGCATGGATTCATCGCTGCTCGGTAACCGTCCCATGTTCTCTGGACTATCAGTCCGGAGTGGCATGGGTTCAACAGTGCCTGGCAACCTATCTGCTTGTCTCCTGAAGGCGTAGCTCATTGGCCATCTCTAGCATTCTCTAGCGGCTATTTGACCCTGCCTAGGAGCTAAAAGAATGCTTCTGAGGTAGTTATCTTATAATGTGTTTGTACACTTCGATTGTAACATTAGCCTAGACACAAATAGGTTTTTGTTATCGTATATTTAATTTTAGTGTCATGTCTTTGTTATCATATATGTAATTTTATTTCAAGGTTTCTATTATTTTATGTTGTATTTCCATAACCAAAATATATATATATATATTGATGTTTGTCTCTTCAAATGGCAAAGCATGTATGGATATTGTACATATATATGGTGCCCTAATAATTAATTATCTTGCGTTTTTGGGTGGACGACGGTGTTTTTGTACCCATATATGAAATTATGCAATTGATACGAAATTTTTGGACATTATTTGAGCAATAAATAAAGATCACAGGAATACTATTTTTTCATAAGTAATGACATTTATTACAGCATGCATGCAATGCATTTATTATTGCATGCATGCATGCATTGAAGTACATGCTGTCAGCCACATTATTATCGGTTTTCATACAAAACCGACAGTGATAGGGTTGCATCACTGTTGGTTTCATTACAAAACCGAAAGTGATGGACACCATTAGTGTTGGTTTTGTTTAAAAACCGACAGTGATGTGTCTGCCCCCTTATAAAAAGAAACCAGGAACATACACATGCACGTACCCTCACTTGACTCTTATTTCTCAGTTTCACGTACTCTCACTTCTCACTCTTTTCACTCTACGTGGTCATGGCTCCTGGATATTTCATTGCAACTATATATATGTTCTCGTCTCTCACATTGTAGCTATGTATATATGCATCATCGATCTATATTTATTTAGTTTGCAACATTTTACTTGGCATATTTTATATAATGCAATATATATTTTCTATTCATATTTCATGAATTTTATTAGGTACAATACAATATATATATTCTCCTCTTCCATATTCTAGTTATGTATATATATGCATCGATCTATATTTATTTAGTTTGCTACATTTTACTTGGCACATTTTATATAATGAAATATATATTTATAGTCATATTTCTTGAATTTTATTAGGTGGGATGAACGGACCTCCCCCACCACAAGAACTAGGTTTCCACCCTGGCAATGATCCATTCGATCATGATGTGGCCATTCCAAACCACCCTATTCTAGCTATCGTGTATGAAATATTTTCCAACATCTTATATTGGATGCTAATTAATTAATAATTGTAGTTTAAATTCCATAATTTATTGTTTCATAATATGTATGGCCTCATTCAAATAATATCATTGTTGCATATGTCATAGACGATAGCCCCGATATAGTGGCTGCAAGTAGCACTTAGCTTGCTCATGGTGTCAGACATCATTTAGAACACGACATCTGCTGATGATGGTCAAACTTGGATGTGTGAACTAAGCTTCTACATTCCTTTGAGGCTACCATTAGGGCATCAGGAATTTATTCGATAGACGGGATCACGGATGCCTAGTAGGAGAAGCACCCAGTTCTTTACCATGCACAACTGTTTGGTGGCACTTTAGCACATTTGCTATCAGGTGCCCAATTTCTCGCATTTCAAGATAGAAGCTTTGCATGCTGGTGATGTCCCCGTTCCACAAGTGAATATTGGGTGAGCTACAACCAAATGGATGTGGAAAAGTCAACGTCACTGATACCTGAGTCATGGTTATTTATTGTATTGTTATTGTAATAACGATCTCTCATTTTTTTGCCCGCTTGCAGGTGGTCCTCCATGACAGTACCTATGTTGCATTGGGCTTATCAGCCATTCTAGACCAAGCTATGGAGAGACTTGGGTGTGACTGGGAGTACTATACTAGGAACCTCGGCCAGCACACTACTGTAGGACGCCAGTTTTTGCATAAGATTTATGAACAGGGCCAATGGTCATTCATTAGGTTACATCTATGGACAACCATGTCACCGGTCTTTTGAGGCACGAGAGAGTGCAATCGTACGAGCATTGGCCTTCATCGATAGCTGTGGTTATAAAATCCGTGGCATCAATTACCATGCTTGTATGCAAATGTATGGTGCTACGCATCCACCCCCGAATTAGTGTTTGTTTAGGTTTAATTTATAAGGTTTAAGTTTAATTCGGCTTGTGTTTGTCATGTAATTAATGTGCTGTGGAACAAGAACTCTAAATTCTGGTGCCACGGTCTCAAAGTTTTTCTCAGGCTTACACATGCCACGGGTGAATGAACCACCAAGTTTGGGATTTTTCTGAGATGGTTTGGTAATTTCTCTGATTTAATTGAATTTCCACGCGACGTCAACGATTAATTAGAGGTTGAACTGAGCCTACCCCAAAACGATCCGGAATGGTGCCAAACTTTTCCACAGGGTCTTATGTGCCCTAGGGACCAATTTTTGGTCGAGGTGGATGCAAAATTCTAGTGTGCCCAACATGTAATTGGGCCTCTTTTGTCCTGTTTAGCACAAAGAAATATAACAATAAAGAAAATAATCAAGAGAACCTAAGATCTTGTGTGGGGTCATAATTTGTGTGTACATGCTTGCAAAAAAATTTCAAACCATTTGGACATAGGTGCAATAGGAATATAAATGCGTGAATTTATTCAGCTTTAAAAAGAAATATATATATATATAATCATCACTGTCGATTTAAAAAAAAATCGGCAGCGATGGGCAGAAATCGACAGTGAAGACAACTACCACTATCGGTTTCATTTTAAAAACCGACAGTGATAGGTATATTTTAAAAAAAAATCAAAAAAAATATGCCCACCCTCGGGTTCGAGTGTGGGTCTCGAGGTCCAGAGTAGTGTGCCTTAACCACTGCGTTATGATAGTAATTACATTAGCCTTGTTTTTTTTATTTTCTTTTATTTTGTTATAGTGTAGTTAGTTTACATTCAAAAATAAAACAAAACTAAAATTTTTGGGCCTGCCCGGAGTTCAAACCCAGATCTCGAGCTACTGAGTGCAGTTCCTTAACCACTGCGCTAGGATAGTAATTGTGTTAGGTTTAGTCTTGTATTTTCCTTTATTTAGTTATAGTGTAGTTAGTTTATATTCATAAATAAAACAAAATTAAAAAAATGACCTGCCCAGGGATCGAACCCGAGTCTCGAGCTCCAGAGTGTAGTGCCTTAACCGCTGCGCTAGGCTAGTAATTGTGTTAGGTTTAGTTTTTTATTTTCTTTTATTTAGTTATAATGTAGTTAGGTTATTAAAAATGAAAACAAAAAATTTTGGCCCGACTGGGCTATCCAGGGTTTGAACGCGGGTCTCGGGGTCAAGAGTGCGGTGCCTTAACCGCTGTTCTAGTCGTACGAGTTCGAAAGGAACTCAAAACTAAATCTAGTTAACAGGTAGGTGGTACCAGCACTACTGTAGCTCATCACTGCTGGTTTTAGGCTCGCACTGGAAGCGATGTGCCCTTATCACTGTCGATTTGTCTTGGCCACCGGTAGTGATGCACTATCACTATATAAACCGAGCATGCGCTGGCGAATTATTTGATCTCTTTCGAACGCATGTGTCGCTCTCTCCCTCCATGTCGGCGAAGCACCGCCTTCACCCGCACGCACTCGTCCGCTACCCTCGAGCCCTCCTCTTCCTCAATGCCATCGGCCATGCTTCACAGTGTGCCCCGCCCCAGTGAGGAAGCCGCCCGATACCGTCCCCCGCCCATCAGTCCACCACACCGTAGTGCTCAACGCCGCGAGCCTCAACACTCACGGTCCTCCACACCGCCATCCCCCATCCCACGGTCATCCACGCCGGTCGTTCGAGGAACTTAGGAGCATGCAGAAAGCGGCTTCTCCATGCTACACGGTGCGTGCCACCCTCACTGCCCCTCCTCTGTTCAATGGAATGCCCGTGATGATAACATCCTCCTTCTTCATGTAGCGTGGCCTCTTCTCTCCATCGCTGGCAGCGAGGAACGCTGTCCCCACCATCCCTGCCACGGCCGACGCCATCAACCACGCCCACACCCTTGTCTTCCTCAATGTTGTCAGAGAACCACCACCGCCCATGCCCTCGTCTTCCTCGACACCGCCGGAGCACCGCCGCTACCCGCGCCCTCGTCTTCCTTGTCCATCCCCACCACCATGCCTACATCTACCAATGTCGAGGCCCTCAGGAGCATGTGGAGAGCTACTACCGCACCCCCCCAAGGTGAGTGCATCTGGCTGCCCCTTAGGTGTTCATTGAAATACCCATGAGGATAACAACAACCTGTTTATCCCTTTTTCTCTAGATTTCGTGTAGAAACACTTCAAATTTCCTTAGTAGCAAATGTTCTTTGATCTATGGCGAACAAATTAGCTTAAAATACTATGGTCATTTGTAGCACGGTTGAAGACATACTAGTGCTCAAAGTGGGATTGAAATGAGTTAGATGTTGAAATTCATGAGTTAGTTGTGTTGGAAATTGAAGTTTGAATATTTGAATAGTCTACAACTTTACTTACTCTACAACATGTTCTAATGACATAGCACTATCAAACTAATTTGGTTAAATGTATATGTAACCACGGCATGGTATGTAGTGCATGTTGGTCGGGTGCCTGGGATCTACCTTACCTGGGAAGATTATTATGCTCAAGTCAATCACTACCCAGGGAATTTATACAAAAAATACAACATAGAAGATGAAGCTTTGAGGGCGTACTATGGTGCAAGGAGTGCAGACTATGGCCATCAGCCGGCACTAGAGATTGAAGAGAAGCCACCCGCCGAAGATATGAAGATTAGGAGAATTGCTCCTTGGTCTTGGAAAGATGTCATGCTTTTATTTATGGCTATGGTCATTACTTTTCTTATTTGGAAGTTGATGTAGGCTTAGTTTCATAGAACAGTAGGTGGACTTTGTTGTATGCAGCCAATCAAATAATGAATTTGTTCTAGGCAAATAGTATTTGGACTTATTATTAGACTTTGCATTAAATCTCTATTAGTTGGTAATATATATATGCACAAATGCTACTAGTAGTTGTACAGCCAAAACTGACCACGATCATATCACAGCCATGACTCATAGTCACCCGTTAACCCATCGCCCAAGAACTGATAGGCAACAAGAAGCGGCTGATATCGGTGGGACGAGAGAGCAGCATGATCCGACAAACGGTGGCGGTAACAATTAGGATGGTGAGAACGAGGTACCATGTACCCCTACCACTCTTCTTTAGTTGGATCAAGATGACCAAGATGACTAGGTAACTTAGGTATCATGTGACTAGGTAGCCACACACGCTAATTAATTGAGAGTCTATTAGCTTACTTGGTGTCTCCAGCAGGAGGTTCAACCGACCAAGCAGCAAGGCTAGAACCAAGTGAGGCATGTCACAGCTTCCTATTGGTAGGAATGCACACTGGCACATCATTGAGTTTGACCAAGTCAGTGAGCCGCTCGCACCTAAAAAAGCTACGGCCAAATATAAGACTATCATCGGGGCACTTGTAAGGGACTACATCCTAATTAAGTACAGGAAGTGAATTGAGAAAGATGATGACCCGTGGAGGGTTCCCAAAAGTGAGAAGGATGACATATGGGAGAAATAGATCCCATTCCCATAGGACTATGACAAGGAGCAAGTCAAGAAAAAAGCAAAAGAAATCATGGGGACATGCTTCAAGACTTTCAAGGGGACATTGTACAAGAAATTTATCCTCAAGGATAAACAGCCAAATTAGGATGGTGGAGAGTACACCAAGCAAAAGAACTTCGGGCAGGAATTCAAGCAATATAGGCAATCCGAGGAGTACTTGGAACTGAGCAGGAAGAAAAAGAACTCGATTAAAGCGATGAATCCTCATAAACTCGTCTCTCATGGCTACACCAGTAAGATGGATGCATTTGAAAAGGAACTTGAGGAGGTGGAACGCCTTGGCGAGGGTACACCACAGACCAGACGGGAGCTTTAGCTCCACAAATCCAGCCATGAGCAGCCTCGTCTAGGGGATCTCTAAGGTAAATGATGAGGTGAGGAAAGGGACCCACAGTACTAATAGGGAGAATGACGTGCTCACCCAAGCACTCAAAAATAAGGAGCACACTGGTCACACTAGAGAAGCTAGTCTTGTTCCTTGGAAAATAGCATATGAGGAAGAATCTTCCACTTATCGAAGCCGCTCGAGGGGTAGAGCAACACAAGAGGCAGAGTATATGAGGGTTCTAAAAGAGATGGAAGACAAATTCAAAAATTAGATTGATGAGAGGGTTCAAGAAAAAGTCAATGTACTTATGGCGTCCATGGGATCAGGAGTAGTACCACAAGAACCTCTTCTGACTAGCTTTAGCCCACTGTTCAGGGGTCACAGCAGCTGTGAATCGACCTCGCTCAATGATGAACAGGTGAATGCACCTCATCCGGTGGACAGCATCACCGAACCCATCAATGTTAGGCTATACATCCATCAGCAATGGACAACTAACAAGGTAGCGGTTGGCCAGGCTTGGCCTATGAGAGATGGGACCATTAATGGCCTCCCAAATTCAATGGGGTATGCCCACGTCAGCATTGATACTATACTTGATAAGAAGTATAACAAGATGCACATTGATTACCCCGCATAGGAAGAAAGGCAACGCCTTGTTCAGAACAAGGGCACTCATGTGGCCTGGCGCAAGCGCTTTGGATGATGATGAGGACGACGATGAATCTTCGCCACCTAGAGATGATCACTCACCATCTCCCAACAGAGAAGATCACACTACCTTCCCTAGTTTCTTGCCATCACCCTCGAGAGGACAGAAGTCTCCTTCTCTTCCTCTCATCCTCCATCTTCATCAGCCCTAAGAAAAGAGAAGACTCCTCCTCCTCCTCTCCCTCTTCATCACCCCTGAGAAAACATAATTCTCATCCTCCTCCTCCACAACAGCCCAAAACAAGATCTAAGGCATCCTCGCAGTTGCAGAAAAAGTCCTCGGATTCAGTCGTTAATGCTCCCAAGGTGGACTAACAAAAAAAAGAAAAGGACGATGAGTGACAGTATTACAAACTTGATGAACCAACAAAAGCTAGAAGTAGCCTCCAAGGAAGACAAAGTTAGATTCTGAAATCTATTTGCCTCATTGCCTAAGTGGAGGGTGAGTCTGATTCAATAGGCAAACAGAGAGTAAGCACAATCAATTAAGAGTTGAAGAAATATACCATCAAGATAAAAGGAAGATAGTTTAAGATTATCGAAGACAACCCCAAATTAAGCAGGGATGATGCCGCAAACATCTATTATGATTCACTAGCATATGACACGACAAGATAGGTAATGTAGTTTTAAAGAGGCAATTTCTTGGTGGACGAGGAGAAGTATTGTAGCAGAACCGTCCAATTTATAAGAGCACAAGTATAATGGTAGCCCACAAGTAGTCACACTATCATACTTGAGCCCATATAAACCCGGTACTCCATCGAGTATCATGAAGGGTCTCGATTAACCATCAACATACAACCAAGATCATACATGATTCAACATACATGTCACATGTTACATCAGTTCACAAATACAACGTCATACATCAGAGTACGATTAAGAGTTATTACAAACCATGTTCAAATAAAATAGTCGCAGAAGCAATTAAGTTTGAAAACCAACACCTCACATCATTGTTCCAATACAGTGCCAGTCCATGATCACAACCACAAAAGCATGATAGAGGGAATTAACGAGAGATGCCTTGCCCAGGGCCCTACTCCTCATCCATAGCGGGACAGAAGCAGTTCTTACAGTAGCCTTGATAGACTGTACCATCTACAACAAGTGGAAAATAAACCCTGAGTACGAGAAGGTACTCAGCTAGACTTACTCATCATAAACCAAAAACAAAGTGACTCCAAGGATCATGCAAGACTTTATAAGTGGAGCTAGCTTGACAATATTTTGCATGAAAAGCTACTAATTTAGTTATACATTTATAATTCAGTCATCAAGTTAATTATAGCTATTCATCTCTAGATTAGCAACTAACCTATGCCAAACATGTGGTATATCATTTAGTAGCATACAATAGTAACCATAGCCGGTATAAAAGTTCCAAGTTCACCATAACCATCATTCCATAATCTAGTTACTACGATGTTGGAGCTAGCCAAGTTTCTCACTGTTCGGGAGAGACGGCGATTCGAATCGATTTCAACCAACTGGGAATTTATTCCTAACACAAACCCAGGCAGACCAGATCAACGGTCACCTTTGGTACAACTCAGGTACACATTTCATGGGTTCGATCAACGTCGCACAACCAGGGACAACCAACAGCCAGTACGATCAGGACTACCCTGCCCTTGGGCTCACATCTGGCTCCCTACACATCCTTACTACCATCTAGAGTGCACACTCTAATAGAACAGGGCCCGCCCTGAGTTGAGCTACTCGGCTTCGCAGTCGAAACGAGTTATCCGGCCAACTAAGTGAGAGGCATGTGTTTAATCTCAACAGAAGTTCCAACAACGGTATGGTCCTTAATCGGTATAGATGGAATCACATGAGCCAACCTACGCATAGACTCCATCCGACCTCCAGTTACATTACCCCATAGTTCTTTTCCATGATAGCAAATATAACCAACCGTGCTCCGGTATCCCCCTATATCTCGTAGGTGACAGGAAATCATCTGACTTCTACCGGTCTAAACATGGCTAAGCATATATTCGATCCTGGACCTATATAGGGTTAAAGGTATATTTATCTGGACAAGGTAGTTCTATGCATTAAGTGTTTCTAATTCAACTCTGATAACCTAATGCATCAAACATAAAGGACTCAAGTGATATTTTGTAAAACATGGGAGGCTTAAAATGCTCTGGGGCTTGCCTTTGAGAAAAGAAGTTGACCGATGATTCGGGCACTCGGGTAGGGCCTCAAGAGCTTGTTCCTCGCCTTCTAGAGCTACGGGCTAAGGTGCCTCCTGATGTTCCTCTTCTTCTTCGTTGAATTCTAATAGAGTGATCCCCTCGGACGATCCTATATGCATGAGCATGAAATAAGATATCACGAATGCATATATATACTGACATGCATGGTATGATATGGTGATGAAATGCATCCTCATAAGTGTTCTCAATAGCATTGCATTAAGGTGATAACAAGATAAATTTTCTTTTACTGAGTAGGTGTATATCTCTTCTCTAATAATTAAACAAATTCTCATCTAAGCAAATTTCTGGACTAGAAGACAACAGCCACTTGTTTTGATCATAACTGGAGTTATACACATCTAAATAATATGGTTGTGGACTTTCCAGAAATCTTATGAAATTTCCTACAACTTTCTTTTAATAATCTTAAGGTGATTCAGTAGTTATCTAGGATAAACAATTCCATCTTTCAGATCTATCTAGAGAATAAGTATTTCTAACAACAGACTTATAACAGCTATAATTCTCAAACCATAAGGCATATGACTATAAAAATTTAACACAAGGTAGATAAGTAAGTTATCTATAACTTTGTTATTAACAAGTTTCATAAACAAGATCATTATCATCATGAATTTACCACCACAACAGAAACTATACATGCAGCCATCTAGTTAAATTATAAAGCAATAATTAACGAGCTGCCTATAACCAATTACTTCTAAGCCTAACTAATAGCTCCAATAGATCATATGTATCATAAGCATCATAGAAAACATCATAGTTATGCCTAACTAATTTATTTATATTTATTTATCAATTTCCTTATATAATAAGGTGATTTGAAGAATAAGTATTTCTAGTGCTCAATAAATTCTAAGAACATTATAGTAGCCTACAAATTACCCTAATAGTCTACTGTACAATTTTTGTGTCATTTGGATAAGTATAGCCACCTCTACAAAAATGACAAGCTACATATGCTTAGTTTAGCATAGTGAAAACTGTCAAGCAATAGATTTAATATTTTTCTTACTTTCCTCCTAGCACAAGAATACTGTATAAAAATTTGCATGATCATATGTTATGTATTTTTACCCTATTTAATTTTGCTAGAAACTAGCAATTAATTAGGATTAAATATGAAGACCATATTTCAAGTATGCCTACTATAGGTTTAGTATTTTTCCAAGCTAGATCATGTGAACACAAGACCAGAAAAATTACAATCACAATTTTATCATCTTCATAGCTCAAGTTATGCATTTTACAAGATATAACCTAATTTAAAAGCACTTATCTTGCTCAATTTAATTATCCTAGAAAAATACCCTAAATAGTAGATTTCATATTTTTATAAAATAGTACACTTCAAGATAAATCTAACAAAATTTGGTTCACTCCATTTGGATACTCTTAGCTCCAGATATGAATTTTTGAAGTTTGTATTCAAATCTGTGAAAATAATTCAAAAACCAACTAAACCCTAAATTTTAGGTACACCCGGTCTATACACCCTCAGGCGCTGACATGCGGGTCCCACAGTCAACTCGGCCCCACTCGTCAGTGGAACCAGAGCAGAGTACGTGGTTCACCAGCGGCGAACTCGCCGACGGCGAGGTCACCGTCGGTAGCGTCACGGGCGTTGTGCTTCTCACACCCTTGTAATGATAGAACCACCTAATCTAAGTTAGATTCTGAAATCTATTTGCCTCATTGCTTAAGTGGAGGGTGAGTCTGATTCAATAGGCAAACAGAGAGTAAGCACAATCAATCAAGAGTCGAAGAAATATACCATCAAGATAAAAGGAAGATAGTTTAAGATTATCGAAGACAACCCCAAATTAAGCAGGGATGATGCCACGAACATCTATTATGATTCACTAGCATATGACACGACAAGATAGGTAATGCAGTTTTAAAGAGGCAATTTCTTGGTGGACGAGGAGGAGTATTGTAGCAGAACCGTCCAATTTATAAGAGCACAAGTACAATGGCAGCCCGCAAGTAGTCACACTATCATACTTGAGCCCATATAAACCCGGTACTCCATCGAGTATCATGAAGGGTCTCGATTAACCATCAACATACAACCAAGATCATACATGATTCAACAGACATGTCACATGTTACATCAGTTCACAAATACAACGTCATACATCAGAGTACGATTAAGAGTTATTACAAACCATGTTCAAATAAAATAGTCACGGAAGCAATTAAGTTTGAAAACCAACACCTCACATCATTGTTCCAATACAGTGCCAGTCCATGATCACAACCACAAAAGCATGATAGAGGGAATTAACAAGAGATGCCTTGCCCAGGGCCCTACTCCTCATCCATAGCGGGACAGAAGCAGTTCTTACAGTAGCCTTGATAGACTGTACCATCTACAATAAGTGGAAAATAAACCCTGAGTACGAGAAGGTACTCAGCTAGACTTATTCATCATAAACCAAAAACAAAGTGACTTCAAGGATCATGCAAGACTTTATAAGTGGAGCTAGCTTGACAATATTTTGCATGAAAAGCTACTAATTTAGTTATACATTTATAATTCAGTCATCAAGTTAATTATAGCTATTCATCTCTAGATTAGCAACTAACCTATGCCAAACATGTGGTATATCATTTAGTAGCATACAGTAGTAACCATAGCCAGTATAAAAGTTCCAAGTTCACCATAACCATCATTCCATAATCTAGTTACTACGATGTTGGAGCTAGCCAAGTTTCTCTCTGTTCGGGAGAGACGGCGATTCGAATCGATTTCAACCAACTGGGAATTTATTCCTAACACAAACCCAGGCAGACCAGATCAACGGTCACCTTTGGTACAACTCAGGTACACATTTCATGGGTTCGATCAGCGTCGCACAACCAGGGACAACCAGCAGCCAGTACGATCAGGACTACCCTGCCCTTGGGCTCACATCTGGCTCCCTACACATCCTTACTACCATCTAGAGTGCACACTCTAATAGAACAGGGCCCACCCTGAGTTGAGCTACTCGGCTTCGCAGTCAAAACGAGTTATCCGGCCAACTAAGTGAGAGGCATGTGTTTAATCTCAACAGAAGTTCCAACAACGGTATGGTCCTTAATCGGTATAGATGGAATCACATGAGCCAACCTACGCATAGACTCCATCCGACCTCCAGTTATATTACCCCATAGTTCTTTTCCATGATAGCAAATATAACCAACCGTGCTCCGGTATCCCCCTATATCTCGTAGGTGACAGGAAATCATCTGACTTCTACTGGTCTAAGCATGGCTAAGCATATATTCGATCCTAGACCTATATAGGGTTAAAGGTATATTTATCTGGACACGGTAGTTCTATGCATTAAGTGTTTCTAATTCAACTCTGATAACCTAATGCATCAAACATAAAGGACTCAAGTGATATTTTGTAAAACATGGGAGGCTTAAAATGCTCCGGGGCTTGCCTTTGAGAAAAGAAGTTGACCGATGATTCGGGCACTCGGGTAGGGCCTCAAGAGCTTGTTCCTCGCCTTCTAGAGCTACGGGCTAAGGTGCCTCCTGATGTTCCTCTTCTTCTTCGTTGAATCCTAATAGAGTGATCCCCTCGGACGATCCTATATGCATGAGCATGAAATAAGATATCACGAATGCATATATATACTGACATGCATGGTATGATATGGTGTGATGAAATGCATCCTCATAAGTGTTCTCAATAGCATTGCATTAAGGTGATAACAAGATAAATTTTCTTTTACTGAGTAGGTGTATATCTCTTCTCTAATAATTAAACAAATTCTCATCTAAGCAAATTTCTGGACTAGAAGACAACAGCCACTTGTTTTGATCATAACTGGAGTTATACACATCTAAATAATATGGTTGTGGACTTTCCAAAATCTTATGAAATTTCCTACAACTTTCTTTTAATAATCTTAAGGTGATTCAGTAGTTATCTAGGATAAACAATTCCATCTTTCAGATCTATCTAGAGAATAAGTATTTCTGACAACAGACTTATAACAGCTATAATTCTCAAACCATAAGGCATATGACTATAAAAATTTAACACAAGGTAGATAAGTAAGTTATCTATAACTTTGTTATTAACAAGTTTCATAAACAAGATCATTATCATCATGAATTTACCACCACAACAGAAACTATACATGCAGCCATCTAGTTAAATTATAAAGCAATAATTAACGAGCTGCCTATAACCAATTACTTCTAAGCCTAACTAATAGCTCCAATAGATCATATGTATCATAAGCATCATAGAAAACATCATAGTTATGCCTAACTAATTTATTTATATTTATTTATCAATTTCCTTATATAATAAGGTGATTTGAAGAATAAGTATTTCTAGTGCTCAATAAATTCTAAGAACATTATAGTAGCCTACAAATTACCCTAATAGTCTCTTCATACAATTTTTGTGTCATTTGGATAAGTATAGCCACCTCTACAAAATGACAAGCTACATATGCTTAGTTTAGCATAGTGAAAACTGTCAAGCAATAGATTTAATATTTTTCTTACTTTCCTCCTAGCACAAGAATACTGTATAAAAATTTGCATGATCATATGTTATGTATTTTTACCCTATTTAATTTTGCTAGAAACTAGCAATTAATTAGGATTAAATATGAAGACCATATTTCAAGTATGCCTACTATAGGTTTAGTATTTTTCCAAGCTAGATCATGTGAACACAAGACCAGAAAAATTACAATCACAATTTTATCATCTTCATAGCTCAAGTTATGCATTTTACAAGATATAACCTAATTTAAAAGCACTTATCTTGCTCAATTTAATTATCCTAGAAAAATACCCTAAATAGTAGATTTCATATTTTTATAAAATAGTACACTTCAAGATAAATCTAACAAAATTTGGTTCACTCCATTTGGATACTCTTAGCTCCAGATATGAATTTTTGAAGTTTGTATTCAAATCTGTGAAAATAATTCAAAAACCAACTAAACCCTAAATTTTAGGTACACCCGGTCTATACACCCTCAGGCGCTGACATGCGGGTCCCACAGTCAACTCGGCCCCACTCGTCAAGGGAACCAGAGCAGAGTACGTGGTTCACCAATGGCCGAACTCGCCGACGGCGCGAGGTCACCGTCGAGAAGCGCCACAGGCGTTGTGCTTCTCACACCCTTTGTAATGATAGAACCACCTAATCTAAGTTAGATTCTGAAATCTATTTGCCTCATTGCTTAAGTGGAGGTGAGTCTGATTCAATAGGCAAACAGAGAGTAAGCACAATCAATCAAGAGTCGAAGAAATATACCATCAAGATAAAAGGAAGATAGTTTAAGATTATCGAAGACAACCCCAAATTAAGCAGGGATGATGCCACGAACATCTATTATGATTCACTAGCATATGACACGACAAGATAGGTAATGCAGTTTTAAAGAGGCAATTTCTTGGTGGACGAGGAGGAGTATTGTAGCAGAACCGTCCAATTTATAAGAGCACAAGTACAATGGCAGCCCGCAAGTAGTCACACTATCATACTTGAGCCCATATAAACCCGGTACTCCATCGAGTATCATGAAGGGTCTCGATTAACCATCAACATACAACCAAGATCATACATGATTCAACAGACATGTCACATGTTACATCAGTTCACAAATACAACGTCATACATCAGAGTACGATTAAGAGTTATTACAAACCATGTTCAAATAAAATAGTCACGGAAGCAATTAAGTTTGAAAACCAACACCTCACATCATTGTTCCAATACAGTGCCAGTCCATGATCACAACCACAAAAGCATGATAGAGGGAATTAACAAGAGATGCCTTGCCCAGGGCCCTACTCCTCATCCATAGCGGGACAGAAGCAGTTCTTACAGTAGCCTTGATAGACTGTACCATCTACAATAAGTGGAAAATAAACCCTGAGTACGAGAAGGTACTCAGCTAGACTTATTCATCATAAACCAAAAACAAAGTGACTTCAAGGATCATGCAAGACTTTATAAGTGGAGCTAGCTTGACAATATTTTGCATGAAAAGCTACTAATTTAGTTATACATTTATAATTCAGTCATCAAGTTAATTATAGCTATTCATCTCTAGATTAGCAACTAACCTATGCCAAACATGTGGTATATCATTTAGTAGCATACAAGAGTAACCATAGCCAGATAAAAGTTCCAAGTTCACCATAACCATCATTCCATAATCTAGTTACTACGATGTTGGAGCTAGCCAAGTTTCTCTCTTAGGAGAGACGGCGATTCAATCGATTTCAACCAACTGAAATTTATTCCTAACACAAACCCAGGCGGATCGGATCAACGGTCACCTTTGGTACAACTCAGTACACACATTTCATGGGTTCGATCAACGTCGGACAAACCAGGGACAACCAACCAGCAGCCCAATCGATCAGACTACCCTGCCTTGGGCTCACATCCTGCTCCCTACACATCCTTACTACCATCTAGAGTGCACACTCTAATAGAACAGGCCATACTCGAGTTGAGCTACTCGGCCCCAGCAGTCAAAAAGCGAGTTATCCGCCAACTAAGTGAGAGGCATGTGTTTAATCTCAACGAAGTTCCAACAACGGTATGGTCCTTAATCGGTATAGATGGAATCACATGAGCCAACCTACGCATAGACTCCATCCGACCTCCAGCTTATATTACCCCATAGTTCTTTTCCATGATAGCAAATATAACCAACCGTGTTCCTTAGATCCCCTATATCTCGTAGGTGACAGGAAATCATCTGACTTCTACTGGTCTAAGCATGGCTAAGCATATATTCGATCCTAGACCTATATAGGGTTAAAGGTATATTTATCTGGACACGGTAGTTCTATGCATTAAGTGTTTCTAATTCAACTCTGATAACCTAATGCATCAAACATAAAGGACTCAAGTGATATTTTGTAAAACATGGGAGGCTTAAAATGCTCCGGGGCTTGCCTTTGAGAAAAGAAGTTGACCGATGATTCGGGCACTCGGGTAGGGCCTCAAGAGCTTGTTCCTCGCCTTCTAGAGCTACGGGCTAAGGTGCCTCCTGATGTTCCTCTTCTTCTTCGTTGAATCCTAATAGAGTGATCCCCTCGGACGATCCTATATGCATGAGCATGAAATAAGATATCACGAATGCATATATATACTGACATGCATGGTATGATATGGTGTGATGAAATGCATCCTCATAAGTGTTCTCAATAGCATTGCATTAAGGTGATAACAAGATAAATTTTCTTTTACTGAGTAGGTGTATATCTCTTCTCTAATAATTAAACAAATTCTCATCTAAGCAAATTTCTGGACTAGAAGACAACAGCCACTTGTTTTGATCATAACTGGAGTTATACACATCTAAATAATATGGTTGTGGACTTTCCAAAAATCTTATGAAATTTCCTACAACTTTCTTTTAATAATCTTAAGGTGATTCAGTAGTTATCTAGGATAAACAATTCCATCTTTCAGATCTATCTAGAGAATAAGTATTTCTGACAACAGACTTATAACAGCTATAATTCTCAAACCATAAGGCATATGACTATAAAAATTTAACACAAGGTAGATAAGTAAGTTATCTATAACTTTGTTATTAACAAGTTTCATAAACAAGATCATTATCATCATGAATTTACCACCACAACAGAAACTATACATGCAGCCATCTAGTTAAATTATAAAGCAATAATTAACGAGCTGCCTATAACCAATTACTTCTAAGCCTAACTAATAGCTCCAATAGATCATATGTATCATAAGCATCATAGAAAACATCATAGTTATGCCTAACTAATTTATTTATATTTATTTATCAATTTCCTTATATAATAAGGTGATTTGAAGAATAAGTATTTCTAGTGCTCAATAAATTCTAAGAACATTATAGTAGCCTACAAATTACCCTAATAGTCTACTGTACAATTTTTGTGTCATTTGGATAAGTATAGCCACCTCTACAAAAATGACAAGCTACATATGCTTAGTTTAGCATAGTGAAAACTGTCAAGCAATAGATTTAATATTTTTCTTACTTTCCTCCTAGCACAAGAATACTGTATAAAAATTTGCATGATCATATGTTATGTATTTTTACCCTATTTAATTTTGCTAGAAACTAGCAATTAATTAGGATTAAATATGAAGACCATATTTCAAGTATGCCTACTATAGGTTTAGTATTTTTCCTAGCTAGATCATGTGAACACAAGACCAGAAAAATTAGAATCATAATTTTATCATCTTCATAGCTCAAGTTATGCATTTTACAAGATATAACCTAATTTAAAAGCACTTATCTTGCTCAATTTAATTATCCTAGAAAAATACCCTAAATAGTAGATTTCATATTTTTATAAAATAGTACACTTCAAGATAAATCTAACAAAATTTGGTTCACTCCATTTGGATACTCTTAGCTCCAGATATGAATTTTTGAAGTTTGTATTCAAATCTGTGAAAATAATTCAAAAACCAACTAAACCCTAAATTTTAGGTACACCCGGTCTATACACCCTCAGGCGCTGACATGCGGGTCCCATAGTCAACTCGGCCCCACTCGTCAGTGGAACCAGAGCAAAGTGCGCGGTTGACCGGCGGCGAACTCGCCGACGGTGAGGTCACCGTCGGTAGCGTCACCGGCGTTGTGCTTCTCACTCCCTTGTAATGGTAGAACCGCCTAATCTAATGCCTCACAGGAGTGCTTGTCTTCCATTAGACTCTAAGTGCTCGAGGGAGAACACTAAATTACTCGGTTCCATCGGGCACACCCTAGGGGAGAACCCGAAAATCCACATTTTTGCCATCAGGATCACAAATGCGAGAATAAAGGTTACATTATTCTTAACCATTTCTTACATCACTTTTTAATACAACATCAGAGTAATAATATTTATTATTATAACAGCGGAATGAAATCATATTATCAGAGTTATAAATAATTTAATTGAACAGCGGAATATAAACCTGTGATCAGAATTACAGCGAAAATAAACATCTATTAATGACATGATGAAGTATTGATATGTAAACTATGACAACAAGTTATAAACTTTTATTTATAAAAACATTTGGTAAGAGTTATAAATAAAAACTACTATCACAGTGTAAAGGAATCCTCGATGAGCCCACCAGGAGGAATCCACACACAAGAGTCAGCTCAAGCATCCATCCGGTCACCTGTAACAGGGGGTAATAAAACCCTGAGTACTCAATTGTACTCAGCAAGACTTACCCGATAGGAGGAAAGAAAAGACTCCAAGGATATGTAAGGCTATCTGGCTTGTGGGTTTATTGCATTTGCAGGAAGCATTACTAAGCGTGGGTCCTTATATTCGATTTTTATTAATAGCCGCATTGGTTCATTAACTAACCATTCTATGTAAGCACATGTGCTACTTTCAAGCAGGTGGCAAGCAATCAGAGTTCCTTTTCCATCTTTCATCTTTCAGTTCTTACTACGATGCTAAACACGAGACAAGCCGTACAGATTTCTTGGTGATTCACGAATCAAAGCCCCCAGCTGGGTACCCCAAAAACCCACGCCCCGCTTGTACCCCGGGCACAAGCAGGACCAACCCATCACCCTCCTATCCTGGGGTCCTAGGTCCCCGTCCAAACTGGGACTCCAAGCCTCCGCCCCTGAGTCCCAGACTCAGTGCGGTGCAAGGACCTCCTCCACCAAAACAAAACCCTGACAGTCGGTCCGGAAAAAGCCAGAACCCACGACAAGAGAGCAACAAGTCTTCCAAGCGCCCATACACAAGTATGTACTCGGGATAATAAATCTGTGACATGCCCATGATGCCTTATGCAACGATCGGTCCTTAATCGACACAGACAGGGAAAACAGTGTAACCAAGCCATGCCCCATGTCCACGGCGACACAACTTCTTACACCCACCAATACCCAAACCATATCCCTGCCCGGTCACCATTTATCATTTCCACCATTTATATTTTCCAAGTGATAATAATGCAGTAATATATTTCCTATATCTCGCGAGTGACAGGCAATCACTCAACTTCTACCGGAGTCCTGTAGCATAGCATTCTACACGATCCTGTCATACTAGTAAGACTCATAGGATAAAGATATATATGCAAGTGGGTTTCATTCAACTCCTTAAAACTTAATGCATAAATATAATTTAAACCGTAGAAAAGTAGGGGTTATGCACCGGGGCTTGCCTAGGTAAAATATAATCAGAAGTTAGCTTTCCATCATGGCGACATGATCTCCAAAAGCACCATTTCTCCAGCAACTCCCAATGACTCCGTGATCCATCGACGTCCCTATTATGATATGCAATGTAATGCAATGCAAAGATATAATTAATTGACTGAAATCGTGACTCGTTTAAATACGCTTTACGCCTCTCAAGTTAACGAGCTAGTTCTAACGACGACCGTACTTAGGCTACATATTCATGTTGTCGAATAAGACGCTATTTCCCCAACAATTATTTTTGTTATATAAACCCAAGTTGTTTCTTTATTTTATCCTATCGAATTAGTCTTTATTCGCAATGGGGCATCATTTTCTATCTAGCAACTAATTATTCCGGAGCTACAAAAATTATAGTGAGCCACTAATGATATTAGTAATTTACTATAAAATTTTTAGAGTTAATACCATCACCGATTTATCACGGAAATTCCTACAAGTTCTTCTTTTAACAATATTAAGCACCTTAACTTAATTATAGAGCTTCCAAGAATATCATCAAACTATGTGAACCAAATACCCTATCATATAGACCATGCTTTTAGAAACTTAATGAAACTGGTTTGACATTTTTATGATTTTTCTACTATTTACTATGAATTTCCAATAATTCAGTCGATTGCTAATATTAACAAAATACCAAAGAAATAAGAAAAGACCCTTGGGACCGAAGCGGCCCAGCTCGGCCTGGCCCAGCGAGCAAGCAACCCAGGCAGGGCGGTCGCGCAGTGCAATCGGCCCAGCCGCGTCGGCCATAGACTGGCCCGGCGAGGACCGACGGTCCGTAGACGCGCGGCCCAGGCGCGGCACCAGCCGGCCCAGGCGCAAACCGCAGGCGGTGGCCCAATACGGAGCGATCGACCCAGCAGCGCGACCTGGTAGGACGCGGCAATGGCGCGGGCGGCCAGCGGCAGGCCAGCCCAGCAACTGTGCGCGGCAACAGGCCGGCCCAAACGGCCAAGCCCACAGACGCGATGCGTATTTTGCAGAAAGAGCCCCACACTATTCCCTATTCGCTCCAAGATCCACAATCACTATTCATTCGAGTCACGTATTTTGCAAGTAAAACCCTGTATAAAACTGTGTCTTGGAGTTATACCCTCTTCTACCTTCTCCAAGCAGAGCACAGCACGGGGAGGGCACGGCGACACGGCTCAGCGGTGGGGCACCGCGGTCCGGCCGCATGCGCAGCACGACGAAGACCCAGCAAGGGACCGAGGCATAGATGACAGCGGGTTGTGGAGGCAGCGTGGTACTACGACAGCGGGGCATCGGTGCTCGCATGGCGTGAGGCGTGGCCATGGCGAGGACGCGCGACGCGGGGATGGAACGGCTCCACGGCGGGGCGCTTCGGAGTGCTACACAGAGGTGGAGGCGTGCGCTAGCCAGCGGTGAGGGCAAGCCATACGTCCGCACGACAAGGCCCTCGATAGGTGTGATGGGAGCCGTGGTGGATGAGGTTGGGCTCACAGCACCCACGACGGCAGGCGTGCTCGCGCGAGGTAGCAACGGTGGGGCACGGATGCGATGCGACTTCAGCTCCAGTACGAGGCCAAGGGAGTCCGTGTGCGCGCAAAAGACGGATGATGGACGAGGCACCTAGGAGAGGTAGCACCATGGGCAGAGCAGCAGTCCAGCGTGGGAAAAGGAGGAGCTATGGCGGTACTCTAGGCATGGTCGGCTACGGCTCGGCCTAGGCAGTGACTACGGGAAAGCCGGGCAACAGCGGCTCTGGAGGGGTAGCGTTCGTGCGCTAGCGCGGGGTGGAGCAGCACGGACGCCGAGGAAGAAAAAAGGGCCTATTGCCGCTGCTAAGGCTCGGCTGCTGGTGCTCTATCGCATCGAGAGGCAGGCAGTCGAAGGTAAAGAGCCATGACACAACGCGTGTCCTTTCTACATGGACGTCCTGTAGGAGCCTCACCACACCATGTGTCCCGAACTGCCCCACGGCTGCAGCTCGGTGCAGTGGAGGAGGGTAGCCTGGCGTCGGCTAGCTAGCATTGCATGCACACGATGATGGTGGCGCAGACCCAATGGGTGCTTAGTTTGGCACAGAGGTAGACAGAGGCACAGATGGTACTATAAAGAGCACGTACCGCTCCTGGCTGCTAGTGCGGTAAAGCACAAGCACAGCTATCACTCCCATTAAAACTCGGACATGACCCAAGCGAGAGAGAAGGATGATGACTCAGGCAAATGGCCACGCCGGGTGCAGAGCGCGCGAGGACACGACCGAGCCATGACGGGAGACGAGACTGTGCCTAATTACAAAGCAAGGTGACTAGCTAAAACCGCGCCAGAAAAAGTAAATGACGATTGCTAAGCTATCTCACGTCTGTAACGTGTTTCACACCAACCACGTAAATGTATAAAACGGCCAGACGGACAGCTGTCGTGGGTACGTTTACGTTACCAACTTACATAGGGCTAAAACGAGGCTATACTTAAACATGTCACTAGACCAATGCTATGAATATATATATCGTTCTATTTATTAATGGATTTTTATTTTATTTATAAAAGTTGCTTTTTCATGCTTAATCAAATAAACAAGCCATTCGCTATTTATTTGCTATCAGACATTTTTACGCACTAGTCCATACGTCATACTAACCGGTAGAAATAAAACATCTAGGAACTAATTAACCCGTTGTTCTTTATACTTCACCAAAAGTGACACTTTTAAATATAAGTTAAAATTTAAAATCCGAGAAAAATTGTTTTAGAAATTTTCTTAGCCCTAAATTATGGTCTAAATAAGCTCGTAACACCAGGGGTGTTACAACCAACCCCCCTTAAAAAGAATCTCATCCCAAGATTCATAGCTCAAACCAGAAAAAGGGGAAACGTGATTACATTTCGTAGATCAGGGATTACATGAAAGATTACATGACTTTGAATACTAAACCACACAGGGATTTAGAGATACATGGTGAAGAGCAACTTGGTACAACCGAGACCTACTCCAGAAGTCAAGATAGACGAGGACAATGGAGAAACAACAAGAAGATGATTATCCAAAACATGGCGTAGCACCATATGATCCAGAAACAGGACTCCTAGAACTCAAACATCGTGAACCCTAAGACCAACTAACCAAAGGGAACTTGAACTTCTTTGACGAACCGGATCCTTTCTTCTCCTCAGGTTACACCATTACCTTAGACTAACGAACCTAGCTTCACAATGGCGACTGGATCTCATAGCTCTGCTGTGAATGTGAGAGGAATGGGGATGAAGAAGAGCAAGAACCAAGAGTATTTTATAGAGGCAAATGGAGGTGGGGTGCAACACACCGGAGGCGGATGCGGCAGGGATGGGATACACAGACGGTTCATGCTGTGGAGATTAGATCGAAAACATGGTGCGCTTCCTGTGCGAGCGACAAAGGGGAAATAAAAGAGATGAGCGGGGGGTCCACTCGATGAGGCGGTGCATGTGGGCGGTCGTGCCCACAAAAAGAAGAAAGAAAGGAGAGGGAAGGGGGTCCGGTATGAGGACGATGGTGTGGGGTAGAGAGCCGACCGGATGCCAGGAAAAGGAAAAGCACATAGTGCACAAAGACAGCGAGCACGACGCGATGCTGCGGCCACGCAAAAACGGGAGCTGAGGGCCCAATACAGACATCATTCGTAGGGCATGCCGCGAAAACGACCCAGCATGCGTAGCGTGGTCAACTAAAAACAGGGCTTGGGACATGACGTCCACTCAGGCTTTTCAATTACTCCCGACTATCCACTGCTAACTTTTCTTACTACTCTTCTTTTGCTTTCCTTCCTTGACCACATCCATCTTCCTGTAAACCCAGATCATGCCACACATTCTTCCTCCAAATCCACCTCCTCTTGCTTACCTTGAGAGAACACTATGACATCAACTCATTGTGGATTTCCCTTTTAAACACCTAAATATTTTCAAGGAGAATATTTTGTAGCAAAAATGATACGGCGGTGTAACTTGGTAAAGGTACTTGGCCAAGAACCTCGATACCAACGTGTGCCAAGTAGCGTCACCATGTGGCAGCTGTTCCACAGGGACCCCTTGATTTTGTCGTGGCACCATAAGCTTTTAACCAGATAACTATTACCAACTTACACGCCATGAAGGCGGTGGGGTCATAGACCATAGAATAAGGGGAGTAGTGCAAGGGAAAATTCAAACAACAACGGTTCCCTTCGCAACAAGGGACAAGGAATTCAAATCCAACGGTGGATTTATTTTAAAGAGATTCAAGTGTTCTATTGGGACATCCACAATTAGCTGATACAATGTCCAATGTTCTCCAATCATGACTGGTTCACTGATATCTGAATGGCAACTTTTCTTGTAACTCACTTAATATTACTTTTGAAAACTTTAAGCACGTCTAACAAAACTTAAGGTAGAGGAACGCAATAAACACAGCGAAATAAAATGCATGTTCCAATGGTCTTATATAGGTACAGCAAACAGGCATCTAGTCTCCCATTCATGACATAGCATTCACCTACGGTCGGACGATCTCAACAACTACGGATGATGAACAACAGGCAAGAGTACAATACCAGAGGATAGCGACAACAAACACTACTACTACGGCAACAGCATTCCAGGGCAACTAAGCTACTCTAGCCACGCGTCTTCATTCCTGGCTCGGTGGATTCTTTTACCGCCCAGGCTACGGGTCTGCATCTTCTTGGGGCAGTGGCTGAGTGAGAGGAAGCAAGGGTTCTGCTTCTAACGCTTCCGAAGGTGGAGGTGCTGATGGTCCTGCATCACCAGTTCTCCTTCTTTTAGGCGGGTGGATAGGGATCCCTTCCAAGATCGGGGCATCCTGCCTCCTATCAACCAGCGACCTCTGCTTGGACCTAGCGAATAGATAGGCCTCACCCAGCTAATGGACATGCCGATCTTCGACCTCCTTTAGAGCTTCCTCCATGGCAGCCTCTCGGCTCTCAGTAGCTGCAGCGCTGGCATGCGCTTCGGCGAGCTGCACCTGGAGCATCCAGTTGAAGATCTTGGCTTCCCCGGCGCGCCAAAGGCACGCCCCCAATTCCAAGGCTTGGCGGTCATACTGCTCATCCAGAGCAAGCAAGTATGTGGTCAAGTGCACCACGGTGGGACTGTCCTCTTGCACATCTTGCCCTTGCAGAGCCTCCATGCGAGCCCTCCATGCCCGTCGATTCTTGTCCAAAGGAGGAAAGAACCGCATGGGGGTACGGGCAATGGGCTCCTCATAGATCTAGTAGAGGTACCGCAAGGCTTTGTGGGCCACAACCTGGTAGGTGTTGATGAAGCGAAACCCGGTTGTGGTCACACTCTAGGCTTCAGTGAGGTCGGGGAACTCTTCACTCTTCCCAATGTAGACGGTAACCTCACACTGCTCGGTGCCATGCTCCTCGTACTCATGGCCCTCATACTCGGGACGATCTCTAACTCTGAGCTTTTGCATAGTGGCAAGCAGGATTCTGGGAAAGCCCTCAACGTTCAGGCAATACGTACTAACCTAGGCTCCTGCCATCTCTAGCGGTGGTTGCAAGGAAGGCTGAGCGAAAAGCTGGCTCAAGGAAAAGCTAAGCGAGTTAAAGTGCGCCGAGTGGTGGTACCAATGGCTAAGCTAGGCTCTACTTATAAAGGCGGAGCGTTTAGTGGTCCTGGCGCGGTCCACCAGGGTTCCCACGCGAGATCACTACGACGAATCGACCAAATTCCACGCGTTCAAGGCAAGCGACGTGCGATGTCATTACTGACTAGTACGACTGTAGGGCAAGGGTCCGACAAGAGCGTAGAAAAGGGGTACGGGGAGATGTGGGTCATGACCGGTGTGAACCATGGCAAACGCGAAGCACGAAGCCATAGTGTAGACCTAACTCTAGAACAGAAACAGGCTAGTCATGCACAATATGACATGCGTGACACCTATGGATGGCGTATCTACAAGCAATATGAGCGCTATGATGCACAAATAGGATATGCATGAATGCACGTCATATACGTCCTTTCACTGTTGCCAACATATAGGGCAACCATTCTCAGATTTTTGGCACATCGTTCTCTCCCTGTAGCTAGTCGATACTATCGGACTATGCACGAGTCAGTATACCTGCAGAAACTTGATTAACCCTATCTAAGTCAGCAGAGTGCCAACTATCCTGGATACATAACCATAGTAATAGGGCTACTTATATAACTTCGCATATAAACGTCCTAACTTTTTGAAAGAAATTTGTTGTCAAATTTTACTTTGGAAAAGGTTTTAGAAGCCTTATTTCCTCATTTGCGCTCTGATACCACCTGTGGCAGAACCACCTAATCTAATGCCCCACAGGAGTGCTTGTCTTCCATTAGACACTAAGTAATCGAGGGATAACACTAAATTACTCGGTTCCGTCGGGC
Organism: Miscanthus lutarioriparius; assembly: GCA_904845875.1. NCBI lineage: Eukaryota > Viridiplantae > Streptophyta > Magnoliopsida > Poales > Poaceae > Miscanthus > Miscanthus lutarioriparius. The sequence continues at coordinate 48,430,569 of CAJGYO010000006.1, forward strand.
ACACCCCAGGGGAGAACCCAAAAATCCACACTTTTGCCATCAGGATCACAAATGAGAGAATAAAGCTTACATCATTCTTAACCATTTCTTACATCACTTTTTTAATACAACATCAGAGTAATAATATTTATTATTATAACTGCGGAATGAAATCATATTATCAGAGTTATAAACAATTTAATTGAACAGCGGAATATAAACCTGTGATCAGAATTACAGCAGAAATAAACATCTATTAATGACATGATGAAGTATTGATATGTAAACTATGACAACAGGTTATAAACTTTTATTTATAAAAATATTTGGTAAGAGTTATAAATAAAAACTACTATCGCAGCGTAAAGGAATCCTCGCTGAGCCACCAGGAGGTATCCACACACAAGAGTCAGCTCAAGCATCCACCTGTCACCTGCAACAGGGGGAATAAAACCCTGAGTACTCAATTGTACTCAGCAAGACTTACTCGACAGGAGGAAAGAAAAGACTCCAAGGATATGCAAGGCTATCTGGCTTGTGGGTTTATTGCATTTGTAGGAAGCATTACTAAGCGTGTGTCCTTATATTCAATTTTTATTAATAGCCGCATTGGTTCATTAACTAACCATTCTATGTAAGCACCTGTGCTACTTTCAAGCAGGTGGTAAGCAATCAGAGTTCCTTTTCCATCCTCCATCTTTTAGTTCTTACTATGATGCTAAACATGAGACAAGCCGTACCGGATTTCCCGCCGATTCGCGAATCAATGCCCCCAGCTGGGTACCCCAAAAACACACGTCTCGCTTGTACCCCGGGCACAAGCAGGACCAATCCATCACCCTCCTATCCTAGGGTCCTAGGACCCCGTCGAAACTAGAACTCCAAGCCCCCGCCCCTGAGTCCCGGACTCAGTGCGGTGCAAGACCTCCTCCACCAAAACAAAACCCTGACAGTCGGTCCGAAAAGAGCTGGAACCCACGACAAGAGAGCAACAAGTCTTCCAAGCGCCCATACACAAGTATGTGCTCAGGATAATAAATCTATGACTTGCCCATGATGCCTTATGCAACAATCGGTCCTTAATCGACACAGACAGGGAAAACAGTGTAACCAAGCCATGCCCCGTGTCCACAGTGACACAACTTCTTACACCCACAAATACCCAAACCATATCCCTGCCCGGTCACCATTTATCATTTCCACCATTTATATTTTCCAAGTGATAATAATGCAGTAATATATTTCCTATATCTCACGAGTGACAGGCAATCACTCGACTTCTACCGGAGTCCTGTAGCATAGCATTCTACACGATCCTGTCATACTAGTAAGACTCATAGGATAAAGATATATATGCAAGTGGGTTTCATTCAACTCCTTAAAACTTAATGCACAAATATAATTTAAACTGCAAAAAGTAGGGGTTATGCACCGGGGCTTGCCTGGGTAAAATATAATCAGAAGTTAGCTTTTCATCATGGCGATATGATCTCCAAAAGCACCATTTCTCCAGCAACTCCCGATGACTCCGTGATCCATCGATGTCCCTATTATGATATGCAATGTAATGCAATGCAAAGATATAATTAATTGACTGAATCATGACTCGTTTAAATACGCTTTACGCCTCTCAAGTTAACGAGCTAGTTCTAACGATGACCGTACTTAGGCTACATATTCATGTTGTCGGATAAGACGCCATTTCCCCAACAATTATTTTTGTTATATAAACCCAAGTTGTTTCTTTATTTAATCCTATCGAATTAGTCTTTATTCGCAATGGGGCATCGTTTTCTATCTAGCAACTAATTATTTCGGAGCTACAAAAATTACAGTGAGCTGCTAATGATATTAGTAATTTACTATAAAATTTTTAGAGTTAATACCATCACCGATTTACCACGGAAATTCGTACAAGTTCTTCTTTTAACAATATTAAGCACCTTAACTTAATTATAGAGCTTCCAAGAATATCATCAAACTATGTGAACCAAATACCCTATCATATAGACCTTGCTTTTAGAAACTTAACGAAACTGGTTTGACATTTTTATGATTTTTCTACTATTTACTACGAATTTCCAATCATTCAGTCGATTGCTAATATTAACAAAACACCGAAGAAATAAGAAAAGACCCTTGGGACCGAAGCGGCCCAGCTCAGCCTGGCCCAGCGAGCAAGCAGCCCAGGCGAGGCGGTCGCGCAGCGCAATCGGCCTAGCCGTGTCGGCCACAGACCGGCCCGACGAGGACCAACGGCCTGTAGACGCGTGGCCCAGGCGCGGCACCAGCCGGCCCAGGCGCAAACCGCAGGCCGTGGCCCAATGCGGGGTGATCGGCCCAGCAGCGCGGCCTGGTAGGACGCAGCAACGGCGCGGGCGGCCAGTGGCAGGCCAGCCCAGCAACCGTGCACGGCAACAGGCCGGCCCAAACGCCCAAGCCCACAGACACGATGCATATTTTGCAGAAAGAGCCCCGCACTATTCCCTATTCGCTCTGGGATCCACAATTACTATTCATTTGAGTCACGTATTTTGCAAGTAAAACCCTGTATAAAACTGCATCTTAGAGTTATACCCTCTTCTACCTTCTCCAAGCAGAGCACGACACGGGGAGGGCACGGCGAAACGGCTCAGCGGCGGGGCACCTCGGTCCGGACGCACGCGCAGCACGGCGAAGACCCGACAGGAGACCGAGGCACAGACGACGGCGGGCCGGGGAGGCGGCGTGGTACTGCGACAGCGGGGCGTCGGTGCTCGCGCAGTGTGAGGCATGGCCACGGCGAGGACGTGCGACATGGGGACGGAACGGCTCCACGGCGGGGCGCTTCGGAGTGTGGCACGGAGGTGGAGGTGTGCGCTAGCCAGCGGTGAGGGCGAGCCGTACATCCGCACGACAAGGCCGCCGACAGGTGTGACGGGAGCGGTGGTGGACGAGCTCGGGCTCGCAGCACCCACGGCGGCAGGCGTGCACGCGCGCGGTAGCGACGGTGCGGCACGGATGCGATGCGACTGTAGCTCCAGCACGGGGCCAAGGGAGTCCGTGCGCGCGCGAAGGACTGAGGCGGATGAGGCACCAGGTAGAGGCAGCGCCGTGGGCAGAGCAGCAGTCCAGCGCGGGAAAAGGAGGAGCCACGGTGGTACTCCAGGCACGGTCGGCTGCGGCTCGGCCCAGGCAGTGATTGCGGGAAAGCCGGGCAACGGCGGCTCCAGAGGGGCAGTGTTTGTGTGCTAGCGCGGGTTGGAGCAGCGCGGACGCCGAGGAAGAAAAAAGGGCCTATTGCCGCTGCCAAGGCTCGGCTGCTAGTGCTCTATCGTATCGAGAGGCAGGCAGTCGAAGGTATAGAGCCGTGACACAACGCGTGTCCTTTCTACGTGGACGTCCTATAGGAGCCTCACCACGCCATGTGTCCTGGGAACTGCCCCACGACTGCAACTCGGTGCAGTGGAGGAGGGCAGCCTAGCGTCGGCTAGCTAGCATTGCATGCACACGACGATGGTGGCGTAGACCCGACGGGTTTTTGGTTCGGCACAGATGGTAGACAGAGGCACAGATGGTGTTGTAAAGAGCACGTACTGCTGGCTGCTGGTGCGGTAAAGCACAAGCATAGCTGTCACTCCCATTAAAACTCGGACATGACCCAAGCGAGAGAGAAGGACGATGACTCAGGCAAATGGCCACGCCTGGTGCAGAGCGCGCGAGGACACGACCCAGCCACAATGGGAGACGAGACTATGCCTAATTACAAAGCAAGGCGGCTAGCTGAAACCGCGCTAGAAAAAGTAAATGATGATTGCTAAGCTATCTCACGTCTGTAACGTGTTTCACACCAACCACGTAAATGTATAAAACGGCTAGACGGACAGCTGTCGTGGGTATGTTTATGTTACCAACTTACATAGGGCTAAAACGAGGCTATACTTAAACATGTCACTAGACCAATGCTATGAATATATAAATCGTTCTATTTATTAATGGATTTTTATTTTATTTATAAAAGTTGCTTTTTCATGCTTACTCAACTAAACAAGTCATTCGCTATTTATTTGCTATCAGACATTTTTACGCACTAGTCCATATGTCATACTAACTGGTAGAAATAAAACACCTAGGAACTAATTAACCCGTTGTTTTTTATACTTCACCAAAAGTGACACTTTTAAATATAAGTTAAAATTTAAAATCCGAGAAAATTGTTTCAGAAATTTTCTTAGGCCTAAATTGTGGTGCTAAATAAGCTCGTAACACCAAGGGTGTTACACTTGTGCACCCATTGGTACCCTTGGCTGGCTCGGTGGCTGCACGCGGTGGTAGACTTGTCGTCTCCGGTGACGGCATGTCTAGGCGCTCACGGCTACAACATTAGCAGGTCTTAGCAGAGCTCTAGGGTTAGGTTAAGGCGACGGTGGAGCGGCGATGAAGTTTGGCCACGTGCATGGCGGCACGGCGGCGCACAGAGCACGGTGGTGGTGTCGCCATTCCAGTGAGCCAATGATGGGTGATGAGTCTCCATCTTCGATGATGGTGCTAGGGTTAGTGGACGTGCAGAAACACATGCTAGATGGGAATGACAGGGTCTAGTTAAGATCGGCGGCGGCGAGCTAAAGCTCGCGGACCATGGTGGGTGTGCACGGTGCAGTCGCACGTTCCCGCGAGACGGCGGCGGTAATGGTGAACTAGGCTACGGTGCGAGCACCTACAACGTAAGGCAACGACGGACCAATGGAAAAGAAGGTAGGAGTTGTGGTGGATAGGGCTGGCCACGGGCGAGCTTGGAGCTCAGCGGCGCACAGTGGCTATGGCAGCGACGACGACGACCCGTAGGCCTTTACCTTGGTTCGAGCTAAGGCAACGGTGGGTCGGTGAGGTGGAGGAAGTGATGGTGGAGCTATGGGAGCGAGTGATTGAGTGGTGGTGCTACAATGGCGGCGCTCGAGCATGGCGGAGGCACGGCGGCAACGCTGCTGTGGTGCTGCTCCGCTCTGGAGAGGCGCGCGAGCGAGAGAGAGAAAGCGAGAGCGAGAGTGAGCGCATGGGTGAGTGGAGAGCCGAGGGCTCTCCCTTTTGGCATGGCAGGGCGGGCCAGTGTCGACGGACTACCGCCACAAGGTGCGAGCAGCCTGGGCGCGGTCGGCCACGATGGCCGACAATTTGAATCGGCAAGGGCCGATTCAGTCCATCTGACAGTCGATTTTCAAACCTCCAAATCTCCCAAACCGTGACGAATCAGTGAAAACTTCATTAATACAAAGTGTAGAGCTACATGAGTACTACAATATTACTTAAAGGACTTTTATCTAAATCGCAATGGTTTTAAAACTATAAGGCTCTAAAATAGGCTACATTGAAACTTAAAACAGCTTCAAGACCTAGAAAAATTTTCTAAGTTACAAACAGCATTAAGTTGAAACTTGTGAGCTCTATGTGACCATGTTAGGCACTGACAGTGCTCGCCTAAATGGATTAAACGGCCGTTTAAACGGCCAATAAACGGTAAACGGTGGTAAACTGTTTTGTTTATGGGGCAAACGAAAATTAAATGGTTGACCGTTTAAACGGTCAAAAAACGGAAAAACGGTCTAAACGGCCTAAACGGAACAGAGATAAACAACATTAAACGGGCTAAACAGCTGTTTAAACGGCTATTTAGGCGAACACGAGGTAAATCTAGTTCGGTTTTGTATGGATAAATTTGTATACTTAAGTTTATTATATTTATAAATGTGTACACTTGATATGTTACATGCATAAATATCTATATTTGGTTCTTTTCACATACATAAATATATATACATACCAAAATAATTGATTTTTACTCAGATAAATATGTATAAATGCAAGAATACTTGATTTTTTACATGCACATATATAATTATATGTATTTTTTAAAGTATAAAACCGTTTAGACCGTTTAACTTTGTTTAAACACCGTGTAAACAGCCTAAACGCTAAACGAAGGGAGACCGTATAAAGACCGTTTACCATTTAGGAAAACATTGGGCACTGATTTAGCTCATTACCCTTAAATAAAGTTTGTTACCCTTGATGTGAACTACAACTTTTATTTGGGTCATGTAGCTATGCAAGCATTCTAAGCTACTGTTCCACTTTGGTCAAACTAGCATCATGAAAATGGCATTCCAAGGTAACCCAACACTTAGAAGCAAAATTGGTTCATGTCATGAATACAAAAGTTATTCCATTTACCATCCTAGATGTATCTAAGGTATTGTTGTGACCTTACAACTATTTCATACATTGGTCATACATGATTACAAGCATAAGCATATATATATATAATCAACACTCATGCGATAATGTACAAGAATGAGATGAAATTTCATATGCTCATGTTCATGAATGCTTGGATGATGATTGTGCTCATGAAATGCAAGTGCCAAATGCCATGCTTAACACTAGGGTGTTACAAGTATAAAAATTTGATAACATATATGCGTGACTTCCATGATTATTACATGGCCCAAGCACTTGAGACGGGGCAGACGGGTTTTGAATATATTATCCATCCGTCGCATGTTTCCATTATCCTAATGAAGAGAAGCACTTTGTCTATTGGGATCACTTGTTTCAGCTATTCCAGAGACGCGATCTCGATACACAAATGTTGACACTGTGGACTATGTAAGTATCCTACTTGCACGATATTATAATTAACTACTCTCTCAAAACACAAATAGTTAACGACCGCACATTCCCCATGAATTATGCAGGTGTGTAGCAAAACATTGCTTCAAAACAACATACGCTCATAAGTCTTTCCTGGACCCCGAGCTAGTCAACGAGAGAACATGCGGAGGAATGCATGAAAATAAAGTGGAAGATCTGACGGAGACACTGGCTATCATTTTCAAAAATTTCAAGATGAGTAATAAAACCGAAATACTTCTAGCCTATAATTGCGAGTATGTGTTCTCTGCTCTTATTTTTATGCTTGTTTTTTGTAGTTATGATTATTTGTTAACTAGGGTTTTGTGATTGCAGCAACCATTTCGTCTTCATTGTTATCGATATTAAAAGAAATCATATCAATGTGTCAGACTCGAAGAAAAAAACACTTTCTTTGCTCGATCTAGTCGAAGTGCTTAATGCATAAGCGAACCTAATAACATATTATTTTCTAATCGCACATAGCATATTCTAATGTTGCCCCTTTTTCACACTTTATAATGTGGCACAATGTCCATGCAAGAATGGTTGGTGGGACGAAGGTCCCATTCCAGGTTGCACCAATGCAATTGGAGACCCCAGAACAGCCGACGGGAAACAATGAATGCGGGTTCTACGTAATGTGGGCAATGCTTCGCTACCTCGGCGTAAAATCGGTGGCGGCAGATGCTTTGGTGTGTATAATCCCCATTTCATTTATATCTATTAATTCAACAAAACGATCTACTTATTTCTCTAACATTTGTGCCTTTTTGAAACCGTTTTTTTAATGACAGCACAAGAAATTTAAACACAATAGGCTGTTAGAAATGGAGGTCATAGCAGTGTCAATGGAGCTAGCAGCCTTCATCGTATCGGAGTGTTTGGAAAAAAGAACATTCTCTATTGCACAGTCCGTGAAGTACAAGGCGCAGTACGTGCCAAAGCGGCTCGCTAGACTATTGTAATTTCTTTTTTATTTCAAAGGTATCGAAAGCTTCATAAGTACATTGAGCTATAACCATGACATTTGTAATGTTTAATGTTGATGGACCTGTCGTCTACGTAGCGAATATAAAGTGAAACCCAATTCATCCAATAAAATAAAATAAATTATAAAACAGTAAAATATGAAAAAGAGATCACTACTGGTTAGCACAAAATCGGCAGTGATGGTAAAGAGGGCACTGTCGGTTCATGGCATGAGCCGGGAGTGTTGGTTGAGCCATCACTGTCGGATTGAAATTCAAACTGGCAGTGTTGCTGAAGACAACACTGTCGGTTTGAGCCACCAGTCGACAGATGATGGCTCGACTAACATAGCCGACTTGAGCCGTGAACCGACAGTGATAGCTTGCTCAACACTGCCAGCTTGAGACACAAGCCGACAGTGTAGGCTTGCTCAACACTGTCGGCTCGAGTTAAGAACCAACACTCTTGAAGCAACCATCACTGTCAGTTAGGTCTATAAACAGGCAGTGTTGTTCAACTGCACACTGCTGGGTAGAGCCAGAAACCGACACTGTTGTCTGTAGATCAGTGTCGGTTCTTAGAAATCGGCAGTGATGTCAACCCTCCGTCACTGCCGGTATGCCTCTATCGGTTTAAAATCTGGCAGTGAAGGGGGTTTTTGAACCGACATGATGTCTCTGGGGTAGTGTATGAAAAATATCAAGAGTTAACACGTTAACTGAGTCATGAACATTGATGGTCTAAAACACATGTACACGCTAACACGTTACATAACCGAGTGTGTATATTATGATAGCTTGATTAAAACTAAGTTACATAATTAGATAATTGAGAGGGCTTTCTAACAAATACATGTAGTTGTCACGTATATTGAACACTAAAATAGTCATGTAAAATTTCATGTACTCACTAAAGTTTTTTTTTTAATTTGGGCACACACGTTGGAGTTGAGCACATATGTGCGGCAGCATGCATTACGTATATAAAAAATAGGTAGTTTATGGTTTTATGTTAATTAAATTATACCATATTCAAAGTTATAAAAATAAAAAGATTTACCACATGTAATAGATCACATATGCATCGTTAGATGTAAAAAAAATCTTTATATCTAAAACTTTCCTTATTTATCCTATTTTACAAAAGGGTGCATTTTTCATATTCCCGAGTGTAATTACTCCCAGGTGACTATCTTCAATAAACCATATTAATTATGGGTGCATACATATTTATTAGTCTGAGTATGTTTATATACTCATTTTAAAATATGACAAATCTTACTATGTGAATTTTAAATAGTCTATATTTTTAAATATTATTATAATACTATTGTAATAGTATATAAAAAAGTATAACCATATACTCTAGGTATATTTGCATACTCGACATACATACCATAGATGGTCTAGTAAGATCACATACTTTGTCTACATACACATTGTCGGGCCATATACACCCTAAAGTTGAAGATATACACATGGGAGTAATTACACCACAGAGTAGGAAATAATTTCCTTTACAAAATTAAAAATTAAATAAGTATATATGTCACATATTACCTCCTATTGTCCTAGGAAGTAATTGATGATTCTAACCATCTGATTTAATTAAATGAACGACTCACGTTGTTTGGAAGTACAACAACAAAACCCTTATCTATCATCTGCATTTCTATTTCTACTTCGTCCTGGAATATACGGTACTGAAGCATTCAAATTTTATCCCAAATTATAAGGTGTGAATTAATCCCCTCAAAGTCTATCGTTGTTTCAAGTTGCCACCGATAAGTAAATTTCTAATATTACGCGTCTGGCTCGGCTAGTGTGCTTAGAGGACACGAGGTTTATACTAGTTCGGGTAGAATGTCCCTACGTCTAATTCGTTGCTGCTGCTCGTGTTACTAGCCCTAAAAGTTCATAGTAGGGGTTACAAACGGGCGAGAGAGGGACAGGTCCCAAGTCTCTGGTGAAAGAAGTAAACGGGTGCTGAGGGAGCTCGATCGCTGCTCAGTCGTGTGTTCGGGGTGAATCTAGCCTGAATCGATGTGATGTGTTGCGATGAGTCAATCCCCCAAATGAGATGCCCTGCTTTCCCTTTTATAGGCCAAGGGAAAGCACGGGTTACAGCGAAGGAAAGAGAAGAATGAGAGAGAGAAGGAGAAAAAGGCCTTTAGGATCGCCGGGTCCTTCTTCTCCTTCATGCGGATCCCGCTGACCCTGTAGATGTCAACAGGGACGGCTTCGCGTTGCGGTCCTGTCCGTTACTGGCGCCATGCGCGGGCATCATATGCAGGTCATGGCGCTCCACTCTGTCCTAGCGAACGTCGTGGCGAACTAAGGCGCCCGTCGGTGTTCGTACGGGGGTTAGACAGAATAGCACCGACACGTCCGACGCTATTCTTGATGTGAATCCTCCGGTATGGCCGTCAAGGCCATGGGTTATATCGGGGTGTGCTGGTCTCTTCCCTGGTGTCAGAGCCTTGACTCAGTCCATACGCTTGGACCTGGAGTGATTGGCGGCGGTATGGACCTCCGTTGGGCAAGGCGGAGCCCGCGGCCTCGGGTCGGGCGAGACGGAGCGTAGACCCAAGGGTCGGACGAGGCGGAGCGTAGACCCAAGGATCGGGCGAGGCGGCGCACACCCAATGGTCGGGCGAGGCGGTGCCCTCTCCCAGAGGCCGGGTGAAGCGGAGCTTGCGCGCCGGGGGACGATTGGAGCTGTAGTCGCGCTCTTGACTGCTCGGATGAGTCAATGTTGATGGTCATCAGCCCCTCCTCTTCGAGTGCCCTAATATTGGTCCCCAACAAAGTCCCAATCACATGTATACCTCACATTAGTGTCTACAACCAAGCTTAAAATATGGTAAGCACAAAATCTCTCTATAGTTAAGAGAAGGTTACATATGTTATTTGTATTTGTCCTAAACTTTGTAGAATATCTTATATTTCAGGACGAATGTAGTATATATTTGCATTATTTTTGTTGTATACGAACAAAAATAAATAAATGAACCTAACCGCGCTTGAGTACTCAGGATGACGTATTCTGTCCGCAAATTAGATCGCATGAATGTCAGGGCCGCGCCCAGTCTTCCGGTCAACATTGTTCTGCAGCTTTAATTTGTCAGTTGCTACATACTGAAGATTTCAACGAAAAGAATTGTATTCACAACTTGCACACAAAACATCGATCATCTCATGTTCTGCACCGAACTCATGCGAATCCTCCAAATTAAAGTAGACAAAACCGCCGAGATGGAAATGTTCAGCACATTTATATTGCGACCAAGACAGTCAATCCAGCCGAGCCAGAAAGACCATACAGACTGACCGATTCATCTTCTCTTCACACAATAACTTCAAATCTTCCTTCAGTCCTTTGATCAAACTAAGCACACTGAGAGTTCATCACTCCTTTGCCCACTGCCGCTATATATATGCATGCATGCCCTCCAATTCCTTTGCATCTCCAAACAAATCAGAGCGCTTCGCAGAGCATTTTGCATTTCCGTTCTTCTTCAGCTTCTTCAGCAGCTGTGAATTAATGGCATCCGTGAAGGCATACGTGCTGCTGTTCACGGCCTTCTTCTTCTCCGGCCTCATGCAGCTGTCCATGGCGCAGGACAAGCAGCCGGCGGCAGCGCGGGTGATTGACGCAAAGGGGATTGATCAGGCGATCGCGTACCTGCTTATGTTCGCTGCGTTGTTCGTCACCTACTTCGCACACTGATGAAGTGATGATCGCTGCCTCGGTGGAGAGTAGTACAGCATCATGAGTGGCCTGAAGCAGATGAGCCCCTTGGTGTAGCTGTAGTGCTGTTATAGGTTCTGATTCGCACTTGTGCATCTCAGTTCAGTTCGTTCCCATCAGTTTGCTCTCAATTTGTTAAAAAAGAGCAAATTAATGATGATGTATCGAGAATTCCTTATAAGTTAAAAAGGTTGTTAATTTGTTTGCAAGAAATCTCAGCAGTGTACATGACAGTTTTGAGTATTGTGCAGTAGTGTAGAGAAATGTAATTGAAACGACCACTTTACTCTAATAATACCTATAAGTGATCATGAAAGTCTACAAATTGGCATGTAAGCACATTTTAGGTGTATATATTTGTGATGGGAAATTTTGCTGCAGGACATTGTCAAAATACATAATAATATGCTGATGGACACCGCGACGAACGACATTTGCATAGTACAATTACAAATTTGGGGTTCTTTATCGTAATACACCGCACTCAATATTTTATTCATTTCTCAGACTCGTGGAGAGAGAGGGTGGGGGAAATGTCTAAAGTACCCTTGTCTTCAACCTCTTGCTCTCATTGATATTTGCCGTCACACACTGCGCCAATTAATATCGCTGTCCTTCTCCGTCCAATAGCGTGAGCGGCGGCGCGACCATCTCCAGCAACGCACGAGCGGCGGTGCGGGCCTCTCCAGCCTTGTGTGTGCGGCGGCGTGAGATCCCAGGCCTCAACTGGGAGCAGCTCGCGGATGACATCCAGGCCGGCTCGCTCACCCCGCGCTGGGCTGGAACCATCACCCGCATCTGGCCCAACACCAAGTAGCTTGACGTCATCGTCACCGGCGCGATGGCGCAGTACATCCCCCGACCCTCAAGTACTACAGCGGCGAGCTCTCGATAGCGTGCACCATGTATGCGTCATCGGAGTGCTACTTCGGGCTGAACCTCAGCCCCATGTGCGACCCCTCGGAGGTGTCCTACACCCTGATGCCCAACATATGTGCTACTTCGAGTTCCTGCCCATGGACGCAGCGGCGTCCGACGGCCGTGACGTGAGCCAGCTGGTGTACCTCGCCCGCGTAGAGGTCGGGCGCGGGTACGAGCTCCAGGTCATGGGGTTCCACAACTCCGCGCCGCAGTTTTGGTTCGTGCGCTGCAAGAACGTGCTGCTGTCCATCGAGTCCGACAAGACGGACGAGGCTGAGCTGCAGCGCGCCGTGCCGCCGTGGTGGAGTACACCAGCCAGGCTTACACCAAGAGCATCCCCGGCCACTACGTCATCTACTGGGAGCTCCTGACCAAGGACCCCGTGGCCATGGAAGAATGAAATTGCTGGCCATGAAAGGCCTCGTCGGAGAAGACAAGGCGTCGGCGGTTTTTTACGTCAAAAATTGGTGCACAGCCAGAGGTCGAAGATGAGGGCAACAAAGTTATTTCTATCACCCTCTCTCTCCACAAGTCTGAGAAATAAATAAAATATTGGCTTCAGTGTGTTATGACAAAGAACCCCAAATTTGTAATGGTACGGCCCAAATGTCACTCGTTGTGGTGTCCATTAGTATATTATGTATTTTGATAATATAATGTCCTGTAGCAAAATTTCTCTAAAATTTATTACATATTGAACAAATTCACCTCATAGATGTGATATAATATGATAAATCAACATGCAGGTATGTTCAACCCGTTAGTGCTAAATTCATTTATTACATTGGAGCTATTTACAGCCTTATTGCCGATTGGAGTGCTTTTACAGCAATAACCATGCCGAATATGATGTTTTCTATCTAGGTTAGACATTTCATATTTCATTGGGCGTGAAACATGTTCTTTCTTTTAGTCATTCATCGCTGGTGGTGCAGCAAGCGCCAATAAGTTTCAATATTTGTTTTGAACGAACCGGCACGAGACGGTGCCCATTTCTATTTCTATTGATAGAGAAGAGAATAGGTTTCAACATTTAGAGAAGTCACTAAAAGCTATATCTTGATAAATGCCTTGACATCGTTATATATTTTGATGAATTTTAAATTTAGTATATTTGAAGGCATGAAAATATTAAGGCTAACGTATCGAGTTAACAAGCATCGGGTTTTAACGTCATCAAAGGACGTAATTTCACATTAAGGAAGACCGAAGCAAAATAACCAAATTGGAGCCACTGTGAAAATAGGCTAAGCTAGTTTCTGAAATCGGCTAATTAAAAGTATTCGGCAGGTTGCATTTAAATATGTTGAGAAAATTTATAATAATTGAAAAAATATATGGACCATCCATCGAACAAAATCGGACCGTGAAAAATAGAAGTTACTCAACTGAAAGTATCATAAGGTACCAAATAGGTGAGGATAGTACTAAGTTAGATGGGATCAGTACTAAAATATGTTGAGCAATATCTATTTTTTATTTTTTATTTTATTTTTGAATAAGGGTAAATCAGTCATTTCAGTAAAGGGCAAAAATGAGATCTTCCATGTCATCTCTATATGAATCTAAACCGATGCTGTGTGCGCTTAATCCCATCCCAGCGCCGCAGTGCGGCACCCACGTGCCCCGCAGCCGCCGTCGCCGTCCCCCCGCAGAGGCCTACTGCGACTTCGCCGAGTTCGCCGGCCTGCGCCGTGAGACAAGGTGCTCTAGAGGCCACCGCCCGGGCCGTGTACACGGAGCAGCAGCCGCAGCACCCCGGCGGGCTCATAGGTTCCGACGCACCGCAGACCGAGCTCGCGTCCGTGCCGGCAGTCTCTGCAACACCCTGACATAGGAGACGCCGCCTATCGAGCCGGGACAGAGACCCTAGAGTTCACAGGATTGTTGCGCGGAGACAACGATTTGGTAGGCTTGCGTGCTGCCCTGCTCCATCGATTCATGATTCATGGACGACGACGACTGCAAGCTAGAATACTTGTTCTTGCTCTTCTCCCCTTGTACTCTTTTGTCTGTTCTTGTTTTCTTTTTCCCTTTCCTTCGCGTGGACATACAGGACGATTACGCTGGTATTTTGCTGTGTATTAATGCATGTAAATTACTACAGAGGCACGATTGGTACGCTTGCTCCAGTCTACTCTGAAAACCTCGATCAGACACCAAATGGATACGCTTGTTTTAGAAGGGCACAACCTCAATTACTAAATACCCCTATAATATATTTCTCAATTAATTACTTAGAAAATAGAAAAAAAATGAAAGTACCTGGAGGTACCACGGTACTTTTGCAACCATTGTAAACGATCTCATCAAATATGTTTTGGTCGATGATGAATTATATCGAAGAACTACCGAAGTAGACTTATTGTTTAAGTGCTTGGGTTCTGCCAAACTTATCAAAAACTAGATTGAGGACACTCTTAGAAGATGGCATGAGCAACAGTCCAGCAAATGATATCCATGTTGGGAGTTTTTATATAAAGTGATCAAAGTGGTGTTTGTTAATTCTTATGAACTAGAGACGTTACAAGGGGACTGTCTCCCAAGAGCAATTAATAGGAGGTAGTTGAAAATGTATTTCTCAAGTGTTTAATAAAATGATAAAATGTTGTCCAAACGATGGTCGATACATGTATTGCCCTTAGAAAAAAAAACGAATGATGTATACATGGCCCTTGGATGACAAATAGATGATTAGTTGCACATCATTGCTATTTGCTCTAATATGTTTTCAGGTTCGCATAAACGCACCTAAAAACAGGGAAGACATATATTAACAACAAAATATGGATAAAAGAGGTTGATCCTAGAAATTACAGCACAGACAAGCTTAGCCGGTTTCCTAAACCAGCTAAGATGGTTTGTTGTCAACACAGATTTGGAAAATACAAATTTGGAAAAATTACCCAGCAAAAACCAGCCTAGCCGGTTCCCTAAACTAGCTAAGATGGTTTTATAAACTTCCTCAGATTGAAGAATGAATCACTCTACTGTGTTCCTCTCGTCGAGATGATTGAAAAATATATATAGAACACCCAATTTAAAGTATGGACAAAGGAATTACGTATGCTCCCGGAATTGGGTTGGATTTTAATGCGTTTTGCAAGAGTTGTCGACCCCTTGCATGATAAGACCACCCTGTCCTTATAAATATAAGGAGGTCACGGCCGATTAGGGTATCCAATACATAATCGAATAAAAAATCAATCCACTCTCTACCTCTCTTTTGGTCTAACATCTTCCAAACCTCTAAGTTGTTGCTCATCTCTTGATCTAACGGCTAAGGATGACACTCTAGGTTTGTTGACCGACCTAGGATAACATGTCAACATCCTTTCCCCGATGGGGTCTCTCTCAGAGCTTTGATGACATCTTTGCTAGTTTGCCTTGACTAGTCGTTCTTCGTCACGTAAGTGCGATAGTAACCCTTTGCTGGTTTGCTCATAAACCTAGACGCTCCTCACCGTAAAAGCATGATAGTTACTATTCTTGGGCGTTCATGGCAAAACTTGAGAAAACTGGCTAGGCTGATTCCCGAAACCAGCTAGTTCGGTTTTGGCAGAATCACACTGCATTAATTATGTTTGCGATCTGAGCGATATATCTTTTGTGGTGTTTGATCGATCTTTGCATCAACAAAAATGTACAATGGCTTAACTCAACTCACTCTTAAATCTTATTAATTATTACCAACAAATTCGTTCCAGTTTACTATGCATATTTCCATTGCTTTGATGTGATAAAAAAAAACTAAATGGTAAAAAACGTGGTAAATGCCATGACAGCCAGCCCTATTGAACTTGGTCGTCACCCCCATGACTGCTGCCTTCAGGTCAATACTGCCGCGCCCAAGCCAGACAAACAGATTGACCTATTCCTCTTCTCTTCAAAGTTTTCCTTGGTATCCGCTTCAAACAAAGCACACTGGCACTTCACTACAAGTAGCTCGTCCTACCCTATTTATACTTTCCAATTCCTCGGCGTTGCTATAAACATCAAACTAATTCCCTAGCTAGCAACTAGCAAGCAAAAAGCATATCAGTTTCGCAGCGCATTTACATTTCCATTCTTAATTCTTCAGCTTCAGCAGCTCTAAATGGCATCCGTGAAGGCGTACGTGCTGCTGTTCACGGCCTTCTTCTTCTCCGGGCTCATGCAGCTGTCCATGGCGCAGGACAAGCAGCCGGCGGCAGCGCGGGTGATTGACGCAAAAGGGATAGATCAGGCGATCGCGTACCTGCTCATGTTCGCTGCGCTCTTCGTCACCTATTTCGCGCACTGATGAAGTGATGATCGCTGCTGCCTCAGTAGACAGTAGTACAGCATCATGAGTGGACTGAAGCAGATCGATGAGCCCCTTGCTGTTGCTGTAGTGCTGTTATAGGTTCTGATTCGCACGTACTCGTGCGTCAGTTCAGTTGGTTCCGATCAGGTTTCTGTCAATTCTTTACAATAAAAGGGTTACGAGCAAACTAATGATGGTGTATCGGGAATACCTTATATAAGTTAAAAATGCTGTTAATTTGTTTGGAAAAAATCTCAGGTGCATAACAGTTTGAGTATTGTGCAGAAATGTAGAGAACTATAAGTGAAACGATCACTTTACTCTCCACTTTCCATTGCAATCTTTTTTTTTTTATTTTTTCATTTTTTCATTATGCCCCTTGAATTTTTATTTATAATTGTATATTAGTCTAGATCTGCGGTGGAACTCTACCAATTGGTGGGAGCCAAAATCTATGGTAGAGCTGCTTCATAGTGGATCTAAGTGATCCGGAGCTCTAGATATGTTTTTTTAAACTAGAGTCCTCCCAAACAGGCCTTAATTAAGCAACTCTACCCTGCACATGTAGTCCATATTCCTGCTAATTCTTAGGAAAACCCCTTGCAATGGAAGAAAAACGGAGTACATTACGGCAGTGGCAAAGCTACACGTAGTGTTGTGGATGCGGATGCACCCACAGAAATTTTGAATATCAGTGGATATGGTTAAGTTTTCACCATGGTGATGACTCAAATCTATGTATCTGCATGGCAGTCGCATCCCCTCGGATTTGCTCTAGCTTCGCCACTGCATTACGGTGAAGAAAATGTGGAAAGATACTTCAATATCATTCCCATCGAACTTGCAAAATTAAATGTGACATATTTACATAAGACTACTGTTGATAGCAAAAAGAAGTCAGAGAGGTTGCATTTGAGTCTGGGAATCAAATTTAAATGAAAAGAATTAAATTTGAGACACTTTGAGCCAACTCAAAGAAACCTGGCTCGGTCTGGTTTGTCAAACCAGTTTTCAGCTCCACTGTGCATAGCCTTTAAAAACCACCCTAGGTCGGTTTTGTTTGACGGTTAGCCAAACACTATGGGTCTATTTGGTTACCTGGCTTCCTTCTAACGTGTCTAGAAATAAGCCAGGCTAACATAAGACTACCTCTAACAAGCTAAGATAGATTTATTTAGTTACCTATACCATCTAAGTCTGGCTAACATCTAGTTTGTTTCTGATTTGGCTTGGATACAGGTAACTTCACCGTCTTTGAGCCAATTCGTCGAACACATGGTTTGCGCCACCTCTTTGCGAATCAGAGCATGGAAGATAGCCAGCGCGGCCGATTCCGGGAGGCGGGGCTCGCGTCGTCACCGGCCTGCTCGCTGCCAACATGTCTGCGGGGCTCGAACCTCCTCACGGGACGCTCCCGTCGTGCCTGACGACGCAAGCCACGGCCAGCAGTTCGACCAAGAACAACTGCCTGTCCGCCACCAGATGTCTGGTAATGGCCACGGCGATGTCTGGTAATGGCCAAACACACCTAATGCTACCAGAGCAAGCCACGGCCAGCAGTTTGACGCAAGCCACGGCCCGCAGTTCGAGCAAGAACAACGACGCACGGATCTCGGCAGCGTAGAGCTCGCCGGCGGCAGCGCGCAGAGCTCAGCGACGACGCGTAGATGCCGGTGGCGCGGAGCTCAGCGGCAGCGCGCGTGGAGCTCAGCGGGGCGTTTGAGGCCGGCGAAGAGGCGTGCAAGCTTCAGCGGGGGTGAGGAAGCCAACGCGGTGGTCGGTTTGAACGGAGGTTGCACGGAGGAGGGCGCTCGGAGGCACGAGAGCTAGCGGTGACCGTGGAAGCTGGGCGGGCGGTCATGGTGCTCGGTGCCTGCGCTCTTGAGCAGAGCGAGAGGGAGAGGAGCGAGGGCGAGCAAATGGGAGAGGGAAAGAAAGCGGCTCAGTCTCCACAATTGCGTGAACTTGAGGCGACGAGTGGGGCACAAATGGATCTGCTGGCTGGCCAGCTGCTGCTGGGCTGGCTAGTGCTCTCACAGTGGCACTGTTCACGCGAACAGTGTTGCAAGACAGAACAGCATTTTTTCCTTACAATAATCAGCCGGAACAGTATTTTGACTTATTTTTCAGTCCTGCCGAATAGGCCCGGAGTATGGCGGCCACGAGTTAGGTGTGTTATGTCCTGGACATCATTTCTCTTTCTATTGCTTTGAATGGAGAGACATAGGAGGGAGACAAGATGGAAAAAGAATGAATATTTGTGTGGTGGGTAAAATATATAGACACCATGGAGGCCACATAGCATCAGACGTCTAGATATAGGACGAACGCTAGAGCATTATTATTCTTTTAAGTGCATAGTTTTATCTATACACCTAGATATATACTATATGCTAAAAATGTAATAAAAAATTATGTATGTAGCAAAGCTAGAACAACCTATAATTTAGAATAGAGGAGTACGAAAAACTAAGTGGCAAAGTACGAGGCTAGGAGCTAATAATATGAGAAGCAGCCATCTCACTCTAACAATTGAACTTGGTCATCACGCGACTACTGTCTTCGAGTCAATACTGCCGAGCCACGCCCGGACAAACAGATTGACCTATTCCTCTTCTCTCTTCAAAGTTTTCCTTGGTATCCTCTTCAAACAAAGCACACTGGCACTTCACAAGTAGCTCGGTAGCTCGTTCTACCCTATTTATATCGCCCGTTCCTCGGCCTTGCTACAAACATCAAACTAATTCCCTACCTAGCAACACATTCGCCATTCACTTCTCGTTCCAAGCTAGCATAGCACGCCCTGCAAATTAATTATTCTTTCCGCGCAAACAAGCGTATAGGTATAGGGAAGATGGTGGCCCTGAAGGTGTACGTGCTGCTGTTCACGGCCTTCTTCTTCTCCGGGCTCATGCAGCTCTCCATGGCACAGGACAAACCGGCGACGACGACGCGGGTGGTTGATGCGAAGGCCATTGATCAGGCGATCGCGTACTTGCTCATGTTTGCGGCGCTGTTCGTCACATATTTTGCCCACTGATCAGTTCTCTTATACTCCGTCGTGCCATCGTTCACACATGGCTTCTACTCAAAGGTTAATTATATGTTATCCTAATGGAAGTTTATGGAGAGCTGCTGCAACAAATTAAGAAGCCACCTTGCTCACAGAGCGCTAAAAGTTCTCTCATTTATAGGGATGGCAATTGCTCTGTCCAATTATGTGTAAATTAATTTGTTCTTTATGCCCATTTTGCTGTCAAAATAAATCTCTCTGGATACTGTGCTTGCTGGCGTATTCTAAATCCTTATAAGTTTGGATGTTGGGTTTTGCTGAGGTACCTTTAAATAATCGTGGACCATTATTTTAGTTTGAGAAATAGGAAAAATAAGGAAAATATCTGGCATGCATGCGGCTAACGACTTCGATTCTGTGAGGTTACGAACATCGTATTCGCTTATTATTATGACAATGTCACTGATTACTGTGATTACTGCACAGAAAAGAATACGGTAACGCACCTGTTCGGTCTTCCATCCGTTCGGACGAACCTCGCCTGCTTGCGGAACGGAGCCCACCCGGGTCGCCCTGTTCGCATCGCCTGCTCGCTCGGCGGCGCCTGCGCGCTGCGTGCCCATGCTCGCGGGACGGATCCCGTCCTCCCCCATGCCGCCTCGCTCGCGCCGCGCGACTCTGCTCGCTGGACGGATCTCGCCCTCCCCCGCGCCGCCCCTGCCCATACTCGCGCTTCCCGTTGCGGCCGCAGTCCATCCGCCTGTCGTGGCCCCTGTTGAGGTCGTGCCGTTGATGAGCTCCACACCGGCGACCTCCGTGCCACTCCGTAGCATCGAGCTCCGCGTCGACGAGACTCCATTTTCGTCCAAGCAGCAAGTAAATGTTGCGTTTGAAAGCGCATGTTGCAAGCGTCTGTTTCAAGTGTTTCAGATGTACGTTCCAAGTGTTTTATGGATGTTGCAATGGTTGTATACATATGTTGTAAGCTTTTGTTCTCAATGTTTCATCTATTTTCAGATGTATGTTGCAAGTGTTGCAAGTGTGTTTATTTAGATGTTGTATATGTTTGCAAGTGTTTTATTTGGATGTTGCGTATGTTTTTGCAATGGTTTCAAGTGTTTTCAGGTGTTTTTGCAAGTGTTCCAGATGTATGTTTCAAATGTTTCATCTGCTTTTAGACATATGTTACAAGTGTTATATCTGAATATTTTAAAAGTAGATCAGATGTTTCATCTCCCTCTTTGCCTTTTGCTGCCTCGTCTCGATGTCTCCTCCTCCTCCTGACGTCGGCTGGGGATCCGCCGCCTCCTCCCTCTCTTCTCGATGCTGGTGACGTTCAGGGCGGCACAGGCCCCACGTGGGCGCCCGAAATGACATGGAAAAATGACTACAAGCACGGGCCTCCGGATGCCCCATCCGTCCAGACATTCAGACGCTAGCAAGTTCAGAAAGAATATGAATTTCTATTCAGCATATCTCGAACAAATTATTTGGAAATTAATCCCAGTTACTGAAAATCTTAGTGGTTGCAAAATGAGTCGGAGTTGGATAATTGGTCCTTGCTAATTAAGGTACTCCGGTTACCTCATCAGAGGTAAAATTTCAAACAAAGCATAGCTCTTAATTTTTGAAGTGCATGCAATAGTTATGTAATTACTAACTAATTAGAATGTTCAGAAAACATAAAAAGGAAAAAAAAACAACGAATAAGACATCTACTATAAGAGATTCGATAATGAGGTGCCGGGTGCGCCCGTACAATACTACAATGGGTGCCTAGCACCTGTGCCGGGCCTGTACGGCAGTGGTACATCACGTATCAAACACATGTCACGTGTATAAATCTATAACAAATCGACGTCAAAAAGTTATGTTCTGATGACTGACAGTAGGATTCCATTATCAACATGTACTCCCTCCGTCCGTAAAAAAGAATGTAATTATGGGTTCGTGCCGATCAAGCTATCTTAAGTTTGACCAAGTTTATAGCAAATACTATTAGCATTTATGTCTCCAAATAAATTTATTATAAAAATATATTTTATAACTAATCTAATGATATTAATTTTGTATTACAAATGTTAATAATTTTTTATATAATTTTACTCAAAGTTTAAATTGTTTGACTTCTCAAAAAGCGAGAGTTACATTCTTTTGTTGACGGAGGGAGTACTTGCGAAATGTTCAAAAAATACTAACGTCGAAATTATGAAAATAAATAAATAATTTAAATACCAACATGTTCAAGACCAATGTTCACGCTACCAACATATTCACGTTCCAGTTTAAATAAAAAATAACTGAAATGCACCTCTATATTTGTCACATTCTAGAAAAAAAATACAACTCGATCACATTTAGGTACCACCGGATAAAATACAACTCCACGTAGATCAATTAACTATTAATAAAATGTTCCATGTCATGTTGAGAACCATCATATACGGTTGCATGTTTGCATGCATGTGAGATCTAAATTATAGATATTTACATAAAATTTTGCTTAATTTCTATCTTTTTTAAAAAAAATTCTTCTATAATCTCTTACGAGGTAATATGTGATTATAGCCATCCAGGTCGACAGTTCACAACCATTTCGTAGTACGGTAGCAAAACCTTTGATAATTGGTTTTTGCCACCACCTTTTCTACCTTCCTGCTGAAAAAAACATGCTATATGGTTCCTCTTCTGCCACCACATTTTCCGCGGGACAAATATTAAAGTTCTAGAAAAGCAAGTCTTGTTGACAAAGGCCAATTGGTACTAGAGAACACGATCGAGAAAATAGCTAGGGAGCACTGCACGCAAGAGTACCCACACATGCCAGGAACTCATGATTTTTTTTTTTTTTTGAAAGGACAGTAAAAGCTTTGCCGTAAATATTATTAGACGATAGAAAAAGAAACAAAACTATACAAGCAAAGCAAAAGCAAAACTATTTTACAACTTGAAAAACAGGACCTTAAACATCTATTCTACTTAGCCTAACAAAGTAAGCATGTTCAGCAGAAAAACTGGGGACGAGAAGGAAAAGAAGCCTGCATCAACTCATCAGTCAGTCGTTGTCTCCTGCTGAAACGTCGCCTCCATTGCCCTACGGTATTGGTTTATATCATCTTTACACAAACCTGCTACCTGCCTTGGATCTAAAGCTCTCTGCTGGAAAGTAAACTCATGATATTTTAGGACACATAAACATTTAAAAGTTTTGCATTTGAATAGTTCACAAGAAAATGATAGGGATCTCATGATCACTCTGCGAATTTAGTAAAATTTGTGTATATATGAACAAAATCTGAAAATTCAATCTACCGATGGTTTCTACGGCTTATAAGTCAGCTTATGCTGATTTGTTAGGAGAGAAAAATACTATATCATGGCTGATAAGCTGGGCTGATAAGTTCAAGCGAACAACGGTGTGTTTTGTGCAGTTTGAGAGTAAAAAAATACAATTTTTGGATTCAGCACATTTTGAGTAAAAATGATCTAAAATTCGGTTAACCTCGGTGGGTACGAGGTAACACGGTCCGTGAAGTTTTGGTCCTTGGCACAAGTGCTACCATCTTTCTCCCTTTCTGCTGTGCTTCGTCTTGTCTGCATATCCTGCAGCTGCAGATCAAAAGTTGTAGAAAAGGCAAGTCATGTTGACAACTTGACATGTAAATAGTCAAACGGCTACGGCAGATTTTTCTCGTTTAAACTATGAACCATGGCCAAACATGGCACTAATTTGTTCCTGAACAGAAAAGGCAACATTTGGTACAATGTTTTGACTTTTGAATTAGAGAACACCAGCACCTTCAATATTGGGTTAATTGGATTGGTGCCATTATAATTCTCGCGTTTCTTAGAAATACCATTACTATTCAGCTTATTATAAGAGTGCCATTATAATTACACTGGAGTCTGAAAAATGCTATTATGTACACTTGCCGCGACGGTTGGCCCACATGCAGGTGTATACAGGGGTTACGTACATTCGTATAGATCGTGTTGCCCCCAGATTCGCAGCGCCGGTTTGACTGGATCGACTCAATCCATCCATTCCCCACCGCCTCCTCTCTCTCTCGCTCGAACCCTAGGCAGTCCGCTTCGGAGGCGACTGCGACCGGCGGCGGCGGCGTGGACTGAGTTAAGCCGTGGAGTTTACGCTTTCCAAACGGGATTGCGCATTCGGGAAATACGCTTTGGGCTGCGGGTTAGGACTTAGAAAAGTCCAGGGACTCTTTAGCAAAATTACCCGCGAAGGGGTAACTTCTAATCCTGGCCGTTGATCTCGCGATGGGCGGTTAGGATCGGCCTGGGGAGGGACGGCCGGCCGGAACAGTGCCCCAGACGGCCAGGCGCCATGGCCGGCGGCGAAGCCTCACCGGTGAGCTCGGTTAGGGGGGCTAGGGTTCACCAAACGGAAAGCCGAGTGCACCGGAGGGCGCGGGGGAGGAAGGGGGGTCGTAGCCATGCCGTTTCGGCGGCTGGGAACGGCGGCTAGCGCGGTGGCCGCCATGGCCGGCGACCATGGCTCGCGGAGCTCACGGCCAAGGCTAGAGAAGCCAAGAAACGAGAAATGAAAAGCATGGGAGGAGAGGGGAGAGTACGGCGATGCTCACCGCGGTGAAAACCGGAGCGGAGGCGGCTCGGTGACGGAGGTTCGCGCAGAGGCGGACGGCGGAGCTCGGAGACCTCGGGGCGGCGGTTCTCACGGGCACGGCAACGCGAGAGGGAGCGGGGAAAAGCAGCAGCGGATGCGGGGACGGCCTCGGCTTCCTTTTGTAGAGGCAAGGGCGCGAGGGGGCGCTCCACGATCTGCAAAAACGTGGTGCACGGTAGTTCTTTGCTTGGCCGAAGCACTGGTAGGGACGGCCGGAGGAGGTGAGGGCAGCGACGGGTGGGGGGGTCGTCCGTGGCCCGAGAGAGGGAAGGGAGGCGGCGGTTGCTCATGAGTTGGGTTGGCCGGAGCTCTTGGCTGGCGAGGCGGCTATTCTTTGGGCAGCGTGCAGCAGGCAAGGGGGCCGAAAGGCTGGGGGAGGAGATGGGCCAGTGACCAGGTTGGGCCAATGGGAGAGGGAGGAGGCAATTGCAATTTCTCAGGCCGAAAACAGAGAAGGGTGAAGAAAAAAAATAAAACTCCTTTTCTATTTCCTAAAATATATTTTCAAAACCAATTCCAATTCAAATTCTAATTCTCTTTGAAATTTTGATCAATACCAAACATTCACAAAATAATATGCAATGGCATGAATGCACATACATGTTGCTATACTTATGATTGATTTTAATTCCACAAAAATTATTAATTTCCTATATTTGAATGCACACAATATAACATAAATAAATCAAATTTACTATTTTAAAAGATTACAAATTTTAGGGTGTTACAATGTAGTACCTAAGGAGAACAAGTAAAGAGATCCTCGAAGTACGTAAAAACTATACACAATTTATTTATTACTATTGTATTGATATATATATATATAATCATATATATATATTCATACTTTTCTTTTCATTCGAATTGAAGATTGAATGGAGGAAGCAAAAGATTATGCGATGTGACCAGATCAAAGCAATTCAAGAGGCATTGGCAGGATTTTTTATGGATAAGGTCATATATCCCAAAGGCACGTACCACTATGACCCTAAAGAAGTAATACCTTGTAGCCATACGACTGAAGATTAAGGTTGAATGAAATGCCAATGACATGAGTACAAGGTTTTTGTGACTTTATTATGTACATATTCTATGCATGTACAACCTCTTAAAATATTTATATATATATATATATGTAGTTTTCATACATTTTAGTATGTTATTTATGTATAATGCTCGAACGGATCCTTATACGTGGACGTATATTAGCAGCGTAGAATTCATATATGAAAAACTAATCGAAACAAAAAGAATTGAATTGAAAAGAAACCATAAAATGAAAAGGAATGAAATCGAAAAAAGGAACCTTTAGTACCGGTTGGGAACACCAACCGGAACTACAGGTGCCAGCCCCAGTGCAATGCCTGGGAGCCATTTAGTCTCGGTTGATAATAACAGCCGGGACTAAATGTCCACTTTCAGCCTCGGTTGCCAGAACCGGAACTAAAGGGGGCCTTTAGTCCCGGATTCGCAATCCCTGTTAGAAAATTGGGACTAAAGGAGGTTTTCCAACCGAGACTAATCCCCAGTCTTGCACCAGTGAAGTTTGTGATCATCTAATGGTTTAGATTAAACTAAAAATTGCGAAATGAGTGTAGCTTGGCTGGTTTTGTTTCTTGTGGTGGAACCTATCTACCCGGGTTTAAGTCCCCGACTTGACTGGGTGCTCACATTTATCTAAGTGTGCGCTCGTGTATGTGAGTGTCTGCATCTGTAACTAGGTCTCGGAAAAAAAACTAAAAATTGGTTATTTTTATGTCTAATTGAATCTTGCTTATAAAATAATGAACATGTATTGTTGAATTTTATGATCATTTAATTTAATGGCTTAGATTAAGCTAAATGAGTCTGTGCCCAATATAATTAATAAATTATTAAATAGTAAATTTAGAATAATAAATTAAGAAAAAAATAGTATTTTTGAGCATACACATGAGCTGTAATTAATAAATCCCATAGGGGATTGCATGCATATACAAGAGCAAACCAAGGCAGAAACCAATGTCTTGGCACGCTCATAAAATTAAAATCATCAAAGCAACTGCCACTACCGGATACAGGAACTTTGTCGAGTGCTAGGGGCACTCGACGAAGCCCCAAAAACACTCGGCAAAGGGTTTGCCGAGTGTTGTAACACTCGGCAAACCCTTTTACGGCAAACACTAGTTTGCCGAGTATTTTTTGTCGTGCACTCGGCAAAGACGTTGCCGAGTGCCAAAAAAATACTTGGCAAACATTTTCGGCAAAAAATAAAAAAAAACAATTGCCACCACTGGCCGCCGTCGACCACGGCCGCCTCCTCCTCCAGTGCCCACGCCACCACGCCGCCGCCAGCACACCCACGCACCACCACCACCACGCCACGGTCACAGATCCGCCTGGAGAAGCCGCTGGAGGTGCTCCTCGGCCAGATCCACTGCCGCTGGAGGTGGTCCTCGGCTAGATCCGTCGCCGAGCTCGAGGGAGAGGGAGGATCCGCCGCCGCTGGAGGTGCTCCTTGGCCAGATCTGCCGCAGAGCTCGAGGGAGAGGGAGGATCCGCCGCACGCCGCCGCCCGCACCCGCGAGAGGGAGGCCGCGTCGCCCCACACGATGCCGCCACGGGTGGGCCACCACACTAAGGATCCGCCGAGGCCTGGCCTGGATCTGCGCCGCCCCGCCATGGATCCACCCAGCCTCGGCATGGATCTGCGCCGCCAGCCTGGAGGGCCAGAGGGCTCCCGCCATGATCATGCGGAGGAGGAGAGAGGACGCCGCTACGGAGGGAGGATGGCGCCGTGAAGGAGGGAGTAGAGGCGCGCAAGGAGGGAGGGAGGGCTAGGGGAGGAGGAGGGAGAAGGCGGGGAGGGAGGAGGAGGCGTCGGAGGGAGTGAGGGAGGAGAGAGCGCCGTCGGGAGGAGAGGTGGCGCTGGGGGAAGGGAGGAGAGAGAAGGGGTGGGGACGAGAGGCGTGGGGGTGCTGGGGACGCAGTTAAGTAAGGAATTTTTTTTTGCGAGTGTTTTAGATGGGGAACTTGGCAAAGTTTTTTTTCTATTTTTTTCTTCTCCTTTTTTTTGCCGAGTGTTCTAGATCTGAACACTTAGCAAAAAAAAATTATTTTTCTTCTTCGTTTTCTTTTCCAGAAAACAGATTTTATTTCTTTGCTGAGTGTTTTTTTAACACTCGGCAAAACACCTATTTGCTGAGTGTTTTTTTTGACACTCGGCAAAACGCCTTACTTGCCGAGTGTTTTTTTTTGCTGAGTGTTTTTGTCGCGGCACTTAGCAAAGAACTTGTTCGCCGAGTGTCCGATGGAATACACTCGGCAAACATAAAAACACTCGGCAAATTTGAGGATTCTGGTAGTGTGCAGTCCTTGTACTGTTTCTCCTTCGTCATCGTGCTCTATGCCTCGACATTTTAGCATATTTTTTCGACGTATCCCTAAGCTTGCCAAGTCTCTTTCCTGTGTTCCTAGACAGAAAGTTTTGGCATTGCCATCGCGACGACAGATGGCTAACAATCAAATGGAATGTGATGGTTCCAACGAATGTGGCTCAGATCTGACTTCATTCATGGTGCTGACCTAGGGGAAATAGGTTTATTTCACCAGCCGATAATATGATAAATGAAAAACATATCGGCTTATGATATCCTATGCAATTGGTCCATCAATTTTCCGATGCATGTGTCGGAGAAGCTCGCAAGCGGCGCAACTGACGTCGATTTCCTTTTTCTTCACAAGAAGTTGGCTACAAGCAGAAACAAACTTGCTCACACTATGGCAGACAATAGTGCACTAGACCGGCATGGATATCAGGCCGAGGTCAGTAGCTCAGTGACAGCAGTGATGGTTTCACATTTTGTTTAGGAAGGCTTCAGGCACCGATAGAATATGGCGATATGACGGTGTCCGCCATCGGCTGCTTGCAGGCAACAATCGCTCCTGCAGAAAGATTTGTGGATCCAAAAAGAAGGTACGAGATGATTCAAAATTTAGATTTACAAGAGGAGCTTTGTTATGGTGCTTGAGAGGAACCCGTGAAATAATTTTTTTGGCCGGAAAAATACCTCGAGGATAAGTAAAAGTAATTAAGGGTAATATGGGATACTTGACCCGGTGAGGTCCTCGCCGCCGTCTCAACTCGGCATCGGCGTCTGCGCGGAGTCCGGGCCGTTGCGCTACGAGGTGCCCGTGCTCCAGGCCGTCTACGGCAGAATGCAGGGCATCGTCCGGATGCACAACCCCAGCATGGTCGTCTCTCCCCTCGCCGACATCGACGCCAAGGACAAGGAGGCGCTCCGCATGGCCGCCGTCAACCGCACCGCACTCGTCCTCCTTCCCAGAACCTCCGTCTCCAAGGTGCTCTGGATGGCCACCCTCAAGCGCCGCCTCACCACTAGTCACTACCAAGTAAGCACCTGCATCTCTGCATCGTTTGCATGCATGCCGCCACGCCATCGCTATGGATGCACTTCGATCGATCTGATCTGCTGCAGACTGGAACCGGATGCGCATCTCATCATCACGTAGAACCGCGCCAAGTCGCTGCTGCGTCTGCGGACGTCACTGCGGGTCGAGCGCCTACTACCTGGGCGACGAGGTGTCCATCGGCTTCAACATGGACAGCGGCGTGGACGCGGCGACGCTCAAGGTCGTCAACTCCTTCGACTGGCCGCACAGGCCCAAGACGCTCTGACGGTGGATCATCCAGGACGGCCTGATCCGGGCGGTGAGCTCCGACAATACGACTACGGCCTCCTCCTGGAGGACCAAATCGAGGTGTCCTCATGGGGGCCGGGCGCCGGTGAGCACCCACGCCCACCTGCGGGTAGCCACGCCCGACAGGTGGCCACCGCGACAAAGGGAGCTGCGGATACAAGGAGATAGAGGCACAGAGCTCGTACAGGGAGATAAGGGATAGAAAGTAGGAGTACTATTCTACCCTTTAAATTTATTTTAGAAATAATTTTTGACATATATATTTTTGGTTCTGGACCCATGTAGTTGAGGTTTCGGCCCATAACTTAAGTTCCTCTACACTGGTTCTCCTTAATTTATAGCCATCTAATATATCCAGACGGAGGGTTCTGCTTTTTTTTTGAAGCACTGTAAAATTTCACTTACAAGAGAACAAGGAACAAATGTGAGAGCTTTTTCAATATAATTTTATCAAGGAACAGAGAAAAAAATCTTAAGAGCATTATTCCCATAAAAGTGAAGCACGAAATTTAAATGAATAAATGGCATGCATTGTTGGATATTGTTCCGCATACAATCTAATGGTATAGATTAAAAAAATCTTTATGAGCATTATTCCTATAATAGTGAAGCGCGAAATTTTGAAAAACCTTTTTTCAAAGGGTAGCAAAACCTTCTTAAGAGCAGGGAAAGTACATCTCTGATCATCGTTTCACACTCGCCTGTAGAGCTGCAAACCTAAACTTCAAAAGAGAGGCTACTCCAAACCATACGACACTTTCACTTTCACTGTGCCCGGGCCCGTAGGTCACCGGCGAGCAGCTCCCTACTACTCCTACCTGATCCCCTCCCTGCTCCCTCTCCGCCTCTCCCTTCTCCCTATCCCTGTCTCCCCTCTAGATCTGGGTGATTATGTGAGTTCGTGTCCCCGTCTGTCCCTCCTCCGCCGCTCGCCGTCCTTCTAACCTTACTGTCGTCTTCTCTGGGTGGCCCTCGTCTTCTCCGGCACCGGGTTCCAGTTGCGCAGGTACATCCCTAACCCTAACCCTCCTCTTCTTCCATTGGTGAATGGTTTATGATCTATTCTGATATACTGTTTTCCTCCTCCTCAATGTCTTTACGTAGGTCCGTAGCCGATGCGTCGTCCTCTAGCTGTGGCATAGAGCGACCAAGGCGGCCCCGCGCACCGTTGAGGAACGGTGCTGGAGAGCCCTCCGCGGTCGAGGGCGCCATGGCTGGTGCTGATGACGAGATCGTCTGGCCGCATTGCACAAACAGCTCATTTATCTTATCTCCTTTGGTGCCTTTTGTTTTGTTGGATTTGGTCATTTGGAGTTTGCTAAGTTATTGACTTAGAAGTTAGAATATGTGTGTGATTAGTTTGTGGCTGAGTGTTGGTCTGTTGGATGAGAATGAGAAGAATTTTTGAGTTTGCTTAGTTCTTGACTTAGAAGTTAGAATCTGAGAAGAATTTGGTTATTTGGAGTTTGCCGAGTGTTGGATTACAATATGTGAATCTGTGATCAGTTTGTGACTTAGAAGTTCTTGACTTGCGAGTTGAGATTTTGAAATTTGAATGAATGAATCTGTGCTAACTGTTGGATGAGAAGAATTTTGAGGTGACTTAAGATCACCGGGCTTTGGGCCGGCCAGGCCCGTAGTTCTGGCCGTGCTTCGCGGGCCAACACGGCACGAATTACGGCCCATAGGGCCATGCTTGGGCCGAAGGCCAGGCACGACGCCCGGTGGGGCACGGCACGGGAGCCACGGCGTGCCGTGCCCGCACGACCACCTGCGGGCCGTGCTGGGCCGGGCCGGGCCGGCCCGTTGGCCAACTATAGTCTAGAGCCACCCAAGTCGAATGCACAATCAAGCAAGATACACTAATATGAGTGTCATGGGCTCGGGCTAGGGGCCGCGCAACCTAGGCCAGCCCACTTGACCCAACAGCAAAGAGAAGGGCCAGGACGGCGGCTTCCCTCGTTGAGTACAGCAAGTGGTGCGGCCTCTGCTTTCCCTATCTGACAATCTTACTAAACCAATCAGTATCCATCTTAAAGGAGTCTTAGAGTTTTTTATGAAACAGAAATTTATTAAAATCTAAAACTATACAACAACATGCCAAAGTTTAAGAAACAAAAAAGTCAAGAAGAAAATAGTCAAGATTACACAAAGCCTTCTAGCCATTGATCTATAAAAGGGTGATAGATTGCTTGTGCTCGTAGAATAACTAGAGCAAACTATCTCTTAAAGACGATTTAGTTCATCTAGCTAGTTAAAGAACATATAAGAGTTTGAGTTGTAAAGAAAATTCCTAGTTGCCTCACGGAGTCAAGAAATTAGGACTGTATAAAGAGAGGATGTACTCGGATTTACCACACTAGGGGTGGGTGTTAGGTCTGACCAAACTGAACAATCGGTTCTTCGGTTATTTTGAAAGTTCGGTCATCTAAAAATGGAAAGTGATTGGTTAGTTTTAAAACTCATGACTGAGCAAGTTCAGTCTCGGTTACTTTGGTTCGATCTCGGTCATGACCAAACTAACTGGACCAGAAAAAGCAGGCACTAAGTATCATAATTTAGCAACATCTTTCCTATTTCAAAGCAAAATTGACAATACAACATATAGAATAAGCAAAGTGATAAGAGTGACAGTGCATATAAACGTACTAATAGGGGTGCAAACGGTCCGATATGGTTGGATAACTACAGGTACAATGTTTCTCGAATTCATATTCAATTAAAGATAGTATCAACTATGTCGGATAAGATACTAATGGATATTGACACCACAAAAATGCGATTTGAGTACACAGGTACGGATACGATACCGGACGTTGAATATCTAAACTTGGGTACGTACCGATCTGAACTTCTATCTGTACCATTTGCACCCCTGCCTACTAGAATGAATATTACATCACTAATAATAGACCAAAGTACACATTATGTTAACATAGTCTAAATGTTCGGTTAGTTTGGTTTCCCATGACATATAACCAAACTAACCGTAAAAAGTTTAGGTAGCATGAACTCCGGACCAACCTAGTGACAAAAAAACTTCTCAAATACTCAAGCAACGACTATGGGTCGTTGGTGGTAGCCAGTCCCTCTCTAGCCTTATACCACACCACCTGGCTATCCCTCTCCAGCAACGACTATGGGTCTTTGGTGGCAGCCAGTCCCTCACCCTCTCACCTCTTTTCCCTACGACCTCCACAATCCTCCGCCCACAAACCAAGTTCCTGACAATGAGAAAGCCTGGTCCAATTTACAAGACCATATGTCTGTATATTAGCACCACAAAGCCACTAATGGTGGCAGTAGCTATAAGAAAATGAACCACACAGGATTGATTGAACACTGAAATGGATCCAAGAGAAACAAGGACAGGCATCAATGATTTACAAAATCAGGTCAATTGCCATCAACATCCCCTTGCATAGTGCAGGTTTCTGAACCGTGCAATTGGTAAGCCCAAGAAGTACACAAATTAGCAGCCGATAGATACTGATTAGGTAAACATTTATACATCAGCTAATTTTCTGCCACCCAAAAGGTTCAAGACACCCAGCAATTTCTACATGCGAGCTTGTCCAACGCACCTGCCTCCATAACTGAGTGAAGAAACAAGGAAACATGTTAACATCAGGACAGGTATTCATCATCCTGAAAATTGTGTAACGTTCACTAATTTCTACAAAACAGTCAGAAGTCAAACAAGGATAGTCACTTGCAATGGAAGTACAGTAAGTTTTAGAAACAAACATCTCTTTGGTTCAATGTGGACATGTCAAATTAAGAATAAGAAGACAATGTGCCAAGCTATCAGCGTTCCAACAACAGCTAAGGCAATATGTTTTCACAAATACTAAACAAACGTCTTGCTAAAATTACAGAAAAAGTAATATTTTACCAAAAAAAAGAGTACAGAAATGAAATTGTGTAAACTGTAAACTACTACTACAAACCTACAAGAGAAAAGTGGAGCAGAGTTCAAGTACCAATGAAATGAATCAGGAAAGGAAAAGGCGATGGTACAATAAAAAAAATCTACATCAGTTGAAAGAGTCACCAGACCATCTAGTACTTGCTCAGTTCATGCATTGATTGCATGCCTATCAGACATTGATCAAATAGCTTGGACAAAAGGAAGCCATCCACCCAAAATATATTGGCTTTGCAATGTGAGATCTAGGAGATGGACACAGATCCTGTGCAGTCGATACTGCTACTGCAAGATAAGCAGTCATTGCACCTGAACCATCCATACAAGAAGGGATGGCTTGGATGAAGACTTCCTTTTCTTCTTACTTTATTCTATTAGTAGCTCTTTTGGAGGGAAATGGCAGGAGGGGAGAAGAGTTTGGTGTCATTTTCTTGCTGGGAAGAGCAAAGCGACGGGACGCCGCCGCCCGGCGGGCTGCCGCGCCATGGAACTCACTCCTCCAGCACCTCTTCCCACCACTCATGAAGGTGCTGCTACTGCCCCTGCGTGCAACCCCATCTGTTAGCGGGGGCGATGTGGTGCTAACGCCGGCGCCAAGCAAGGCGCCCGTGGCGAAGTCGGCCAGCTCTATGCAGCTCCCCAGTGCCCCTGTGCGATTTCCTGCAGCACAGAGCACGCTGACAAGCACCCCAGTAGTTGCTGGCAATGACGTCAGGGACAACACCCATCCACTGCCCGATGAATTGCCTACAAGGTTTGTGCTCTATACCTTTTCTCATTTTGTCTGTGTTCTTGTTACATTGTGGTCCTTGATCTATTTTGTAATAGTTGAGACCATTTTTTCTGAACATGCTCATGTACAGTCCTGGACATGCCCTCTTTTCCCTTGTTCTGTTTGTAGTAGTTTGGCTAAAAAATTGACACAATATTATCAATTGCAGAGTGGATGCAACTTCCTTTTGGATTCCTAAAATTGGTATGACATTTGGTGGGTTTGATGAAGCTTGGGACTTCTGGGTGACATATGGTGTTCGGATGGGTTTTGATGTTCGAAAGTGTTACACGAATATGAGTGGTCTTGATGGATTAGTAACATCTAGTAGATTTGTTTGTTCAAATGAAGGTTCTCGGGCTGAGAATAAAAGGTTTTGTATTGTCAAGCGTAATCGAGCTCAAACAAGAACAGGATGCAGAGTTCACATGGGCATTACTTTGGACAGAGAAAATGGGACTTACACAATACATGACTTATTTGTTGAGCATAACCACATTCTTCAAACTGCACAAACAAGTCATTTGATGCCATCACAGAGGAACATTTCTAAGCATCAAGCTATTGATATTGAGGTGGTTGATGATTCCGGTATTACACCTAAAGCAGCACATGAGTTCTTGGTCGATATGTTGGTGGATCATCTAACCTTGGATACACCCATCGTGATCATAAAAATTATTTGCGAACTAAACGCCGAAGAGAGATGTTGTATAGTGAGGTTGGAAGTTTATTAAAATATTTTCAAGATAAAGTGGTGGAAAATCCCTCATTTCAGTATGCAATACAAATGGATTGTGATGAGAAGATAGCTAATATATTTTGGGCTGATGCAAAGATGATTGTCGATGTTATCACATCTGACACTACCTTTGGAACCAACAAAGAATATAGACCATTTGGTATGTTTGTAGGTTTCAACCAGTTTAGAGAGACTGGTTTTTGGTGTAGCTTTGATGTATGATGAGACATTTGGTCATTTAAGTGGTTATTCAATGCATTTTTGTCAACACATAACCAGAAGCAGACAAAAACAATTTTCACAGATCAGGATATTGCTATGGGAAAGGCTGTATCTGAGGTGTTCACTAGTACATGGCATGGTTTGTGTACTCGGCATATATCACAAAATGCATTGAAACACCTGTGTTCTAATGAAGAAGAGTCTCAGAACAAAGAAGAATCTAATAATGAGGAAGTCCCAAGTATCCTATCAGATTTTAGTTCTTGCAAGTATGAGTATGAAAAAAAGGTTGTTTTTGAAGAAGCATTTGATGCTATGAGAAGCGAAGTTAGTAAATCAACTTAGTTGGACAGCATTTACAGGTTGAAAGAGAAGTGGGCTGAGTGCTACATGCTGGATGTTTTTTCACTAGGAATGCGAAGTACACAACTTAGTGAGAGTTTGAATAATGCATTAAAAGGCCATTTGAAATCAGATCTTGATATCATTAGATTCCTAAAGCGTGTGGAGGCTGTTGTTCAAATCAAGAGAGAGGAGGTACAATCTGAATTTGAATCTAGGAAGAAAGAACCAAGAATTGGGATGAATGCACCTATATTAATACAAGCAAGTAAAGTTTATACACCTGCAATATTTGAAGTCTTCCTAACTGATTATGAAAAGCACCTGGCAGTCTACACAGTAGGTTCAGATGGAATTAATGAATTTGTCATTGCAATTGGAGCTCTTGGAGGCACATCAATGGTTGGCCAACCCGACCGATCAGATGGTCTCTTGTAGTTGTAGGCTATTATAGAGAATTGGTATATTATGTAGGCATGCACTAAAAGGTCTCAATTTGGTGAACATTAAGTTGTTACCTTAAAGATACATTTTGAATTGATGGACACGAGATGCAAGAAAGGGATTATTGAAGATATGCATGATATGGCGTGGGTGATGAGGAGTACGCTGGGGAGAGTGGAGCAGGAGCTGTGATTGAGAATTGGAACAGAGAGGGTAGCGAGGCAATGGCGCAGTGGGGGAGTCGCCGGCGGCAGCGGCTGAACCGCGCGCAGCCGCCGTCGAAGAGGAACCCCACCCACTTGGGAGGATTCTATTCTTCTTCGATGATCTCTTATTACATCCACTCAGTGCCCTTATAGAACATGAGCACTCTCTAAGACGATCTGCATGCTGTCTAAAAATAACTAAGCACTCCTAGCCACTGCATGCTTCTAAAAGTAGCTCGGCATTCTAGTCACTAGTTGGGGAACTCCTGGTCCGGCACCTATAGTTGCGTCCTAGGAAGGAGTCCATAACAATGCATGGGGGAGGGGGGGATATAGTGGAAAATCCTAAGTTAGACGCTGCACTTCAGTACAAAAACCTTTGCAAAATATTCCTTCCTGTGGCTTCAAGAGCTGCTGATTCTGAAGACTGTTGCTTGCTTGTGGAAAATGCAGTTCATAATTTGAGTAAGGAAGTGGAAGAAAAAATCAGAGGAACTCATATTGATGTTGAACAGCCTAGTGCTCAAGCACCATTCAGTTTACCTGAAGAGTTTGCAAATGTCGCTGGTTCGAAGAAGAAATAAAGGCAGAAGGGTGGATCAAAACGAAAGAAAACTTGGGTCGAGAAACTTCAGAAGAAAAAGAAGAAAGGGAACAAGAAGAAAATAAGCAAGCCTATTCAACATGAAGAAAGTGGAAATATTATGCTAGAATCGCAAGCATATGAATCAATTAGCAGTTTTAACCAAGTTCTTATGGTATGCGGGCACATCTTTTCTGTACATAAAAATAGCATCCTTATATTTAATTTGACCATGGTATTTTTCTCTATGATTCTCTCTCCTTTTAGAATTCAAGTGTTATTCTCACAGATCCTCACTCCTTCGAAGGGATAGATGGCTGGCACTTTTAGAAAACTTGACATGTAAGTATAGGTTAAATATACATGTTGCATTAAATTGAGAAATCCTCAACTATAAAATATTTATGGTCACAGGCTGCATTTTGGAGGCAAGATCAAGTCTGCTGATGTGTGATGCAAGCTTTTGTACATGAAAATAGGAGAATAAGTGCAGAACCTTGGTATAAGCAAAAGGATCTTAGTTTACCCATATGCTCTTTTGTGTTCAGCAGATGCTCCCTCTTTTGCAAATGTAATTAGAGGACATTAACCTCTAGTCTAGAGTAATATATATGATATTACTGTAGGCTACCAAGTGTTAATTGCATTATTGTAATATTTATGTTTTTTTTATTGCTGCTCTTTGACTCAAGAAGAACTGGCTGACAGTAGAGGGTGAATGCAAAATGATACAAAAAAACAGGAAAAAAGAAGAGCTTTCATCCAAGCCGTTCCTTCTTGTATGGATGGTTCAGGTGCAATGACTGCTTATCTTGCAGTAGCAGTAGCGACTGCACAGGATCTGTGTCTGAGATCAAGATAACCTCACTAAAGCAGCATAGGTCCTTGTATTTTCATAATTAATGGAAGTGAGATTATAAACATTGAAGTTTGTTGATCAAAAGTTGAAAGTTCAAACCCAATGTGCAAATGGGAGAATTTACCGGGGAAAAAAAACAGAAGTATGAAACTCTGATTCAACCATTTCAAACAATGAAGGACAATTTTACCTGTGCTCCAATCACCATATTAGAAGCTACTAGTTCCATCAATGCTCACTTTCAAAGTATGAAGTTGCTCGAATTATGTAGACCTGCACCACTTGCACAAGAGAAATTGCTTGGTCAGCATTATTACAATCATAGATTTCTCCTAGTTAGTCCTTAAGAAAACAGATGGTACTGGAACAACATGATAGATAAGAGGTCATGATAACATCTGAATCTGATAACTGGAAACAATTGAAATAAATTTGTACAAAGGCCAAGTTTGAGACAAGACAGATTTTTATTTCTTTCTAAAGAATCTTTGATTCCGTAAATTTCAGTTATTGTTATTCAGTTCCCTGCAACACTCAGCCACCATGCAAGTTCCACTGATGATTCAGACACGTTCTTGCTATGCAAAATAGATCTCAATCACCTTGAACTTTGTCCGCTCAATCAGTTGGAAGACCAAGCAATCTCCATCAAGCAGCTTGTGCTCGATGGCGAACCCTTTCCATCCAGTGCTGAGGCCAGCCTTTTTTGCGAGGTAGAGCGTGGCTGATTCGTCATCCTCCTCATCCACCAGGGTGATCATCTCATCACTCTTCGGCAGGTGCTTCTGGCAGAAATATGTCGGGAGGCCCTGTGATTTCACAAGCCCACCAAACAAGAATTCACCTCGATGGGGGATGAACTAATAATCGAAAACAGCAGGGCGTGCCGAACCGAAGCTTCCTCTACTTTACCAGCCTGAAGTCTCCGGTGACATGAGACAGTGACATGGGCTGGGTGAAGATGGGGAAGCTGGAGCCCAGCTCTTGCACCAGCTCCTCAGCCTTAAAGATGGCGTAACTCCTCTCCTCGTCCGAATCCTGGATCACATTGATTTCAAAACCGCGATTTGTTCTACGAAGTAAGGAGAAAAGATGAATCCTAATTTCTATGAGACTATGACCCTTTCATACTGACCTCGCGGTACATGGGCTTCTCGGGGAGGTTGGCGAGTCGGCCGGACCACCGTAGCGGCTCCCGCGTCACCCGCGCATTCGACTTGCTGACCTGCAGAAATGGCGAGTTCACTTTGACCTCGCGGTACATGGGCTTCTCAGGGAGGTTGGCGAGTCGGCCGGACCGTCGTAGCGGCTCCTCGTCGGCGTCCCGCGGCACCCGTGCCTTCCGCTTCTTGGCCTGCAGAAAAAGCCGATTTGGATAAAGTATACCCAGAGAATGACAGAAAAGAAGGCATCGAGCGACACAAGAAACAGCCCGGCGGCGGCCATCATAGCTATCGGTCAAGAAAACGGGACACACCGACGAGGGTTTGGCAGCGGCGGTGGCCTCTCTGACGGCGGCGGAGAGGTGGTGGAGCTGCAGCTCCTCCAGCTTCCGCTTGTTCGCCTCTATCTGCCTCCGCCGCTGCTCCTCGTACGCCACCGCCTCCGCCATTCCCCACTTCGATTTCTTTGAGCAGCTTCGGGGAGCAGAGCAGATGAGGCGGCGGTGTAGAGAAAAAAAAAGAATGTGGGGCTTGGAGAGGGGTTCGTTCTTGGGTTTCGTTCTTCTATTTGTGGACCCGATTCAGGTGCACACAGACGGCAGAACCTAGAAGGGCTCCGAAATTGAAATTTTGAATTCTGCCGACCCTTGTTAGGCCCTCGTTTAGTTCGGCCCGAATCCGGCGCCGGCAAAGTTGCTGTAGCCACAGTAGCTACTGTAGCGTTCGTTTGTATTTAGTAATAATTGTCGTTCGTCTTCTGTATTTGGGAAGGTATTTGCATTATCCAAACGTTCCCACCCCCCCCCCCGTAATTATGCTTCTCAAAATGTTTATTTGCACTTAATACATTGCCTAATTGTCCAAACGTTGATTAATTATGCTCAAAACGTTTGTCTCGCAAAGTACAACCAAACTATGCAATTAGTTTTTGATTTCGTCAACATTTAGTACTCCATGCATGTACCGCAAATTTGATGTGACGGAAAATCTTCTTTTTGCATAGTGCCAAAGTTTGTAATTTAGGGTAACTAAACACCCCCTAGATACATATGGTTTGAGAGCAGAGAGGATCGTATTATCCCATCCCTATTTTCTCGCATGTTGGGAGATGCAGAAGTATGAAAAGAATGTTTTTCCACACCATTAAATGATTAAACAACTATTCGATTGATTTTGGGAGAAGACAATTTCTCATTTCCATTTGATTAAGTCGAGTTCCGGTAGGAAGGCAGGGCTTCCAAATCTTACCAATTGTTTTTTCCATTCTCTACATTATTCTTCACAGGGCTCTTCGTCCATTTTTCCACCGTCTTCTTAGAGCAACAGTAATATATGTACAGAACATAGTAGTCACACTAAAAAAAAGTTACTCAATGCGTTCTAAATTATAAGTCACTTTATCTTTTTTTTATACATAGACTTTAGTAGATATCTAGACCTACATTATATCTTTATACGTAGTAAAATTAATGTATAAAAAAAGTTAAAGCAACTTACAATTTAGAACAGAGTGATGTTTCATGTATGAGAGCTAATATTTCTCCAACCCAAGAGACACCAAGAGCAACTCTAACAAGGGCCTCTAAATCAGGGTCCCTACTTTTAATTTGAGGGCTCCCTCTCATTTTTGAGGATCCTTTTTAATCGACACCGACACGCAGGACCCACCCGTCATTCTTTGTTCTTTCAATCCTCAGTGCTCGTCTAGCGCAGGATACATGGGACACACAGGACCTTTTTAATAGACACTAACAGCGGTGGGGACGAGTCCGCATTGGGAGGAGGAGCCCACCCCCGCAAGCCTCTTTGGGGAGCAGTCCAGGGAGTGCCAGAGGAGTCCGCATTGGGAGAAGGAGCCCGCCCTCGTAGGCCTCATCGGGGAGCAGTCCAGGGAGTGCCGAAGGAATCCGCCACAAGGGCTCTCATTGGGACAAGTCTGCGTCGGGAGGAGTCCGCCTGCTCTAGCAGGCCTCGCTATAGGGTCGAGATAGCGGATTAGGGGGTGAATAGTCCTTTCTAAAATTAATCGCGCCGGCTAACCGAAACAAATGCGGAATTAAAACTATCGGTCTAGACAAGACTACACCCCTCTATCTAAGTTCTCAAGCACCTTAAAAAGATCCTAATTAGGCAACAAAGGTCCCGAGCTAGCTAGAGCTCACCTAACCAATCTAGCTTGCAAGGTCACATAAACCAATGCAACTAGTACTTTGCACAAACGAGAGATCTCCTACACAATCTAGTAAGCAAAAGCACAAAGCTCCTAAGTTCACTAGCAATGTTCAATAATAAGGCAACTAATGCCAAATTGAAGAGCGTAAAATACTTAGCTACACAAACTAAACAATGTGACTAACAAGGTTACTCAAACCAAATTAGCCACATAAAGGAGCTACTTCTATGCTACACAAGCAAGAAGGTAACTAGCAAGCTACACAAGCAAATTAATTACAAGAGCAACTACACAAGCATAATGTATGAAAAGTAAATACAAAATTGTGTGACGAGGATGCATGGTAGAGTTCGGTCCTCCACTTCCTCAGTTGACCACTTTATGAGCTGCCACGTCAGCGAGATCGGACGCGGGAACAGTAACCCACCAGCGTCCGGTCACCTTCTTCTTCTCAGCGTCCGCTCATTGAACCGAGTCGTGCCCTTCTCTACGCATGATGACTGGATGCTCCCAGGGTGAGTCCGGTCACCCCAGAGCTAAAGTTCGGTCACTCATAGTGACCTCTTTTTCGTCTCCGTTTCTTCACCGAGTTGATCCACATCAACTCCAACTTCTTCTCCTTTGCAAATGTGCTAACACCACCAAGTGTACAACACATTATGCACATGTGTTAGCTTTCCACAAACATTTTAAGGGTTAATCACTCAATTCACCACGCCACTCGATCCTCACACGTATGCAAAGTTAGATCGCTCAAGTGGCACTGATGACTGATATGCAAACAAGTTTGCTGCTCTTGATAGTACGGCCATCTATCCTAAACTCAGTCATGCACTTCTCTACACAACCTTTGACCGGTGAAATGAAATGCCCTAGGTTATACCTTTGCCTTATGCATTCCATTCCATCTCTTTTGATGTCGATGCAACACATGCACCAACCAATCACCAAATGATATGATCCACTTTATATCATCATGTGATCGTATTAGTTCATCGATCTTGACTTCACTTGCTCTTCACCATTGCCTCGGTCCATTGGCGCCAAGTCATCACTCAACTTGCCCTTCACACTTGCAACTGGTCCGTAGAGCCAAGTCTTGTCTTGATCTTCTCCACCTTGATCACATGACTCCATGTCATGTCTCATATGCAATGAGCTCCTTCATCACATGTGTGAGCTTTGGAACATCTCCAAGCCATTTCATCTCCATGGCAAAGGTTGCTCACACATGATGTACCTATGGACTAATCATCTGTGTATCTCACTCACACATATTAGTCCACCTAAGGTTGTCTCTCAATTACCAAAACAAAACAAGGACCTATCAATCTCC
Organism: Miscanthus lutarioriparius; assembly: GCA_904845875.1. Classification (NCBI taxonomy): domain Eukaryota; kingdom Viridiplantae; phylum Streptophyta; class Magnoliopsida; order Poales; family Poaceae; genus Miscanthus; species Miscanthus lutarioriparius. Next base: position 48,472,274 of record CAJGYO010000006.1, read on the forward strand.
CATTTTTTTGGTAATTGATGACAACTCTGTAAAGATAGGGAAATTAAGCTCTTTTGGATTTATGATGCTTGCCCAAGCAATTTTACCATGTGTAAATGATTTTAGACAAGTACACTACTACACTCGCACCTTTTGCAGCCGTGTCGTAACCCACATCGCAGTCTAATTTCAGCCTCGGTAGTAAGCTATCGGCAGTGATGGTTATAGCCTTCACCATCGCTATCTGAGACCATCTGTGGTGTACACTCACACCGTTGTATTGGCTTATGATCCATCCGTGATAAGGTCCTTACTTCCATCGTATTGGAGCACGACATGGTAGTGTGGGTATACACTAACACCGCCGTATTAGCTTATGATCCATCCATGATCAGGTCCTTGTTTCCGTTGCATCGGAGCACGACCCGTCTGTGTGGGTGTACACTCACACCGCTGTGTTGGCTTATGATCCATCTGTGATCGGGTCGTTGTTTCTGTTGCATTGTACCACGACCCACCTATGTGGAGGACATCATCACCACCGCTCTGATGTATTACCCGGCTGTGTGAATGGCATTACCACCATCACCTTGTAGTATGATTCGACCTTGATGAGGATGTACTCGGTGTCGGTTTACTAATCGAGACGACAGTGATGATTTTGTGATCCTGCCGCATCATAGGTTGGACCGGCGTTGTTGCTGATGGCTTCTGCCATCGGGTAATGGTACAGTGCGACAGTGATGAGGCTTTCATCACAGTTGCATAGTCGTATGATGCGGTGGTGTTAACAACACAAGAATGGCGGTTCAATACAAAACGGAGACCATTACGGAATGATACTGTATCCGGTATTGACAATAATTATTAATTAAGATGAACCATAATAGCTATATGACACGGCATGCAGATATATTTGTCAAATCCATACAATACGTTCACATACAAGAGTACTTTTGACAATAGACGATAAGCTGACAGTAGTAGGTAGGATACAGAGATGTAGGATTTAAACTGTTGTTGATAATTAACACACCGCATGGTCTCCATGTATGGCCTCATCGAGGATAAAAGTAGCCAGGCGTTCTTGGAGAGCAAACATGTCTTGAGTGGTTAGCTCCCTTGTATCCAACAGCAGCACAGACTACAAGAAGGCAGCGTTGTAGTAATGTAACATGGAGCACATTGTTCAATTTAATCAGTAGAGATTTGTGTGCTGGTATAATAAGAACTTGTTTGTGTTTCGTAGCTTTGATGATCCCATCCATGTAATGCATTACATAGAACGCACTAAAATCTCTGCCACCAGGATGTTGCTTTGCGATCGTATCGACCTCCATTACTTTGAACCCATCATTCCAGGAAAGAACATTGAATTTGGTCTTCTTTTTGTACTTGTCATAAGCCCTGTCATCATCCAACAGAAAGATCATTGTGACAAACAAAAAATTTGTTACACATAAATAATGAGATCTACGAAACCACGTTGTAAAATGCATGGAACAAGAGCTGTACTTATTCATCATTTTTTTGAAGGGTTTGATATGGTTCATTCCCCTCCTGCTTATATCATACACGAAGAGCTTGGAATTGAGATGGTCTACAGCAACAAGGCAAGTATGTTCGCTGCAATAAAGAAAATCAGATGCAGATTAGAGTCCCACCTGGTACACGTAATTACGTAAATGAATTACTCGCTTACCCATCGTTGTATGGCAGGAGAATTAGTGATTTATCATCTGGGGCCAGAATGGAGGCGCACGTAGTGTCTGTCATCGTTGTGAAGCCCACTGTGCAGGAGTTAAAGGTCACCGAGTTGAAGAAGCCTATTGCAATGTTTTTGTCCTTGCATGTATTTGCCTCCATCCTACAGACAAAAAAAGTTAAATTTGATAGATACAATGATCCAACAATTAAATGTACACAAATAGGGCAGAAGCTCACATACATGGTCCACAAGGATAAGATTTGGACATCTAGGGGGAACAAATTGTAAAAGTCAAATAATTCCTTGAACTTCACCCACAGTACTGCGTCCTCTCCATCATAGAAATGTTTGTCCTAGTATCTTGCACCAATCTAGAACCCCATTTGGTTTAAGTACCACTCATTCAGAGCTTTCATTTTTGTTGGCAATTTATGGACCCAATTCGGATGCACTAGGGGTTCACCTAACTTAAACTGCCACTACTGGTTTTGTTTTGTGCCTGTCTGCTCTGTCTTTGTTGTTTTCTTGGATTTGTTTTGTTTTGTGCCTGCCTACTCCATCTCTATTGTTTTCTTGGAGGGACAGAGCAAGTTCTTTTGATTGCTATCTATGGCAGTTTCCTTGTCCGATGCACTAATCTTCCAAATCTTATGGGGTTGCTCCCGAGTTTTAGAAATTGGTGGTAGTGCAGGTGTAGGCATTAGATTGGTAAGATCGACATCTTAGTCGAAACTACCATTCGGCACCAAGGACTATGTTACACTTTCGCCATGGCACCAAGGACCCTAGGTTGGCCGCTAGCGTTGATCTATCATCGTCCATGGTCATTTCCATCTCAACTGTGCCGTACATTTCTTTGGCCAATGTATCCAGGGTAACTGCTGCATAGCCTGGAGGCAACGGACGTCCATTTACCATATTCCCTAGATGAACCTAACCGACAACCACCTTGTGCCTAAATATAGCCTTGCATCCTTGTGACTCCACGTATAGCATGTAATATGTAGGTTTGCTGATGTGATCCATGTCAAAGGTGGAATCTGCATCTACTTGTGGAAGTTGTGTGCTTCCGCAGCTACGGCGTACCTGTTCTGAGTTGAAGGTTCCTTGAGAAACTTGTTCCACTTCTATTTGAGCCTGGTATGTGGCAGGTCAATGCTGCCTCCTTTTCTTTCCATTTGGCCTCGAACATAGCTGACAATTCTTCACGCACACTCACAATTTTTTTGAGCATTATTCCTCCCACGACTTCTGTACGTGGATTTATCATTTTCGAAGGCAATCTGCCATGGAACTAGTCCTACACCTCATGCCTAACCAGGATGCTCTTTTGTCCCTAGTGTCCGACTCAGGACGTCATCCTCCCTGTTAGGAACAAAAGTACCATTTGCCACTTGAGCCTGTAGTGCTTGTATCCTCTCAGCGAGTTGCCAGACTGCATCGTTGGGAAAACTTAGGGAGCTGTCATCGTTGTAGGCCATCTTTCTTGCAAGAAGATACCTCAACGAGCAGGCATCCTAGCCTACAGTCTGCGGTGTAACACCTTTTTGGACTAGCTCTTATAACTTCTTCTCTCACTCAGGAACTTTCTTTGTGTACACCCGAGAGCCGGTGCGGTGGGGGTTATTATTTCTATGGGAGTTGAGGGTATTTACTTTGCTAATGGCAAGAGCTTCCTCTAATTTCTTCCAACTGACAAAAGCTTCCCAATATGCTTGTTGAGTAGGGTGCTCACCTTTTTGCCAATCTAGCTCCGTTCTATTTAACACATGTTTTTTGTACAACTCATGCTTGAAATACCTCCATTTTTTCCATGCAGCGCAATGCCTGTTTCATCACAATTTCTATATCGGTGGGGTGCAAGTCGAATTCAAACAATTTCACCATCTGCTCCCAACATTTCTGCTTGATTTTGTCAGTAACACATGAATCCTCTTGGCCTTTCCTCTTCTTCTAGTACCTCAAATTTGATTGAGACATGTTTTCTCACAATTGCACCCTAGGAGTTGTGGTACGACGCAATCACTATGTCTGGTTCCTTGGGTTCTCCAATGCAATCGAATTGCTCGATAACAAATCGGTAAGTGCGTAGCCTGTAGCCATGTCGCTTCATCCTCTGTTTAACTGATATGTTTGTTATAGGTTCCTCTGTGCCAGTATCCTACACATTGATCACAACGTTGCAATTATTGGCGGTAGCCATTATGTATATCAATAGTGTAATGAGTCATGAGTAATTACCTCTCCATTTCCTTCGAGGTTTAGAAATATCGAAGGTGAAACTGGGCAAATGTCATCGTCTCCACCTTGAACTTAAATCTATAGATTCTACTCTAGAACCCACAATATTGATGTTCGGTACCGCGTCAATACCATTGGTGCAGCAGATACCAATTCATAGGCATACATTGTCAGTGCAGGCTAATAACGTGTGCTAAATGGAATCCTAGAAAACTATTGTTTTGGTTCATTTTGGATCAAAGGCATTCACTAGGATTTATTGATAGCTTAATGAAGCCTAAGATCCAGAGGTGGGGTTACGAGCTTTCAATTGAGACTAGAAACGCATCTAACAACCGTGCATCACAAAGACAACGACCAAAGCAAAAAAGCTATAACAATCTTTCAACTAATTTGAACCACTTTATCGCTAAAAAACAAAATAAAAAAACCCTAATCTCAATGACACTACGATGCTGGGGCACAAAGTAATACGCTGAGGCAAAACACATACTACATTGCAGCAGCAACTATAGCTAAAAGTAGGCTGATAGTTTCTTCCGCTCGGGGCTCTTTAGCTTGAATCGGTTCATTCCAATTTAGAAAGTAATGAATGGAAAGTAAGGAATCCGAAGTAAGAACAAAGGAGTGGAAACTATTGAATCTCATTTCCATCTTAAATAATCCACAACCCGCATTCATAAATATCGAATCAGAAGCATAGAATTGAAATACGGAAGCATGTGCACCTCGCTCTCTAGGGTGGGTTTATGGCATGTTTGCATCCATTTTGACGGCTCTACTGTGGCTGCGTGGGTGACAGATGCGGTGGGCCGTGGAGGTGTGAGTCCATTTGCGGTCGTCGATGGCGATGCCAACACTCAACTGTGAGTGGCCACCGATGACTGCTTATGGTGTGGTAAGGGAAAGGGGACGAAAATCTGTTTTGGTTGGGCGCCGCCACCATGGGAGGACGGAGTGTGGAAGGGGATAAGAATGGGTCATGTGGAGATAACACAGGGCCAAGCGAACCCTATAAAAGGGATCCTATGACCGTCGGAGCTTTCATGCAGTCCACAACACTGTTCGCGTGTTGACTTTTGCGACCCCGTTTGCCATTGTAAACTACGTATTAATTGCACATTTGATAACTATGGCACAGTGTATCACAGAGAGAAGCAACAGTGATACACCAGAACATACTCATCATTAAGCAAATGAAGTCGAGCGGTGCAGCCGCTTAATTGGATGCGCATTTGTTCAATCCGACGTACATAGTAAAACAACATATTGCCTACATTAACATGTACATTTACAACATAACTTAGTAGTGACAACTAAAGTGTGGTCACTGGTATGTTTCTTGGATCACTTGCATGACCGAGTTCATGGCAGTAGTGTCGATGCCAACCATGTCCCACGACAGGAGCTGCATCCCTTCCCTGTGCCAGGCGATGGCCTAATCTTTCGTTGGGCTGTTGTGCATCAACCAGCAGTATAGCCCGTCAACACAATTCTTCATGAAGTCGGTCAGGGCCTGGTTCAATGACTGTAGGGACAAAATAAGCATCCACCTGGTGATCAGCCCATGGAACATGTCGTATTCTAGATGCGGCGGGATGACGACCATGCTCCAAAATCGGGATGCCAAGTACGGTACAATGAGCTTGTCGACGAACTCCTTCCACCAATCCAACAGACCAAACATGTGCTCATAACTTAAGACCATATTGTTGTCACAGTCATCCGAGAAGAGCCACCTGCACAGGGCACCCTACCAATTGTTTACGCAGGACTCCTAAAGAAGGTGAACCATGGTGTCTAGCTATAGCTCAGTGCCCAATCTCATTAGACCGTTAAGACGCGCCACCGCATGTGCTATTCTTGACATCGGCTTGTCACAGACCTCCTGTAGTCTATGCCTCACATACGGCATAATGACCCACTAGACAAACTCGCTCCAAACATCATCCCAAGCAGCGTTCTTCCATGGAACCACCATGTCATAATTTCTGTTGGCGCCTTCGCCGGTAGACTTGGTGAGGAGGTTCTCGAGGGATTTCAGCACCATGTGTACCAGCAGCTTTAGGAATTGGCGCCCGATGATGGACATCCACGGACACCACCATACCCGTCCTGGTTCTACTTCCCATGCCACATCGAACCTCTCGGTGGACCTAGACAGCTCTGGCTTCACCACATCCTCCAGGAATGACTGCATGGGTGGGAGCTACGGTGGTAGCCTCAGCTAGAACAGTACCAGTTCATCTTGCCATGGGTAGTCGATTATCCATGACCTCCTCAACTTCGCCAGATTGGGGCTGACCACAAACTCCATTAGCAACACGGCGTACGATGATGAGGCAGAACCATCATCAAAGAATGTTTCCTTTAGCTTGGTCACCACCACCATCCGCCGCTTTGGGTGCTTGAGCGGTTCCCATAACTGAGTGACAAACATGTCTTGCAGCATCGGGACCAACTCCTCATGCGCTTTGTTCATGAGGGAGCAGTTCATGTAGTCACTAGGATTCTTAGTCTTCAAATCTGTGTATCACCTGATAAGCTCATCTAATAAGTTCCTCTTGGCCTGACTGTTCTTCTTCTGCCTTTGTGATTTGATGACCTCGCTGGCATTAGGAGGATTTGAAGAACTCCCCCAAATAGGACGGCTAGGATGTTGTGCCAGATGATGACACGGGTTTGTTGGCTGTCTAGATGGATCTGTCAGCACGGTCGGTGTCCAAACCCGTGCACCAGCGGTGTAGTCATCCCTCGATGCAGTTGACATCCCCTTGATGGTGCCTGCCCAGGCCATGGCCACCCTTGTATCCCCGACATTTCATCATTTGCCGCACCGCTATGTTCTCCAAATGGGACAGTGGCGTCAAAGTGCCTTCCACCAAGGTAAGTGTTGTCCAATGGCTGGAAGATGACTTCAACTAGGACTGCAAATCTAGAATGCCCCCTAAAACAAATTTGATGGATTGATTGTAATCCATACCTGTGGCTACCACGGTGCCAGAGATAGCCTCTGGTCCCAACAGTGCCAGCACCGCATAGTCGTTGTTGCCATTGGCATCACCAGTTGTACTCTGGGCCGCCGTATGCTGGAAGTTGTCACCGGTGAGCTCATCGTAGTCCTTGGGAAGAGTAGACTGAGGACTGAGTGGGATGCGACTGCTCAATGACAGTCGTATAGCGGTAGTTCCCAACACTAGGTGAAATGGTGGCCATAGTAAATGCTTGAAGCAATGCGGTTGAATTGACATTGGGGCTTTTCCCCTTCTCGCACTAGGACACACGTCTCCTCAGGGATAGCCTTGGGGTCCAGATTCGTGGATAAGTGATTAATATGAATAAAATAATCATCGACGGGTCATGTCGAAGTACTTCAGCATTGCTACTTTTCAGCATAAGCCAAATTTCACTAAAACAAATAGGGCCTAATATGAATAAAAGTTCACAAACAGTTTGCACATTCGAATCATACCAACAGGCTAGCAAATCTTTAATCAGATTCATTACATATATTGTTCAGGAATGGATGCAAATCTTATTAAAATTCATTACAAAAAAGCGCTTGAGATTACAATTGACAATCTAAGAACTACACGTCTCAAAACTAGAAACGAATTAACAAACTCACATACAATTTACATAGTTCATCACAAAAATTGAGAATATAATAAAATAAAAAGCCGATAAAAAAAAATGGAATCTTCGAACTCACAGACCTTGCCAGCTTCACTCCCCTTTGTATATACTTCATCAATTACCTATTCACCATTTGCTTCAACAACAGTTGTATTGGGCGTCATCGCCGGATCTTCACCCACGTCTGTATGTGGTACTTCACTGTTTCACCTAAACTTGTTTGCTCTCAACTTCAGACATATTGGGCTTCATTGCCGGTGCATGACTCCTCTGTGTATGTGGTACTTCAGTATTCGGATCAACTTCTTTGTTCGCAACAGTAGTCTTATTGGGCTCCACCATCGGAACTAGACTCCCCTCTATATGGGCTACTTCACTATTCTCCTAAACTTCTTTGTTGCCAACATCTGTCTCCTGGTGCATCTCACCTAAGGATTTCTACAAATGATCATCGCAAAGCATAGGACGAGGAAAATGTGACAAAGGCTGAGTACTAGGTGCCATAGGCCTAGGCAGCAGCATACCAGTCTTGTTGAAAATGTATGCAAACTGATAGTCATTGTGTGCTCTGTCCTCCCTCATCTGCTCAAGCAATGTCTGATGGCCTAAAAATAACGAAGCCAGCGCCTCATCGTGCTTCTACGATTTCCTCATCACAGCATCAAACCTGTCTTCTTGTGACTTTCTCATATGAATTAGTTCCGCTTGTAGTGATTGCATAAGCTCAAATTGTTCCTGTCCATGTTTGGCTCAGTCGGTGGCCTGGAACTAGATCCCGCAATGTATAATCCTCGTCATTGTTGTCGCTAGCTAGTAGTGCAGCACCAATTAAACACTGAAGCCCAGAACATGCCTCCACCTCTCGCAAAGCTAGGTCAGCTTCCTCATTCTTGGCAATATCAGCTAGTGTCATGTGGTCATGTAGTGCCCTCATAGTATGCCCTCCTCTGTGTCTGTTAGTTGGACCAGGAGGTTTATAGTCAGGGAACATACTCTTCGATTCTTTCAGTACCGTCTCCTGTTCTAGGAAACCAACAGTCTTAGCCAACAGGTAATAGATGACATGAGCATAGGGGATCCTTCTCTTGCCCTTGAATCCATTAGTGATCTAGTCTTCCCACTCACAAATCAGCAAGTCTACCAAATCAAACGGGGTGTGCCCCAACACCAAAGATAGCAACCACTATTGCATTACTGTGATTACCTCACCAAATCCAGCTCTAGGGTATAGCAACTCCTTGAAGGTGAGTAGGAGCATAGCTGCTAGTTGAGTGAGTTCTCCTGGTGACCTCAGAGAGTCAAAATTGAATGGCTGTCTAAAAAGAACAGATATAATTTTGACGGGTGGTGGTGTCCCGCCTACAAGGGAACGACAAGGAGGTACTGCTCCTGGGTAACATAATTCATGGACCTGAGTGGTGGGAACTAGATCAACACCCAAAGCTTTAGCTATTTCTTCCCTGTATAGCCGGTGGTGATCCCCTCTAAACATAAATTCAATGTATTGCCATCCTCGTGGTATCCACAAAGTTGTGAAGAATATCTTCACCTAATCTGGCACATATTCGTGCGCTTTGGTCAATAGGTCCAGCAGTCCTGGCATTTATGTCAAATGACCCTTCATCTCTTCCTCAGTAACTCCGGCTGACTCTACCAGGCCTTCGACTATAATCCGACGATGTGCACAGAACTTGACTCCTCCTTCTTGGATGTCCATCATAAAACTTGCCTGCATTGGAGTCCAAAATGGACCTCATGAACTGGGTCTTGGTTTCAGGAACCAATCCTCTAATGGAACAAACCTCAGCTCCAGAATCTTGCTACCTCTCATGCTCAACAACTGGTCAGCATAGGGAATAGGGGAGTAAGATAAATCATGTGGCCTGCCTCTTGCTTGCCTTGCGCGTCCCTCGGTTGCCTATCGTCCAACCTTGTTGTCGAGCTGAATGAATGTGGCAACTTCAAACACGGCATTGGGGACTGCGATGGTGGGTGGTACGCCCTCCATTCTCAATGTCAGCTGCTCCTAGGCCTCCTCGTAATTGAACCCTTGCTGACCTTCTCAAAGGCTTGGTTATATTTTTTTAAATGAATACAAGGGACTCATAGACTTTCTTTGCCCGCGGCGATGACCTTTGTCGGCATGATGTCCGTGACTCCCTCTCATTGCCTGATGCACGTGCGGGTCCTCCCATAACAAAAGTTATGAATAATCCTGAAGTACCAAGGATACACAACACGCACAATTGACAAACTGATTTGTTTTTTTTATTTCAATATATACAGTTATGGGCAAAGGCAAGGATTGGATCTTACTTAGAACACAATGCTGCTTGCGTAGTTGTGCCTCACTTAAGAGGTCAAGGGGACAATAGAAGGGGGCGTGTGTACACACGATGATATATGGAGGTATGGCAGCAGTACTCGATGCACCGATGCGGCAACAACTACCATGATATAGGGTTTCCCTAGCTATGAACCCAGGGTTCCTGACTCCGATTATAGATCAGTAAACTCAGAACGTCAGGTCCGCCGTCAGTCGGGTCAGAATTAGGTCTGTTCCCTCAGAGGTCGAGGTCGGCGACGGCGGCGGATGGTGAGATGAAAGTAGACTGTCCTTTTACGGTTGGCCAGTTGGGTATAAACGAATGGCTGAGATGAATCAAAGAATGATGGATGGAACCAATTTGGGCCAAGGTACAGTTGTATAGGAACACCGGATCATACGTTGGTGTTGCCATAACATGAAGAATATTATATTATCACCGCAGTACGATGGTACCATTTGTTACGTTGGCAGTTATAAACCATAGTACAAAACCTCAAGAACAATGAAATTTAGATACAACAAATGTTTTCGAGGCACGACGATCATAGTTGTGGCAGAACCTCCTAAATTATAGGGCCCACATGCACTTGTCACTGTCCAATGACCTCTAACGACTATGCATATGTTCCCAGTAACTTAAGAAGACTATCGGGTGTCCTCGGGGAACCCCGAATCATTCACGATATATGAGCAGGATCCCATTACAGAGTCATTGCAGTATACAACAGCTTATTCAAATATATACATCAGAGTAAAAATAGCGAAAGTCTTACAATAACTTAGTTTACAAAACATTTGTTTCAAATCTTACAAACTAAGTTCGATTAATATTACAAACCATAGTAATGGAGTGGCATTATAACATAATACAAAACACACAATTAAACTGCCCTGCCCAAGGACCACACATTTACTTTTTGTCATCGGATCGAACAACCGTCATGCAACACGGTCCAAAATAGACATGCTCATGAGGCTCACCTGCAATAAGGGTCAATGAACCTTGAGTACAAAAGTACTCAACAAGACTTAACCGAAATAAAAACTGATAAGACACAGGAATGCAGGCTTAGGGATTCAAGGTAGGGCTTTAGCAATAATCAAAGTTCTTTAGCGTAAAAGCTCTTTAACAAAATTCTTTATATCAACATTTTTATCTTCAAAAAGATCACATACAAAGCTGACATGATCCGTAATGAGATCATAAAACTTCATATCCCACACTTTCTCAAACCTTACTCAAGTTCTAGTTATTAAACTACGATGATGAATAGAGAGTTGAGTCTCCATAACCGAGGAGCAACGACGATTCGAACCGATTAAACCCAGCTGGGGATTCCAGACCACACGACATATGTGGGTCCTCGACCTCCATATACCAACCTACCCTCAGGTCCCCTAAAACAAGAACGGGTCCGCGCCACCCGAGAATACAGTACTCCACCAATCTAGCCCATTGCCACGTGGGTATACGCTATTCCCGCCATCTCTCCACTTCCAGTGCGCGAGTAGCCATTCTCGTAATAGAATCGCCAAGTTAAGGTTTATTGGAGTATGTGGTTAGTACTACAAAGTCTCATCTCACACAGTTCAACAACGGATGGACCTTAATCGACACAGGCGGAAAGAACCCGCTCACAAGACCTCCATGTCTTGTGGCTCCCATACATCGAGTCCGCCCGGTCTAGATTTATTACTCCACACGATCATATCTCATGATAACATAAGTAACCAAATGTAACCAAAGATCCATTTAAATCTTACAGGTGATAGGTAATCACCCGACTTTTATCTGTCTAAGCATGGCTAAGCATAACTAGGTATTTACGAAGTACAACTGGTAACAAGGTAGATATGGTAAAACAGGGTTGGTAATGCACCAATTAGGTTTCCACTTGACTCCTAATAACTTAATGTAGTATATAAAAGCAAAAGCGATAAAAATTTGTAAAACATAAGGTAGGTTTAAATGCATCCAAGGCTTGCCTTGATTCATGGAAAAGTCAGGTTCCGGAGACGTTCCACAATTATCAAATCCGACCTCAACAGACGGATTAACCTCCTCCTCAACTTGATTAACTACCACGTGCTCGTTGTCATTCACTACACGTAGTAACAATGCCATGTTTAATATGATGCGAGATATAAAACATGATGCTTGATGACGGATGCGAAAGTTAAAAACTTGAATACAACTTTCCTTCGTGGTACAGTTACAAGTCAAAACTAACTAAACCTTTTTTATAACACTTAATTCAATTGCCAAGGATCATTACCAACTAATGACCCAAGGTCATTACTCAATCAAAAATTCAAACAAAACCAAAATCATTAAAGGTTACTATTTGCTTTTATGAATTAATTATTTAATTCAAAATTATGAAATAAATCAACTTGTTCTAATTGAGCTCAAAATTTTTGTAAAGGTTCATTACATGATAACTAAGTGGCAAAATAATTTTCATAAT